>JARQOD010000001.1:372759339-372778950 GCA_033576555.1 Oophaga sylvatica | reverse complement strand
GGACTATTCCGCTGTTGAGGACTTCATGCCTCCAACTGAACATTGGACCATGCCAATTGGACTTCAACTGTTGTTGTTATTACCTGCATGCTTGTTTTTTCCTTTTGTCTTTCAGGTCTACAGTGACATCTCCAGTGGACATCATAAAATTATGAAATCTATAGATTTCAGACGGGGAGTGTTATGTCCCATGAATGAGACATTTTACAGACTGTCCTGTGTATTTTACATGCTGTATTGCAGTCTCTCATATTGTTTACTGTTGCTATGTGTCCCTGTGTTTGCATAGCTGAAATCCTCCCTTTACATCAAGTTTGCCCTTCTGTCTCTCTGTCTCCCTCTTCTGGTGTGATGTCATTTCCTTTTTTCTTTCTCCTGTGTTTCATTCCCCATCTTGATTTTATCAGAATCACATGTGTTTTCAGTCCGTTGAAGAAAGTCTTTTTTACCTGCTGCTGTTTGTATGCATTCAACAAGAATTCTTAAAGAAATCAAAGTCTCTTCTGGTTTTCTTCATAACATGTGTGCCGGCAGCTGAGTTAAGCTATCTGCGATCGTCGCCAATTGTAAGTAGGGTGAAAGAGATCCGGCATCTCACAGAGCCATATTTACAGCACAAGGCCCCGGGGACAGAATAGTCATCAAGCCCCTGATTTAATGCCAACAAGGCTTTTTCAGCTTGACCCAGTGACATTAGGTCATCGTACAATAACCCCAAAGGCCTGAAAAAATGCATCACATCACTCAAAACAGGATCCCAGGTATCAGGGAAAAAGCCCAATCCTGAGGATCGCCGCGCAGGAGAGAGATGATAATTTGAACCTGCTGCGCTGCGTTCCCTGAGGACTTAGATTTTAAGCAAAAAACAATTTACAATTATTTTTGAAATTCTGAAACTTAGCTCGATCCCCTAAAAACAAATCTGGCATGGGAATCCTAGGTTCCACAACAGGCAACCCAGCAAGATAGATAGCAATACTCCGAACCTCAGTGGCAAGCTGATCCACACGGCCAGACAACTGTGCAAACTCCATTGAGAGAAAAAGATCCTCCCCAGCACCCAGAGATACAGAGGGAAAAAAAAAAAAAATGCAACAAACAGAAAAATATCTCTGACAACTCTGACAACCTTTTTTCTTTCACAATATTTTTCCCTTCTGTGAGTACCATACAATTTTCAATTTTTAGGCCGGTGATACTGTTATGTTTCGGTAGCTGAGGAGTGCAGGTAAAAAAAGCAATACACCAGAGCAGTTGGAATCTATGAGATTGCAGTACCCTGACTAACCACCACAAAATAGAGGCAGCCGTGGAGCGTTCCTACGTTGGTCCTAGACGCCTCGTCACAGCCTGAGAAACTAATACACCTAAAGATAGAAAGAGGAAAGCTATCTGCCCGGAGCAGAACCCCCAAAAATAATAGAAAGCCCCAAACATGTAATGGCGGTTAGACAAGATGAAATACTGACACAGAAAGAAAATAGTATGAGAAAACGCTGGGGCCAAACTAACTAAATAGAAAAGGATAGGAAGGGTACTTACTGCAATCCAGAAAACCCTGAAAGGCACCAACTCTACTAATTCAAAAATCACCTGAGATCACACGACCTCTTCCACCTAAATTAGTTCTCTGGTGTAACAAAATCAAAACAGCAGCCACTGAAAAAACTGGAAAAGCAAAAGTACAAACATCAGTGGCTGAACAAAACTGAGAGGGTAGAAGCCCCGGAGGGGACCCTGAGGCCCCCACAGAAGTGCAGGACAAAATGCAAAATATAGCACAAACAAAAAGAAGAAAATGTCTTATCTGTTAGCAGGAGATGCAGACACGACACAGCAGGCTACAAGGGAAACTGGAATAAAGGATTCAGACCAGAACAATTGATCACGGCAACCTGATGGGAAGGTGACTCCCTTTATAAGACCAGTCAGTAACACCTGATTCCCCGTCCTCACAATCTTCACTGGACAGACTAGCACTGCTTGTAACCACAGAGGGAGCCTCTGCTCAGAACTCATCTCAAACACATTCACAACATATTGACTTTGCAAGTAATTGCTGTTAAGCTGATCACTCTTTATAACATTCTGGAGTATATGCAAATTGCATTAAAAAAAAGTGAAGCAGTAGACTTTGTAAAAATTAATATTTGGGTCATTCTCAAAACTTTTGGCCATGACTGTACTACTAGTTGACTACTAGTTGAGAAAGTCTATCATGAGCAGGAAGAGAAGGACTGGAAGGAATTGTGTCACAGGGATCATCTCCCTCAGCAAACCCCCCCCTCCTCCATCTCACTGTGCTAGAAGGAATGCTGTATACTACTGTGCCTTTGTGAAGAGTCTTAATCTGTGCTGAACTGTGCTATCAAAAGAGACTGTTAGTCAATGTGCCTTTAAGAAGCAGCTGTACTGTTTTATGAAGCCTGTGCTTAAGAGACTTGAATTGCACTGGACGTGCTGTGATATTAAACTACACTATTCATCTGTTCATGAGGACTCTATCAAATGTGTCTGTGTGAGCAAGTGGATCCATCTTGTGCCTGAGGAAGCTGCAGTGCACGGTTGCCATGAGTAACAGTTCCCCCAGAGCTCCAAAGAATTCATAAGATCTGTCCTGCCCTATCTGAACCTAGTGGCATGCACGTAACATTGGTGGCATTGGTGTGTAGAGGAAAAAGAGGCAAAGTTACTGAAAAATACAGCAGCACAGCACCTCAACTCTGCTACACCAGTTAAAGGGAACCAGCCCTAAAGAAAAACTCACTAGCAGCAATGGATGTGGAAATACAAATGGACAGGATCAGTGAACTGCTTCTTCAGTTAACAAGTGAAGAATTGAGAGCAGTAACAGAACATATTAAGATGTCAGAAGAACAGATCTCTAAGGCTGTGTTTCCACTATCAGGAAACACAGCGCTATTGACGGAGCGGAAATTTCGCTCCGTCTAAGCCCCGCCCCCTTTGTGACACGCGTTCTTTCCGGAGGTGTTCAGGACACCTCCGGAACACCTCCAGAAAGAACACAGGGCTACATAGCCCTGTGTTAAATTGCGTTGCGGCGACGCAGCGTCGCCGCAATACGCTAGGACATGTTGCGGTCTGAAAAGACGCGCAGCATGTCCGGATACGCATGTCTTCCGCCTGCGTGTTGTTACGCATAGTGGAGACGGGATTTCTTGAAATCCCCTCCACTATGCTGTAACTCTGGACGCTGCGTGTTTGGCGCTGCGCCAGCGCACAGCGCCAAACACGCAGCGTTTCCTGATCGTGGAAACTCACCCTTAAGCACGCTCCCACAGACAACTTGTAGCCACCATTAACACATAGATGGATTAGCTAGGGAGAAAGAAGCTGAAGATGTCATGAGGACATTCCTCCAGGAGCTAACACAGTTTCTATCCGGGTTGAAGTTGGAAGATGGAGGGGCGGCGCCAATTACCAAGAGCAGGAATCTCCTTCCGCAGACAGAACTACAGGACAATTCAAAGCATTAACAACAGCCCTGCAGAAATCTCCCCAACCCTCTGAACATGTGACAGACTCTGACAGAACCTTTATCCTGCTTTGATAAATCAGGAAAACAGTATTCTCCAACATCACAAATCACCATAAGGAAAGAGTTCAAGATCCTGGGACAGATTGGAGAGTGTGAGCAGAAAGAGAAACTGTCTTATATGCACTTGTTGCACCAGATCGATGCAGGATTATTGAAGGGCTACCAGCAGATGAGATCATTGAGGGGGTGGTGAAAGCGATCAGCCCAGGACTGAACCTCCGCAGTATGCTATAGATGAAAAGTCAACTGACCCTACCACAGCTGAAGATGATTTTAAAAGGGGTGTAAGGAGGTGGACCTGACCGTGGGTACCTGCATGCCTGGTCCGGAACTGAAAGGGCTGCATCCCTGTTTCTGGGGGGAAGCCTGAGGGAGGCGGACCTTCCCTGCTGCAGGAGGGAAGGAGAAGAAAGACGAGTTTCCTGCTGACAGGAGGGGGTGAGGAGAGCCAAGGTAGAGCACGCTGACACAGGGGTATAAGAAGGAAAAAGCACGCTCTGCAGCAGGAGTTGGTGCCAAGTAAGTGCAGCTATCAGAAAAGAGAAGAGCGCACCCTGTTTCCCCCTCCTGAGAGTGCTAGCCCTGTGACAAGCCGTGCTGCTGCTGTCCAGAATACGAGCTATGCCAGCAGAGTGGAGTGTGTGGAGCTGTGCCAGCAGAGCGGAGTGTGCGGAGCTAAGCCAGGTGCCGTTGTCTCGACCCGCCACCACAATTGTGGGTTACAGGGCAATGGGGTACTCAGAGCCGAGCCCGTAGAAGTCTATGGGATTGTCACAGGTAGCTGTGGCTCGGTCTGTGGCCCTGGCGGTCTGGCGTATGTTGGGGATATATTTACAGGGGATAGATTTATATACAGTTCGTGACGCACCTGTAGTCTTCTGGTAATTTGTACCAGCGCTGCTGTAGATCTCTGAGGGGATGGTGAGGCAGCTAGATGTCGGGTCCCCTACAGGTGGGAACTGGTCCCTCAAAGTCTATGAAGTTAGTGTAGTCGGTGCAGATAAATAACACAGTCTCACACGGTCAGGTCTTTCCATACCTTTACTTGTAAGATGTTCAGGCAGGTCCCAGGGAGGCTGATCCAAGGAGAGTGTATTTTGAGACAGCAGCTGGACAAGTTAGGGGCCCTTTACTTTCAACACGATGAGTACAAACCAGCCTGAAGCGTAGTTCCCTCAATAACTCAGCTATTCCATAGCTGTACCGCCCAGTCAGTTTTGGGTAGGAGCCTTCCTGTGAGAGAGCTGAATTCCTATCTTGCTGATCAGGCTCAAAGTCTTCACTCCCCCTGACCCCAGTTACGTACTGACTATTTGGGGCTGTTTGCCGCGACCTAAGGTCCGGTAAATCCCTGGTTTTCTTACCACTATGCTGAAGCTAATAGTGATCCTTCGGTCCCCAGTGACCGGTTACAATGTGCAGGACTTCTTCAATCCAAAAGCACTTTTCACATATTCTTTCCACTGTGCCTTTCGCCTTGTCCTCGCTGGTAGCATAAACACTCACACTTGCAAAAAGTCGGGTAATCACTCCCTTCTTCACTTCCTTTAGAGTTAGTTACAGATTCTCAGTTATCACTAGGCAGGAGCACGTCTCTGAACCTTTCACTGTCCTTGAGACAGGTGACTGAAGTATTTCTGCACTAAGCTTCTTCTTTCTTTGTCAATGTATTCAGGTGAGGTACAGCTTGACTAGGCTGAGGTGAACTAGACCACCTGTACTAGCTCCACTTTCTGAACTGATGTGAGCAGGCTGGACGACTTCCTCCCTCCAGCTAGACTCCACACGTCTCCTCTGTCCGAAGACAGGAAACTGGAAAATGACTATTCTAAAATCACTCAACCAATATTACACCTGACCACTCCCTAAAAGTAACTACACTACCCTAAGGGTGTGTCTAGTGTATGTTGAGTGAATGGGTATTGAGCATTAAACTGCTGTCTCGCCACACACTCTCCAGGGTACTGCGTGTGCCTAACACCAGGGCTACACATTCCCCCATGGTAAAAGGACAGCACTCCCGGCTGTAAATACAAAAGAGACAGTTTTGTTTATGCATGAAAACATCAACAATAACATTAATTCGTCCCATCCGGGAGGTGAGGATATCTTGAACGTTGCAAAACAAAAACATTATATAGAAAATACAAATATTAAATAGCATTCAATAAATATACAGTATTCTTGTGAAGGACCCGCACCAAACCTTCAACGTGGGTCCTGGGTGGGCTGCAGGACAATCGAATGCAGACCTCACTCAGTGCCACACCACACGGGTTTTTGTATTCAGAGGTAGTTGTGCTGGTTTTATGTAAAACCAAGATAAAGCACGAAGCGCAACTATATACAAATAAGTTCTGGGCTGGCACAGTCCTCAACCTCAAAGTCCATTGTAAAACCAAGACACAGATATAATATCACATTATAACAATACTAAAGTGCAAACTTTTTCTCTGTTTACCCAGCCGGGCATTCTACGGTTAGCAATATATATATGCATTATATACGTTATACTCTTCAACTTGTGCAAAAATTTGTTAAAACATTCTTGAACTTTCTAAATATTACTTATGGTAGACCCTATATGGATCTCACCGATTCTTCTTTACTGTTTAATTACTCATTTACTTCAAATACACTTTCCACCCGGGGGCTGGAACAATGCGATGGTCCCTAGATCCCATTACTAACAAGTCATGCGCTGCTATTAGGGTCTGGGTCGCCACAGTTCTCGTGCGAACCTCTAGGGCGCAACGGGTACCTTCTCCTCACGAGACACATTGCGTTTCAATCACAGTTAACGATATGGACCGTGTCATGGATTGCGATTGAGACTGGGTCGCATGTTGCGATGTAGAGGTGGCTTTCATTTGCGATGAACTGCAGGGGGCGATGCAGGGGCACGGCCGGATACTGCTTGAGCTGGAGACGGGGACGCTGCGGTAGTGATGACGTTACCTGCGTCGGGGACGGGATCACGGACGATGGTGACGTTAAGGGCATACCATCCCTTCATTCCCCAGTGCCGTGTGTACGTGACAATGTCTCCATTTACTAAGTCCCTCCCGGGATGGCCTTGCGGTAGGTGGGATTCTACGTCCCTGCGACTAACAAAAGACCTGGGTAGAGGCCCGGTTCACGGATGAAGCCCCAGCCCTTCCGGAGCTGGAACTCAGTCACACACCCCTGCCGCCGCGGTTCCCTCAGGGTACCTTTCTCTCTCCGGACACTCTCCTTGTCCGCGATCAGCTCTGCATGTTGCCGCTGCCGGTTCCGCTGAGCTTCCCGCTCTTCCTCCTGCTGGCGTTTCTGCTTCTCCTCCGACGCTGCCACTCATATTCCCACTGGGCGGTATAGGCGACGTCATCCAGGCGCGCCATTCCGTCCCAGTCGACGTCTGGTAACGACGGACAGGACCCCTCCGGTGTCCCTGCCGGGGTTCGATCATCTGCTGCGACCTCCTGGCCGGGCGGGAGTTCCGGAACTGGCGGTACCTCCTCAACCTCCTTCGCCTCCACCGCTTCACCGGTGGGATCAGGATTGGTACTTTCGGGGGCAGCCTCCGGTTGCTCCTTTGCCTTGGGCAGCAGAAGTTTTTGGTAACTCCAGACGTAGGGGATCATCGAAGGGGGATTCACCGCGTCCCACAGCCGCCGCTGCTCCAGGGTACGCCGGCGTCTCTCGATCTCTTCAAATCCAGGTTGTGGCAAAATCATCTTTTTTCAGGCGTGCATTTTCCTCCTGAATTTCTAGCAACGCTTGCTGCAGGTGCAGGACCACGGATGACTCCGGTGCTGGTGGCAGCTTGGCTGGGGCACGGGGCCTGCCTTCTCCTCTCCCTGCTCGGCTGCACACGTCCTGCTTCCATGATGTTCCAGAAGATTTTTTTCTCTTCCTGCAGAGACATCCGGTCTCTTCCGTGGAGGCGGGGTTTGCGTCTCCTCCTCCTCGCAGGGAGGTGAAGAGGAGGCGGACCTCCTTTGCTGTAGGGCAGGATCGCATGTTGTAATAGCACTTTGAGAGGGCAGGCATTTTCTTCGCGCCAAGGGGGGGTAGACGCCCACGAAGGTACGCCCACTTCTTCTCCAGCGCCTGAGGGCGCGAATATGGCGACAAAAATGGCGATTTTGGCGCCAAAAGTGCAAACAGTCTTTTTCACAAAAACAATTCCATAGGCACACAGGGCTCGCAATTTTGCGAGTTTCGCATCCTGTTCGTGACGCCAAATTTGTCTCGACCCGCCACCACAATTGTGGATTACCAGGGCAATGGGGTACTCAGAGCCGAGCCCGTAGAAGTCTATGGGATTGTCACAGGTAGCGGTGGCTCGGTCTGTGGCCCTGGCGGTCTGGCGTATGTTGGGGGAATATTTACAGGGGATAGATTTATATCCTGTTCGTGACGCCAAATTTGTCTCGACCCGCACCACAATTGTGGGTTACCAGGGCAATGGGGTACTCAGAGCCGAGCCGTAGAAGTCTATGGGATTGTCACAGGTAGCTGTGGCTCGGTCTGTGGCCCTGGCGGTCTGGCGTATGTTGGGGATATATTTACAGGGGATAGATTTATATACAGTTCGTGACGCCACCTGTAGTCTTCTGGTAATTTGTACCAGCGCTGCTGTAGATCTCTGAGGGGATGGTGAGGCAGCTAGATGTCGGGTCCCCTACAGGTGGGACTGGTCCCTCAAAGTCTATGAAGTTAGTGTAGTCGGGTGCAGATAAATAACACAGTCTCACACGGTCAGCGTCTTTCCATACCTTTACTTGTAAGATTTTCAGGCAGGTCCCAGGGAGGCTGATCCAAGGAGAGTGTATTTTGAGACAGCAGCTGGACAAGTTAGGGGCCTCCTTTACTTTCAACACAATGAGTACAACCAGCCTGAAGCGTAGTTCCCTCAATAACTCCAGCTATTCCATAGCTGTACCGCCCAGTCAGTTTTGTGGTAGGAGCCTTCCTGTGAGAGAGCTGAATTCCTATCTTGCTGATCAGGCTCAAAGTCTTCACTCCCCCTGACCCCAGTTACGTACTGACTATTTGGGGCTGTTTGCCGCGACCTAAGGTCCGGTAAATCCCTGGTTTTCTTACCACTATGCTTGAAGCTAATAGTGATCCTTCGGTCCCCAGTGACCGGTTACAATGTGCAGGACTTCTTCAATCCAAAAAGCACTTTTCACATATTCTTTCCACTGTGCCTTTCGCCTTGTCCTCGCTGGTAGCATAAACACTCACACTTGCAAAAAGTCGGGGTAATCACTCCCTTCTTCACTTCCTTTAGAGTTAGTTTACAGATTCTCAGTTATCACTAGGCAGGAGCACGTCTCTGAACCTTTCACTGTCCTTGAGACAGGTGACTGAAGTATTTCTGCACTAAGCTTCTTCTTTCTTTGTCAATGTATTCAGGTGAGGTACAGCTCTGACTAGGCTGAGGTGAACTAGACCACCTGTACTAGCCTCCACTTTCTGAACTGATGATGAGCAGGCTGGACGACTTCCTCCCTCCAGCTAGACTCCACACGTCTCCTCTGTCCGAAGACAGGAAACTGGAAACTGACTATTCTAAAATCACTCAACCAATATACACCCTGACCACTCCCTAACAAGTAACTACATACCCTAAGGGTGTGGTCTGTGTATGTTGAGTGAATGGGTATTGAGCATTAAATGCTGTCTCGCCACACACTCTCCAGGGTATTGCGTGTGCCTAACACCAGGGCTACACACCGTAACTAGGAGACAGTGAGTACCGCACCTGTTCTGCCCAAGAGTGACCGCATACTCAAAAGAGCCCTCCTGCTGAGGACTGAGACAAACCAACAGTACGCGGTGAGCATCCTCTGTGTAAACGTGGACCTGCCAGCCTTCGTGACCGGAGGAGACTCCTTGACAAGCCTGGAGACAGTCGCTAGTGCGTGCAGACCCGCGATGCGCAGTGACAGATCTGAGCCCCTAAGAGTAGTAGCTGGACTGACCGAGGAGCGCGGCACTGTCCCTGTGGTAACACGTTCTGAGTGTGGACTTGTGACTAAGAGTGGTGAGAGCAGGACCTCCTCTCACCGCCCAGCATCCTGTTGTTTTCCCCGGAGGCTTTTTCTTTATCGTGGACAGAGACCTGTGAGACTGCATGTGCCACTCTTGGACGGTGCCACCGTTGGATTCCTGCCTGTCAGAGACTGCGACGAGACGACCCGCGTCGCTGTTGCCGGTGCCACCGTTGGAACCCTGTACTCCCTCACAACAGAAGACTACAGTCCGATAGGTTTTAACCTCTTTATTACTGAAGTCTCGTTTGTCCCTCACCTACCCTGCCAACCTACCAGTTCTGCCCATTCCTCGCTGTCACCCTACAATCCCTCACTCCTGCGTGGAGCACATCCCCCTGTAAATAAACCTGTTTAACTCTTGCTCTGCCTCCATATGCGTGACTGCATCCCGGGTTTCCTGCAGATTATTACAAGGGCACAATTATGAAGAGAGTACTTCAGAATTGTTCCATCGACTCATTAACATCTCACAGAACAATAATGAATCACCCCAAAGTTTCTTGTTCAGAGAGCGATTGAATTTAAGGATAGACTGTTGGTCGCATCCAGAGATGTAGGGTGGTAGAGAAGTTTGATACTGGTATAGTCCAGAAGAAGTTCTTGAGATCGTTGGGAACGGGCTTAATCAGCAAAGATATTGTTACAACTGAAACATTACCTAGAAGATCCTGGCATTCTGGACGAAAAAATGAATGAGGCATCTAGTTTGGAGTCAGAGAGTGAACAGAAGTTAAAGAAGAGCTCTGTTCCTAAAACCCCAAAATGAGTCAACTGAAGTTGGATACCCCAGTTGCCAGTCCGAAGATCATTATGATCTCTTTCACCTCCATCAACTCAGCTCGCCGTTCTCCTATTACTTTTAATCAGTCTGCTCTGGCTGTCCTCCCTTTTGTTGGTGGTTTAAGGTTCACTCTATCTGCAGCATTCTGGAATGCTGTAGATAAGCCCCCGATGTAACCAGAACGATAAGAAAAACAAGTTATATTTTTACTCACCAGGGGGCGGTCCGATCGATGGGCGTCGCAGGTCTAGGTCCGGCGCCTCCCATCTTCATGCGATGACGTACTCTTCCTTGCTTCTGTCGCAGCTCCTGCGCAGGCGTAATTCTCTGCCCTGTTGAGGGCTTAGTAAAGTACTGCAGTGCACAGGCGCTGGGCCTCTCTGAAGAAGGCTTGATTGAAGGGTTCGTTCCTCCAACGTTGGCACTGTCAACAGCGGCACATGCAGTCAGTTCCAGATCCCAGTCCACAGAAGGAACACGGTCTCCAAGGCAAACAACAGAAGGATGTAGGGTGGGGCGAGGTCCTGCTCCTACCAGTCTTCGTCCCAAAGCTCTGTACAGCACGAGTCAACGCAGGAACGATACTGTGTTCCTCGGTCAGTCCAATCACTCTTCTCAGGAGCTCCGGCCTCCGACACAGTTCACCAGGCCTGAGGTGTCAGCGTCTGCTAACCTGTCGAGGGAGTCTCCTCCAGTCACGGAGGCTGGCGGGCCAATGTCAGTCCAAGGGGCGCTCACAGTGCTGAGACTCTCTGCTCCTGTGCTGAGTTGGGGGGCCTCTCGCATGCATGGCCTGGGGTGCAGCTGGCAACTCACACTCCTGCGCACTGCACTTTCCCGCTCGGACTCCTCTCAGCTTCCCACGCGCTGTGCCTTTTAACTCCTCCCCGCCCCTTCTGTCACATGGGAAGGTTGGTCCAGGAACGGTAGGCTTTCCCCTGAAAATACTGGATGCTGCGCTGGTGGTTCCGGACACGGAGCAGAGGAGGCAACCCCTTTCGAATCCATCTTTCTCTTCATCCCCTTACACAGTGGCCATTCTCAATGCTGCAGATCAGCTCTCTGCATCATGTAGTGGCCATTCTCTGTACAGTCATGGCCAAAAGTTTTGAGAATGACACAAATATTATCTTTTCACATGATCTGCTGCCTCTGGTTTTTATGTGTGTTTGACAGATGTTTTTATCACAGACAGAAATATAATAATTGCAAACATATGAGTAACAAAAGCTTATATTGACAGTTAGAATGAGTTAATGCAGCAAGTCAATATTTGCAGTGTTGACCCTTCTTCTTCAGGACCTCTGCAATTCTCCCTGGCATGCTCTCAATCAACTTCTGGACCAAATCCTGACTGATAGCAGTCCATTCTTGCACAATCAATGCTTTCATTTTGTCAGAATTTTTAGGTTTTTGTTTGTCCACCCGTCTCTTGATGATTGACCACAAGTTCTCAATGGGATTAAGATCTGGGGAGTTTCCAGGCCATGGACCCAAAATCTCTG
Source organism: Oophaga sylvatica (assembly GCA_033576555.1). Lineage (NCBI taxonomy): Eukaryota > Metazoa > Chordata > Amphibia > Anura > Dendrobatidae > Oophaga > Oophaga sylvatica. The sequence goes on along the minus strand of JARQOD010000001.1, from coordinate 372,767,061 downwards.
TTTTGTTCCCTGAGCCATTTAGTTATCACCTTTGCTTTATGGCAAGGTGCTCCATCATGCTGGAAAAGGCATTGTTGATCACCAAACTGCTCTTAGAGGGTTGGGAGAAGTTGCTCTTGGAGGACATTCTGGTACCATTCTTTATTCATGGCTGTGTTTTTAGGCAAGACTGTGAGAGAGACGATTCCCTTGGCTGAGAAGCAACCCCACACATGAATGGTTTCAGGATGCTTAACAGTTGGCATGAGACAAGACTGGTGGTAGCGCTCACCTTGTCTTCTCCGAATGAGGCGTTTTCCTGATGTCCCAAACAATCGAAAAGGGGATTCATCAGAGAAAATAACTTTACCCCAGTCCTCAGCAGTCCACTGCCTGTACCTTTTGCAGAATATCAGATGTCTGTCCATGATGTTTTTTCTGGAGAGAAGTGGCTTCTTTGCTGCCCTCCTTGAGACCAGGCCTTGCTCCAAGAGTCTCCGCCTCACAGTGCGTGCAGATGCACTCACACCTGCCTGCTGCCATTCCTGAGCAAGCTCTGCACTGCTGGTAGCCCGATCCCGCAGCTGAAGCACTTTTAAGAGATGGTCCTGGCGCTTGCTGGTCTTTCTTGGGCACCCTGAAGCCTTTTTGCAACAATGGAACCTCTCTCCTTGAAGTTCTTGATGATGCGATAGATTGTTGACTGAGGTGCAATCTTTCTAGCTGCGATACTCTTCCCTGTTAGGCCATTTTTGGTGCATTGCAATGATGACTGCACGTGTTTCTTTAGAGATAACCATGGTTAACAGAAGAGAAACAGTGATGCCAAGCACCAGCCTCCTTTTAAAGTGTCCAGTGGTGTCATTCTTACTTAATCATGACAGATTGATCTCCAGCCATGTCCTCATCAACACCCATACCTGTGGTAATGGAGCAATCACTGAAAAGAGGTTAGCTGGTCCTTTTAAGGCATGGCTGCAATGATGTTGAAATGTGTTTTGGGGATAAAGTTCATTTTCTAGCCAAATATTGACTTTGCAAGTAATTGCTGTTAAGCTGATCACTCTTTATAACATTCTGGAGTATATGCAAATTGCCATTAGAAAAAGTGAAGCAGTAGACTTTGTAAAATTAATATTTGTGTCATTCTCAAAACTTTTGGCCATGACTGTACTGTAGCTCAGCTCCATCCACCATGTGATGGCCAATCTCAGTACTGCAGCTCAGCTCTATACACCGTGTAGTGGCCGTTCTCAGTGCTGCAGCTCAGCTACGTACACCATGTAGTAGCTGTTATCAGTGCTGCAGCTCAGCTAAATAACACCGCGTAGTGGCCGTTCTCAGTACTGCAGCTCTGCTCCGTGTACCATGCAGTGGCCGTTCTCAGTACTGCAGATCAGATCTCGGCACCGTGTAGTGGCTGTTCTCAGTATTGCAGCTCAGCTCCATACACCATGTAGTGGCTGTTCTCAGTACTGCAGCTCAGCTCCATACACCATGTAGTGGTCGTTATCAGTACTGCAGCTCAGCTCCGTACACCATGTAGTAGCCGTTATCAGTAGTGCAGCTCAGCTCCGTACACCATGTAGTGGCCATTCTCAGTGCTGCAGTTCAGCTTTGTGCACCATGCAGTGGCCATTCTCAGTACTGCAGATCAGCCCTCAGCACCATGTAGTGGCTGTTCTCAGTACTGCAGCTCAGCTCCATACACCATGTAGTGGCTGTTCTCAGTACTGCAAGCTGAGCTCCGCACACCATGTAGTGGCCGTTCTCAGTACTTCAGCTCAGTTCCATACACTATGTAGTGGCCGTTCTCAGTACTTCAGCTCAGCTCTGTACACTGTGTAGTAGCTGTTATCAGTGCTGCAACTCATCTAAATACAACGTGTAGTGGCCGTTCTCAGTACAGCAGCTCATCTCTGTACACTATGTAGTGGCCATTCTCATACTGTAGCTCAGCTCCATGCACCATGTAGTGGCCATTCTCAGTACTTCAGCTCAGCTCTGTACACCATGTAGTGGGCATTCTCAGTACTGCTGTTTAGCTCTATACACCTTGTGGTCGTTCTCAGTGCTGCAGCTCAGCTACGTACACCATGTAGTAGCTGTTATTAGTGCTGCAGCTCAGCTAAATACACCGCGTAGTGGCCGTTCTCAGTACTGCAGCTCTGCTCCGTGTACCATGCAGTGGCCGTTCTCAGTACTGCAGATCAGATCTCGGCACCATGTAGTGCTGTTCTCAGTACTGCAGCTCAGCTCCATACACCATGTAGTGGCTGTTCTCAGTACTGCAGCTCAGCTCCATACACCATGTAGTGGCCGTTATCAGTACTGCAGCTCAGCTCCGTACATCATGTAGTAGCCGTTATCTGTACTGCAGCTCAGCTCTGTACCCATGTAGTGGCCATTTTCAGTGCTGCAGTTCAGCTTCATGCACCATGCAGTGGCCATTCTCAGTACTGCAGATCAGCCCTCAGCACCATGTAGTGGCTGTTCTCAGTACTGCAGCTCAGCTCCATACACCATGTAGTGGCTGTTCTCAGTACTGCAGCTGAGCTCCGTACACCATGTAGTGGCCGTTCGCAGTGCTGCAGTTCAGCTCCATACACCATGTAGTGGCCATTCTCAGTACTGCAGCTCAGTTCCATACACTAAGTAGTGGCCGTTCTCAGTACTTCAGCTTAGCTCTGTACACTGTGTAGTAGCTGTTATCAGTGCTGCAGCTCAGCTAAATACAATGTGTAGTGGCCGTTCTCAGTACAGCAGCTCTGTACACCATGTAGTAGGCATTCTCAGTACTGCAGTTTAGCTCTATACACCGTGTAGTGGCCGTTCTCAGTGCTGCAGCTCAGCTATGTACACCATGTAAAGGACAAGGAGAAAAAGGTAGATTTTTATTGTATGAAAAATTCTCAAGTAACACAAGAAGATACATGTAAAAAGACAATAGAAACACACAATTAGGACAGGTGCATATACAGGGAGAATGCGTTCCTGATAATATAGGAAAAATCACTTGTGGTAGTGGTAGAGGAGCCGAATATAGCACAATATAACTATATCAATAAACCCATATGTCTAGGGGAAGAAGAAGGTGCTATAGCCGCAATCACATAAGCCACAAACTACAGAGCATGCTCGCAAGAAAAGGGTCACTGATATACATGGCCAGCAAAAACTGTGCAGCGCTGCCTAGGATAAAAAAGCAACCATGCTCACCGGTAAAAGGATGGTACAGCAGGAGGGCAGTCACCCCGCTAGAGATGTCACCCCGACGTACGTTTCGTGGCATGGACTGCCACTTTCTCAAGGGGATCCGCAAACCCAACCGATCGAATGGTGACGAGGTCACAGGTAAGAATTCCAGATCTGTGGTCAACATATCATCATACACACTAAATCCGATAGAACTGGCAGTCTACAGCGAGGGCTCTCATTTTGCCAACTCCAGCATGGGACAGCTTTAGATTGGAACAAGATCTCCAGTACTTCTATCGAACTATCCGTCTCAAAACTCATTTTGGTCTCCAAAATGACTCCAACAGGAATCTAAACCTATTTCTAGTAGAGCTGTTGCTCCTTTCCAGAATTGTCTATTTCATCCCTTGGTTTATTTAATAAAAGTTCGTTTCACCCACCTCGGACATACCATGCGGCTGAAGCATGCATTAATTTGATAGACAGGGACATACATGAGATACTTGTAAAACAACAAAAAGGTGTTCTCCGCACCAAGAGCAATATTACACCACTCGAAAAACAAGCTATTGATTCCCTTAAGACAAATAAACACATCACTATTAAGCCAGCTGACAAGGGTGGGGCGATAGTCATTATGAATTAAATCTGACTACGTTAGAGAATAGAGAATCAGCTTTCGGATACATCTACCTATAAAAAGATCTCTTCCGATCCCACTCTAGAATTAGACTTAAGATTGAAGCCCTCCTCAGTAAGTACTTGTCCAATAACTGCATTGATCAAAAAACGGCTACCTTCTTGACAAACTCACATCCAGTAACACCCGTCATTTATATTCTCCCTAAAATCCATAAGTCACTCACCAATCCACCAGGGCGTCCTATTGTTGCCTCCACTGAGTCTATTTTATCACCTCTATCGATTTTCTTGGAGAAAATCTTGACACCATTTGTCAAAGAAACCAAATCATTTATACTAGACACTGGACACTTCATCAGTGTGATCCAACGCCTGTCAAATATTTCACAAGAATGCCTTCTTGTTACGTTAGACGTTAAAAGCCTCTACCACATCGATCAAGCATGACCTTGGTGTAGAGGCCGTCAATATTCACCTTCGTTCCTCCACCTGAATCCTGACTCTCAACAATTCATTATAGATCTCTTAAATCTGGTTCTCAATGAAAACTACTTTCTATTTGGTGATCAGTTCTTTTACCAGATCTGCGGTACTGCCATGGGATCTAACATGGCGCCAGCTTATGCTAACCTCTATATGGATACCTTCGAAAATCTCCACATCTATACCAACAACCTGTTCCAATCTCATTCAGTATGCTGGCTCCGGTACATAGACGACATTTTTTGTTTATGGGACGGAACCATTAATACTCTTACTAGTTTCATAACACAGATCAATGGTATTAGACCAGAATTGCAATTCATTTTGAATTGGGACTTATCAAAGATTCCTTTTTTGGACACTATGGTAATAAAAAGTGAGGATGGTAGCCTGGGTACTGATTTGTACACTAAGCCCACAGATTCCAACAATCTCTTGCTGTTCACAAGTTGTCATCCAAAGTCAACTAGAGAGAGTCTTCCCCGTTCCCAATTCCACAGAGTTAGGAAAATAGTCTCTAATACAGAACTGATTGAAACCGCTTGGAGGAAATGGCAAAAAAATTTAGAGAAAGGAAATATCCAGAAGATATCCTTACCTTTGAAAAACAAAGAGCATTGTCCTGGGATCCCCCCCTGAATAGATACCAAAACCGGAACGGGTTCCATTTATTCACACGCACCACCCGTTGATGAACATAGTCTACAAAACCATCAATAAACATTGGTCCCTCCTATCAAATTCATATCCACAAATTTCTTCTTTCCAGTTACCTGCACTCATGTGCAAGAGGAGACCTAGAAACTTTAAGGATCAATTAGTTCGAGCAGATATGGTTAGTTTTAAACAGAAACCAAACAACTATTTATAGGGACACAGAGAACAGGCACATTTCCATGTTTGGGTTGCGCCTGTTGCGCTAATGTTATCAAATCAGGGACATTCTCCATCCGTATACAGGGAAGAGTTTCAAAATCAACGGTTTTTATACGTGTGACACCAAATTTTGCAGTCTATCTAATTAAATGCCCATGTGGCCTCCTATATGTTGGCGAGACCACGCAGCATATTCGAGATAGAATTTCAAGCCATAAGTCCACAATTAGATTAAACAAAAACATGGCTTCCTCTACCCCATCATTTTTCAAACAGCTAACCATACAGTATCACAGCTCCGTTTCCAAATTATAGAACAAGTGGACAAACCAAGACGCGGAGGTAACCATATTAAGCGTTTGAAGGAGCGGGAATCCTTCTGGATTCACACACTTCAAACCTAGCCCCCAAAGGCTCAATAGGGAACTGGATTTCACTTTCTGCTGAATGTGTGTGTATATATCATGTCTTGACAGCCATTTTTCCTTTCAGGTTCTCTGATCTGGATAGGTACTCTAACCTTGTCTTTTTCTAGGTCTCTTAAACAGGTGACTACACCTCACAAAGAACATACCTCTTTAATTTAAAAAAAATTTTTCAAGCAATCTGGGTAAGTTCCTTGATCCATTCCCTATATTTTTTTATTTTTTATTTTTTTATTTTTTTTTTTTAATTTTTTAATTTTTTATGACTATTATTTCATTATTTTTCCAAATATTTTTTCAAATATTCTTATTTTCAATTTTCTTATTTTCATCTTAATGTCTCATTTTTCATTTTTTCATTTTTTTCATTTTTTTCATTTTTTTTTCCTTTTTTTTTTCCTTTTTTTTCCATTTTTTATTTTTATTTTCATTTTATTTTTTTCTAATTTTTTTTCCATTTTTTTCATTTCTTTAATTTTTTTTAATTTTTTTAATTTTATTATTTTATTATTATTTTTTCAAAAAAAATTTTTTTTCATTTTTTCATTTTTTTCATATTTTTTCATATTTTTCATCTATTTCATTTATTTTGTTATTTATTTTATTTTTTTTATTGTTTATTTTTATTTTTCATTATTTTCTATTCAATCCATTTTTTGTGTGCTTTTTTATCCTTCATTTTTTTATTATTATTCCTCTTTTTCTTATCTTACCCTCAGACTAACTCCTTTTTTACCAATTTACTAATTTATTATTATTCACTCTTATTATAAGTATTTACTTTCACCCTTCCTTTAGTTCTCTTTCCTATATATATCCTTGTCCAGATCCTTTATTGGTGTTTCTCTTTCAAACCGATTTGTATCCTCAGCGGCCACATGCGCATGCGCTATTATCTGAGACGCAATCTGCGTCTCGAGCCTCTCTTTCGCTTCCCTGGCCGTCATCTAAAGCTTTAATCACCAGTGACCTGGCTCCCCACACATGCGCAGTCGGGAGGAACGCACGCTTGAGTGCCAAGCTCTTTTAGGCTTCCACAGCCGCACACTAATCCCTGACAAACACGGAAGTGATCCCTGGAGCAGGTATTTATAGCGCCACTTCCACCACCGCTACACACACCTCATTTCCGGACGGATATACCTTTACCGATATGCTTCAAGGTTGGTGCCTTCTCTACCACTGGAACGCTTATTACTTCTCGGTGACACACTTATCTGAAGGTGATTTCTAACTATTTCTTTTATCTATATATAGGCACGGAACCTGCCCTCTGCAATTTTTTTCTCTCTTTCTACCAATAAGGTTAGTTCTATTATGTGCCATCCTGATCAGTCTTCCTGAAACTCCTACTATATTCTTATGCCTTATTCAGATTCTTTTTTTGAAAACCACGGATGTGTGTTTTTTGTACATGCTTTCCAAATCAACCATCACATGTATAGAGATATATTTGTGCAAATACCATTGGTACTTGTGAGACCTATGACAATATTGATTTCCTTTTATATGTCCGTCAGTGGGTTGCCTTATCTATGGTAATGACATTAATGTTCTAACACTTCAATAAAGCATTTTTCTATATTATCGATGCATAATTAATGTCACATAAAAATGATAAGAAGACAATACCTTATTATACCTTATTTTCACTTGATTAAAAATCTACCAACTATCTCATTTATAGAGATAGACATTTGTGCAAATACCATTGGTACTTGTGAAATTCATGACAATATTGATTTCCTCTCACATGTCCGTTAGTGAACTGCCTTATCTATGGAAACTAACATTAATGCTTAACATTATAACAGGCATTTGTCCGAACTTATGACAAATAATGAAGTAACTAGGTATCACATAAAAATGATAAGTAGACAGTATCTTATTATGTCCTGTTTTTCGCTTGATCATAAATCTGTTAATTTTACTTGTATATGCTTCATTTGGGGACGCTACGTGTTCCGGACACCGCTACGGGATATAATTCTATATCCCTTTTAGCTAAATGTATATATAGCTATATATCCCTATATAGCTAAAATGTTGTGTTCATGAATTTCTTCTTGATCTATTCTGACAATAATCGGTGTTTTGTTTTTTGTTATTTTGTATTTTT
>JARQOD010000001.1:372651740-372759239 GCA_033576555.1 Oophaga sylvatica | reverse complement strand
AAAGCTGTGGCCCCACCAAAAGTTGAGAGACAGTGGGTATCACCTGGGTTGGGGCCAGTGGAACTACCGATCTCAGATTGGGAACTTGTGGACTGAGGACATTGTATTTTGGCCATCTGCATGGATTTGTTATACAACCATGGATGTATGGAATAAAAATAGTTGCATCGTTCACCTGCCTAGGTGATTTTTATAACCCACAACCTCAGATCCTCACAATTAGTTATGCAGATTCTCGTCATGTCGCTGCATTGTTACTGTTTTGCTCCTGGTGATGGAATAATCTTTTTTTTTCCTGAATCCTACAAATCACAACCTGTTCTCACATTCCTTCAGCGTGTTATTAGGTTGATTCCCAAGCGAAAGGTCACTGGTTCGTATCAAGGAGCCGCCAAGAAGAAGATTTCCCAAGAAAAGAGAAACAGCATCATCAGCTCATAGACAGCGGTCTCTCGGCCAAGAAAATTACCGAACTGCATCATATGAGCGTTATGACAGGTAGAAGAATACAGAAAGAAGTCTGTCCATTCAGAAGCCAAGAGGTCATCGTCCAGCGAAAATATTGGAGTCAACAAGTCGGCTCATCACAAGGTCTATCAGTTCTGGAGACAAACACGGCAGTGGAGGAGGCTCGTATGCTTCATAATAGTGAGATCATAGACGTCAATACAAGCACCGTGCAACGAACATTATACAAGTCTGGAATGGTGAACAAAAGGTTAAGAAGCTTTGACTTCAATATTTGTCATTAGAAGTGTCGGCTCGAGTTTGCAAATAAGAACAAAAAGTGAACAGAAGAAGATTGGAAACGGGTGCACCCATTTACAATCTTCATCAGTCAGTAGACGGCTCTGATGGGTGCAAATGGGTCTGAAAGAAACAAGGGATAAAGGGGCTAATGGATTGAGAGATTGAATGGTGGTCTTAATGCTGAGCTATATGTGAGTATCCTACAAGATGAGTTACTCCGTACACTTGAGTACCATGGGTATGAATAGGATGACATAGGGTTCCAGCAGGACAACGACCCGACACATACGGTGAGATTGGAGAAGAAATAGTTAAATGACAGTGAAGTAGAGGTGCTGGATTGTTCCCACAGTCCCCCGACCTCAACCCAATCGAGCACTTGTGGGGAGAGGTGAAGAAACAGCTGTACATGTATATGTAAAAATGTAAGAATCGTGCAGGAGCGAAGAATGTCACCACGGACCAGAGACAGACCAACAGTTGAAGGATTTATTCACAGGGGAGAATATCTCCTCACAGGGAGAAGTAATGGGGAATAAACGTAATTTCAACAGTACACTTAAGCTAAGTGAGATTAAGCAACAGTTCACTAAATAAAAGAAGAAGCAAAAAGAGTATTCTGGGAACTTATCAGTTCAATGAAACCTTGATTGAAGGAACCGTCTTCTCCAACATAGGCACCGTCAACAGCGGCACTTGCAGTCTCCAAAGTCTCTCTCCTATTCCTGGCAAACAGCGGGAAAACTCTGGGGTTGAAGAGGGAGACAGGAATAACGCGGGAGAGCTGAGTGTCTCCTGTTCTGAGTCTCTATATATCAGGCTGAAAGTCACTAAGTAAGAACGATGATGCGAAAACTGGCAAGTCTCTCTCTGAAACACTCAGGGGCCCTGGCCTGTCACCGGAGGAAAGTTAGGACCGAAGCTACGGGTTTCTGTTTCTGTACTCTCCTGAGGAAAGCCTCCTCCAGACATCAAGGCTTCCGCGCTCATGTACTCACAGGCGGATCTCACTATGTCACGTACTGCTAAGTCAGAACACTGGCCGAGGGTCCCCTCTTTACTGCGGCTCGCGGATGCGGTCTCTCCTCTGCGCGATGCACGCTGCTCTCTGCTCTGCGCGCGCTGCTTTTGCGCCTTCCTTCTGCCTTACGGTCCTCAGCCCTGTCCCATCCCCATCACCTACCGGTCACATGGTGCGGTCACTTAGTCTTCCCCCCTGCTGCCCCACCAAATGGTTCCAGACACTGAGCAAGGGAGGAAACCTCCTTCTGTTTATTCTTGTTCTTCACACCCTTACATATACAGTCATGGACAAAAGTTTTGAGAATGACACAAATATTAATTTTTACAAAGTCTACTGCTTCACTTTTTCTAATAGCAATTTGCATATACTCCAGAATGTTATAAAGAGTGATCAGCTTAACAGCAATTACTTGCAAAGTCAATATTTGGCTAGAAAATGAACTTTATCCCCCAAAACACATTTCAACATCATTGCAGCCCTGCCTTAAAAGGACCAGCTAACCTCTTTTCAGTGATTGCTCCATTAACACAGGTGTGGGTGTTGATGAGGACATGACTGGAGATCAATCTGTCATGATTAAGTAAGAATGACACCACTGGACACTTTAAAAGGAGGCTGGTGCTTGGCATCATTGTTTCTCTTCTAAAGAAACACATGCAGTCATCATTGCAATGCACAAAAGTGGCCTAACAGGGAAGAGTATCGCAGCTAGAAAGATTGCACCTCAGTCAACAATCTATCGCATCATCAAGAACTTCAAGGAGAGAGGTTCCATTGTTGCCAAAAAGGCTCCAGGGCGCCCAAGAAAGACCAGCAAGCGCCAGGACCGTCTCTTAAAAGTGTTTCAGCTGCGGGATCGGGCTACAGCAGTGCATAGCTTGCTCAGGAATGGCAGCAAGCAGGTGTGAGTGCATCTGCACGCACTGTGAGGCGGAGACTCTTGGAGCAAGGCCTGGTCTCAAGGAGGGCAGCAAAGAAGCCACTTCTCTCCAGAAAAAACATCATGGACAGACTGATATTCTGCAAAAGGTACAGGCAGTGGACTACTGAGGACTGGGGTAAAGTTATTTTCTCTGATGAATCCCCTTTTCGATTGTTTGGGACATCAGGAAAGCGCCTCATTCGGAGAAGACAAGGTGAGCGCTACCACCAGTGTCTTGTCTCATGCCAACTGTTAAGCATCCTGAAACCATTCATGTGTGGGGTTGCTTCTCAGCCAAGGAAATCGGCTCTCTCACAGTCTTGCCTAAAAACACAGCCATGAATAAAGAATGGTACCAGAATGTCCTCCAAGAGCAACTTCTCCCAACCCTCCAAGAGCAGTTTGGCGATCAACAATGCCTTTTCCAGCATGATGGAGCACCTTGCCATAAAGCAAAGGTGATAACTAAATGGCTCAGGGAACAAAACATAGAGATTTTGGGTCCATGGCCTGGAAACTCCCCAGATCTTAATCCCATTGAGAACTTGTGGTCAATCATCAAGAGACGGGTGGACAAACAAAAACCTAAAAATTCTGACAAAATGAAAGCATTGATTGTGCAAGAATGGACTGCTATCAGTCAGGATTTGGTCCAGAAGTTGATTGAGAGCATGCCAGGGAGAATTGCAGAGGTCCTGAAGAAGAAGGGTCAACACTGCAAATATTGACTTGCTGCATTAACTCATTCTAACTGTCAATATAAGCTTTTGTTACTCATATGTTTGCAATTATATTTCTGTCTATGATAAAAACATCTGTCAAACACACATAAAAACCAGAGGGCAGCAGATCATGTGAAAATATAATATTTGTGTCATTCTCAAAACTTTTGGCCATGACTGTACAGATCATGTGTGCACGAACATGGGGAACGTGTAGACGAGACCTGAGATCAGATTGTGATTGAGAAATGTTTGAATCTGATGGAGAGCAGAAGGATTCAGACCATGGTGAAAGCCAAAGGGGGATTTACAAAATAAGTAAAATTTACATTTTTAGGAGCAAAACCGTAACAATGCACCTACATGACCATAATCTGCATAACTAATCATATGCTAAATATCTGAAAATCACATTTATGTATGAGATAGAAAAGATGATTGTCTATATAAGATGATGGTCTCACGTTAGAAGCAGCAGTGGATGCTGAGATATGGAGCCTGGAAATCAAAAGTTCACAACATTGTTACCCTTCTGCCCATCAGTGTATGCCATAGCAGAGGCGTGTGGCTGCAGGTGATGATTCCATAGTTATTTTGGGGCTGATATTGCACCTGTCATGTAGTGCACTGTGGACCCCCAGCAATCAGAATGAAGACATAATCTGTGGCAGAACAATTAACCCTCCCGGTAGGGTCGATAACATCGTGATCCCATATTCCGATTTTCAGAGCGCTCATTAAACACGTCTGGTTAGATTTACAACGCTTCCTCTTTGTGAGCTCTTGCTGGCTTCAGTCCACAGGCAGCAGAGTTGGATACGCCTTGCTCATGCCTTCTTTATTTTGCATGTCAATTGCTTCTCCCCACCTCTTTGAGATATCCTGGGAGCTGAATTGCACACTTGAAGAAAATCAAGTTTCAGACTGATGAGTAATTCAGACGTTACAGACGTTGGATTCTGCCTTCTGCATAAGTTTTAGCCTTATAATGAGTCTTCACGATGAGCTTTACCCATGCTCCAATAGCCAGGCCATCCAAGGGGAATTTTCTGCAATACCCAGCTATTTGCTATTTTTTGCCGGTCTATTGGGAAATATCATCGCCATCTTCATCCTATGGCAACACAAGTTACGCTCAAGGAAAAAAACCTCCGTATTTTACATCTTGGTTACGGGTCTAACCGTGACCAACCTGATGGGGAAATGTTTGGTGAGCCCCATCGTGTCTGCTGCTTACTTCAAAAACCAAACCCTGGTGGAGATGGTTGAGAATCGAACGCTATGTGATGTCTTCAGCTTCTTCATGATTTTTTTCGGCTTGGCCCCCATGCTTATACTTCTGGCCATGGCTCTGGATTGTTGGATTGCTTTGGCAAATCCATTCTTTTACCACATCCACATCACCAAAAAATTTGCTTTGCTGGTCCCGCTGATGGTATATGTCTTCAGTGCCGTCTTCTGTGCGATGCCGTTCTTTGGCATTGGGAAATTTGACCAGTATTGTCCGGGGACATGGTGCTTTATACAGATGACTGCAGAGCCCTCCAAGCCAGGGGTCCTGGCTTATTCTTTATTATATGGGACTGTCATGGGACTGCTGGTTGTAGCCATCATCATCTGCAATGTGGGCACCATGACACGCCTTTACCAGATGTACAAAATCCAGAACCAGAGGAATTCCATCAAAGTTGGACCCAAGGTCGAATTAGTTAAGCAGTCCAGCATGGAGGAGCTAGACCACCTCATCCTCTTGGCAGTCATGACAATCCTTTTTTCGGTTTGCTCCCTTCCTTTAACTGTACGTATCCGCTCCTGCCAAATGTGTGTGCAAATAGTTGTGCAAGTTTTTGCTGTTGTTTCACTGCAAAATATTGATTGTGACATCCACGTGGTTTCCTGACCCTGAGCGCAGGTTAGGTTTTCTGGCTTTGAGTCACGGAAGGGTAAAGCTGATAAAAAAAAACATTTTAAAGGGTCTCTCCAGAGTCTAAATATTGGGTGGACCTTATTAAAGACATTACAGATGATCCAATTATGCCTCTGATGGCTCCCAACTATCTTGTACCACTTATGCCAATGGCATTTGCCATTGGGTCCCGGGATCTTGCTTTAAGTGCTATCTCTGCACCCCTATGGTAAAAACTCAGAGATTGTGTCAGTACTGAATGTAGACATTATGTATAGTGTCTGTGTAGGTTTCTCATCCATACTACTATCCAAATAGTCACAGTCCCAATGTTCCCAAACAAAAACTCTTTAAAATTGCCCATTCTATTCTAATGCAAATGTATCTTTATCTTCCGTTCTTGGTTGAGATTGTCCTGGGGACAACTCATTGTCTACATTGGGCGAAGAGACAACAAAAATAACCATTTCAGACAATCCCAATCCCGGTGTTTTTATAAGATACAGATATAGATGAGGAGTTGGTTGGGTGCAATGGTTTCGGCTATGAGGAACTTCCAAGATCACTCAATTAACAATTGGGGTAAAATAGAAGAGGCACAATGTGCACCAGGTGCCTGTCCCCGAGTGATGCCCTGAGATATGCAGAATCTGCCATCTATGGGGCTTTGAGAACATATTCACGATGCAGCTGCCTGAAACTGAGCTATTACCATGGAAAGGCACGAAAATTTAATGTAACAATGTATCAGAACTTTGTTTTATTTGCTGTTCTATATATATATATATATATATATATATATATATATACAGGGTCAGACTGGGAACCACCAGTGACATTGACTCTGGGCGGTCAACGTTCAGCTACATGGATTATTTCTTGACCCTTTTCAGGAATCTCCCTCTGCTTCTATATAATAATAAACTGGGGAGTTCGGTAAATGAATGATGAGATGCTGCCATAGTCTGTAAATGTTGCATTGAATTTACTATGACAATTACTTCTGATGTAAGGGAAATGGGGGGGCCCACCAGGGGATTCACCTGTCGTGCTGTGGGCCAGTCCAAAGCTGTGTGTATATATTTATGTACATAAAATTTACATTTTGCAGAAATTTTATGTGCATGAATTTTATTCATTGCAAATTGAATTATTTATTATTCTGCTTTATTTACTTAGTGCCATCATATTCCACAGCGCTTTACAAGCATCACCATTACTGTCCCCTTTGGGGCTCACAACCTACATTCCCTGTTTGTATATCTCTGTAGTGTGGGAGGAAACCCATGTAAACACTGGGAGAACATACAAACTAACTGCAGATGGCATCCTTGGTGGGATTTGAACCCAGGACCCCAGCACTGCAAGGCTACAGTGCTAACCACTGAGCCAACGTGCTGCCCATTAAATGTGCAATATTCTGCTTTTAATCTATCCAGATAAACATATGTAAATAAAAATGAATAATAATGCTAGTCACCCGGCTGTCACCTGTTCAGGCACAGTCTTCTTCAGTCCAGTCACCTGTGTGGTCTTCACTGGTCCATTTGTGGCATTTTCTGGTGCCCCAGTATCTTTAGCATCTTCTTTGCTGGCTTAGCCATGATATTAGAAGATTGTGTGATGCAGAATATATCATAGCTGTCCCATCAGTGCAGGAGGCGCCAGCCAGCACCAGGAGACTCTGACGATGGCCCAGTGAAGACCACACTGGTGACCAGACTGAAGATGGCAGCTGAGGGTCAGGTGAGTATTACATTCCCTGAGTCTTCTCCAGCAGACCTATGTATTCTTGTGCTCAGCGTCTCTGTGCCACAGATCGGGCTGTATACAGTGTGACGGGTTCCCCTACATAAGATCTAATTGGCCATTTCAGCATGTCAGTGATTCTGCAGTCGCCCCATGGATGGACATTGCACTAGGCTACTTGCAAGAGGCATAAGGGCTGTTTGTGAAACACATTTGGTACAATGATAATTAGACAGTGATTATGATATTATGAAATATAATAATATTTAATATAGTATTCATTAAAATAATAGTATTTAATATATTAGTTCACTTATGTAAAGAGCATGGACAAATAGTGACCATTGTGATCAATCCGATGGCAGACGTCATACTAGACTTCAATGGATTGCCCATGTGATTACACGACAGCCTGGATGCCCTGCAGCCTGTATGGGTAGTTATTATTAAAGGGAACCCGTCACGTGCACAATCTGTGGACAGCAGCATGGTATAGAGAAGGAGCAGCTGAGCAGAATGCTGCATGGCTTCACTGAAAAAGATTCAGTATAATTTACATTTCATTCATTGAAATCCCTGGTACCTGTATGCATGAGTCCAGTGGGTGGTCCTAACCTATATGCATGAGTCCAGTAGGCGGTGTTACTAGTGATTGTCAGCTATCTCTTCATGCACAGAGGTTAGAATCACCCACTGGACTCATGCACAGAAGTTAGCACAGCCTACTGGACACTTGCACAGAGGTTAGGACAGCCCACTGGACTCAGGCACAAAAGTTAGGACAGCCCACTGGATGCATGCACAGAGGTTGGGACCGCCAACTGTACTCATACTCAAAGGTTAGGACTACCCACTGGACTCAAGCATAAAAGTTAGGACCGCCCACTGGACTCATGCACCAAAGTTAGGACTGCCCACTGGAAGCATGCAGAGGTTAGGACCGCCCACTGGACTCATACATAAAAGTTAGGGCTGCCCACTGGACACATGCACAGAGGTTAGGACCGCCCACTGTACTCATGCACAAAGGTTAGGACAGGCCACTGGATGCATGCACATAGGTTAGCACTACCTACTGGACTCATGCACAGAGGTTAGGACCACCCATTGGACTCATTTACTGACATTAGGACTGCCCCCTTGACTCATGCACAGAGGTTAGAACTGCCCATTGTACTCAAGCACATAGGTTAGGACCGCCCACTGGACTCATCCAATATAGATACCAGGGATTTCAGTGAATAAAATGCAAGTTGTACTGACTATACTGGTCAGATACTTCACTCTTGGTTTTTATGGATGTGGGAGCCATCAACAATGCATTATTAGTAGTTAAATACATCAGGATTACTTTTTTTTTGTTTGCAACATGCATATTGGATTTTCTTTTATTAGGGCCCTCAGGAAGTGAGGGGTCCCCTGAGCTCAAATCAGGGGGATCAGTGTGCTAGAAATTCTAGAACCAGGCAGCAGCTGCTGTACCTGGCCTTATGCCAAGCATGGAATAAGGGGCTATCGCTATTACTAAAAGTTATCACCTGTCCACATGATAAGAGATGACTTTGTGATCCTGGGGGGTCCGACTGTCTGCACCCACATTGATATCGAGAATAAGGCTCTTGAATGTTTCAGAGTGGAGCCGCACTATCGCTCCAGTCATTGTCCATGGGACTGCTTCTCTAGATGTCCTATAGACAATGACATTTCAGCTGAGAGTTTAAAGCCCCATTTTTGGGATTGGTGGTGGTCCCATCATGTAGACCCCCATTACAATAAAATTATCTTGTGGATAGGTGTGAACTTTTAACATTTGGAATTACCATTTAAAGGGGTTTGTCCAGGCTTATAATACTGATGACCAATCCCAAGGAGAGATATTCAATACCAGATCATGGGGGTGCAGCACCCTACACCCCCATCTATTAGCTAACTGGTTGTGGCCAGATCTAACAGGCACCACAGCGCTGTACAATGTGTAGTGGCCTGTGCAGGGAACTGCAGCTCAGTTCCTATAGAAGTGCTTGGGGGCGAAACTGCAGGAATGGCCACTACACAGTGAATGGAGGACAATGGGTGCTGTACATAATGCACTGATATGCTGGGTCCTCCAGAGAAGTATACACTATTTGTAGCTGCTCTCTTCTTCAGCTAATCAATAAAGCTCTTTACAAGGAGACCCCCTGACATCTACTAACCCCAAACTCCATCTTAGTATGTGAGAAAACAATATCCCCTTTTGAACACAGTGTTTTCACGTTTTTTTTTTTATCTATTGCATTTGTTTTTTTTTACTTTAATGCATATACAGTATTTGGGACTAAAGAAAAATTATTTTTGCCACTGGGTTTCCTAAACATTTTACACCACTTGGCTTCTACCGGCCGTTTCTTTTCCTTATATTCAATGTTGATGTGGCCTGTGGTCATAAGTCAGCTGAGAGGAGCATTAGACTCTCTCACTGTAGTGTCAGAACCAGCTCACTGATGGATTCTTAGTTAGCCCATTGTGCTGCAAGTAATAGATTGTGCAACATAGCGGCCAAAGAAAGCAAATGGTGCAAGATTTTTAATGAAACCCAATAGCCAAAATTATTCTTTTTTTTTATCGCTGATAACTTACATTTAAATGAAAAAAGAAAATTGATCCCGAAGTTGAACAAGGCAGAAGATTAGACGCATGTCGTTAAGAAAAAAAGGAGTAATAAGGACCTTTACTAAAGGCAGGTCATCCATAGGAGCCAGATCTGGGATTTAATCCCTTTCTATATGCAGCTTTCATCACTTTCCGCCTCTTGTGGCTGAGGTTGCACGGAGGGTCCGTTATTAAGAATGCGGACCCTCGATATAATTGGAGCCATCTGGATAATAATCGGGACTGTTTGATGATTTGCATATTAATAACCCTTCCAGCATTTCCATGGAAATCTTTTTTTGGGATATGCAAATGATGGTTTCCTTTGATAGATGTGGTTATACGGGCAATGGCATCTTGTAATGTGCCCTTAACGGGGGGTCTGATTTGGAAATGTTTTTCTAATCCTTATTAGGAAATGGTTCACTGATTGAGGGGGTCTCCTATTCATCACCCATAATGGAAAGCGGCACCAAAATTCCTCTTTCCCTGGAGAACTCGGCACATTCTTATATTACATGTACAGAAAACTGATTTTCATGAGGGTGGTGTAATGCCTCTCTGTTCCTGTGGGGGTGCTGCAGGAAAATGTAACATTACTTAGTTCGCTAGAGAATATAGAGGCTCGCTGGTGCTCCCGATTGCATGAGGAACCTTCAAGCAACAAAGGAAAAAGTCTAAAGTGGTCAATATCCAGAAGCTCCAGAGAAATCTGAAGCCAAAATAACACTGTGCATTGTAAATTGGCATGGTCAAGAGCACTGCAGCCAATCACTGATTGGATGCAGCACTGTCGATGTGACGGCAGTGCTGCAAATAACAGACATTGAGACCAGCAGCAGAGTCAGCACTAGACTCAGGGAGGGTAAATAAAGCCCAAACTGTGACCCCCCCTTTAACTCACACTTACAATATTCCTTCTTGTAGAATAGTATGTCATGCTGGGAGTTGTAGTGTTTATTGTATAAAGTATAAGAGAATTGCATTATGCTTACAGTATGTTCAAAGGATGTTGAGAATTGTAGTGTCCCATAGGTGCTACAATAACAGAAATTATTTTTTCTACAAATTGGTATCTAATACATTTCGGAAAATGTCCAGAAAACCATAAAAGCCTCCAGGTAACGGAATCTAGAAAACTCAATGATTCAGTAAATTACCTCAGAAAATATAGAAATTAGCAAATTTCCATCCGGAACTACTGATCTGCTGGACAAGTCTGCACCGGACCTCAGACTGATCTGCTTGACACGTCCACACCAGACCTGAGACTAATCTGCTGGACACATTCACACCGAACCTCAGACTGATCTGCTGGACACATCTGCATTGGACCTCAGACTGATCTGCTGGACACATTCACACCGAACCTCAGACTGATCTGCTGGACACGTCTGCATTGGACCTCAGACTGATCTGCTGGACACATTCACACCGAACCTCAGACTGATTTGCTGGACACATCTGTATTGGACCTCAGACTGATCTGCTGGACACATTCACACCGAACCTCAGACTGATCTGCTGGACACGTCCACACCAGACCTGAGACTAATCTGCTGGACACATTCACACCGAACCTCAGACTGATCTGCTGGACACATCTGCATTGGACCTCAGACTGATCTGCTGGACACATTCACACCGAACCTCAGACTGATCTGCTGGACACGTCTGCATCGGACCTCAGACTGATCTGCTGGACACATTCACACCGAACCTCAGACTGATTTGCTGGACACGTCTGCACCAGACCTCAGACTGATCTGCTGGACACGTCCACACCAGACCTCAGACTAATCTGCTGGACATGTCCACATGGGACCTCAAACTAATCTGGTGGACACGTCCACACCGGACCTCAGACAGATCTGCTGTCCACACCGGACCTCAGACTAATCTGCTGGACACGTCAGCACCTGACCTCAGACTGATCTGCTGGACAAGTCTGCACCGGACCTCAGACTGATCTGCTGGACACGTCCACACCAGTCCTCAGACTAACCTGCTTGACACGTCCATACTGAACCTAAGAATGATCTGATGGACACGTCCACACCAGACCTTAGACTGATCTGCTGGACATGTCAGCACCGGATCTCACACTGATCTGCTGGGCACGTCTGTACCGGACCTCAGACTGATCTGCTGGACATGTCCGCACTGGACCTCAGACTAATCTGCTGGACATGTCCACACGGGACCTCAAACTAATTTGCTGGACACGTCCACACCAGACCTCAGACTGATCTACTGTCCACAACGGACCTCAGACTAATCTGCTGGACACATCCACACCGGACCTCAGACTGATCTGCTGGACACGCCTGCACCGGACCTCAGACTGATGTGCTGGACACGTCCACACCGGACCTCAGACTGACCTGCTGTCCACGCCGCACCTCAGACTAATCTGCTGGACACGTCCACACCAAACCTCAGACTAATCTACTGGACACGTCAGCACCGGACCTCAGACTGATCTGCTGGACACGTCCACACCGGAGCTCAGATGTGCTGCAAACATCTGCGCCGGACCTCAGACTGGTCCACTGGACACATCTGCACTGGACCTCAAACTGATCTGCTGGACACATCCACATCGGGCCTCAGACTGATCTGCTGGACACGTCCGCACCGGACTTCAGACTGATCTGCTGGATACGTCCACACTGGACCTCAGACTGATCTGCTGGACACATCCACACCAGACCTCAAACTGATCTGCTGTCCACACCGGACCTCAGAATGATCTATTGGACACGTCCACACCAGAGCTCAGACTGATCTGCTCACAGCATCCACACAGGACCTCAGACTGATCTGCTGGACTCATCCGCACCAGACCTCAGACTGATCTGCTGTCTACACCGGACCTCAGACTGATCTGCTGGACACGTCCACAGTGGATCTCAGACTGATCTGCTGGACACGCCCACACCGGACCTCAGACTGATCTGCTGGACACGCCCACACCAAGCCTCAGACTGATCTACTGGACACGTCCACACCGGACCTCAGACTGATCTGCTGGACACGTTCACGCCGGACCTCAGACTGATCTGCTGGACATGTCGACACTGGACCTCAGACTGATCTGCCTGACACAACCACACTGGTCCTCAGACTGATCTGCTGTCTACACCAGACCTCAGACTGGTCTATTGGACATGTCCACACCGGACCTCAGACTGATCTGCTGGACACGTCCGCACAGGACCTCAGACTGATCTTCTGTCCACACCGGACCTCAGACTGATCTGCTGGACACGTCCACATCGGATCTCAGACTGATCTGCTGGACACATGCGCACAGGACTTCAGACTGACCTGCTGGACATGTCAGCACCGGACCTCAGACTGATCTGCTGGACGTGTCCACACCGGACCTCAGGTTGATCTGCTGAACACGTCCCAACCAAATCTCAGACTGATCCACTAACAGTGTCCAAACCGGACTTCAGACTGATCCGCTCACAGGGTCCACACCGGACCTCAGACTGAACCACTCACAGCGTTCACACCGGACCTCAGACTGATCCGCTCACAGCGTCCACACCAGACCTCAGACTGATCTGCTCACAGTGTCCACACCGAACCTCAGACTGATCTGCTGGACACGTCCACACCGGACCTCAGACTGATTTGTTGGACACGGTCACACCGGACCTCAGACTGATCAGCTCACAGCATCCACACCGGACTCCAGACCAATCCACTCACAGTGTTCACACCAGACCTCAGACTGATCTGCTGGACACGCCTGCACCGGACCTCAGACTGATGTGCTGGACACGTCCACACCGGACCTCAGACTGATTTGCTGGACACTTCCACACTGGACCACAGACTGATCCGCTCACAGCATCCACACCGGACCTCATACTGATACTCTCACAGCGTCCACACCAGACCTCAGACTGATCAGCTCACAGCGTTCACACCGTAGTCTGCCCACTTGTTGTGAATGTGCTAGAAATGAATTCTGAGCAGAAGCTCCCTCTGGTGGTTACAAACAGTACTGAACTATCCAATGAAGATTGTGAAGATTGGCGATCAGGTGTTACTGACTGGTCTTATATAAGGGAGGCTCCCTCCCATCAGGGTTGCCGGTGATCAATTGTTCTGGTCTCATCTTTGATTCCTGTTCACTTTGTAGCTTGCTGTTTCGTGCCTGCATCTTCTGCTAACAGATAAGACATTTTCTTCTTTTAGTTTTTTGTGCTTGCTTTTTGCATTTTGTCCTGCACTTCTGTGGGGGTCTGCTGGGTCCCCTCCGGGGGCTTGTGCTCCTCTCAGTTTAGTTCAGCCACTGTTGTTTGTTCATTTGCCTTTTCCAGTTTTTTCAGTGGCTGCTGTTTAGTTTTGTTACACCAGAGAACTAATTTAGGTGGTAGAGGTCGTGTGATCTCAGGTGTTTTTGTAATTAGTAGAGTTGGTACTTTTCAGGGTTTTTTGGGATTGCAGTAAGTGTCCTTCCTATCCTTTTCTATTTAGGAAGTTTGGGCCCCAACGTTTGCTCATGCTATTTTCTGTCTGTGTCTGTATTTTCCTCTTGTCTAACCGCCATTACATGTTTGGGGGCTTTCTATGTTCTTTGGGGATCTGCTCCAGGGCAGATAGTTTTCCTCTTTCTGTCTTTAGGTGTAGTTAGCTTCTCAGGCTGTGACGAGGCGTCTAGGACCAACGTAGGTACGCTCCACGGCTGCCTTTAGTTGTGGTGGTTAGTCAGGGTACTACAATCCCATAGATTCCAACCTCTCTGGTGTATTTCCTTTTTTGCCTGCTCTCCTCAGCTACCAAATCATAACAGTATCACTGGCCTAAAAACTGATATTTGTATGGTACTCACAGAAGGGAAAAATAGTGTTAAAGAAAGAGTTGCCAGAGATTTTTTTTTTTTTTTTCCCTCTGTTTCTCTGAATGCTGAGGAGGATTTTTTTTTCTCTCAATGGAGTTTGCACAGTTGTCTGGCCGTGTGGATCAGCTTGCCACTGAAGTTCGGAGTATTGCTACCTATCTTGCAGGGTTGCCTGTTGTGGAACCTAGGATTCCCATGCCAGATTTGTTTTTAGGGGATCGAGCTAAATTTCTGAATTTCAAAAATAACTGTAAGTTGTTTTTTGCCTTGAAATCTAAGTCCTCAGGGAACGCAGCACAGCAGGTTCAAATTGTCATCTCTCTCCTGCGCGGCGATCCTCAGGATTGGGCTTTTTCCCTGACACCTGGGGATCCTGTTTTGAGTAATGTTGATGCATTTTTTCAGGCTCTGGGGTTATTGTACGATGAGCCTAATTTCACTGATCAAGCTGAAAAAGCCTTGTTGGCATTAAATCAGGGGCTTGAGGACGCTGAGTTATACTGTCAGAGATTCCGAAGGTGGGCAGTCCTGACCAAATGAAATGACGATGCTTTGGCAGCCCTTTTTCGGAAGGGTCTGTCAGAGAATGTAAAGGATGTTATGGTGGGATTCCCTGTCCCCTCTGGTCTCAATGATTCTATGTCATTAGCGATTCAAATTGACAGACGTTTGCGTGAGCGTAGAGGTATGCGTGGAACAGTGTTGCCTTGTGAACCAGCTTCTGAACCCATGCAGTGTGATAGAGTGGCTTCTGGGGCACAGCGTCATGAGTTTCGTAAACGCAATGGGTTATGTTTCTACTGTGGTGATGCCTCTCATGCTATTTCAGTCTGCCCTAAGCGGGGAAGACGTTTTGCACGTTCAGTTGTCTTGGGTAGTGTTCAGACTAAATTTTTGTTGACTGTTACCCTGAGTTGCGCCCTGTCCACATTTTCTGCTCAGGCTTTTGTTGATTCGGGAGCAGCTATTAACCTGATGGATTTTGATTTTGCTAAACATTGTGGGTTTCCCTTGATACCCCTACGGAAGTCTATTCCCCTACTGGGGATCGATTCTACCCCTTTGGCTGAGAATAAACCTCAGTTCTCTACTCAGGTGATAATGAGGGTTGAACCTGATCATCAGGAGAGTTGCAAATTTTTGGTGCTGTATAATCTGCATGACATTATCGTACTGGGTTTCCCTTGGTTACAGTCTCATAATCCTGTTTTGGATTGGAAATCTGTGTCTGTAACCAGTTGGGGCTGCCAATGTGTTAATACCAACACTCCTGTTTTTTCTGCCTCCCCCCAGGCTCAGGATGTTCCTGACTTTTTGACTGATTTTTCTGATGTGTTTAGCGAAAGTAAATCTGCATCCTTGCCCCCCCATAGGAGCTATGACTGCGCTATTGAATTAGTGCCTGGTAGTAAATTCCCTAAAGGTCGCCTTTTTAACTTGTCTGTACCTGAACATGATGCTATGCGGTCTTATATCAAGGAGTCATTGGAGAAGGGTCATATCAGACCATCCTCTTCACCCTTGGGTGCCGGTTTTTTCTTTGTGGCCAAAAAGGATGGTTCATTAAGGCCGTGTATTGATTATCGTCTCTTGAACAATATCACTGTGAAATATCAATATCCGTTACCCTTGATTTCTGACCTGTTTTCCAGGGTGAAAAGTGCTACTTGGTTTACCAAGCTTGACCTCAGGGGGCATATAACCTTATTCGCATTAAGCACGGCGATGAATGGAAGACGGCATTTAATACCCCAGAGGGGCATTTTGAGTACCTAGTGATGCCCTTTGGGCTCACTAATGCTCCTTCTTGATACAGTAAAGATGTATATCTTTGTACCGTGTTAGCCAGTAGATAGAAAAATATTTAGAGTTGAGAGTCCTCAGTGGTTGATACCTTTTAATGGCTAACTGAAAAGATGGTAACAAATTGCAAGCTTTCGAGACTCCTCAGGTCTCTTCATCAGGCAAAGACTAATACAACATCTGAAGAATCACATATTTATACACAAAATAGCACAGAAAAAATGCAATAGGTAGGACAAGTGACGTGAAGCAGAATAGTCATTATGGCAGAGGGATGAGCATAAATATTGGAACAGTTCATAGATAAGGAGTGTGAAAGTTTTATTACCCTCTGATTGGGGTCTGGTAATGTTTTGTGATGTTTTCACAGGGTATTTGGAGTAAATTCCTTAATTGATGTAGTAGGCCATAAATCCATGTGATAGGTTCATTCCAGCATTAAGAGTGTCAAAGGTCACCATCAATTTGTATTCGTAAATTCTTCTTTGTCTCAGAGATGTGAAATTGCCTCTGAGTACAAGTATTTTCATATCTAGCAAGCTATGATCAGGGGAGCAAAAATGTTTTGCCACAGGTAGATCCATTCTTTTTTCTCTTATTGTGTGGCGATGAGAATTCATCCTTGTTCTCAGTTTTTGCCCGGTCTCCCCCACATACAGACCCCCAGTTGGACATTTATTACATATAATTAGGTACACCACATTAGATGTGATGCAGCTGAAAGTACCTGGTATCTTGTAGTCCCGATGGGAGTTGGGGATCTTTATCTTGTCCGTGGTCATTATAAATGGACAAGGTTTGCATTTCTTCTGGTTGCAAGGTGAGGTTCCTGCCGCTGTTGGGGAGGACAGGGAACTTCTGACAATGATGCTTCTAACAACCAAGAAGAGGTCAGACTGGACACCTCCTCCTGGACGCAACCCTCATTTGGATAAATATATAGACTCATTCAGATATTTGATAAAATCCACCATCATAGACACCAACAGGAGACAAGCATCCAACATCAGTGCCCAGGAGAGAAAGGCTATACAGTCTCTGAAAACCAACAAAGAAATCATCATTAAACCTGCTGACAAGGGAGGTGCAATAGTCATGATGAACACATCAGACTATATGAAGGAAGCAAACAGACAACTTACGGACACACGCTACTACAGAAAACTGGAGTCGGACCCTACACAGGACTATTACAAGGAACTAAGCAAGTTGGTATCTTGTCTGTCTGACAAATCCATAAGAGCCGATGACCTGATACCAGAGAGTCCAAGAACAGGGAAGTTCTACATGCTTCCCAAAATCCACAAAGCCGGAAATCCAGGGAGGCCGATTATTTCATGTGTGGACACCCTTACTGAGCAGGTATCTGGATGGGTAGAGGGCATTCTTAAACCCCTGGTAAAGGATACACCCAGCTACATTCAGGACACAACTGACCTACTGAATAAACTAGCAGCAATAGGTCCTCTACCAGAAGGAACCATCCTGGCCACCATGGATGTGGAATCCTTGTACTCTAATATCCCACACCAGGATGGATTAAATGCCTGCAAAGACTTCATGAAAAACACCGGGAATGATGCTGATTCTGTGGTGAAACTCACAAAATTCATCCTCACCCACAATTACTTTGAATTTGACAACAAGATCTATTTACAGGAGACTGGCACAGCTATGGGAAGTAAAATGGCTCCTCAGTATGCAAATCTTTTCATGGCCAAGCTTGAAAGCGACTTTCTGTCCTCGTGTCCCATCAGGCCTCGGGCCTACTACCGCTACATTGATGATATCTTAATCATCTGGACGGAGTCTGAGCAACAGCTAAAGACGTTCCATGAACAGTTCAATCAATTTCATCCCACCATCAACTTAACACTCAACTACTCCAGCACTGAAATTAACTTTTTGGACACCATCATTAAGCTAAAGAACAATGAAATAGAGACATCCCTGTATCAGAAGCCAATCGACCGTCCAACATACCTTAAATGGGACAGTTTCCATCCAAAACACATAAAAAACTCTATTGTCTACAGCCAAGCCATCAGATACAACCGTATATGTTCCAACCCCATGGATAGAGATGAACACCTTGGTCGCCTTAGAAAGACCTTTTTAAATCAGGGCTACCATCCAAGAACAATTGAAAACCAAATTACAAGAGCCACCAGAATATCAAGGAATCACCTGCTACATTACAAAGCTAAAGAAGAAAATAACCGGGTGCCTCTAGTGGTCACCTACAATCCAAATCTGGAGGTGCTAAGGGGAGCTGCACAGAAACTACAACCTTTACTACAAAAAGATGCCCGATTACAATCCATATTTCCAGATCCCCCTCTACTGTGTTTTAGGCAGCCCCCAAATCTAAGAAGCATCATTGTCAGAAGTTCCCTGTCCTCCCCAACAGCGGCAGGAACCTCTCCTTGCAACCAGAAGAAATGCAAAACTTGTCCATTTATAATGACCACGGACAAGATAAAGATCCCCAACTCCCATCGGGACTACAAGATACCAGGTACTTTCAGCTGCATCACATCTAATGTGGTGTACCTAATTATATGTACTAAATGTCCAACTGGGGTCTGTATGTGGGGGAGACCGGGCAAAAACTGAGAACAAGGATGAATTCTCATCGCCACACAATAAGAGAAAAAAGAATGGATCTACCTGTGGCAAAACATTTTTGCTCCCCTGATCATAGCTTGCTAGATAATGAAAATACTTGTACTCAGAGGCAATTTCACATCTCTGAGACAAAGAAGAATTTACGAATACAAATTGATGGTGACCTTTGACACTCTTAATGCTGGAATGAACCTATCACATGGATTTATGGCCTACTACATCAATTAAGGAATTTACTCCAAATACCCTGTGAAAACATCACAAAACATTACCAGACCCCAATCAGAGGGTAATAAAACTTTCACACTCCTTATCTATGAACTGTTCCAATATTTATGCTCATCCCTCTGCCATAATGACTATTCTGCTTCACGTCACTTGTCCTACCTATTGCATTTTTTCTGTGCTATTTTGTGTATAAATATGTGATTCTTCAGATGTTGTATTAGTCTTTGCCTGATGAAGAGACCTGAGGAGTCTCGAAAGCTTGCAATTTGTTACCATCTTTTCAGTTAGCCATTAAAAGATATCAACCACTGAGGACTCTCAACTCTAAATATTTTTTTAATGCTCCTTCTGTCTTCCAGTCCTTCATGAATGACATTTTCAGGGATTTTGTGGATAAATTTCTGATTGTTTATTTGGATGATATCTTGATTTTTTCCAATGACTGGGACTCTCATGTGAAACATGTTCGGACTGTGTTCCAGATTTTGAGAGAGAATGCTCTGTATGTGAAGGGATCAAAGTGTCTTTTTGGCGTACAGAGGATCTCATTTCTGGGATTCATTTTGTCCCCATCTGTTATTGAAATGGACCCGGTCAAGGTTCAGGCCATCTGTGATTGGGTCCAACCTACTTCATTAAAGGCTCTTCAAAGATTCTTGGGTTTTGCCAATTTTTATCGTAAATTTATTGGTAATTTCTCTGTTATTGTTAAACCATTGACTGATTTGACCAAAAAGGGTTCTGATGTGGTGAATTGGCCTCCTGAGGCAGTCTCTGCATTTCAGGAACTTAAGCAGAGATTCACTTCTGCTCCTGTTCTACGGCAGTGTGTCGACCCGCCACCACAATTGTGGGTTACCAGGGCAATGGGGTACTCAGAGCCGAGCCCATGGAAGTCTATGGGATTTTGTCACAGGTAGCTGTGGCTCGGTCTGTGGCCCGGGCGGTCTGGCGTATGTTGGGGATATATTTACAGGGGATAGGTTTATGTACAGTTCGTGACGCCACCTGTAGTCTTCTGGTAATATGTACCAGCGCTGCTGTAGATCTCTGAGGGGATGGTGATGCAGCTAGATGTCGGGTCCCCTACAGGTGGGACTGGTCCCTCAAAGTCTATGGGATTTGTGAAGTCGGGTGCAGATAAAGAACACAGTCTCACACGGTCAGCGTCTTTCCATACCTTTACTTGTAAGATGTTCAGGCAGGTCCCAGGGAGGCTGATCCAAGGAGAGTGTATCTTGAGACAGCAGCTGGACAAGTTAGGGGCCTCCTTTACTTCCAATACAACGAGTACAACCAGCCTGAAGCGTAGTTCCCTCAAAATCTCCAGCTAATCTATAGCTGTACCGCCCAGTCAGCTTTGTGTTAGGAGCCTTCCTGCGAAGAAGCTGAATTCTTATCTTGTCGTGCACTGACTCAAAGTCTTCACTTCCCCTGACCCCAGTTACGTACTGACTATAAGGGGCTTGTTTGCCGCGACCTAAGGTCCGGTAAATTCCTGGTTTTCTTATCACTGTGCTTGAAACAATAGTGATCCTTCGGTCCCCAGTGACCGGTAGCAATGTGCAGGACTTCTTCAATCCGTAAGCACTATTCCAATAAACCACTGTGCCTTTCGCCTTGTCCTCGCTGGTAACATAAGCACTCACACTAGCCAAGGGTCGAGTAGTCACTTCTTTCTTTTCCTTCACTTCAAAGTTAGTTACAGATGCTCAGTTATCAATAGGCAGGAGCACGTCTCTGAACCTTATACCGTCCTTTAGACAGGATGCTGAAGACTTTCTGCACTAAACTTCTTCTTTCCTCCAATGTATTCAGTTGAGGTACAGCTCTGACTAGGCTAAGGTGAATTAAAACACCTGTACCAGCCTCCACGATCTGAACTGATGATAGAGCAGGCTGGACTCCTTCCTCCCTCCAGACGTCTTCTCTCTCTGAAGTCTAGACACAGACTAAATCACTCTAACACATACCTTGACCACTCCCTCAAGAGTAAACTCCACTACCCTAAGGGTGTGTCTAGTATATGTTGAGTGAATGAATATTTAGCATTAAACTGCTGTCTCGCCACACACTCTCCAGGGTACTGCGTGTGCCTAACACCAGGGCTACACAGCAGCCTGATGTTTCTCTGCCATTTCAGGTGGAGGTTGATGCCTCTGAAATTGGGGCAGGTGCTGTTTTGTCCCAAAGAGATCCAGAGACCTCTAAAAGTAACCCTTGTGCCTTTTTCTCTTGAAAATTTTCTCCAACTGAACGTAATTATGACGTGGGTAATCGGGAGTTATTGGCCATGAAGTGGGCTTTTGAAGAGTGGAGACATTGGCTGGAGGAGCCAAACATCAGGTGGTGGTCCTCACGGACCATAAGAATCTGGTTTATCTGGAATCAGCCAAGCGACTTAATCCTAGACAGGCCAGGTGGGCCTTGTTTTTCACACGTTTTAATTTTGTGGTTTCCTTTCTTCCTGGCACTAAGAATGTTAAGGCGGATGCCCTCTCGAGGAGTTTCCTTGCGGACTCTCCTGAGTTATCTGATCCTGCTGTTATTTTGAAAGAGGGTGTAGTTCTTTCCGCCATCTCGCCCAATTTGAGACTGGCTCTGGAAGGGTGTCAGGAGGATAAACCCGAGCGCTGCCCTATTGGGAAATTGTTTGTCCCAGACCGGTGGAAAAAGAGTGTGATGTCTGAGATTCATTGTTCCGCGTTGGCCGGTCATCCCGGAATTTTTGGTACCAGAGACTTGGTTAGTCGGTCCTTTTGGTGGCCTACTTTGTCTCGTGACGTCAGGGAATTTGTGCAGTCCTGCGGGACTTGCTCTCGCTCCAAGCCTTGCTCTCGCTCTAGTGGTTTGTTGATGCCATTGCCTGTGCCCAAGAGACCATGGACCCATATCTCTATGGATTTCATTTCCGACCTCCCTGTTTCTCAGAGAATGACCGTTATCTGGGTGATTTGTGATAGGTTTTCCAAAATGATACATCTTGTGCCATTACCTAAGTTGCCTTCCTCCTCTGAATTGGTGCCTTTGTTCCTTCAGCACGTGGTTCGGTTACACGGCATCCCTGAGAACATTGTGTCTGACAGAGGAGTCCAGTTTGTTTCCAGATTTTGGAGGACTTTTTGTTCTAAACTTGGTGTTCAATTGTCTTTCTCCTCGGCTTTTCATCCTCAGACCAATGGACAAACTGAGAGAACAAACCAGACATTGGAGACTTATCTGAGATGCTTTGTGTCTGCTGATCAGGATGACTGGGTCTCTTTTTTGCCTTTGGCTGAGTTTGCTCTTAATAATAGGGCTAGCTCTGCCACTTTGATGTCTCCATTTTTCTGCAATTTTGGGTTTCACCCTCGATTTTCTTCAGGACAGACGGAGGCTTCTGTCTGTCCAGGTGTTGACTCTGTGGTGGAGCGTATGCAGCAGATTTGTGACCAGGTAGTGGAGAGGTTGTCCCTCTCTCAGGAGAGGGCCCAGCGGTTTGCCAACCGGCATAGGACTGATGGTCCTCGGTTTGAAGTGGGGGACTTGGTCTGGTTGTCCTCAAGAAATATCCCTATGAGAGTTGCATCTCCTAAGTTTAAGCCTAGGTTCATTGGACCTTATAAGATCATGGAGATTCTTAATCCTGTTTCCTTTCGTTTACTTCTTCCAGGGACATTTAAGATCCATAACGTGTTCCACAAGTCCTTATTGAAGAGTTTTGTTGAGCCAGTGGTTCCTATGGCTGTGCCTCCTGACCCTGTTTTGGTTGAGGGCAATCTGGAGTATGTGGTTGAGAAAATATTGAATTCTCGTTTTTCTAGACGGAAACTCCAGTATTTGGTTAAGTGGAGAGGTTATGGTCAGGAGGACAATTCTTGGGTGTTTGCTTCGGATATCCATGCTAGGAGACTCATCCGTGCGTATCACAGAGCTCATCCTGACCGACCTGGTTGCTCAAATGAGGGTTCGGTGACCCCTCCTCAAGGGGGGGTACTGTTGTGAATTTGCTAGAAATGAATTCTGAGCAGAAGCTCCCTCTGGTGGTTACAAACAGTACTGAACTATCCAATGAAGATTGTGAAGATTGGCGATCAGGTGTTACTGACTGGTTTTATATAAGGGAGGTTCCCTCCCATCAGGGTTGCCGGTGATCAATTGTTCTGGTCTCATCTTTGATTCCTGTTCACTTTGTAGCTTGCTGTTTCGTGCCTGCATCTTCTGCTAACAGATAAGACATTTTCTTCTTTTAGTTTTTTGTGCTTGCTTTTTGCATTTTGTCCTGCACTTCTGTGGGGGTCTGCCGGGTCCCCTCCGGGGGCTTGTGCTCCTCTCAGTTTAGTTCAGCCACTGTTGTTTGTTCATTTGCCTTTTCCAGTTTTTTTAGTGGCTGCTGTTTAGTTTTGTTACACCAGAGAACTAATTTAGGTGGTAGAGGTCGTGTGATCTCAGGTGTTTTTGTAATTAGTAGAGTTGGTACTTTTCAGGGTTTTTTGGGATTGCAGTAAGTGTCCTTCCTATCCTTTTCTATTTAGGAAGTTTGGGCCCCAACGTTTGATCATGCTATTTTCTGTCTGTGTCTGTATTTTCCTCTTGTCTAACCGCCATTACATGTTTGGGGGCTTTCTATGTTCTTTGGGGATCTGCTCCGGGGCAGATAGTTTTCCTCTTTCTGTCTTTAGGTGTAGTTAGCTTCTCAGGCTGTGACGAGGCGTCTAGGACCAACGTAGGTACGCTCCACGGCTGCCTTTAGTTGTGGTGGTTAGTCAGGTTACTACAATCCCATAGATTCCAACCTCTCTGGTGTATTTCCTTTTTTGCCTGCTCTCCTCAGCTACCAAATCATAACACCCTCTACTGTGGTTCTTGGACTTCCTAGGATCATACTGCACAGCTCTTTGGTAGATTGGCAGACTCGTGAGGTGGTAAAGTGGAGTGAGTGCTGTCAAGCACACTGCTTGGGCACCCAGCTAGCTAAGGTGGATACCCAGTCTGTGTCTAAATACTCATTTTGGGCGTGTGCTAATTCCCCTTTTTCTTCTACTTTGGTTTTTCCCGATCCTCCACTCTCCGATGCATTCCTCTGTTGTATTTGTGAGTATATTTGTGTCATTGGTATTTTTCATTACCCCTGTTTGTGTTACCTTGTTAGTCTTGTTGGTGTATTTCGGTACACTACTACTCCCCTCTATCCTGTGTGGGGGAAGGGTACAGACTGAGGGCGGATTCAGGATCTAAGGCAAGGTACATGGCTCCAGCGTCTTCACGATTCGAAGTAATCCAGGGAACAGGGCAAGCTAGGATGCCCCCTAGCGTTAGGGACATGGAAGGATACCCGACTACACAGTCGTGACAACACCTCTAGAGTAGATAATACAGAATCCAACATTCACAATAGATGGTTATCACAGCTCATCTGCTCCTGGACAATGACTGATAACACCTCTTTCATGGGGATGCCATGACAGAAGGGACAGAAAATTGCAGCGTCTGGTCAAACAAAATCCTGCACTGATTACAACTGCTTCACCACCCTATTAAACAGGTGCAGGTTTCCTTGATGTAATTGGAAGGGTTATTCCATTCAGTTGATCTCATGGAGCTCTCCATCCTGAATTGTCTGAGCTGTTCTGTGTTGGCCACTCCCCTCTGTTATATATATATATTCGCCACTGGCTCTTGAGAGTTGCCAGAGATAGTTCTACGTCCTGGTTTGGTGTTGGAGGAGAAATTCAGTGTTTGGAGTAGGCGGTTGAAAAGTTGTTCAGGAGATTGCTGTCTGGAGTTGTTTTGCATGTTTATCCTTATCATCTCCTTTTTGGTTTCTCTTACCTATTCCTCCCCTGTGTTTGACTTTGTGAGCTATTTGTATCATTGTAGTTTTCTTTTATCACTGTTTGTTGGTTAGTGTAATCCTAAGCACTTTGGACTCGCATCTCCCTGGGTGGGGGAGGGAACAGATAAGGTTTAAGATAAGGTACTGCCACACTAAACGTTCCCGCTAACGATCACGATAACGACGCTATCGTTGGTGTGATCGTTTTAAGGTCGCTAGTAGCGGCCAAACTGGACGATCTCATTAACGACGCATCAGCGGTTAGCGATGTCTTTAACGACTTTGGCGGTCGTTGGGAAGTGCCACACTGCATGTACTGTGAAAGATCACGACCTCGATAGGCGTGACTGAGCGCAACCTTTTGCACGCCCCTCATCACAGATTGGTGGTCACTATTTATCTCATAGATATTTATCACAGCTCTCCCGCTTTGTGATTGGATGACCGCGTCATAAAAGACGACGTATCAGCACTCCTCTCCATTGCTCTCGAGCAGAAGCGGTTCTTTCAAATCTCCAGCATCGTTCCAGTGTGTCCTGCTAGCCTTTGTAGCTACTGCGATCCAGTTTGCGCCACTATTGCGGTTGCTGCGTTCCAGTCTACGGCGTTGGTTTTTTTTGCGATCCAGTCTGTGGATGCCAACGATCAAAATACGGTCCAGAACTCTAGTGAACGATCAACGAGATCACAGCAGGGGCCACGTCGTTGCTACATGCCACACACAACGACGTCGCTAACGAGATCGCTAAATAGTGACGTATTTTAACGTTCTCGTTAGCGATCTTGTTTAGTGTGGCATACCCTTTAAGATAGGATCATAGCAAGGTATGTGACCCCGGCATCTCCACCTTCTGGGGTAATCCATCACAGGGATAGACAAGTGCGCCCTGTAGTTTGAGGGATCAGGTAGGTGCCCACAGTCGCTAGTCACTACATGACAACCTTTATGTATAGTATATAGCACAGGATCCACGATCCACCATTCACAATAGATGGTATCGCAGCTCACTTCTTCCCCTTCCTGTACAATGACTCATAACACCTCCATATACAGTAGATAACGCAGGATCCACCATTCATAATAGATGGTATCACAGCTCACTTCCTCTTCTGTAATGTTGTAGTATACAGCCTGTTCTGATTTTACCTCTATGCAGGAGTTCCCATTATACAGGACCCCTTTAAAAATAAAGATAAGAATCTGACAACTTTACATTTGCATTGTTTACAAGGTTAAAGGGAGACTCCAGAGTTTCCCATGTGTCAATATTCATTAGGGGACCCAGACTCCTTAATGAGTTTCCCAGACAGGAATTCAATGCACCAGATCCCAATATGATGCAACCTAATATATAATCTGGATAGAATTTCCCCACATTCTCAGAGCCTCAAATTCGGCAACGTTAATAACACTGTCCGTGCCTGCTCAACAGA
The DNA here is from genome assembly GCA_033576555.1 of Oophaga sylvatica. NCBI lineage: Eukaryota > Metazoa > Chordata > Amphibia > Anura > Dendrobatidae > Oophaga > Oophaga sylvatica. The sequence continues at coordinate 372,732,766 of JARQOD010000001.1, read as the reverse complement.
ACCTTCTTCACAAAAATAACTATATTTTGTCCACTTACTGTAAAACCTATTGTGAAAGCAGTCTCTAACCACAAACACTCCCGCCCTGGAAAGTACAGTGTGACTTCACCCTCACATGCGGCTATACCATCAGAGCAAATGTGGAAAGAAAAAAAAATCTAGCACATGAGCCCTTTAATACAAGATGGCAGCCGGTATAAGACATGACAGAATCATATATATTTTTCTGAATGTCTCTGGGGCTTGGAGCCAAAATAAAGTTACTTCTATTATACTTTTTTTTTTTACAAACTTTTTAAAGTGAATTACAGCCACAGAAATCATTCTCAGGAAAATTCTGTTCCCAGGCAAAAAAGAAGGCAAAGGTTGATGTGTCCTCAATAATTGACCTAAAACATGTGACCACTGCAGCCGTCTGCCTCACTGTGACCGCTGAGCCCAGTGATTGACTGCAGTGGTCATTTGACGTAGCCAGGATGCAACCACTGCGGACTTGTCAATAAATAAGGGTGGGAAAACAGCAGAGACGTGACAGTAAGGAAATATGTTTTGCTGTTTGTAAATTATTTTTTTTTTTCATATCAATACATTAAAAAAATCCAGGGAGTCCTAATATTAAACTCCTATGTCCTATTCTTTACATGGTCATTAGCAGCAGTAAGCTGACTCAGGTATAACCTTGGTATGTTCTAATTTTTACAATGATCATTGTGAAGGAAGAAGGAGGAGGTGAGCTGTGATATCACCTAATGTGAAAGTGTTATCTACTGTATACAGAGGTGTTATCAGTCATTGTACAGCATGAAGTGAGCTGTGACATCACCTATTGTGAATGGTGGATCCTGTGTTATCTACTGTATATAGAGATGTTATCAGTCATTGTACAGGAGGGGGAGGTGAGCTGTGACATCACCTATTGTGAATGGTGGATCCTGTGTTATCTACTGTATATAGAGATGTTATCAGTCATTGTACAGGAGGGGGAGGTGAGCTGTGACATCACCTATTGTGAATGGTGGATCCTGTGTTATCAGCTGTATATAGAGGTGTTATCAGTCATTGTACAGGAGGAGGAGGTGAGCTGTGACATCACCTACTGTGAATGGTGGACCCTGTGTCATCTACTGTATATAGAGGTGTTATCAGTCATTGTACAGGTGGAGGAGGTGAGCTGTGTTATCACCTATTGTGAATGGTGGATCCTGTGTTATCTACTGTATATAGAGGTGTTATCAGTGATTGTACAGGAGGAGGAGGTGAGCTGTGACATCACCTATTGTGAATGGTGGATCCTGTGTTATCTCCTGTATATAGAGGTGTTATCAGTCATTGTACAGGAGGAGGTGAGCTGTGACATCACCTATTGTGAATGGTGGATCCTGTGTTATCTGCTGTATATAGAGGTGTTATCAGTCATTATACAGGAGGAGGAGGTGAGCTGTGACATCACCTATTGTGAATGGTGGATCCTGTGTTATCTCCTGTATATAGAGGTGTTATCAGTCATTATACAGGAGGAGGAGGTGAGCTGTGACATCACCTATTGTGAATGGTGGATCCTGTGTTATCTCCTGTATATAGAGGTGTTATCAGTCATTGTACAGGAGGAGGAGGTGAGCTGTGACATCTTCTATTATGAATGGTGGATCCTGTGTTATCTTCTGTATATAGAGGTGTTATCAGTCATTGTACAGGAGGAGGAGGTGAGCTGTGGTATCACCTATTGTGAATGGTGGATCCTGTCTTATTCTACTGTATATAGAGGTGTTATCAGTCATTGTACAGGAGGAGGAGGTGTGTTGTGAACGTGTTCGGTGACCCCTCCTCAAGGGGGGGGTACTGTTGTGAATGGGTTTGAGATGAGTTCTGAGCAGAGGCCGGTGATACTGTTATGTTTCGGTAGCTGAGGAGTGCAGGTAAAAAAGACAATACACCAGAGCAGTTGGAATCTATGGGACTGCAGTACCCTGACTAACCACCACAACTAGAGGCAGCCGTGGAGCGTTCCTACGTTGGTCCTAGACGCCTCGTCACAGCCTGAGAAACTAACTACACCTAAAGATAGAAATAGGAAAGCTATCTGCCCCGGAGCAGAACCCCAAAGATAATAGAAAGCCCCCAAACATGTAATGGCGGTTAGACAAGAGGAAATACACAGAAAGAAAATAGAATGAGCAAACGCTGGGGCCCAAACTATCTAAATAGAAAAGGACAGGAAGGGTACTTACTGCAATCCCAGAAAACCCTGAAAAACACCAACTCTACTAATTTCAAAATCACCTGAGATCACACGACCTCTACCACCTAAATTAGCTCTCTGGTGTAACAAAATCAAAACAGCAGCCACTGAAAAAACTGGAAAAAGCAAAAGAACAAAACTCAGTGGCTGAACTAAACTGAGAAGGCAGAAGCCCCCGGAGGGGACCCAATCACAGATGGCCTGAACCTTGACCGGGCCCAATTTCAATAACAGATGGGGACAAAATGAATCCCAGAAATGAGATCCTCTGTACGCCAAAAAGACACTTTGATCCCTTCACATACAGAGCATTCTCTCTCAAAATCTGGAACACAGTTCGAACATGTTTCACATGAGAGTCCCAGTCATTAGAAAAAATCAAGATATCATCCAAATAAACAATCAAAATTTGTCCACAAAATCCCTGAAAATGTCATTCATGAAGGACTGGAAGACGGAAGGAGCATTAGTGAGCCCAAAGGGCATCACTAGGTACTCAAAATGCCCTTCAGGGGTATTGAATGCCGTCTTCCATTCATCCCCATGCTTAATGCGAATAAGGTTATACGCCCCCCTGAGGTCAAGGTTCAGGCCATCTGTGATTGGGTCCCCTCCGGGGGCTTCTGCCTTCTCAGTTTAGTTCAGCCACTGAGTTTTGTTCTTTTGCTTTTTCCAGTTTTTTCAGTGGCTGCTGTTTTGATTTTGTTACACCAGAGAGCTAATTTAGGTGGTAGAGGTCGTGTGATCTCAGGTGATTTTGAAATTAGTAGAGTTGGTGTTTTTCAGGGTTTTCTGGGATTGCAGTAAGTACCCTTCCTGTCCTTTTCTATTTAGATAGTTTGGGCCCCAGCGTTTGCTCATTCTATTTTCTTTCTGTGTCAGTATTTCCTCTTGTCTAACCGCCATTACATGTTTGGGGGCTTTCTATTATCTTTGGGGTTCTGCTCCGGGGCAGATAGCTTTCCTATTTCTATCTTTAGGTGTAGTTAGTTTCTCAGGCTGTGACGAGGCGTCTAGGACCAACGTAGGAACGCTCCACGGCTGCCTCTAGTTGTGGTGGTTAGTCAGGGTACTGCAGTCCCATAGATTCCAACTGCTCTGGTGTATTGTCTTTTTTACCTGCACTCCTCAGCTACCGAAACATAACAGTATCACCGGCCTCTGCTCAGAACTCATCTCAAACCCATTCACAACAGAGGTGAGCTGTGACATCACCTATTGTGAATGGTGAATCCTGTGTTATCTACTGTATATAGAGGTGTTATCAGTCATTGTACAGGAGGAGGAGGAGGTGAGCTGTGACATCTTTTATTGTGAATGGTGAATCCTGTGTTATCTTCTCTATATAGAGGTGTTATCAGTCATTGTACAGGAGGAGGAGGTGAGCTGTGGTATCACCTATTGTGAATAGTGGATCCTGTGTTATCTGCTGTATATAGAGAGGTTATCAGTCATTGTACAGGAGGAGGAGGAGGTGAGCTGTTGTGTGGCCCAGCTGCGCTTGGTACACATGTCTCCAGGAAAATGCACAAGAAGGTAATTGTGAAGCCTGATATTCATTCACATCACACACATTTCCCAACACAGCCACCAGAGGGCAACTTAGATTATTTAGGTTGGTGTGACGTAGCAGTAGGGGTCTTGGTTAGTCATTCTAGTCTTGGAGGGAGAGGAGATAAGACTGAGATCTGACAGAGCTCCTGTAGCTCACCTCATACAGAAGTGGAGGCTAGTACGAGTGGGCAAGGGAATCACTCTAGCCTAGTCAGAGCTGCAACTGAAGCAAGTGAAACAGTTACCTCAGGATAAGCTGTCTGTGTTCTCTAGAAAGTGGAAAGTGACCCTCGGAGCTACAGCGTGTATACAGTCTGACGAATCGTCCTGTGAGCTGCTCTGGACAGAGTCTGGAAGGAAAGAAGGAAGGGAACTACTGCAGTTAATACAACGAGGCAACTGAGAACAGGTCAGTGAGCACTGGAAGGAAAGCTTATGACTACACCCACTGCTACCGTGCTTATGTTAAGGGCCAGAGCAGGAGACAGGCGAGTGGAGAAAGAAGGACAAGTGACCTAGGTGACAGATCACCTTCACTTAGTTATCCGGACACCGGGGTCCGAAGCGTTGCTAGAACTTCACGACTAATAATAAGAAACACCGGAGGCCTTGCTGGACTTCAAGTCACAGAAGGTTGCCCTAAGTGCTGATACGTAACTGGAGTCAGGGAGAACTTGACGGAGTTGGCCTGATCAGCCACCACGACTTAGTTCTTTCCAACATCTGATCATCAGAGACAGAAAAGGCTCTACCACAATGTCGGCCGGGCGTAGCTGCTACAGGAGGAGTTAAACTTGACTTCATGCAAGTTAGGACTCACATACACTTCAAGGAGAAAGGAGGCCTTAAACCTGCTCAGCAATTCCCTGAATGTGCATTCTCCAACCTGACCAGCTTCCCGGGACATACCTGCCAACAACATCAGTAAAGGTATGGAAAGAGACTGAATTGTGTGTGACTGCGTTATTATCTGCACCCTGCACACCATAGACTTTGAGGGAACAGTCCCACCTGTGGGGGACTTAACATCCAGCTGCCTAATAACATCCCCTCAGAAGATTCACCCTGCAGCGCTGGTCTTAATGATCAGAAACCACAGGTGGCGTCACGAACTATAACTACAATCCCCTGTAAATATCCCCCATTGCATGACCGCCCAGGGCTACGGACCGAGCTCTGCTGCCAGTGACATTCCCCATAGACTTCCATGGGCTCGGTGCCGAGTACCCCATAACCCTGGTAGTACCAATGTGGTGCGCGTCACTGTGACATCACCTATTGTGAATGGTGGATCCTGTGTTATCTACTGTATATACAGGTGTTATCAGTCATTGTACAGGAGGAGGAGGTGAGCTGGGGACATCACCTATTGTGAATGGTGGATCCTGTGTTATCTCCTGTATATAGAGGTGTTATCAGTCATTGTACAGGAGGAGGAGGTGAGCTGTGACATCACCTATTGTGAATGGTGGACCCTGTGTTATCTACTGTATATAGAGGTGTTATCAGTCATTGTACAGGTGGAGGAGGTGAGCTGTGATATCACCTATTGTGAATGGTGGATCCTGTGTTATCTATTGTATATAGAGGTGTTATCAGTCATTGTACAGGAGGAGGTGAGCTGTGATATCACCTATTGTGAATGGTGGACCCTGTGTTATCTACTGTATATAGAGGTGTTATCAGTCATTGTACAGGTGGAGGAGGTGTAGTGATATCACCTATTGTGAATGGTGGATCCTGTGTTATCTACTGTATATAGAGGTGTTATCAGTCATTGTACAGGAGGAGGTGAGCTGTGGTATCACCTATTGTGAATGGTGGATCCTGTCTTTTTTTACTGTATATAGAGGTGTTATCAGTCATTGTACAGGAGGAGGAGGTGAGCTGTGACATCACCTATTGTGAATGGTGAATCCTGTGTTATCTTCTCTATATAGAGGTGTTATCAGTCATTGTACAGGAGGAGGAGGAGGTGAGCTGTGACATCTTTTATTGTGAATGGTGAATCCTGTGTTATCTTCTCTATATAGAGGTGTTATCAGTCATTGTACAGGAGGAGGAGGTGATCTGTGGTATCACCTATTGTGAATGGTGGATCCTGTGTTATCTGCTGTATATAGAGGGGTTATCAGTCATTGTACAGGAGGAGGAGGAGGTGAGCTGTGATGTCACCTATTGTGAATGGTGGACCCTGTGCTATCTGCTGTATATAGAGGTGTTATTAGTCATTGTACAGGAGGAGGAGGTGAGCTGTGACATCTTCTATTGTGAATGGTGGATCCTGTGCTATCTGCTGTATATAGAGGTGTTATCAGTCATTGTACAGGAGGAGGAGCAGGTGAGCTGCGACATCTTCTATTGTGAATGGTGGATCCTGTGTTATCTGCTGTATATAGAGGTGTTATCAGTCATTGTACAGGAGGAGGTGAGCTGTGACATCACCTCTTGTGAATAGTGGATCCTGTGCTATCTGCTGTATATAGAGTTATATTATCAGTAATTGTACAGAAAGGAGGAGGTGAGCTGTGATATCACCTATTATGAATGGTAGATCCTGCGTTATTTATTATATATAGAGGTGTTATCAGTCATTGTACAGGAGGAGGTGAGCTGTGACAGCACCTATTGTAAGTGGTGGACCCTGTGCTATCTGCTGTATATATAGAGTTGTTATATGTCATTGTACAGGAGAAGGAGGAGGTGAGCTGTGACATCTATTGTTAATGGTGGATCTTGTGCTATCTTCTGTATATAGAGGTGTTATCAGTCATTGTACAGGAGGAGGAGGTGAGCTGTGACATCACCTATTGTGAATGGTGAATCCTGTGTTATCTTCTCTATATAGAGGTGTTATCAGTCATTGTACAGGAGGAGGAGGAGGTGAGCTGTGACATCTTTTATTGTGAATGGTGAATCCTGTGTTATCTTCTCTATATAGAGGTGTTATCAGTCATTGTACAGGAGGAGGAGGTGATCTGTGGTATCACCTATTGTGAATGGTGGATCCTGTGTTATCTGCTGTATATAGAGGGGTTATCAGTCATTGTACAGGAGGAGGAGGAGGTGAGCTGTGATGTCACCTATTGTGAATGGTGGACCCTGTGCTATCTGCTGTATATAGAGGTGTTATTAGTCATTGTACAGGAGGAGGAGGTGAGCTGTGACATCTTCTATTGTGAATGGTGGATCCTGTGCTATCTGCTGTATATAGAGGTGTTATCAGTCATTGTACAGGAGGAGGAGCAGGTGAGCTGCAACATCTTCTATTGTGAATGGTGGATCCTGTGTTATCTGCTGTATATAGAGGTGTTATCAGTCATTGTACAGGAGGAGGTGAGCTGTGACATCACCTCTTGTGAATAGTGGATCCTGTGCTATCTGCTGTATATAGAGTTATATTATCAGTAATTGTACAGAAAGGAGGAGGTGAGCTGTGATATCACCTATTATGAATGGTAGATCCTGCGTTATTTATTATATATAGAGGTGTTATCAGTCATTGTACAGGAGGAGGTGAGCTGTGACAGCACCTATTGTAAGTGGTGGACCCTGTGCTATCTGCTGTATATATAGAGTTGTTATATGTCATTGTACAGGAGAAGGAGGAGGTGAGCTGTGACATCTATTGTTAATGGTGGATCTTGTGCTATCTTCTGTATATAGAGGTGTTATCAGTCATTGTACAGGAGGAGGAGGTGAGCTGTGACATCACCTATTGTGAATGGTGGATCCTGTGCCATCTACTGTATATAGAGGTGTTATCAGACATTGTACAGGAGGAGGAGGTGAGCTGTGATATCACCTATTGTGAATGGTGGATCCTGTGCTACCTGCTGTATATAGAGGTGTTATCAGTCATTGTACAGGAGGAGGTGAGCTGTGACATCACCTATTGTGAATGGTGGATCCTGTACTATCTGCTGTATATAGAGGTGTTAGTCATTGTACAGGAGGAGAAGGATGTGAGCTGACATATATTGTGAATGGTGGATCCTGTACTATCTGCTGTATATAGAGGTGTTAGTCATTGTACAGGAGGAGAAGGATGTGAGCTGACATATATTGTGAATGGTGGACCCTGTGCTATCTGCTGTTTATATAGAGTTGTTATATGTCATTGTACAGGAGAAGGAGGAGGTGAGCTGTGACATCTATTGTTAATGGTGGATCTTGTGCTATCTTCTGTATATAGAGGTGTTATCAGTCATTGTACAGGAGGAGGAGGTGAGCTGTGACATCACCTATTGTGAATGGTGGATCCTGTGCCATCTACTGTATATAGAGGTGTTATCAGACATTGTACAGGAGGAGGAGGTGAGCTGTGACATCACCTATTGTGAATGGTGGATCCTGTACTATCTGCTGTATATAGAGGTGTTAGTCATTGTACAGGAGGAGAAGGATGTGAGCTGACATATATTGTGAATGGTGGATCCTGTGCTATCTGCTGTATATAGAGGTACAGTATTTTTCGGACCATAAGACGCACTTTTTTCCCCCCAAATTTTGGGGGAAAATGGGGGTGCGTCTTATGGTCGCAACATACCTAAAATTCCGGTGGCGGCGGCGGTCCCAAAGCCTCCCTGTGGTGCGGTGGTGGTGTCGGGGCAGCAGCGGCGCTCTGTGCTGCGTGGGGGGCTCCGCCGGCATTTCGTCCTAGCCGGAAAGCCCCCCACAGCTGCGACGTGGTGGCCTCCTGAAAGATGGCCGCCAGGGGCCTCCGGTGGCGGTCCCGATCAGCCTCCCTGTGGTGCGTGCGGTGGTGGTGTTGGGGCAGCAGCGGGCTCTGTGCTGCGTGGGGGGCTCCGCCGGCATTTTGCTGTTAGCCAGAAAGCCCCCCGCAGCTCTGCTGCTGCGACGCCGTGCCGTCCTGAAAGCTGGCCTCCGGAAAGATGGCCGCCGCATGCTGAAATTCAAATCTCGGCAACGAGATCTTGTCCTGAGATCTCGGGAGAGGATTTGTGAGTATATTGCCACCCCACAGAACACAGCCACCCCACAGTGCACAACCACCCCACAGAGCACAACCACCCCACAGAGCACAACCACCCCACAGAGCACAACCACCCCACAGAACACAGCCACCCCACAGTGCACAACCACCCCACAGAACACACCACCCCACAGAACACAGCCACCCCACAGTGCACAACCACCCCACAGAACACAGCCACCCCACAGAACACAGCCACCCCACAGAGCACCACCTCCGAACGACCCCTGTGACCACTCCTCTACCTGTGCTGATCCCTTCGCTGGTAAGCTAAATTCGGACTGTAAGACGGACCCCCATTTGACACAATATTTTTTTTTCCCTATTTTCCTTCTGAAAATTTGGGGTGCGTCTTATGGTCCGGTGCGTCTTATAGTCCGAAAAATACGGTATTATCAGCCATTATACAAGAGAAGGAGGAGGTGAGCTGTGACATCTTCTATTGTGAATGGCGGATCCTGTGTTATCTACTGTATATAGAAATGTTATCAGTTCTGAAAATAATGATGATAAAACTGCTGAAAAGTCATCGTTACAGAAGTGGAATTAGGACTCTAGTTCACGTCTTAGTGGTCAGTGTGATTATTGAAAGATTTCATTTTTTTATGTAACAAATATGTTGTAACAATACCTCATTTTCTGATGACACTCAGTGGGTACAGCGGCTGGAACCGGGCCTCACTTCTCCAACAATCAAATGAATCAGTGAACATGTAATATGTAGAGTACAGTAACCACTCCTCTGTACAGCAGGCGGTGCGCGGTCTTGGTTTTCTCTTCTAATGGGGAAATGAGGGTGTCATGTGACTGCTGCAGCCAATGATTAGCTGCAGCGGTCACATTCCTTCTGAGCAGCAAAAACAATCTCTTTTTTTCTGGTTCAGACAAAATATGACCTATGTACATAATCAGTGACCATTCAAAGGCTGCAGTGATCACCTGAGTCCCCCACTACCACAAGAGGCTACCACAGCAGCAGAACCAAAGAGTTTTGGAGTCCAGAAGATAAGTATCGCAGCCAATTTGTGTCAAAGTAATGGACCGCCCAATTAACTTGTCACCCATTTATTTAAATAGCCATCATGTAATACTACATTTGTCCAGCAGTGGCCACTGCAGGAGTAATGTGGAGCAGCCACAAGATTCAAGAAGCTTTAACTGCTGGCTCAGAGGCGATCAGCCGATTGTACAGGATTCTTCAGTTGCAAGGGTAACATGTCATGGTGCTGTTATATTGCAGAGACGCAGGCCTTTCCTCAAAACTTCGGCCATGGTTTCAAAGAACAAAAATGGAAATTTGTGCAAAAAGATTTCCAGACAATTTAGGGGGACGCTAAACCGGCTCAAAGAAGATAGAGCTGCACAGAAATTCATGGGACTCGGTGACAAGCAGAGGCAAGACGCAGCCCTATTGATCAGAGATCAGCAGTGCCAATTATTTGGCGGCACCTCACCTGGCGCTTTGTGTCACTATCTGTTAACCTTTCTCCTACCTGAACCTGAGTAACTTAATTACCTGGGAAATTCCTGTTCTACAAACATGTTATCGGAGCCTGAGCAAACATCTTGCGCCAGATTCTGCTTTCCTTGGAATAAGGCGGGAGCCTCACATATTGGCAGCTGCACATCTATTCTTCTCGCTCCGAGAAGACGGCCACAAATTATACAGTGCGGAGCTGGGTAATATAATCTGTCGTCCGTCCTGTGGAATTGAGTGTCGAGAGCTCACGGTGTAGAGAGGAATTACTGCAAGAGCATCACTCAACAGCAGCTTCTGCCTCACCCGAAATGGCCCACCAACCCTCCAAATAGGGCTCCGTTGGGTTCCTTCTCACCCACAAAAGTCTAGGTAGTTGGAAGCCGCCACGACATGAGTTTAAATGATTAGCAGAGCTACTTTTTTCCAATATTATTCATAGCCACGCCTAGATTAACCGATTACTGCCTTGGGCATCCTATAATAAGGTTTTCATTTTGGGCCATTTCTTTTGGCTAGAAGTGTCCACATCTGATTGCAACCTAAAGTTTCTAGGAACTTTGGTAATCAGTGGAACATTGCAACAAGTGATCAGTTCTCCTACAGCGCCCCTATAGGGAAATTGAAGCATTACAGATCAGGAGGTGAAAGGCGCCGCTGCTGATGTTGCAGCCAGTTATCGTTAGATTTTACTTACCTGTTCCACGTCTATGTAATTAAACCAAAGAAAGTGAGTATAATTGATGGAAAAAATCTGTGACTTTGTTTTAGGGCTTCTTCATAAATGTAATCAAAAATTGAAATATACATATTTTATGTTATTAAAAAAATGGAGATGAAAAGCCCCATTAACTCTTGTTCTCTTTTCCAGTTCCGAGTCTACATTGGAGCCTTCACAAAAGAGAAAAATGAATATGCCGATCTTATCGTCTTGCGGTTTCTCTCGATGAATTCCATAGTGGATCCTTGGCTTTTTATCATCTGCAGGACATCAAAATTTCACACTCATGTGCACAGTTTGTGCAGCTGGTTTCACACCACAAACATCACCCAAAGCCAGCTACTGGATGAGAGTACCAAGAGTGAATTGTGATCTTGAGACTGGAGTACAATTTCTTCCTCTTGCCAAAATTTTGGCAGTTGACTATAAAAACGTTTGGGGATGAAGTTGTTCCCTGCTGAGGATGCACTTTGTTCAGTAGTATATTTACAATGTATAAATCTACTGATAAGTAATGAAGGCTATGAGGATATTATGAAGTCTTTATTTATGAGACCATTGCACATTAGTCTACGAAGATCGATCTGGTCGAGCTCTGGAGTGTAATGGAACAGTCAAAAGGACACTCAGCTGGAATCCTGGGCAGGAAAGTGAGAAACTGTGATCAAATGGAGAGAAAAATGAGAATCTGAAATAGAGATAGTTTACAGATTGTAAATAATGTATATAAATAGGAGTCAGGGTCATAATCTCAGATCTTTTATGGGGGATAATTGAAGAGAAGATTGTGGTGGAGGCAGAATAGACAGAAGTCTACAGAGCTATATCATAGAGTGTTCCCTTCTTAAAGAGTTACAACACATTCGGGTTATGTTTCTGGCTTCATAAGGGCTTCTGTCTAAAATCCCGATAAATGGGATTTGGCGAGGACCCATGGCGGTACCACTCATTATCAGAGTCACTTCTGGCCTCCTTTCTGGTAGGCACGCTTCTAAGATGCATACATATACCATACATACACACACACAGTTATATACACATATGCACATATAGTATACACATACCGTACACACATACATACACATATATTGTACATACACACACATACCGCACATACATATATTATTATTTATTTATATAGCGCCATTAATTCGATGGTGCTGTACATACATATATACTTACAAATATACCATACCTACACAAATACTCACATATACATACATACACACATATACATACACATATACTGTACATGCATAGACACAGACATACAAATATACCATACATACACACACACACCTATACTACACATACATACACATATACAGATAGAAACATACACATAGATATACACACATACATACACACATACTAATTTTTGATACCAGGTGTTCAGATGAGCCCTGGAGCAGGTCAGCCACGTAGTGCAGAGACCAGCTGAAGTGGACTGCAGAACCCACTGTTGGGGATGGGGACTGTTGTGAATACTCTGGAGGCGACTTCTGAGCTGGGGCTCCCTCCGGTGGTTGCTGAGGGTAATGAACTGATTGCTGAATGGCCTTCAGCTGGCTCTGAATGGTCTGATATAAGTGACCTGAACTCCCTTCAGCATTGCCGGTAATCAATTGTTCTTCCTGGTCTTGCTTGGAGCTCAGCTTGCATTCCTGCTCTCATTCAGATAAGTTATTTTGCAGTTTTTTTTCCTCTGGTTGGATTTTCCTTGCTTGTTTGCTGCTTAGCAGTAGACTTCAGTCTGGTCCCATTTTGGGGCCTTGCGCTTCAATTGTGCTCTGTTTGTATTTGCACTTTTGCTCTGTTCCTATGTCACTTTTGATTTTCTGAATTGCTGTGTGTTACACCAGAGATCTGATTTAGGTGGTAGAGATCGTGTGATCTCAGGTTTTTGTTAATCAGAAGTGTTGGTATTTTTGTCAGGGTTCTTTTTGGGTTGCAGTCAGAATTCTTTCCTATACTTTTCTATCTAGACAGATTGGGCCCCAAGCGTTTGCTCATTCTATTTTCTGTCTGTGTCCGTATTTTCTTATTGTCTAACCGCCATTACATGTTTGGGGGCTTCCTATTTCTTTGGGGGTTTCTGCTATGGGGCAGATAGTTTTCATCTTTCTGCCTTTAGGTGTAGCTATCTCTCCGGCTGTGACGAGACGTCTAGGATCACCGTAGGTATGCTCCACGGCTACTTCTAGTGTTGCAGTTAAGTTTAGGGTCCTGCAATCCAATAGGTTCCAGCCTCTCTGGTGTATTGCTATTTCTTCTCAGCTACCGAAACATAACAGGGGACACATAGCAGAGAGGACTGATATCAGCACCCTGGCGCTACCCCATGCAGTGAGCCTCCTCATCTGACCTCTTCTCTGAGATGTGCAGCCTGCTGAGAATAGAACAGTGGAGGGAGCAGAAAACCCACTGTAAGTCCTGCTCTTACTCCACTGTTGTCCCCTCTGTGCTGTGCAGCTCGGGCCCCTGACTACAGGTGAGCACTCACCATTGGGACGCGCCATGCAGGAGGACAGAGATGGCAGCCAGTGAGCGCTCTCTTCAGTCTGGTGAGGAAAGTGTTCATTGGCCAGCGTCTCTTCCTGCATGACTCGCCCCCTTTTTGAACTCCTGCACTTTGCGCTCCGCGCTCTCCTCTGCTCTGGGTATTCGCATGATTACGGAAGGGAGTGAGAGGGGCCCAATGCTGCATGACCCCGGGCCCCTCTCACTCCCACGCGCAATCTTGGCTGAGTGGCACCATAGCAGCTGCATACTCTGCCACTATGGGCAGTACGCTCCTGCCTACAGGGCCCCCCTACACCTGCAGGCCCTGGTGCAGTTGCATCAGCTGCATCGCCGGGGATATGTCCACCCCTGCCCCTCCTGTTCAAAGACCATATAGATAACTGAATGAAAATTGTTTCATTTTCATCCATTTGTGTGCCAAGTTTTCATTCAACTAAGTATAAAGGTCTGGGACCCTACTTGAGCACCAACAGATAGGTTGTGCCACGATATATATTCCTACCAAAGACCATATAGAAACTGCAAAAATCTGCCAAAGTCCTCTCCTCTAACTCCAAGACCATGGCCGTCATAACCAGCATCCAATGGATTTTTTTGTTGTTGCAGGACTACTCACTTCCTCTGTATGTGCTACCATCCACAAAACTGGTACTAAAAGGAATAATCCACCTTTTTTCTTGATTAAATGCATGTATTTGGGGCTCAAAATCATCTTTGCAATTGGGTTTCATTACATATTTTGCCCTGTTTGGCTTTCACCGGCTGTTTGTTTTCCTGCACATTTAACTTTGATGCAGTCTGTGGTCATTAATCAGCTGAGAGGAGCTCCAAAAAACAAAGAAAAAAATTGTAAACTCTACTCTCAGACGGTCAGAATGAGATCACTGATGGACTCTCAGTTTACTCACTCTGCAGCCAGTATTAAACAGTGCAAAAGACAAAAAAACCTGACTGGCACATCCAGACTAAAGTGAACTAGGTGCAAATGTTTATACTAAGCGTCTCAAATTTTTCCTTATATTCCAAAGCCATATTGCTATTCTAAATTTCACGTATTCCATGTTGTCATGCTTTAGTATGCTCGAGTGCAGCCTTTTTTTGTATGTTTTACATGGGGGTAGCTTCCCTTGGTTTGCACCTAGTTCACTTTAGTCTGGATGTGCCAGTCAGGTTTTTTTGTCTTTTGAATGTTAGCTTGCTGACTGAGCACTCCGCCCCCACCAGGTGGTGATTTTAATTACACCAGGTCCCTACTTTACCCATAAATGCAGGCATTACTGACAGAGGTGCATATTCACCCAGAAATTCAGATATCAGCCTAATAGAGGTATGTTCACATTAGGTCAGGGACTCACCAGAATTGAGACCACCTTGACGATGGTTGGTGGGCTTTAAAATGTTTGGCCAAATGTTTATACTAAGCGTCTCAAATTTTTCCTTATATTCCAAAGCCATATTGCTATTCTAAATTTCATGTATTCCATGTTGTCATGCTTTAGTATGCTTGAGTGCAGCCTTTTTTGTAAGTATTAAACAGTGCAGCACAAGTTATAGAAGGCAAAAAGTGCAACATTTTTAATGAAACTCAATTGCAAAAAATTTTTTTAGCCTTAAATACTTGCATTTAACGTAAAATAAAATAGCATCTTGGGTTGTCCTGCGGGGGAGACTATCGATCAAGAAGCCTCAATTTTAGATCTAAGAGAATATTTAATTAAAATTATATCAGTGGAATAAACAAATGTGTAATAAAAATGTAACGTTAGGTTATAGGTTGAACGCGATGGACTTTTCTCTTCTTTCAACAAACATTATGAATGGGTCCCAAGCCAAACACAAGAATTGGCAGTAGGCTCCTCATTCCACCCCCCATTCATCCCAAGAATAGCTGATTCCTGGGAATTATCCTCAGTTTCACAGAGTTACTGACTCTAATGAGAGTCTTGAAAGTCTCTCTTATTTTGAGGGTCTTCTGGACGTTCCATGAAAAACAAGTGTGGGCCAGCATCTAAGTAGCCCACTTCAGTTAGCAGGTCCTATGAAACTGCCTATATATATATATATATATATATATATGTGTGTGTATATATGTATATATACTTAAACAACAAAATATAACTCCAACTAAATCAAACTTCTGTGAAATCAACCTGTCCTGTTGTGAAGCAACACTGATTGCCAATCAATTTCACATGCTGTTGTGCAAATGGAATAAACAACAGTGGAAATTATTGGCAATTATCAAGACACACTCAATAAAGGAGTGGTTCTGCAGGTGGGGACCACAGACCACATCTCAGTACCAATGCTTTCTGGCTGATGTTTTGGTCACTTTGAATGTTGGTTGTGCTTTCACACTCGTGGTAGCAAGAGACGGACTCTACAACCCACACAAGTGGCTCAGGTAGTGCAGCTCATCCAGGATGGCACATCAATGCGAGCTGTGGCAAGAAGGTTTGCTGTGTCTGTCAGCATAGTGTCCAGAGGCTAGAGGCGCTACCAGGAGACAGGCCAGTACACCAGGAGACATGGAGGGGGCCTTTGGAGGGCAACAACCCAGCAGCAGGACCGCTACCTCCGCCTTTGTGCAAGGAGGAACAGGAGGAGCACTGCCAGTGTCCTGCAAAATGACCTCCAGCAGGCCACAAATGTGCATGTGTCTGCACAAACGGTTAGAAACCGACTCCATGAGGATGGTCGATGTCCACAGATTGTGGTTGTGCTCACAGCCCAACACCATGCAGGACACTTGGCATTTGCCACAGAACACCAGGATTGGCAAATTCGCCACTGGCGCCTTGTGCTCTTCACAGATGAAAGCAGGTTCACACTGAGCACATGTGACAGACGTGACAGAGTCTGGAGACGCTGTGGAGAGCGATCTGCTGCCTGCAACATCCTTCAGCATAACCGGTTTGGCAGTGGGTCAGTAATGGTATGGGGTGGCATTTCTTTGGAGGGCCGCACAGCCCTCCATGTGCTCACCAGAGGTCATACAGGCATGTGGAGGCCACACACACTACTGAGCATCATTTTGACTTGTTTTAAGGACATTACATTCCACTTTAATTTTGGGTGTGACTCCAAATCTAGGCCTAATAAATTTGATTACCATTGATGATTTTTATGTGATTTTGTTGTCAGAATATTCAACTTTGTACAGAACAAAGTATTCAATGAGAATATTTCATTCATTCAGATCTAGAATGTTATTTGAGTGTTCCCTTTATTTTTTGAGCAGTGTATATGTATATATATATCTCCTTAAAGTATATATATTAATGGTCCCATTGCTGTTTGGGGTAGTAATATTCATTCAGAGCTACTAAAATATACATGTATTTAGATAGAACTTTTCACCAAATTTTTAAAAAAGTCCAAGTGGGTGTTATGAGTTTTTTCTGAGGGTGTGTACTTTTACTCCCTGTATGATGCTGACCAATAAGAAAGCAGGCAGCAACACTCAATGAAAAGAAGTACACGCCCGTAGCATATTAGGTTTCTTACTGAGTGAGATGTAAGGATACAGCTCTGATCTCCTGGTCTAACCTCCTGCATGATTGGAAAGTGCTGGAAGATCAGAGCACAGATGGCTCACACCTTTCAGAGAAAGTCGATATAGGGGGAGGGGAAGCACAGATGAGTTTAGCTGTGTCACGTTAATAAGTTCTGCTCCTCTCGCAGCACTGTCAGCTCTGCTGTACTGCCATTCCCCAACACTGCTTGTCTGGAGTGGAGCCACACTTATGTCAGAAATAAGTGTGATTACTGACCACAGCTCTGGACAGACATTGTGGGGGAGGGGGGAGTACAACCGAGCTAACAGTGCTATGAGAGAAGGAGAGCTGATAGAAGGGTTTGTAATGTGACACAGCTAAACTCGGCAGCACTTTCTAATCATGCAGGAGGTGATACCAAGAGATCAGAGCTGTGTCATTACATCTTACACGCTGAGAAACCTAAGCTATGGTGGGGGCATGCTCTTCTTTTTCTCCTGTGTTGCTACTGCTTATGATTGGGCAACTCATAAAGGGAGAATAAGGACACGCCCCCAGTAAAAACTATCTGTTAACACCCATTTGGACATAATAAAAGTTAATTCATTAGGAGCCAAATACTTTGAGTGTTAATATCTCTGCAGCGGATAGGCGAAATAAAATAATAAAATAAATGTTTTATTCTGCTCTGCAGCCACTATTACATCATGCGCCCTCTTCAACATCTAAAATTTGGTGAAAGCTCCTCTTTAAAAATTGTATTATAGGTTTGTGTTAGGTAAACCTGGACAATGAGCCCAACACATGGAGAATGGCATGTTTTTTAGCACCTGATGCAATGTAACAGTATGAGACATGGCAGCAGATTTTATGTCTATATGAGGCTCAAGTTTATTCATTTATTGGGAACCGTGCATTTTGTTATTTGCAGAAACATTTCGTTTGCTCCTAATTTCTATGGATGGATATATTGGATTAGAAGAAAGGGTCTGCCTTTCCTCCAGAAACAGCGACACCCTTGTGCACTGGCTGAATCTGGTGGTGCAGAAGAGTGGAACAGTTATCCTTTGGGACATTTTGCTGTGATCACCCCATAGTTATTTTTTCTGTGTATTTTCCACTGCTGGGATCAATATACTTTCTCTCTTCAGCTGCGGTGGTATTGGTCTTCCATAATTCGAGAATAGTGACAGGGATTGTCAGCCCCGGGGGCCAGGACCTTGTTGATGGGGTCTGTAGTATTTGTCTAGAATATCTGGAAGAACACAAAGTGAAGCCTGAGATGTTCTTGTGGGGACTGTAGATCAGTGGGGGTCTAGGTCTTGAGCCCCCCACCAGTCGCTCAGAAAACCCTTTGTGAAAAAGGTAGGATCTCCTGCATGAGCATGCACCGAGGGGAGTACGGGCTCATGTTAAACTCTATGGGTCCGTACACCGCTCTGCGCGCAGGAGCTCAGTGCATCTTTCTGCTGAGCAGTGCGACACATAGTGTTTTTTTAAGCAACCAGTTGGGGTCTCGGGACCTGGATCCCACCCATCTGCAAGACATGTAACTTAGGGAAAATATATTAACAGATAAATATGGACAATCGTTAAAGTATTGACTGTTTACAGATAGATAGCCGTCCGTTCCATGCATACTAACGACTTGTTTCCCAAGTGAGGGACTCATACCCCTGCATGGTGCAGAGCCTATATGGAGCCGTACACTGTTGGAGCTCAGTGCCATTCATTTACTAGACATTTTATTGATAAGTCTGATATCATTGGAATAAGAGAAGACCTCAGAAAAACTGCACATGGTGTCACCATTATACTGTATATTGCAGATCTGGCAAGGTGTAAAAGCATACTTGAAATTGTAAAATAAAAAAAACCTTTAAACTAGCAAATAAAATAGGGAACATCTCTACAAGGAGTTCTGGTAATGTGCACAATAAAGCAGTACTGGACTCAATGTTCTGCTCGTAAACGGTAACTACTAGATCAGCAGTACAATTGAAGATAAGAAACATTTTAATATATCTTAAGGTACTGCCACACTACTCGATCCCGCTAACGATCTCGTTAGCGTCGCATACTAATGAGATCGCTAGCGGGATAGTTTAAATATCGCTAGTGTCGGCCACATTTAGCGATGTCGTTAAGGACGCTATCGCGGTTAGCGATCTCCTTAACGACTTTAGCGGTACAAAAGTACCGCTAAATCGCTAAAAAAGGTGCCACACAGCGATATATACTTACCCAGCGGGAGCGCCGACGATAAAATAGGGTCCGGAACGATTCCAGCGACGAGCGAGATCACAGCAGGAAGCTCGTCGCTGGCAGATGCCGCACACAACAACATCGCTAACGGGATCGCTAAATAGTGACGTTTTTTAGCGATCCCGTTAGCGATGTTGTTAGTGTGGCATACCCTTTAGTAGAAAAATCTGCTTCTCTCTCCACTTATCACTGGCTTTGTCTCCTGTATGGATCATTCACTCACTGAAACTGCTCCAAACTGTCTACAGATCTGTCTCCAGTGAGAGATTAACTTGCAACTGCTGCTTCTATGTAGAGGTAAGGCTGAGGTAAACAAAAACAGAAGGGCGGAAGGAGGAACTGCTGAGGCTTCTAGCAGAAAGGGAAAACTGCAAGAAATACAGAATAAATGTCATCTAAGGCTGGAGTCACACTAGCGAGAAATACGGACGAGTGCAATGCGAGAAAAAAATCGCATTGCACTCGGACCAATGTTAATCTATGGGGCAGCTCCCATCATCCGATTTTTTCTCGTCCGTTTTATACGTGCGAGTGAAATCGCAGCATGCTGCGATTTGCACCATATTACGGGCGAGACTCGCCAATGCAAGTCAATGGGTGCATGAAAAAATCGAATTGCCCATGGACCAGACGTGTGACTTGCGAGAAATACGCAAGACTTCTCCTGGTGACAAGAAATTCAATCATGCTTTATCAAGAAGTTTTGACATGCAAATTAGCCTGGCACACTCCACTCCAAACCAGGAAGCACGTCTCCACGGAGTCAAGCATCATGGCCAGACATATCAATGTCGAGATGCTAATTGTGTTGGTGCAAGAAAGGCCTGGGCTGTGGGACCAACTCGACCCCCATTATGCCGACCGCACACGGAAGGAGGCGGCATGGAGGTCAATATGTGGGCACATGTTCCCTGATTTTGAAGAGCGACCTCGTGAGGTGCAGCAAGAAATTAGTAAGTTGATTGATGTCACTATTTTCTAAAGGCACTGCCACACTTAGCGATCGCACTAGCGATCACGATAACGACTTAACCTAGCGAGATCGCTAGTGCGATCGCTTTGTGATCGCTAGTTAGATTCCAAACACATCTCATCAGCGATCTGTGATTCCAAACACAACTCATCAGCGATCTGTATAACGACCTCTGCGGTCGTTGGGAAAACCTAGTCCCACCTGCGACGCTGGTGAAGTCGTTCATAAAGGGTGTCACACTCAGCGATTCAGGCTCCCCAGCGGGACACCGACCAAAAAACGGCTCAGAACATTCATAAGCGATCAACGACATCTCAGCAGGGGCCACATCGCTGCTACATGTCACACACAGCTAAAGTCACTAACGAGATCGCTACTGCATCATAAATGGTGACGCAGTAGCGATCTCGTTAGCGATCTTGCTTAGTGTGGCATACCCTTTAAGAGTGAACTTAAAACATTTAATGCAGCATATGTTATGTGTTTACTATATGACCCATATTTTATAGTATACACATTCGCAAAATGACAGGCCACATTACACTGAGGCCTACATAGTCAAACACACAATGTGATTGAGAAGGTTTTTATTCTCTTTAAATTTTCAGTGAATGATGTCACTAGACGGTGGTGGAGTTGCCGGGACCAGTACCGGCGGGAACGGCAGCAATTAGGCCGGAGTGGGGATGCAGCACCAAAAAAACGCAAATACATGTACTATGACCGGTTGAATTTTCTGGCCCCCAACATGGATCTTAGACCGTAAGTGCATGCATGAAGGTACACCTTGTACACATGTTGTGCGGTCACCAGTAATAATTTATTGTAATGTTCAATGTTTTCTATCAAACAGAACGGAGTCAAACCTTACTGAACGAGAGACTGCTTCAGACTCCGAGGTCAACATTGACCCTGTCGGTGAAGGTGACGAAGTGGCTGGCCCATCTTCAGCACCCCCTGACAGCAATCAGCCACCAGCAGCACCATCAGCATCTGCAGCACCATCAGCATCCGCAGCAGCATCAGCATCCACACAGGAGGCTAATCCCCAGGATGATGATGGGCCCACAGCAGCAGTCCTACTGTGCCGCTAGAAATGTCACCCCTGCCTTCTGCCATACCACTTCGTGGCCGCCGCAGAAGGGTGCTTTCCACCTCTGCCACAAGGAGGCAAGTATATACTGGGGTGCTGAACTATTTGTCCAGGGCTGCCCATGACGATCGGGAAGAAGCCTTCTTCCGCAGTCTTGTACAATACTTGCGCCCGCTGGCGCGTTCAGTCAGGTTGCGGGCCCGAGGTGCTATACAGATTCTCCTCAACGCATGTACCCCACCAAACAATCCAACGCCTATTTTTCTGTTTTTGGAAAGGTGGCAGATGTCTGGCAGCAACCTTCTGCTGCTGCAAGACCTTCTAGAGCAGCAGTAAGGAGAAGTAGCCTCGGCCCCCCTACCTTCCAGTCACAGGCCACCCAAACACAAGTCCAACCTCACTATGGACACATGTCTGAGTACAGTGCACCTGCCCAATATGGCCACTTAAGCAGACACAATGTTGGAGGCTGGTCCCAACATGTGTCTGCTCGACATGGCCATATTGGGGGGTATGAATCCATGGGTTATTCCCATAGCCAGTAGTTAATGCATCCATACCCTCCACAACACTATTATGTTCCTCAAACACAGGAGCAAACCTTGGGCCAGAATACTGCCTGGCCATCTTCCCTAGCCCAGGGTGATAGTCAGGTTGCCCAACAAACTAGACCAAGTTCTGCACATGGTGACCGTCCTCCCTCACCACCACCCCCAACTTACCATAACCTATAATTCTGCTTTGTGGTGTCCTTTGTTTGTTATTTTTTTTTAAATCTTGTATTTTATTTCTGCATTTCTTATTTTTGGTTTTGCTTAACATTTGTCCTTTGTAATACAGTGCTATATTATTGGCCCTGAATGGTAGGCCTTAACTGCCATATGATGGTAATATGGTGTAAAGAATTTTGATACAAAGAAAATCAGAATTGTCAAAAAAACACAAACCATGAGTCTGATGTATTCTTAAATATTTTTTTTTTATCATACTAGATGTAAGGGTATCTTCCAAAGACTTATACACTTCAAAGGGTGGACAAAAAAAAATTGCACTGTTACAAACTGCCATAACTACTACATAGATACCACATTCTGTTGCCAGGGAGTAGATCCCTCAGGGGAAACAAAATAATTGGTTAAAACATCGCGCACTTTTAGCCCAGAGGGCTGACGACGTTGAGGATGGACGGGTGGTGCAGTAGTATGATCAGTACTTACATACTCTACTTCATCATCACCATTGGATGGACACTCATGGTATCTAGTGAAATTATGCAGAACAACACATGCCTGTATTACCACATTAACATTGGCTACACCAAGTTGAATAGCGGACTGGAGAACCCACCATTTGGCACACAGAATACCAAAAGCACACTCAACAAGACGTCGTGCACGGGAAAGACGAAAATTAAATATAGTGCGCCTGTGGTTCAGGGCTCTCCGTGGATACGGCCTCATGATGTTGCGCTTTAACTGAAAAGCCTCATCTGCTACCATGACATGAGGCAAGGCTTCAATATTACTCCCTGGTAGGTAACGTGGGGGTGGGATGTTCAACTCATTGTTGCGCAGCCGCCGACCCATAATGGAAGAATTGAAGACTCTAGAGTCTCCAGTTCTTCCATAGGCCCCAATATCTACAATTATAAACCTGTAGTTTGTGTCAACAAGGGCCAACAGAACTACGGAAAAATATTGTTTATAATTGTAATATTGGGACCCTGAGTTTGGCGGCTTACGCACATGGATGTGCTTCCCATCCAGGGCTCCAAGACAGTGTGGAAACTGGCAGGTTTCCTGAAATCCACGAGCTATACACAACCAGTCTTCCATTTGCGGCTCAGGCATGACCAGTTGATGGAGTCGGGACCAGATTTCTGCGCTTGTAAACCTCACAATCCCAGAGATGGTTGACTTTCCAATTAAGAATTCTAAATGCAATGCTGCATATGACATCCCCGTGGAAAGGAAGCTAAAAGTAAAACAGAAAAAAAACATGATAATGCATGCACTGAAATAGCTGTTTATACATTGATGACACTTTAAGTCGATAAATAAGAAAGCTTGCGGCAAAAACATGAAAATACATGCTATGGGTTTGTTGGGTAATATACAAGCTTATATTGTATATGAAAACTTGTGGCTGGTGACACATAGATCAATGCATGTACCGTAACGTAAGGATACATACCGTAACGTAAGGATTGACTGAAGAGACCCTTGTGGCGTATAGCGGTGCTTCCCCGCCTTCCACCAATCCCATAACAACAAAACACAACAGGCCTGGATGGGTTGAACAGGTCGGTCACAGTTTATTTAAATTATAAAACGGGAGGGGCAAATACGATCCGCAACCGCCTCTCTGCTGAGAACCCCCGGTGCCGCCGGTGGGCGTAGACTATAAGCAGAGAGGGGCAAATACGATCCGCAACGGACTCTCTGCCGAGGGCCCACGGCGCCGCCGGTGGGCGGGCAGGCAGATGAGAGGTTACGAACCGTTGCCCCCCCCATACTACCGCTGTGACAATGAATACAACCAAAAAACTTTGTAAGTGATGAGAATGATAATTGTTATTATTATTATTATTATTTTTTTTTTTTATAAAAATTAAATACAATAGCCGCACGGCAAATCTTCGAATCTACAAGGGAGGGAGGGTGGGACAAGACTTCCACTGACCAGCCGGGGGAAGAAGAGGAAGGGTCCGACCCTCGCACGAGAATTTAACCCCTGAGGGTGTGGCCGGACCCCCTTCCCTTTCATCCCCGTTGGTCAGTGGGGTCCGTTATATGGCATCACCTGGAGGGGGAGTGACGGGAGGAGGGAAGCACAGCACACAGTTCCTTTTAAGCTATAGTCTATATGGGCTCCTCAGTCAGAAGCTCGATCCCTATTCGGTGCCGTGCTTGCCAGACTGAAGAGACCCTTGTGGCGTATAGCGAAGCTTCCCCGCCTCCCACCAATCCCATAACAACAAAACACAACAGGCCTGGATGGGTTGAACAGGTCGGTCACAGTTTATTTAAATTATAAGCCGGGAGGGGCAAATACGATCCGCAACCGCCTCTCTGCTGAGAACCCCCGGTGCCGCCGGTGGGCGTAGACTATAAGCAGAGAGGGCAAATACGATCCGCAACGGACTCTCTGCCGAGGGCCCACGGCGCCGCCGGTGGGCGGGCAGGCAGATGAGAGGTTACGAACCGTTGCCCCCCCCATACTACCGCCACGGAGGATCATGGGTATACCTACACAGGACTCCGACCCCCCACACAACGACCTGTTCAAACCCCATCCTGTAAAATGTTTAATAATCTAACGAGTCCGATATCATTCAGATGAACGCCGTCCAGTCTCGGTAGGTTGGAATTGTCCTTTTGCAGATTGTGATGGTTAACAACCATGCTGTAGTTTTCCTTGATGTATTTTGCCATTTTTGTGTTTATTTTCTTTCTTGATTTGTTGATGGCTTTCGGATCTTTTGGCTCCCTGCTAGACCGCGCGTGGTATTATGTCAGACCGCACCACCACCATATCAGGGCCAGCAGGCAGAGTGTCGTATATCTGTCAACATCATTGCGTATAGTTCGGTGCCTTTTTTCTCGGCTAGGTCGATTCCACCGGCAAATACCAACATCACCGGCCCTTTGGCAGTCTTAGCCACATTGGAATATTTGCTGCCACCGAAGCCTTCAGATGCTGCTCCAGATGAAGCTCCAGCTCCATTTTTTTTTTTTTTTGTTTGTTTTTATAATCCGGGCGTATGCTGGCCCGTTTGTATGTGTAGCCCTGGTGTTAGGCACACGCAGTACCCTGGAGAGTGTGTGGAGAGATAGCAGTTTAATGCTCAATACCCATTCACTCAACATACACTAGACACACCCTTAGGGTAGTGTAGTCACTTGTGAGGGAGTGGTCAAGGTGTATTGGTTGAGTGATTTTAGTAGTCAGTTTCCTGTCTTCGGACAGAGCAGACGTGTGGAGTCTAGCTGGGACTTGGAGGGAGGAAGCAGTCCAGCCTGGTTCTGCAGCAGTTCAGCAAGTGGAGGCCAGTAAGGGCGAGATATAGATCACCTCAGCCTGGTCAGAGCTGTACCTCACTTGAAGACACTGATAAAGAAAGAAGAGCTTAGTACAGAAATACTTCAGTCACCTGTCTCAAGGACAGTGAAAGGTTCAGAGACGTGCTCCTGCCTAGTGGATAACTGAGAGTCTGGAACTAACTCTAAAGGAAGAGAAGAAGGAAGTGATTACATGACTTTTTGCAAGTGTGAGTGTTTATGCTACCAGCGAGGACAAGGCGAAAGGCACAGTGGAAAAGATTATTTGAAAAGTGCTTTTGGATTGAAGAAGTCCTGCACATTGTAACCGGTCACTGGGGACCGAAGGATCACTATTAGCTTCAAGCATAGTGGTAAGAAAACCAGGGATTTACCGGACCTTAGGTCGCGGCAAACAGCCCCAAATAGTCAGTACGTAACTGGGGTCAGGGGGAGTGAAGACTTTGAGTCAGTGCACGACAAGACAGGAATTCAGCTCTCTCACAGGAAGGCTCCTACCACAAAACTGACTGGGCAGTACAGCTATGGAATAGCTGGAGTTAAAGAGGGAACTACGCTTCAGGCTGGTTGTACTCATCGTGTTGAAAGTAAAGGAGGCCCCTAACTTGTCCAGCTGCTATCTCAAAATACATTCTCCTTGGATCAGCCTCCCTGGGACCTGCCTGAACATCTTACAAGTAAAGGTATGGAAAGACGCTGACCGTGTGAGACTGTGTTATTTATCTGCACCCGACTTCACTAACTTCATAGACTTTGAGGGACCAGTCCCACCTGTAGGGGACCTGACATCTAGCTGCCTCACCATCCCCTCAGAGATCTACAGCAGCGCTGGTACAAATTACCAGAAGACTACAGGTGGCGTCACGAACTGTATATATATCCCCTGTAAATATTCCCCCAACATACGCCAGACCGCCAGGGCCACAGACCGAGCCACCGCTACCTGTGACAACCCCATAGACTTCCATGGGCTCGGCTCTGAGTACCCCATTGCCCTGGTAATCCACAATTGTGGTGGCGGGTCGAGACAAATTGGCGTCACGAACAGGATGCGAAACTCGCAAAATTGCGAGCCCTGTGTGCCTATGGAGTTGTTTTTGTGAAAAGGACTGTTTGCACTTTTGGCGCCAAAAATCGCCATCTTCGTCGCCATATTCGCGCCCTCAGGCGTTGGAGAAGAAGGTGGGCGTACCTTCGTGGGCGTGTACCCCCCTGTGGCGCGAAGAAAATGCCTGCCCTCTCAAAGTGCTATTACAACATGCGATCCTGCCCTACAGCAAAGGAGGTCCGCCTCCTCTTCACCTTTCCTGCAAAGAGGAGGAGACGCAAACCCCGCCTCCACGGAAGAGACCGGACGTCTCTGGAGGTAGATGAAAGAATCTGCTGGAACATCATGGAAGCAGGACGTGTGCAGCCGAGCAGGGAAGCGGAGGAAGGCAGGCCCCGTGCCCCAGCCAAGCTGCCACCAGCACCGGAACCATCCGTGGTCCTGCACCTGCAGCAAGCATTGCTGGAGGTTAAAGAAGAAAATGCACGACTAAGAAAAATGATTTCGCCACAACTTGGATTTGAAGAGATCGAGAGACGCCGGCGTACCCTGGAGCAGCGGCGGCTGTGGGACGCGGTGATCTCTCCCTTCGATGATCCCCTACGTCTGGAGTTACCAAAACTTCTGCTGCCCAAGGCAAAGGAGCAACCGGAGGCTGCCCCCGAAAGTACCAATCCTGATCCCACCGGTGAAGCGGTGGAGGTGAAGGAGGTTGAGGAGGTACCGCCAGTTCCGGAACTCCCGCCCGGCCAGGAGGCCGCAGCAGATGATCGATCCCCGGCAGGGACACCGGAGGGGTCCTGTCCGTCGTTACCAGACGTCGACTGGGACGAGATGGCGCGCCTGGATGACGTCGCCTACACCGCCCAGTGGGAATATGAGTGGCAGCGTCGTGAGGAGAAGCAGAAACGCCAGCAGGAGGAAGAGCGGGAAGCTCAGCGGAACCGACAGCGGCAACATGCAGAGCTGATCGCGGACAAGGAGAGTGTCCGGAGAGAGAAAGGTACCCTGAGGGAACCGCGGCGGCAGGGGTGTGTGACTGAGTTCCAGCTCCGGAAGGGCTGGGGCTTCATCCGTGAACCGGGCCTCTACCCAGGGGTCTTTGTTAGTCGCAGGGACGTAGAATCCCACCTACCGCAAGGCCATCCCGGGAGGGACTTAGTTAATGGAGACATTGTTACATACACACGGCACTGGGGAATGAAGGGATGGTATGCCCTTAACGTCGCCATCGTCCGTGACCCCGTCCCCGACGCAGGTAACGTCACCACTACCGCAGCGTCCCTGTCTCCAGCACAAGCAGTATCCGGCCGTGCCCCAGCATCGCCCCCTGCAGGCTCATCGCAAATGAAAGCAATATCTACATCGCAACATGCGACCCAGTTTCCATCGCAATCTATGACACGATCCATATCGTTAACTGTGACTCAGATTGAAACGCAATCGGTGTCTCGCAAGGAGAATGTACCCGTTGCGCCCCTAGAGGTTCGCACA
The DNA here is from genome assembly GCA_033576555.1 of Oophaga sylvatica. NCBI lineage: Eukaryota > Metazoa > Chordata > Amphibia > Anura > Dendrobatidae > Oophaga > Oophaga sylvatica. Next base: position 372,704,825 of record JARQOD010000001.1, on the reverse strand, counting down.
AGAACTGTGGCGACTCAAACCCCAATAGCAGGTCACGACCTGTTAGTCCTGGGATCTAGGGATCACCGCATTGTTCCAGCCCCCGGGGTGGAAAATGTACTTGAAATAAATGAATAGTTAAACAGTAAAAACCGGTGAGATCCAGATAGGGGTCTACCATAAGTAATGTTGTAAAAAGTTTAAGAAGTTTGCCAATTTTCGCACAAGTTAAATATGTATATAACGTATATATATATTGCTAACAGTAGAATGCCCGGCTGGGTAACCAGAAAAAGTTTTGCACTTTATTATTATTATAAGGTGATATAATATGTCTTCGTTTTACAATGGACTTTGAGGTTGAGGACTGTGCCAGCCCAGAACTTATTTGTATATAGTTGCGCTTCGGTGCTTTATCTTGGTTTTACATAAAACCAGCACAACTACCTCTGAATACAAAAACCCGTGTGGTGTGGCACTGAGTGAGGTCTGCATTCGGATGTCCTGCAGCCCACCCAGGACCCACGTTGAAGGTTTGGTGCGGGTCCTTCACAAGAATACTGTGTATTTATCGAATGATTTGATGCCTTAATACTTTTGTATTTTTCTATATTCAATGTTTCTGTTTTGCAACGTTCAAGACATCCTTACCTCCCGGATGGGAAGAGTTACTGTTTAATGTTTCATGCATAAACAAAACTGTCTCTTTGTATTTTACAGCCCGGGAGTGCTGTCTTTTACCATGGGGGAATGTGTAGCCCTGGTGTTAGGCACACGCAGTACCCTGGAGAGTGTGTGGAGAGATAGCAGTTTAATGCTCAATACCCATTCACTCAACATACACTAGACACACCCTTAGGGTAGTGTAGTCACTTGTGAGGGAGTGGTCAGGGTGTATTGGTTGAGTGATTTTAGTAGTCAGTTTCCTGTCTTCGGACAGAGCAGACGTGTGGAGTCTAGCTGGGACTTGGAGGGAGGAAGCAGTCCAGCCTGGTTCTGCAGCAGTTCAGCAAGTGGAGGCCAGTAAGGGCGAGATATAGATCACCTCAGCCTGGTCAGAGCTGTACCTCACTTGAAGACACTGATAAAGAAAGAAGAGCTTAGTACAGAAATACTTCAGTCACCTGTCTCAAGGACAGTGAAAGGTTCAGAGACGTGCTCCTGCCTAGTGGATAACTGAGAGTCTGGAACTAACTCTAAAGGAAGAGAAGAAGGAAGTGATTACATGACTTTTTGCAAGTGTGAGTGTTTATGCTACCAGCGAGGACAAGGCGAAAGGCACAGTGGAAAAGATTATTTGAAAAGTGCTTTTGGATTGAAGAAGTCCTGCACATTGTAACCGGTCACTGGGGACCGAAGGATCACTATTAGCTTCAAGCATAGTGGTAAGAAAACCAGGGATTTACCGGACCTTAGGTCGCGGCAAACAGCCCCAAATAGTCAGTACGTAACTGGGGTCAGGGGGAGTGAAGACTTTGAGTCAGTGCACGACAAGACAGGAATTCAGCTCTCTCACAGGAAGGCTCCTACCACAAAACTGACTGGGCAGTACAGCTATGGAATAGCTGGAGTTAAAGAGGGAACTACGCTTCAGGCTGGTTGTACTCATCGTGTTGAAAGTAAAGGAGGCCCCTAACTTGTCCAGCTGCTATCTCAAAATACATTCTCCTTGGATCAGCCTCCCTGGGACCTGCCTGAACATCTTACAAGTAAAGGTATGGAAAGACGCTGACCGTGTGAGACTGTGTTATTTATCTGCACCCGACTTCACTAACTTCATAGACTTTGAGGGACCAGTCCCACCTGTAGGGGACCTGACATCTAGCTGCCTCACCATCCCCTCAGAGATCTACAGCAGCGCTGGTACAAATTACCAGAAGACTACAGGTGGCGTCACGAACTGTATATATATCCCCTGTAAATATTCCCCCAACATACGCCAGACCGCCAGGGCCACAGACCGAGCCACCGCTACCTGTGACAACCCCATAGACTTCCATGGGCTCGGCTCTGAGTACCCCATTGCCCTGGTAATCCACAATTGTGGTGGCGGGTCGAGACATGTACGCCCCATAAACGTAGGAATGCGCTAGTACCCAAACTGTGGGTTTTTGGCCGCCTGAAAGAAACGAGAGGTGTTAGGGCAGATCTGGCCTTATATATCTTGCTAAACATGCGGATTTCCCGCGGCCTAATCTCTGGACTTCAGCTTCCGATACGTCGGCCCTGGCTGCTTCAGCGGCCGCCCCTATTCTGAAGGAATGTGTCCCGAATTGTTTTGGGTTACCGCCGACTGCCTCCATACAATGTTTAGAGATTGTGGGAAAATGATATTTGGTAAGCGGGGACCCGTCGGTGTGTGATAGAAGAATCTACTGTCGTGTCTTATTAACGCGAAGCGCTTCACTATTTTTACCGGGCATATCGGGCCGTCTAGAGCCTTGAGCGAGACTCACACCTCTACCGGTGGGATCGCATTTGGACTTCCGAACTCTAATGTGTAGGGCAACGCTACATATGACGATGTCCTCGTGGGTCAACCGAATGATGTTGTTTTTAAACCGCGGCGCTAGATCGCCGATGCGCCCCAAAAATGCAATTGCAAGCGCTGTAGATATTAGGGTCGCCTCGTACTGGGACTTGTAAACTGACGTCGAGATTATGATGATATCGTGTGACAGACTTAGAGACACGGGGCGATGACGTTCCTGATTAGGTTGGAGTCTCTTCCAGCCTTTAACGGCTTGCCTGATGGGGAGTATTTAGTAACGTCGCCCCAACCTAAAAACAGAAAGAAAAAAGGCTATTCCTGCTAAGTGTCGCTGCGCTGCCGTACCCGACGCTCCTCTATTCCTGAGCAGATTCAGGAGTTCTACCAACACGTCGCATCAGGCCCGATTACCTGTATCGACTGGCCTTCCCCTGATTAAAGAGCGCCATTCCTCCCATGCCTTACCGTAGACCTGCCAGATAGCCGGTGTCACTGAGACTTGGAACAATTTGAAGGCCTGCCAATTGGAAGACAACAGAGAGTTAAACCATCACATCTTCAGCGATAGACGTAAATCTGGCACGACACCAGACGTGTCTAAGGCATAGTAGCGCTAAGCGGCGCAGCAGAAAGGCGGAGAGAGAGAAGACAATGTTCAAACTTCTTGAGGTTCCTGGATGTTTGGTTAGAAACCTGGTGTTAGCGTTTTTCACACGGGTACCCAAGGCTGTATGGCTGTTATTAGTGAAAAGTTCTCTAACGCAGGGCTGCGGCCCCAGGTAGATATGGTCCATAAACAAGCCAGTTTCATTTACGCCATTGCTCTTTGTAGATTGCGACAATACCATTATTGATATATCCAACAACCCCTAGACCTAGTTCGTTGCTCAGCGCTACCTGCGCCATTACGCATGCATGTCCCTTGTAGGGATCTAAGAATGACTACCACACAAGCAAATCTGCTTTCACGGAGCAGTTAAGTCTGATCTATATCCCGGCTGGGTAATGCCTTTAGCTGACAACGATAGGTGGCGTTGGGAAACTCTGCCCATTATTATTATTATTTATATAGCGCCATTGATTCCATGGTGCTGTACATGAGAAGGGGTTACATACAAAGTTATAGATATTGTTTACAGTCAACTAATTTACGCTGACAGACTGGTACAGAGGGGAGAGGACCCTGTCCTTGAAGACAAGGGAATTGAGCTAACCTAGCGAGTGCATCTGCTGAAGGGAGACTTTTAGTTTGAGGAAAATTTCAACTGTCTGCCGTGTTTTTGTAGTTTATCCGCCGGTAAAGGAAAACCATGTTATTGGTATAAATTTAAATGCCGGGAAAAGGAGCACGTTGCATGATCCGACTGTCAATCGGGTGAAAATGGTACTCCAAAAGGGCCCGGCTCTAAATTTTGAACGTCTGGAGGTAGGGGCAGAGTTTAGAGTCCCTAGGTCCGACGAATAAAAAAGTCATTAGCGTATCGCCTTAACGAGTCTAGAAGGGTATCGAAGTGCCCGAAGTAGTGACATGCTGTGGAGCAGACCGACGGGAGGCTCATATATAATTAACTGCCGGTTCACCGTAAAGCTCAACAAATGGAGGCATGTTGGGATGTCGGATTTTGGCAGCGGGACACCATGCCCAGCTGTGCGTCCGAGTTCCCCTTCTGTCAATTGAAACGAAGGTTAAGGACGTCTCTTATAGGGGTGACGCGTTGTTAACCGAATCGCCTGTTGTGAGGGAAGGTGATATTTTTGACGAGATTCTCCTTTTTTTTTTTTTTTTTAAGCAGAATGCCTAGGGCGAGTTTCTGAAATTACTGATTGGCAACGATTTAACTGGGTCCACCAACCTGCTTAGTTTTACCTATTTGTGATTTTCTGCTGTAGAAACTTGGAGGATTCCCGTGACAGGTTTAGACTATACCCGGGGTTATAATGACTGGTTTGCTTTGTAACGTTCTCGAGTCAGGTAGGAGTTGAACCTACCGTCTTTTGATCCATAGTCAGATGAGTTATCCATTGAGCTTGACTTCCGCGATAGACGTACCTCTGGCGCGACACCAGGTGTTGTCTAAGGCATTTTTTTTTTTTTTTTTCCATTCCATACACCAGAAGCTTAACCACTCAGCCATCAACTCAACCAGTAAAGACTGCATCTAAGACCTTAATATACCTCCTGAGCAGCTTCTTTTTCGGGATCAAGGCATAGCCATGACGTAAGTGCTCCGTTCGCTTTGCGGGTACGCCCTGATGCAGGGGTGTCCGCCAGTACGGGACTGGTCTGCGAACGCTGCTGAGCAGCTGTATCTGAGCCATTTTTACAGAAGCGACCATATATCGATGTAATCATTTTTCCAGATTTTTTCTTTTGTCTCTAGGTCTATGTGTGCGCCTAGAGGGCTGATACCACAGTAAAACGCGTCCTTGTGTAGGCTCGCTGAATTAGGTTTAGGTGTTGTTCTGGTGGCGGATGACCCAGTAGGGTGATCCAGATTTTGAATCAGCGCCCTGACGGCGGACGCCAGATCGCTGTCTCCAGTGGTGTGTTGTGCAACGTTAGGTTCGTTTATCGTGCATAACTCACCACTGTCGGTCGTATGCGGGGCGTCCTGGGCGCTGGCGGCTCCGGCTGATGGAGACTCTCCGTCAGCGGTGGAAGTGCTGGCTTGTTGGCTGCTAATAAAGGGGTCATTAGGAAATGAGGCTTTGCCTCCCCGGGTGCGTGACAACCCTTGGTTGTCGTGCGCCAGGGGCCGAGTGACAAACTCCGTAGGCGGGTTTTCCGCGCCGTCGAGGATGTCGTTCTGGCCGGGTGCCCTGTGGGCTGTAGCGGATTCCCTCCGTCGGGAAGACCGCGTTGCGGAACGTGAGCTTCGTCTTGCGCTGGATCCATATGACCGTCTGTCGTGACCCTCAGATGTGTCGGACCGTCCCGAAGTTGACGGTGAGCGCCATCTGGAGGACCGTGATCTGCGGTAATCCCTGTAGGTGCTGCGTCTTTGTCTGTCCCTGAAACGAGAACAACAACAACCAGGGGGACAGCGAAAATGTCTGTGGGAATCTTCGGAGGAAGAGGGTGAGGGTCGACGACGTTCATGATTAATGTGACCGTGGCTACGGACAGCATCAGGGGCGCTAGGATCTAGTGATGGGGGGACGTTGGTCTGTTAGTACTGGCATGTTTGTGATACGTGGGTGCGTACGTGTTTTATACAGTATTTGATGCAGAGCGCGCTGGTCGGTCTGTATGGACCGATCAGCGCGCTCTGCAGCAGCGTGGTTATATTTTGTGCCTGCTCCATCTTCCCTCCTCGCAGGCAGTGCGCTTGTGCCTGCTGGAGGGCCACTTTAGAGCAGGCCTGGGCCTGCTGCTGCGTAATATTTAGGGGACGTTACTGCTCCGCAGTCACTCCGTACAGGCATTGCCGTTGTGCCTGACGGGAGAGCGGCGGAGCGTCGCCGCAAGGGAAAAGGACATGCTGCGGTCTGAAAAGACGCGCATGTCCGTTAATGTAGGTCTGCCGCCTGTGTGTTTTTAGGCATAGTGGAGGGGATTTCTTGAAATCCCCTCCACTATCCTGTAACAGCTGGACGCTGCGTGTCTGACACTGCGCCAACGCACAGCCTCAAACACGCAGCAATAACTGAGCCCATCCTGCCCATGGAGACATATAAGGTGGCGAGGACATTCTGAGGGCCCGGGAGGCAGACACAGCGCTCCCTGAACGCGGGGGGAGCGCCAACAGCCGGTGGGCGGAGCTACCAGGTGGGCGGAGCTACCCGGTGGGCGGAGCTACCCGGGAGGGAACGCTGCTGCTTACACGGCCCAAAACCCGGGGAGAAAATTAAAGGGGACCGCCACAGCGGCGCCGGAGGTGAGGCGCAGAAGCGTCTCCGAGTGGGAAGGCAGCGGCGGAAGCCCGGAGTAGGCCAGCGGCCTAGCGCCAAAGAACGCGGCGGCGGCAGCAGCTGAGGGGGGGGGGCCGCAGTAGCGGCCGGTGTGACGGAGCCCGGGGTCCTAATTGTGGATTACCAGGGCAATGGGGTACTCAGAGCCGAGCCCATGGAAGTCTATGGGGTTGTCACAGGTAGCGGTGGCTCGGTCTGTGGCCCTGGCGGTCTGGCGTATGTTGGGGGGATATTTACAGGGGATAGATATATTTACAGTTCGTGACGCCACCTGTAGTCTCTGGTTATTTGTACCAGCGCTGCTGTAGATCTCTGAGGGGATGGTGAGGCAGCTAGATGTCGGGTCCCCTACAGGTGGGACTCTTCCCTCAGGTCGATGGTTATGGTGGGGTAGTGCAGGGATGCAATCAAATAACACAGTCTCACACATCAGCGTCTTTCCATACCTTTTTACTTGCAAGATGGTTAGGCAGGTCCCAGGGAGGCTGATCCAATGGAGGATGTGTTTCGAGGTAGCAGCTGGACAAGTTAGGGGCCTCCTTTACTTTCACAAAGATGAGTCCAACCAGCATAAAGCGTAGTTCCCTCTATAAACTCCAGCTTCTCCAAGCTGTACTGCCCGGTCAGTTTTGTGGTCGGAGCCTTCCTGTGATGAAACTAGGTTCTTCTATGCTTGGCCTAGCTCAAGTTCCTATTCCACCTGACCCCAGTTACGTACCGACACTCCAGGGGCTGCTTTCTGTTACCTAAGGTCCAGTAAGCCTCTGGTTTTTCTACCACCATGCGTGAAGCTATAGTGGTGCTTCGGTCCCCAGTGACCGGTGACAACGTGCAGGACTTCTCCAATCCTATAGCACTCAGAATTCCTACCACTGTGCCTTTCGCCTTGTCCACGCTTGTAGCATAAGCATTCCTCACTACAAAGGTTATCAAAGTCAGTCCCTTTCTTAACTTCTTTCTTGAGCTTGTTGCCAGAATCTCAGTAATCTTCTAGGCAGGAGCACGTCTCTGAACCTTCACTGTCCTTGGAACAGGAGACTGAAGTATATCTGCAACTCACTCCCTCTTCTCAATAGATGTCTCAGTCCGTCTATCAGTGGGGCACAGCTCTGACCAGAGGCTTACTGGACCTTAGGTAACAGAAAGCAGCCCTTGAAGTGTCAGTACGTAACAGGAGTCAGGTGGAATAGGAACTTTGAGCTAGGCCAAGCATATAAGAACCTAGTTTCATCACCGGAAGGCTCCACCACAAAACTGACTGGGCAGTACAGCTTGGAGAAGCTGGAGTTTATAGAGGGAACTACGCTTTATGCTGGTTGGACTCATCATCATTTTGAAAGTAAAGGAGGCCCCTGCCTTGCTCAGCCATTGCCTCAAAACTCATCCTCCATCAACCCCATCAGCCTCCCTGGGACCTGCCTAACCATCTTACAAGTAAAAGGTATGGAAAGACGCTGATGTGTGAGACTGTGTTATTCAATTGCACCCCTGCACAACCCCACCATAACCATCGACCTGAGGGAAGAGTCCCACCTGTAGGGGACCCGACATCTAGCTGCCTCACCATCCCCTCAGAGATCTACAGCAGCGCTGGTACAAATTACCAGAGACTACAGGTGGCGTCACGAACTGTAAATATATCTATCCCCTGTAAATATTCCCCCAACATACGCCAGACCGCCAGGGCCACAGACCGAGCCACCGCTACCTGTGACAAACCCCATAGACTTCCATGGGCTCGGCTCTGAGTACCCCATTGCCCTGGTAATCCACAATTGTGGTGGCGGGTCGACACAAAACTTTGGCGTCACGAACAGGATACGAAACTCGCAAAACTGCGAGCCCTGTGTGCCTGTGGAGTGTTTTGATGAAAAAGACTGTTGCTATTGTTTGGCGCCAAATACCGCCATATTTGCCGCCATATTCGCGCCCTAAGGCGCTGGAGAAGAAGGTGGGCGTACCTGAAAGAGCGCGCAGAGTCTTGGACACGCCCCCGGCTCTGACTCATCGGCAGGTCCTGCGACAGGAAGTGGACGCTCTGACATCAGAGCGCCTGCGACGAAGGTCCTGTTCCCACTGCTGTGCCTGTGAAGTAGCAGCATCTGAAACCGGTAGGCTCCGTTTAACCAAGGGGGCGCTAAGATGTCTCAACAACCGGCTGACAGTGCGGCCCCGGCCGGAGGCCCCAATCCCGCACCGCCTGGTATTGTAGCGCCAGATGGGGGTGCAGGTCCAGCACCCCGTCCGGTAGTCCCGATCATGCCACTAACGCTCCCCTATATGCCTGGGGCGAAATGGCTTCCCCAGTACAGCGGTGAGCCAGGCACATTAGCAGGCTTCAAGCGGAAGTTATGCAGCATCCTAGAAATGTACTCCATGCCTGAGAGACAAAAAGCTGCTGTGCTAATAGGGCAGCTAACTGGCGCTGCTGAGAGGGAAGTGGAGACTTGGGATACCGTTGATCAGGAGTCGGTACCTGCGATCTTCCTTAAGCTGCATGCCATATTTGAAGACCGCACAGAAACGGATCTCCGGATGGCCTTCTATCACTGTTCACAACAGCCAGGTGACAGCATCCGGGACTACGCTTGCCGACTACAAGGAGCCCTGAGAGCTCTTAAGCAGGTTAACAATTTAAATGCTATCGATGAGAATAAAATGCTGAAAGAACAATTTATCCAGGGATTGAGATCCCAAGAGGAACGCAGAACTGTAAACTGGTGGTCATTAGATCATCCGGATGCTACCTTTGATGCCCTAAAAGACATGGCAATAAAAGAACTGCGGCTCCTGGGCAAACCTGAGGTGGCAACCCAACATCATCAGGGTGAAGTCACTCCGGAACCGGCAGTAACCCCCTGTTCCCCGCTAGTGGCCGAAGCCAAAGCGCAGGTGACACCTCCCAGTGAATTGGATTGTCTGCGCTCAGAGGTGCGCCAGCTGACTAAAAATCTGGCTGCTGTAATGAGTGCCCTGCAGCTGCGGAAAGAGGAGGAAGGAAAAATCTTGTTAGCTGACTGCCCAGAAGACGTCCCGTGGATGCACCGGAGAAGAAAGAAGACGTCGCCCCCCGGAGGAGGACAACGCCACCCCCAGGAGCGACCTCTGATCAACACCCTCCTCGTCGAGAGATCATCTGTTATCGATGCAACCGGAAAGGTCATATGTTCCACAGTGTCCTTTAAACGGGCAGAACCTGGGTCCAAGGGCCAACACCCAGGAGAATACCCGTCAGGCCCCTTAGACTGGAACCGCAGGTATGTGGGTGGGCGACCCTACCTGTCCATCATCTTAGATGGTATTGCAGTTCCGGCATTGTTAGACACTGGGTCCCAAGTGACCCTAATACCTGATGCCCTATATACTAAGTACTGGTCAATGGACAGTCTTAAACCCCGAGCCCTGACTTTACCGTATATGCTTCTAATGGTCTTCCTGTAGAAGTACTCGGGACAAAATGTGTAGATGTAAAGGTGGGCAGAGAGGAGTTGAAAGACCAGGGGCTTCTGGTAGTAAAGACTGTAAATGAGGAGAACGGTTTAAATATAATTTTGGGCACTAACATTATCGGTAATTGTTTGGGAGAAGTTGTGTTCTTGCTCCAACAGCTCGCTGAGATTGCCCGACCAAGGCAGAAAGGAGTAATCCAAAGAGAGATCCGAGCCCTGGTGTGTCAGCAGCAAGCGAAGCTTACAGACGGCGAAATTGGTAATGTACGGGTCACTGACTCGGATCCTATTGTGATACCCCCAATGAGTGAAATGATTATCTGGTGCAGGGCAGCCATAGGTCTGAGAGGACAGAATTACCAAGCTGTAGTAGAACCCCACCATTCAGAACATAGACCTACACTTATGACTGCTAGGGGAGTAGTAGAAGTGGTGAATGGAAGAGTACCGGTACGGCTTCTCAATTGGGGAGATGATGAGGTAAACTTACCCCGTTATGCAACCATTGCTAAACTACATGCTGTTGATAATAATTCTATTCTTCCGGCTGAGTCCTTAGACTCCTGTCAAATAGCGGAGGACAATGACCCAGCAACTCAGGTGGCGGAATGGTGTCAGCAACTCCATGTTGGGACGGACACCACTCCCGCTCACCAGAAGCAAGGGGTATTACGGGTGGTGCAAGAGTATGCCCAAGTGTTTAGCAAGCACCCACTTGATTTTGGGGTAATTAAGGGAGTCCAACATCATATCCCTACAGGCAGTCATCCTCCCATCAAGGAGCGGTATAGGCCTATACCCCCAGCCCATTATCAGAAGGCTAAAGAAATGTTGCATGATATGAAGAAGGCCGGGGTGATAAGGGATAGTTGTAGCCCCTGGGCAGCCCCTCTAGTTCTGGTTAAAAAGAAAGATGGTAGTATGAGAATGTGTGTGGATTACAGGCAGGTGAACCGCATAACACACAAGGATGCATACCCGTTACCACGCATAGAGGAATCATTAGCTGCTCTGAAAACGGCTAACTACTTTTCTACCCTTGATCTGACTAGTGGTTACTGGCAAGTGGCTGTGGCTGAGGAGGATCGTGAGAAAACGGCTTTCACCACCCCAATGGGGCTCTGTGAGTTCGACAGAATGCCGTTTGGGCTCAGTAGTGCCCCAGGAACATTTCAGAGAGTGATGGAGAACTGCCTGGGACATCTCAATTTTGAAACCGTGCTGCTATACCTAGACGACGTATCGTGTATTCCAAGACTTATGAGGATCATCTGAAGCACCTGGCAGAAGTATTCGAGTCCCTGTCCAGGTACGGGATGAAATTAAAACCCTCAAAATGCCATCTACTCAAACAGAAGGTACAATACTTGGGGCACATCGTCAGTTCGGAAGGAGTAGCGCCGGACCCAGAGAAAGTCACTGCCATCCAGAAGTGGCCGGAGCCGAAGAACCTTAAGGAAGTGCGACAGTTCCTGGGACTAACGGGTTACTACAGGAGATTCGTGAAAGATTACACGAAGAAGGCAGCTCCTTTACAGGACCTCCTAGTAGGACAATCCCTAAAGAGCAGAAACCCTCCCTTTAATTGGGGTAAGGAACAGGCTGAAGCATTCCAGAAGATGAAAGAGATCCTTACAGGTGATGAGATCTTAACCTATCCTGATTACAGCCAACCGTTCCTGTTGTACACCGACGCCAGTAATGAAGGGTTGGGAGCAGTTCTCAGTCAGAAGCAGAATGGCCAAGAAAAAGTCATCGCATATGCCAGCAGAAAACTCAGGCCAACTGAAAGGAATCCAGAAAATTATAGCAGCTTCAAGCTGGAGTTTCTGGCGCTGGTCTGGGCCATTACTGAAAGATTTAAGCATTATCTGGCCTCCAATCGGTTCACTGCGTTTACAGATAACAACCCCTTAACGCACCTGGAAACCGCCAAGCTGGGTGCCATGGAGCAGCGATGGATGGCTCGGTTGTCCAATTACCAGTTTACTATCAAGTACTGGGCAGGTCGAAAGAATGCTAATGCTGACGCATTGTCCCGAATGCCGCATGACTCTGATACGGAAGAAGAATCGGACGACCTGGAAGAAATTGAGCTACCTGCGTTCCATCGAAATGGGGTAGTCCACGAGCATCGAGTCAACAGAAAGCAGTATGGTGCAACATTAAATCCTTTACCCCATCACAGCTGGAAAGAGACTCAGGACAGTGATCCAGTGGTCAGCCGCATCAAGGAGTTGTTAAGACAGGAAGGCTCCTCTTTGGAAAAGGATGCACCTATGTCAGCCAAGCTCCTGTGGAACGAGAAAAGCAGGTTGTTCCTATACCGTGAGAAGTTGTGCAGGAGATACGTCAACCCCAGAACCCATGAGATGGTCTGGCAAATCGTGGTCCCCAAGGCAGACGTCCCAATGGTGTTGGAAGCATACCACGATCAAGCAGGACACTTTGGCTGGAGAAAGCTGGAGACCCTGTTGAGATGCCGGTTCTACTGGGTAGGGATGCGCAGCTCCATTGAGAGGTGGTGTCGGAACTGTGGACCCTGTGGTCTCAGAAGGAAGGACTACGGTAGTCAGAAGGCACCCCTGCAACCTATCCGGACGACTCGCCCCCTGGAGATTGTGGCCCTGGACCACGTCAAACTGTCGCCAAGTAGATCTGGATACTCATACGCCCTGACCATGGTGGAACATTACTCCAGATTTCTGGTGGTTGTTCCAGTTAAGGACCAGACCGCAGTGACGGCCGCGAAAACCTTTCAAGCAAGCTTCTGCAGACCGCATGGGTATCCGGAGCAAGTATTAACCGATCAAGGACCTGCTTTCGAAGCTGATTTATTCAAGGAATTCTGTCACATGTACGGGTGCAAGAAAATTAGAACAACGCCATACCACCCTCAAACCAACGGTCTTTGCGAAAAAATGAACCATATTGTCCTTGACTTGTTGAGATCCATACCGTTGGAAGACAGAAATTGATGGCCGGACTTACTACCTGATTTGGTTGACTTGTATAACCATATACCTGTAAGTTCTACTAACTGCACTCCAGCCTATCTTATGAGAGCAAGGCCCGGAAGACTACCAATGGATTTAGAACTTGGAGTGGTAGAACCGGAGGCAGACGACACCATTGAAAACTGGGACATCAATCGGCAAGAGCAGTACAGACGAGTGCAAATCTGTGTAGAAGAAAGTCTCAACAAGGCACGGGAGAAACAGGAAGATATTTACAACAGAAATGCTCCTGCCAAGCCTTTGATGCCTGGAGAAGTGGTATTAAAAAGGAAAAGGAAAATGCACAAATTGGATAACCAGTGGGAACAAGAACCCTACGTTGTACAAGATTCTAAATATGACAACAGAAAAGTTTGTATCATCAGTAAGGACGGAGGAAGAACAATAACCACTGTGTCCAGAGACCATTTGAAATTGTGTCCAGAACCCTTAAAGCTTTGTGAAAAGAACCCTGTCATCAATCAAGAGGAAGGAAAGGAAGAGGTCATACACACGGATCTGGGAGATTTTCCTGCGGATTGGCCCCGACTGGGAGATGCTGTAATAGTTCCGGTGTTGCAGTTTTATCAGCCACAAGAGGAAGTTCTACCTCCAGTTGTGTCCGTGGTGCCAGTTGAGTCCGTTCAGGAGTTACCCATTCCAGCAACACCTCAACCTACGGAATCTCAAGAAGGATCATCAGAAGCAGCGCCCCATACTATGGGATCCCCTGGTGAAGCTGACTCACACCGCCCAGCCATCAGTACGCTTGCCAGATCCATAGAAAGATTGAGGCAGTTCTATAGTTTGCCGTTACGCAGTGCAGACAGATCACAACTTAATATACCTGAAGCTACTCCACGTAGATCAGAGTGAATCACAAAAGGGAAGATACCCATTCGATACCAGCAGTAATTATAACAAATTAATGTGAATATTGTAAAAAGTATATATATATATATATGTGTCTTTTCCTTATGGTGTCTTATAATGGACTGAGAGGCTGAGGACTGTGCCAGCCCAGAACTTATCTTGTAAATAGTTGCACTAAGGTGCCTTATAATGGTTTCACACGAAGCCTTGACTTACCTCTGAACATAAAACCCGTGTGGTGTGGCACTGAGTGAGGTCTGCATTCATATGTCCTGCAGCCCACCCAGGACCCACGTTGAAGGTTTGGTGCGGGTCCTTCACAAGAATCTTGCCGTTTATTATATGAACATGTCTATTTAATATTTTGTATTTTTCTATATTTATTGTTTTGTTTTGCAACGTTCAAGAAATCCTTACCTCCCGGATGGGACGAGTTAATGTTAATGTTTAATGCATAAACAAAAATTGTCTCTTTGTATTTCACAGCCCGGGAGTGCTGTCGTTTACCATGGGGGAATGTGTAGCCCTGGGTACACAATACCAGGAGGATGAGTGGAGAGGTAATGGTTAAGGGCTCTACATGACATCACATACACTTAGACACACCCACAGGGAGTGTTCAGAGTCAGTCAGTGAGTCTAGCCTGGACCTGTGAGGAGGAAGGAGCAGAGTCTAGCTCGGGTGGCTCAGAACTGAGTCATCCCACTGTTGTGCAGTTCAGAGAAGTGGAGGCCAGTAAAGGTGAGCCAGATTACCTCAGCCTGGTCAGAGCTGTGCCCCACTGATAGACGGACTGAGACAGCTATTGAGAGTGTGAGCAAGTCGAAAGGCACAGTGGAAGGAAATCAGAAGTGCTTTAGGATTGAAGTGTCCTGCACGTTGTCACCGGTCACTGGAGACCGAAGCATCACTATAGCTGCACGCATAGTGGTAGAAAGACCAGAGGCTTACTGGACCTTAGGTAACAGAAAGCAGCCCTTGAAGTGTCAGTACGTAACAGGAGTCAGGTGGAATAGGAACTTTGAGCTAGGCCAAGCATATAAGAACCTAGTTTCATCACCGGAAGGCTCCACCACAAAACTGACTGGGCAGTACAGCTTGGAGAAGCTGGAGTTTATAGAGGGAACTACGCTTTATGCTGGTTGGACTCATCATCATTTTGAAAGTAAAGGAGGCCCCTGCCTTGCTCAGCCATTGCCTCAAAACTCATCCTCCATCAACCCCATCAGCCTCCCTGGGACCTGCCTAACCATCTTACAAGTAAAAGGTATGGAAAGACGCTGATGTGTGAGACTGTGTTATTCAATTGCACCCCTGCACAACCCCACCATAACCATCGACCTGAGGGAAGAGTCCCACCTGTAGGGGACCCGACATCTAGCTGCCTCACCATCCCCTCAGAGATCTACAGCAGCGCTGGTACAAATTACCAGAGACTACAGGTGGCGTCACGAACTGTAAATATATCTATCCCCTGTAAATATTCCCCAACATACGCCAGACCGCCAGGGCCACAGACCGAGCCACCGCTACCTGTGACAAACCCCATAGACTTCCATGGGCTCGGCTCTGAGTACCCCATTGCCCTGGTAATCCACAATTGTGGTGGCGGGTCGACACACTACCACTGTGCCTTTCGCCTTGTCCACGCTTGTAGCATAAGCATTCCTCACTACAAAGGTTATCAAAGTCAGTCCCTTTCTTAACTTCTTTCTTGAGCTTGTTGCCAGAATCTCAGTAATCTTCTAGGCAGGAGCACGTCTCTGAACCTTCACTGTCCTTGGGACAGGAGACTGAAGTATATCTGCAACTCACTCCCTCTTCTCAATAGATGTCTCAGTCCGTCTATCAGTGGGGCACAGCTCTGACCAGGCTGAGGTGATCTGGCTCCCTTTACTGGACTCCACTTCTCTGAACTGCACACAGATTGCTCTCAGCTCTGCTGCTGACTGACTTCTGACCACTCCCTGAATGTGACTAGACTATATATACCTGTGGGTGTGTCTAAGTGTGTGTTGGAATGAATGTTCATTGAGCATTAAACTGCTATCTCTCCACACATCCTCCAGGGTACTGCGTGTGCCTTCACACCAGGGCTACACACTAGCAGGAAGTGGGCGATGCTTGTCCCGGCCTGGCTGCAGCAGACCAAAAGTGGGCGGGGCATGCCGCCTCGGGCGCTTGCCCCTGTTGGGGAGAACTGTGAGCCTGGGCCCCCTGGGCGTGCGGGATGGGCGAGTTGGCGGCGCGGCCCCCGTGCAGATGCGCTGGAATAACGCGCCGTTCGGCAGCACACCTCGCCGCTGGAGCTGGAGGACGGGGTGGCAAGCGTTAAGGCCAGGGGAGCATGGGGCCCCCGGGGGTGCAGAGGGCTTGCGGCCCCGGAGGGGATATAGCCCCCATGGATATAGAGGAGGCCTGCGGCATGGGCAGGGGGTTGGGAGGGCACAGGGAGGTGAGCACCCGAGCCGGGCATAAGGGCTTATAACCATTGCTCACCTTCCTGTGCTGCTCTCCGCCGCAAGGCCTCCATCAGGGGGGGATCCTGGAGGTCATCAGGCACAAGACTTCCACTGACCAGCCGGGGGAGGAAGAGGAAGGGTCCGACCCTCGCACGAGAATTTAACCCCTGAGGGTGTGGCCGGACCCCCTTCCCCTTCATCCCCGTTGGTCAGTGGGGTCCGTTATATGGCATCACCTGGAGGGGGAGTGACGGGAGGAGGGAAGCACAGCACACAGTTCCTTTTAAGCTATAGTCTATATGGGCTCCTCAGTCAGAAGCTCGATCCCTATTCGGTGCCGTGCTTGCCAAAGCGCTCCTCAGCAGAAATTGCTTTACGCATCCTGGTGTCCTGAAACGTTATCCCAGGGGGCACAATCTCCAACAATATATCGTGCGAAGGGACATCCGACAATAAGCAAAAAACTTGTCGGGATTGCTACGCAGAGATGCGTAGAGACGGTGGAAATTACCTTTACTGAGCCGTCGCATCAAAAGCGGATGGACCCACATTCTTCTCCGCCTCCTGGGATCCACAATCACTGGGTATGGCTCACCAAAACGTCGGTACAATACCCAGTTATACAATACACGCTCAGTTGTGTTAAAAGTAAGTGTGTCTCCCATATTTAGGACAAAGCACAAGTCACACAACACGGAGTGAAAAGCAAAGATTGGAGGGTGCCACCTGTTGTAGAGGCAATAAATAGGGGTGTTGATGATGATTGTAATGGGTTTCAGGCCTAAAAACCGTTATTTGTCCATTTTGCAAGGCAGCGAGAAAATCTCGCCGTACAGATGCCATACGGATGACACACAGATGTTTTGATGCGAGGAAATCGCATCCTCGCATTGCACACGGATGACATACGGATCACTTTTCAGGGTACTTTTCTACGTATTACGGCCTTATAATATGGTCCGATTTTTTATCGTTGTGTGTGACTCTGGCCTAACAGCCAGAAACAGCATCATCTCTCATGTAGACACATTGCCACTTCTTCTGATAAGTCTCCTGAAAGCGCACTTACACTTTAAATCTAATATCGTCATTAATAACTGTGCAAAATGAATCTGGACACCAGCCACCCGGCTTATATAAGAGTGTTTGCTTTAGCAACCAGTCTGCAGAATCGTGTCTGGTTGTCAAGTTTTCTTCCACTTTTGGAAATAAGTTGTGACTTGAATCTTCTGGGCCCCAATGCACATAGAGTACCAGTCTCCCCTCCCCCACCGACTATGTGCCAAGTATTGTATGGTGCCGTTTTATGTGGCTAAGGAGGTTCCCGTGAGTGCCAGGTGCAAATGCTGCCTCTATATCGCGCACAGACTTCCCACCTCTGTGATAGAAGATTGGGAAAACGGATCTTGTGACCTAAATCTGACAATTCATAATACATATTTTTATCATAGAATTCAAGGGAAGTTACAGTAAGAGCCGAGCCGCCATTAAGTACGTAAACCTGTTTAATGGCTGTATATAGAGATCTCCTATAATCCTTAAGGGTTTGTCCTGGACTTTTCATTGATGACCTTTCCTTATCTGATTGGTGGAGGTGCGACACCTGGTACCCCAACCAATCAGCTGTTTCTGTGCTCAGTTACAAAGCTGTACAGCTCCACCAACTGTACAGTGGCCGCAGCCGGGTACTGCAGATCTGCTTTGTATTGATTCAAATAGGGGTGGATCTGCAGTACCTGGTTGTGGCCACTATACAGTTGGTGGAGCTGTGCAGCTCGGCAAATGAGCACATTCCACCTTCACCGTGAACAGACGGTAGGCGGAAGTGCCAGGTCTCGTACCCTCACTGATCAGATATTCATGACTTATCCCAGGGATAGCTCATCACTGGAAAATTCCCAAAGTTACCAATTTGTAAGTAACATTTCAGATTCTACTATTGGTCCACAAAAGTCCTTAAAACCAAACTTAAAATCCAGATGTCACTTTCTAAGCATCGGGTTGTGTCATAGTAGCCATTATCCAACCTCAATCTTCCTTTTGGGGGGCTCCACAAGTGACGGTATCAGATGTCCAGCGCGTGCGGAGTCTTGGCATTATTATGTGGAGAGAATGAGAGAAGTAGCAACATCTGCTATTCATGTCTACAGATGTGTGGCCCAGCTATGCAGTGTCACGCTGTATAGCAGATATATATATATGTGATGACAGTAATCTATATCAAATGGGCAACATCCTATATAACATGCGCATAGATATATGATAACATAGAATTACCTGACAGAAAGTCCAGTGGGTCAATACGGAATCCGTTATACGCTGTCTCCGGCTAGAGGGTGACCGGGGTCTATGCTGACCCTAAACTGGGGTCCTAACTAATCCCTCTACCTGGAGGTACTGTTAAAGGTACAGAGGTCCAGGCCACCAGCGTAAACCCTGTCTCCTATCAATCCCTGCCAACTGTAATCTAGTCCTAAGAAGGACCCTGATTACCACCAAAGGGAATGAACAGGTAACGGTTAATGAACAGAAAGACATACAAGAAAGACAAGAAATAAAGTAAATAAAGTCTTACATACAACACTCACACACAGTAGGAACACCTAAGGTCTCAGAGATAAACTATAAGCTATAAGAGTAAAAACAACTAAGGAGCTCTTAGCTTAAGTATTCTCAGAACCGATCCAGTCTGCTAGACTACATAAAGGCTTTCACCGGCATCTAACAAGCAGACTGGCAGGTATATGAAGGAATCTAATTAGAACATAATCAAAAGCAGCCGGGCGAGGCTGGACCTAGTCTTAGCAAAGAGCTAGGTAAAATTAACTCCCTCATTACCAAACACAAAGAAACAGCAACTCAGCTGTGAGAAGTCAGAGTGTGTAATCGCGACGATCCTTGTGGCGATACACCCATGACAGTACCCCCCCCTCTACGAGGGGACTCCGGACCCTCAGGGCCAGGTCTGCCCGGGTGAGTTGTGTGAATGGTCCGAACCAATCAATCTGCGTTAACATCAGACGCAGGGACCCACGTCCTCTCCACAGGACCATACCCCCTCCAATGAACCAAGTACTGAAGGGATCGGCGACTGAGACGTGAGTCAATGATTTTCGACCCATGAAATTCCACGTTATCATTGACCACCACTGAAGGCGGAGGTAGAGGTGACGGTATGACTGGTGCCACATACTTTTTAAGTAATGACTTGTGAAACACATTATGAATTTTAAACGTAGGAGGGAGGTCCAGACGAAATGCCACAGGATTAATTATGGAACTGATCCTGTACGGCCCGATGAATCTGTGACCCAACCTCCAGGAGGAAACTTTAAGTTTTATATTCCTGGTAGACAACCAAACTAGATCGTTCACCTTCAGATCTAGACCAGAAACTCTCCCCCTATCAGCCATCCGTTTGTAACGGTTCCCCGTAACCTTCAGTCTTAACCGATCTGGAACTATCAGTCTCCCTGGAAGTCCCACCGGGGCGTCCCCCTGAGCCCCCAATACCTCCCCCTCAAGCTCAGAGCATACAGCTGACACTACAACTCCCTCCTGAGGAATAGGAACCGGATCATCCGTCTTCCCGGCCCCTGGGAAAGTACGAGATAAGGCATCAGGAAGCAACTTTATTGAGCAGTCATATGCGCGATGAGGAGGTAACTCTTTACACCCCTCCTCTGAGAACATCTCCCCAAAGTCCTCCAGAAAAGGAGACAAAGTCCTAGGCACAACCGCACCGATGACCGGGCTCATGTGTGTCGACCCGCCACCACAATTGTGGGTTACCAGGGCAATGGGGTACTCAGAGCCGAGCCCGTAGAAGTCTATGGGGATTGTCACAGGTAGCTGTGGCTCGGTCTGTGGCCCTGGCGGTCTGGCGTATGTTGGGGATATATTTACAGGGGATTGATTTATGTACAGTTCGTGACGCCACCTGTAGTATTCTGGTAATTTGTACCAGCGCTGCTGTAGATCTCTGAGGGGATGGTGAGGCAGCTAGATGTCGGGTCCCCTACAGGTGGGACTCTTCCCTCAGGTCGGTAGTTAGGTAGGGATTGTGCAGGCATGCAATAATAACTCAGTCTCACACAGTCAACGTCTTTCCATACCTTTACTTGCAGGATGATAAGGCAGGTCCCGGGGAGGCTGATGGGGTTGATGGAGGATGAGCTTTGAGGCAACAGCTAAGCAAGTTAGGGGCCTCCTTTACTTTCCAATGAAGCTGAGTACGACCAGCCTGAAGCGTAATCCTCTCAAATCTCCAGCTTATCTTTAGCTGTACCTGCCCAGTCAGATTTGTGTTAGAAGCCTTCCTGCGAGGGAGCTGAATCCTTTTATTGTTGTGCACTAACTCAAAGTCTTCACACCCCCTGACTCCAGCTACGTTCTGACTATAAGGGGCTTGTCTGCCGCGACCTAGGGTCCGGTAGATTCCTGGTTTTCTCTTCACTATGCTGTACAATAGTGATCCTTCGGTCCCCAGTAACCGGTTGCAACGTGCAGGACTTTTCCAAGTCAAAAGCACTTTTCCAATTATCTTCCTTCCACTTTGCCCTTCGCCTTGCTTGTCTCTTAATAGATAGTTCAGTCTTTCTTCCAGTGGGGCACAGCTCTGACTAGACTAAGGTGTATACAGACACCTACACCAGACTCCACTTTCTGAACTGATGATAGACTTAAACTGGACACGTCTTCTCTGTCCAAGGACAGGAAACTGACTTCTCACTCTGAAGTCCGGACACTGACTGACTAAATCACTCCCTTCCACACCCTGCTGGGTGTGTCAGAAGTGTACATGATGTCATGGAGAGACCTTAACTGTTACCTCTCCACTCATCCTCCTGGTATTGTGTACCAGGGCTACACATTCCCCCATGGTAAACGACAGCACTCCCGGGCTGTAAAATATAAAGAGACATTTTTGTTCATACAATAAACATTAAACAATAACATCTTCCCATCCGGGAGGTGAGAACACCTTGAACGTTACGAACAATAACATTTTACATATAGAAATACAAAAGTATCAAATAGCATTTAATAAATATACAAGATACTTGTGAAGGACCCGCACCAAACCTTCAACGTGGGTCCTGGGTGGGCTGCAGGACATCCAAATGCAGACCTCACTCAGTGCCACACCACACGGGTTTTTGGTTCAGAGGTGAGTCAAGGTTTCATGTGAAACCATTAAGAAGGCACTTTAGTGCAACTATTTACAGGATACAGTTTTTGGGCTGGCTCAGTCCTCAGCCTCTGAGTCCATTGTTAAACGAAGACATAATAGGGAAAAACACATTTATATATATAGACTTTTTACAATGTTCACATAAATTCGTTATAACTACTGCTGATATCTAATGGGTAATTTCCCTTTTGTGATTCTCTCTGATCTACGTGGTGTAGTTTCAGGTATATCAAGTTGCGATCTGTCTGCACTGCGTAACGGCAAACTATAGAACTGCCTTAATCTTTCTATGGATCTGGCAAGCGTACTGATGGCTGGGCGGTGTGAGTCAGCTTCACCAGGGGATCCCATAGTATGGGGCGCTGCTTCAGATGATCCATCTTGAGGTTCCACAGGTTGAGGTGTTGCTAGAATGGGTAACTCCTGGACGGGCTCAACTGGCACCACAGGCACAACTGGAGGTAGAACTTCCTCTTGTGGCTGATAAAACTGCAACACTGGAATTATCACAGCATCTCCCAGTCGGGGCCAATCCGCAGGAAAATCTCCCAGATCGGTGTGTAGGACCTCTTCCTTTCTTTCTCTTTGATTGAAGACAGGGTTCTTTTCACAACTCTTTAAGTGTTCTGGACACAACTTCAAATGATCTCTGGACACAGTGGTTGTTGTTCTTCCTCCGTCTTTACTGACGACACAAACTTTTCTGTTGTCGTATTTAGAATCTTGTATGACGTAGGGTTCTTGCTCCCACTGATTATCCAGTTTGTGCATCTTTCTTTTTCTTTTTAATACTACCTCTCCAGGCATCAGAGGCTTGGCAGGAGCATTTCGGTTGTAAACATCTTCCTGTTTCTCCCGTGCCTTATTGAGACTTTCCTCCACACAGATTTGTACTCTTCTGTATTGCTCTTGCCGATTGACGTCCCAGTTCTCCACGGCATCGTCTGCCTCCGGTTCTACCACTCCAAGTTCTAAATCCATTGGTAGTTTTCCGGGCCTTGCTCTCATAAGATAGGCTGGAGTGCAGTTAGTTGAGCTTACAGGTATATGATTATACAAATCAACCAAATCAGGCAGTAAATCCGGCCATCGATTCCTGTCTTCCAACGGTATGGATCTCAACAAGTCAAGGACAATATGGTTCATCTTTTCACAGAGACCGTTGGTTTGAGGGTGGTATGGTGTCGTTCTTATTTTCTTGCACCCGTACATATGACAGAATTCCTTGAATAAATCGGCTTCAAAAGCAGGTCCCTGATCGGTTAAGACTTGCTCGGGATACCCATGCGGTCTGCAGAAGCTTGCTTGAAAGGTCTTCGCGGCCGTCACTGCGGTCTGGTCCTTCACTGGAACGACTACCAGAAATCTGGAGTAATGGTCCACCATGGTCAAGGCGTATGAGTATCCAGATCTACTTGGCGACAATTTGACGTGGTCCAGGGCCACAATCTCCAGGGGACGAGTCGTCCGGATAGGTTGCAGGGGGGCCTTTTGACTACCGTAGTCCTTTCTTCTGAGACCACAGGGTCCACAGTTCCGACACCACCTCTCGACGGAGCTGCGCATCCCTACCCAGTAGAACCGGCATCTCAACAGGGTCTCCAGCTTCCTCCAGCCAAAGTGTCCTGCTTGATCGTGGTACGCTTCCAACACCATTGGGACGTCTGCCTTGGGGACCACGATTTGCCAGACCATTTCATGGGTTCTGGGGTTGACGTATCTTCTGCACAACTTCTCACGGTATAGGAACAACCTGCTTTTCTCGTTCCACAGGAGCTTGGCTGACATAGGTGCATCCTTTTCCAGAGAGGAGCCTTCCTGTCTTAACAACTCCTTGATGCGGCTGACCACTGGATCACTGTCCTGAGTCTCTTTCCAACTATGATGGGGTAAAGGATTTAATGTTGCACCATTCTGCTTTCTGTGGACTCGATGCTCGTGGACTACCCCATTTCGATGGAACGCGGGTAGCTCAATTTCTTCCAAGTCGTCCGATTCTTCTTCCGTGTCAGAGTCATGCGGCCTTCGGGACAACGCATCAGCATTAGCATTCTTTCGACCTGCCCGGTACTTGATAGTAAACTGATAATTGGACAACCGAGCCATCCATCGCTGCTCCATGGCACCCAGCTTGGCGGTTTCAGGTGCGTTAACGGGTTGTTGTCTGTGTACGCCGTGAACTTATTGGAGGCCAGATAGTGCTTAAATCTTTCAGTAATGGCCCAGACCAGCGCCAGAAACTCCAGCTTGAAGCTGCTATAATTTTCCGGATTCCTTTCAGTTGGCCTGAGTTTTCTGCTAGCATATGCGATGACTTTTTCTTGTCCATTCTGCTTCTGACTGAGAACGGCTCCCAACCCTTCATTACTGGCGTCGGTGTACAACAGGAACGGTTGGCTGTAATCAGGATAGGTTAAGATTTCATCACCTGTAAGGATCTCTTTCATCTTTTGGAATGCTTCAGCCTGTTCTTTACCCCAATTAAAGGGAGGGTTTCTGCTCTTCAGGATTGTCCTACTAGGAGGTCCTGTAAAGGAGCTGCCTTCTTCGTGTAATCTTTCACGAATCTCCTATAGTAACCCGTTAGTCCCAGGAACTGTCGCACTTCCTTAAGGTTCTTCGGCTCCGGCCACTTCTGGATGGCAGTGACTTTCTCTGGGTCCGGCGCTACATCCTTCCGAACTGACGATGTGCCCCAAGTATTGTACCTTCTGCTTGAGTAGATGGCATTTTGAGGGTTTCAACTTCATCCCGTACCTGGACAGGGACTCAAACACTTCTGCCAGGTGCTTCAGATGGTCCTCATATGTCTTGGAATACACGATAACGTCGTCTAGGTATAGCAACACGGTTTCAAAATTGAGATGTCCCAGACAGTTTTCCATCACTCTCTGAAATGTTCCTGGGGCACTACTGAGCCCGAACGGCATTCTGTCGAACTCACAGAGCCCCATTGGGGTGGTGAAAGCCGTTTTCTCACGATCCTCCTCAGCCACAGCCACTTGCCAGTAACCACTAGTCAGATCAAGGGTAGAAAAGTAGTTAGCCGTTTTCAGAGCAGCTAATGATTCCTCTATACGTGGTAGCGGGTATGCATCCTTGTGTGTTATGCGGTTCACCTGCCTGTAATCCACACACATTCTCATACTACCATCTTTCTTTTTAACCAGAACTAGAGGGGCTGCCCAGAGGCTACAACTATCCCTTATCACCCCAGCTTTCTTCATATCATTTAACATTTCTTTAGCCTTCTGATAATGAGCTGGAGGTATGGGCCTATACCGCTCTTTGATGGGAGGATGATTGCCAGTAGGGATATGATGTTGTACTCCCTTAATTGTCCCAAAATCAAGTGGATTTTTGCTAAACACTTGGGCGTACTCTTGCACCACCCGTAATACCCCTTGCTTCTGGTGAGCGGGAGTGGTGTCCGTCCCAACATGGAGTTGCTGACACCATTCCGCCACCTGGGTCGCTGGGTCATTGTCCTCCGCTATTTGACAGGAGTCTAAGGACTCAGCCGGGAGAATAGAATTATTATCAACAGCATGAAGTTTAGCAATGGTTGCATAACGGGGTAAATTTACCTCATCATCTCCCCAATTGAGAAGCCGTACAGGTACTCTTCCATTCACCACTTCTACTACTCCTCTAGCAGTCATAAGTGTAGGTCTATGTTCTGAATGGTGGGGTTCTACTACAGCTTGGTAATTCTGTCCTCTCAGACCTATGGCTGCCCTGCACCAAATGATCATTTCACTCATTGGGGGTATCACAATAGGAACTGAGTCAGTGACCCGTACATTACCAATTTCGCCGTCGGTAAGCTTCGCTTGCTGCTGACACACCAGGGCCCGGATCTCTCTTTGGATTACTCCTCTCTGCCTTGGTCGGGCAATCTCAGCGAGCTGTTGGAGTAAGAACACAACTTCTCCCAAACAATTACCGATAATGTTAGTACCCAAAATGATATTTAAACCGTTCTCCTCATTTACAGTCTTTACTACCAGAAGCCCTTGGTCTTTCAACTCCTCTCTGCCCACCTTTACATCTACACATTTTGTTCCGAGTACTTCTACAGGAAGACCATTCGAAGCATACACAGTAAAGTCAAGGCTCGGAGGTTTAAGACTGTCCATTGACCAGTACTTGGTATATAGAGCATCAGGTATTAGGGTCACCTGGGACCCAGTGTCTAACAATGCTGGAACAGCAATACCATCTAGAATAATAGACAGGTAGGGTCGCCCGCCCACATACCTGCGGTTCCAGTCTAGGGGGCCTGACGGGTATTCTCCTGGGTGTTGGCCCTTGGACCCAGGTTCTGCCCGTTTAAAGGACACTGTGTAGACAGATGACCTTTCCGGTTGCAGCGATAACAGATGATCTCTCGACGAGAAGGGTGTTGATCAGAGGTTGCTCCTGGGGGGGGCGTTGTCCTCCTCCAGGGGGGCGACGTCTTCTTTCTTCTCCGGTGCATCCACGGAACGTCCTCTGGGCAATCAGCTAGCAAGATCTTCCCTTCCTCTTCTTTCCGCAGCTGTAGGGCACTCATCACAGCGGCCAGATTTTTAGTCAGCTGGCGCACCTCTGAGCGCAGACAGTCCAATTCACTAGGAGGTGTCACCTGCGTTTTGGTTTCTGCCACTAGCGGGGAACAGGGGGTTACTGCCGGTTCCAGAGTGACTTCACCCTGATGATGTTGGGTGGCCACCTCGGGTTTGCCCAGGGGCCGCAGCCCTTTTATTGCCATGTCCTTTAGGGCATCAAAGGTAGCATCTGGATGATCTAAGGACCACCAATTTACAGTTCTGCGTTCCTCTGGGGATCTCAATCCCTGTATAAATTGTTCTTTCAGCATTCTATTCTCGTCGATAGCATTTAAATGGTTAATTTGCTTGAGGGCTCTCAGGGCTCCCTGTAGTCGGCAAGCATAGTCCCGGATGCTGTCACCTGGCTGTTGTGAACAGTGATAGAAGGCCATCCGGAGATCCGTTTCTGTGCGGTCTTCAAATATGGCATGAAGCTTCAGGAAGATCGCAGGCACCGACTCCTGATCAACGGTATCCCAAGTTTCCACTTCCCTCTCAGCAGCGCCAGTTAGCTGCCCTATTAGCACAGCAGCTTTTTGTCTCTCAGGCATGGAGTACATTTCTAGGATGCTGCATAACTTCCGCTTGAAGCCTGCTAATGTGCCTGGCTCACCGCTGTATTGGGGAAGCCATTTCGCCCCAGGCATATATGGGAGCGTTAGTGGCATGATCGGGACTACCGGACTGGGTGCTGGACCTGCACCCCCATCTGGCGCTACAATACCAGACGGTGCGGGATTGGGGCCTCCGGCCGGGGCCGCACTGTCAGCCGGTTGTTGTGACATCTTAGCGCCCCCTTGGTTAAACGGAGCCTACCGGTTTCAGATGCTGCTACTTCACAGGCACCGCAGTGGGAACAGGACCTTCGTCGCAGGCGCTCTGATGTCAGAGCGTTCACTTCCTGTTGCAGGACCTGCCGCTCTATTTTGCGATGCAATTTGCTATGCGGATTGCAATGCAGATTGTGATGCAGTTTGCTATGCGGATTGCGATGCGGTTTGCGATGCAGATTGCTATGCAGTTCGCTATGCGGTTTGCGATGCAGATTGCTATGCAGTTCGCTATGCGGTTTGCGATGCAGATTGCTATGCAGTTTGCGATGCGGTTTGCGATGCAGATTGCTATGCAGATTGCGATGCGGTTTGGGGTGCAGGTTGGGGGCGTGTCCAAGACTCTGCGCGCTTTTTCAGGTCCGCCCACCTTCTTCTCCAGCGCCTGAGGGCGCGAATATGGCGGCAAAATGGCGGATTTTAGCGCCAAAAATAGCAAACAGTCCTTTTTCACAAAAACAATCCACAGGCACACAGGGCTCGCAATGCTGCAAGTTTGGAATCCTGTTCGTGACGCCAAAATTTGTGTCGACCCGCCACCACAATTGTGGGTTACCAGGGCAATGGGGTACTCAGAGCCGAGCCCGTAGAAGTCTATGGGGATTGTCACAGGTAGCTGTGGCTCGGTCTGTGGCCCTGGCGGTCTGGCGTATGTTGGGGATATATTTACAGGGATTGATTTATGTACAGTTCGTGACGCCACCTGTAGTATTCTGGTAATTTGTACCAGCGCTGCTGTAGATCTCTGAGGGGATGGTGAGGCAGCTAGATGTCGGGTCCCCTACAGGTGGGACTCTTCCCTCAGGTCGGTAGTTAGGTAGGGATTGTGCAGGCATGCAATAATAACTCAGTCTCACACAGTCAACGTCTTTCCATACCTTTACTTGCAGGATGATAAGGCAGGTCCCGGGAGGCTGATGGGGTTGATGGAGGATGAGCTTTGAGGCAACAGCTAAGCAAGTTAGGGGCCTCCTTTACTGTCCAATGAAGCTGAGTACGACCAGCCTGAAGCGTAATCCTCTCAAATCTCCAGCTTATCTTTAGCTGTACCTGCCCAGTCAGATTTGTGTTAGAAGCCTTCCTGCGAGGGAGCTGAATCCTTTTATTGTTGTGCACTAACTCAAAGTCTTCACACCCCCTGACTCCAGCTACGTTCTGACTATAAGGGGCTTGTCTGCCGCGACCTAGGGTCCGGTAGATTCCTGGTTTTCTCTTCACTATGCTGTACAATAGTGATCCTTCGGTCCCCAGTAACCGGTTGCAACGTGCAGGACTTTTCCAAGTCAAAAGCACTTTTCCAATTATCTTCCTTCCACTTTGCCCTTCGCCTTGCTTGTCTCTTAATAGATAGTTCAGTCTTTCTTCCAGTGGGGCACAGCTCTGACTAGACTAAGGTGTATACAGACACCTACACCAGACTCCACTTTCTGAACTGATGATAGACTTAAACTGGACACGTCTTCTCTGTCCAAGGACAGGAAACTGACTTCTCACTCTGAAGTCCGGACACTGACTGACTAAATCACTCCCTTCCACACCCCTGCTGGGTGTGTCAGAAGTGTACATGATGTCATGGAGAGACCTTAACTGTTACCTCTCCACTCATCCTCCTGGTATTGTGTACCAGGGCTACACACATGCAGTTATTCCTGCAAAATTCACCCCACTGGCTTATCTTTCCGGATTGCCAATCAATCACTGGGTTATGTTTAGCCAACCAAGGAAGTCCCAACACAATAGGAGTAGGTAGACCCTCCAACACATAACAAGACAATTGCTCTTTATGTCTTGCCCCTACTCGAAGATCTATGTTATGAACAGCTTGTACCAAGCTACCTTGACCGAGAGGTCTAGAATCAATAGAGACTATAGGGACCGGTTTGGCCAATACACTCAGTTGCATACCATGCACCTGGGCAAACTGAGCGTCCACCAGATTAGCCCCGGACCCACTATCAAGAAAAACAGAAATCCTCTCAGTTCTAGTACCAATCACCACCTCCGCAGGCACGAGAAACTGAGAGGGATTTGGGGACGAAATACACACTCCCAGGTTAACTCCTTTGCTCAAAGAGGCCCGGGATGGACACCCCCCAACAAAATGTCCCTCTCTCCCGCAAAAGAAACACCTTCTAGTCTTGCGGTGCACCGCCAATTCCCTCCTACAAAAAGATGTCCCTCCCAACTGCATGGGTTCCTCAGATCAGACCAGGGGAACCTCAGTATAAGGGACTTTAGTAGTAGGTGGAGTCATCACGGGAGGCGGAGTTACCTCGCGTCTTCCCCGAATTTGTCTATCCATGCGAATAGCGAGGGCCATAGCAGCCTCCAGTGATGGAGGAGAATCATACTGAGCCAACACATCTTTTAATTTGTCAGACAACCCTTGACAAAACTGGCTCCTAAGAGCTGGGTCATTCCACTGAGTATCTGTTGCCCATCTACGGAACTCAGAAGAATATTCCTCCGCTGGACGATTTCCTTGCCGTATTTTACGTAACTTTGTTTCAGCAAGGGAAACTCGATCCGGATCATCATATACCAGACCCAGGGCAGTAAAAAATCGATCCACTGACTGGAGATCTGGGGAGCCTGGAGGAATAGAGAACGCCCAAGATTGAGGGTCCCCTTGTAAGAGCGAGATAACAATTCCCACCCTCTGCTCTTCACTCCCAGATGACCGAGGCCGCAGCCGAAAGTACAATTTACATGCCTCCCGGAAAGTAAAAAATTTGTCCCGCCCACCAGTGAACCTGTCCGGGAGAGCAACCTTAGGTTCAGATCTGGTTTGCTCCGGGGGGAACAAAACCTTGGACTTAATGTCTGCAAACTCCATGGACAACCCCTGCAACTGCCGGGCCAGCTGGGCTACTGGATCCATGACAGCTGGAGAGAATCTTTAGTATGGCCGGTGAAAATGTCACGCTGTATAGCAGATATATATATATGTGATGACAGTAATCTATATCAAAAGGGCAACATACAATATAACATGCGCATAGATATATGATAACATAGAATTACCTGACAGAAAGTCCAGTGGGTCAATACGGAATCCGTTATACGCTGTCTCCGGCAAGAGGGTGACCGGGGTCTATGCTGACCCTAAACTGGGGTCCTAACTAATCCCTCTACCTGGAGGTACTGTTAAAGGTACAGAGGTCCAGGCCACCAGCGTAAACCCTGTCTCCTATCAATCCCTGCCAACTGTAATCTAGTCCTAAGAAGGACCCTGATTACCACCAAAGGGAATGAACAGGTAACGGTTAATGAACAGAAAGACATACAAGAAAGACAAGAAATAAAGTAAATATAGTCTTACATACAACACTCACACACAGTAGGAACACCTAAGGTCTCAGAGATAAACTATAAGCTATAAGAGTAAAAACAACTAAGGAGCTCTTAGCTTAAGTATTCTCAGAACCGATCCAGTCTGCTAGACTACATAAAGGCTTTCACCGGCATCTAACAAGCAGACTGGCAGGTATATGAAGGAATCTAATTAGAACATAATCAAAAGCAGCTGGGCGAGGCTGGACCTAGTCTTAGCAAAGAGCTAGGTAAAATTAACTCCCTCATTACCAAACACAAAGAAACAGCAACTCAGCTGTGAGAAGTCAGAGTGTGTAATCGCGACGATCCTTGTGGCGATACACCCATGACATGCAGGCACACATAAAAATCCAGGAGAGTGCACAGGAAGGTAATCGCAACGCTTGATATGCATTCACTGCCACTCACTCTTTCAGACACACCCATCTGAGATATAAGAGGGAGTGACACGTAGCAGAGGGGGGTGGAGATCAGATCAGATTAGTCTGAAGGAGAGGAGAAAGTAGAGTCTGTTTCCTGTCAGAGGACAGTGCAGTTCAGTCTCAGTCCAGTCTGGACTTGGAGGATACTGAGAGCTATTCAGTGAGCTCTAGGAGAAAGCTGACTTTTCACATCGAAGCTACAGGTGCTTATGTTAAGAGCGGGAAGCAGGGCGAAGGGCGCAGTGGAGAAGACAGAGAGAAGTGCTACAGGTATTGGTTTACCTGCACTAAACTGCCGGACACCGGGGTCCGAAGCATTGCTAGTGTTTCAAGCATAGTAACAAGAAAACCGGAGGCATCTGGACTACAGGTCGCAGAGTGCAGCCCGAAGTGTCAATACGTAACCGGAGTCAGGGAGAACAGGGACTTTGAGCGGGACGCTGCAAAAGTAAGGACTTAGTTCTCTCAACATCTGCTAGTCAGAGACATAGAAGGCTCCACCACAATGTTGGCCGGGCATGACAGCTATTGAGAAAGCTGAAGATTGTAGAGTTAACTTCGCTCCAGGCAAGTTGGACTCACATGTACATTTGAAGTAAAGGAGGCCTCTAACCTGCTCAGCGGTTACCGGAATGTGCATTCTCCACCCCGACCAGCTCCCGGGACCTGCTTGAACCATCTACCAGTAAAAGGTATGAAAAGAAGCTGCATTGTGTGTGACTGAATTCTTATCTACACCCCGCATCATCACCATAGACTTCCAGGGACCAGTCTCACCTGTGGGAGACCCACCATCTAGCTGCCCCATAACATCCCCTGTGAAGACCCTTACAGCAGCGCTGGTACAATTGACCAGAAGCCACAGGTGGCGTCACGAACTATTACAAATCCCCTGTAAATATTCCCTATCGCACGACGCCCAGGGCCACGGACCGAGCCGCCGCTACCAGTGACAACTCCCATAGATTTCCATGGGCTCGGCTCCGAGTACCCCATAGCCCTGGTATCCACAATTGTGGTGCGTGGTCGGAACAACTTTGGCGTCACGAACAGGATGCGAAGCTTGCAGTTGTGAGTCCTGTGTGCCTATATTGAACTGTTTGGTGAAAAAGACTGTTTGCTGCTTTTGGCGCCAAATACCGCCATTTTGCCGCCATGTTGGCGCCCTGAGGCGCTGGTGAAAAAGGTGGGCGTGCATTCGTGGGCGTGTACCCCCCTGTGGCGCGAAAGATATGGCCGCCCTCTCCAAATGCTACTATAATGTGCGGTCCTGCCCCACTGCTAAAGAAATCCGCCTCCTCTTCATCCTCCATGCGAAGAGGAGGAGACGCAAATCCCGCCTCCACGGAAGAGACCAGATTGTTCCTGATGGAAACTACAGTCCTGGCCTGGGACGAGATGGCGGAAGGACAGGAGAATCTGTGCAGAGGACCGGAGGCATATAAGTCCTGCTTACCGGAAGATTACCCACCTGTGCCGAAGCTGTCCCCGGATCGGGACACTGACCCCGCCATACTGGAGCTGCAGAAGGAGAACGCGGAGCTAAGAAGGAAGCTCCAGAGTCATGCAGATTTACAGGAGGCGGAGAAACGCTGGCGTGCCCAGATACAGCGGCTGCTGTGGGACGCAGTGTTCTCTCCCACAAGCCTAACGCCGTCTCCTGATTTCCCAAGTTCCCTGCTGAGGAAGGCTAAAGAGCAACCGGAGGCTGCCCCCAAAAGTGCTGTACCTGATCCCACGATGCGGAGGTGGAGGAGAAGGAGGCTGAGGAGGCCCTGCCCGGTCCGGAGTGCCAGCCAGGCCAGGAGGCCACAGCGGAGTACGGTTCCCCGGTAAGGTCACCGGAGGGGTCCCAGCCATCATTGCCGGAAATTGACTGGGATGAGATGGAGCGTCTGGACGACGTGACTTACGACCTCGAAACCGGAAACGCCTGGCAGCACTGCGAGAGAGTGAGACAGCAGCAGGAGGAAGAGAGAAACATACAGCGGTCCCGACAAAAACAGCATGAGGAGTTCA
This sequence comes from Oophaga sylvatica, assembly GCA_033576555.1. Taxonomy (NCBI): domain Eukaryota; kingdom Metazoa; phylum Chordata; class Amphibia; order Anura; family Dendrobatidae; genus Oophaga; species Oophaga sylvatica. The sequence goes on along the minus strand of JARQOD010000001.1, from coordinate 372,672,270 downwards.
TCGCTGATAAAGAAAACGGTCCGCCGGGATAAAGGTACCCGACGGGAACCGCGGCGGCAGGGGTGCGTCACCGAGTTTCAGCTCCACAGGGGCTGGGGCTTTATCCGCAAGCTGGGCCTCTATCTGGGGGTCTTTGTGAGCCGCCGGGACGTGGAGTCCCACTTGCCCATCGGTCATCCTGGGAGGGACCTGATAAAATGGGGACATAGTGAGCTACACCCGTCACTGGGGTTTAAAGGGGTGGTATGCCCTGAACGTCTCCATCGTCAGTGACCCCGTCCCCGACGCCGGTACCGAAGCGTCCCAGTCCCGAGCTCTCACAGCACCAGGCCGTACCCCGGCATCGCTCCCTGCATCGCAATCGTGACCTACTCTGCATCGCAATCGGCGACCTACCCAGCATCGCAAACGGCGACCTACCCAGCATCGCAAACGGCGACCTACACTGCATCGCAAATGGCAACCTACTCTGCATCGCCCTACTCTGCATCGCAAGTTAATGTGGCCCTTGCAGCGACGCAATCAGTGTCTTACAGCAGGGACATACCCGTTGGGTCCCCCGTTAAAATGAGAACTGTGGCCACTCAAATGCTGATAGCGGGCCATGACTTATTTGTAATGCGTTCTAAGGAACACCGCGTCGTTCCAGCCCCAGGAGTGGAAGACGTCATCGAAATTAGCCAGAAAAGTGAAGACCGGTAGGACCCAGATAGGGGTTTACCGTATCTAAAAATTGTATAAAGTTTGATAAAAGAAGATTTGCCATTTTTGCACTTTATTGCTGTGTATGATGATGTTTTACATATTGAGTAGAATACCCGGCTGGGTACAAGGGAAGAGAATTTGAAAAGTTAAAAAGTAAATGTGTTGATTACATAGTTGCATATGTGTAGCCCTGGTGTGAAGGCACACGCAGTACCCTGGAGGATGTGTGGAGAGATAGCAGTTTAATGCTCAATGAACATTCATTTCAACACACACTTAGACACGCCCACAGATATATATATAGTCTAGTCACAATGCAGTGTTGGACAGTCATTCAGTCAGGGAGTTGTGAGGAGTTCAGTTTCCTGTCAGGAAGACAGAGGAGGGATTGATTGTGCAGTTCAGAAAGTGGAGTCCAGTAAAGGTGAGCCAGATCACCTCAGCCTGGTCAGAGCTGTGCCCCACTGATAGACGGACTGAGTCATTTATGAGAAGAGGAGTGAGTTGCAGATATACTTCAGTCTCCTGTCCCAAGGACAGTGAAGGTTCAGAGAACGTGCTCCTGCCTAGAAGATTACTGAGAGTCTGGCAACAAGCTCAAGAAAGGAATTAAGTAAGGGACTGACTTTATTAACCTGTGAAGTGAGAAATGCTTATGCTACCAGCGCGGACAAGGCGAAAGGCACAGTGGTAGAAATTCTGAGTGCTATAGGATTGGAGAAGTCCTGCACGTTGTCACCGGTCACTGGAGACCGAAGCATCACCATAGCTTCACGCATGGTGGTAGAAAACCCAGAGGCTTACCGGACCTTAGGTAACGGCAAGCAGCCCCTGGAGTGTCAGTACGTAACTGGGGTCAGGTGGAATAGGAACTTTTGAGCTAGGCCAAGCAGGGAAGAACCTAGTTTCATCACAGGAAGGCTCCGACCACAAAACTGACCGGGCAGTACAGCTTAGAGAAGCTGGAGTTTATGAGGAACTACGCTTCATGCTGGTTGGACTCATCTTTGTGAAAGTAAAGGAGGCCCCTAACTTGTCCAGCTGCTATCTTGAAACACATCCTCCATTGGATCAGCCTCCCTGGGACCTGCATAACCATCTAACAAGTAAAAAGGTATGGAAAGACGCTGATGTGTGAGACTGAGTTATTTAATTGCATGCCTGCACAACCCCACCATAACCATCGACCTGAGGGAAGAGTCCCACCTGTAGGGGACCCGACATCTAGCTGCCTCACCATCCCCTCAGAGATCTACAGCAGCGCTGGTACAAATTACCAGAGACTACAGGTGGCGTCACGAACTGTATATATATCCCCTGTAAATATACCCCCAACATACGCCTGACCGCCAGGGCCACAGACCGAGCCACCGCTACCTGTGACAATCCCATAGATCTTCTACGGGCTCGGCTCTGAGTACCCCATTGCCCTGGAAACCCACAATTGTGGTGGCGGGTCGATACAAATTTGGCGTCACGAACAGGATACGAAACTTGCAGCATTGCGAGCCCTGTGTGCCTGTGGAGTGTTTTGGTGAAAAAGACTGTTGCTGTTGTTTGGCGCCAAATACCGCCATATTTGCCGCCATATTCGCGCCCTAGGCGCTGGAGAAGAAGGTGGCGTACCTGAAAGAGCGCGCAGAGTCTTGGACACGCCCCCGGCTCTGACTCAGCGGCAGTCCTGCAACAGGAAGTGAACGCTCTGACATCAGAGCGCCTGCGACGAAGGTCCTGTTCTCACTGCGGTGCCGTGAAGTAGCAGCGTCTGAAACCGGTAGGCTCCGTTTAACCAAGGGGGCGCTAAGATGTCACAACAACCGGCTGACAGTGCGGCCCCGGCCGGAGGCCCCAATCCCGCCACCGCTTGGTATTGTAGCGCCAGATGGGGGCGCAGGCCCTGCACCCAGTCGGTAGTCCCGATCATGCCACTAACGCTCCCATATATGCCTGGGCGAAATGGCTTCCCCAATACAGCGGTGAGCCAGGCACATTAGCAGGCTCAAGCGGAAGTTATGCAGCATCCTAGAAATGTACTCCATGCCTGAGAGACAAAAAGCTGCTGTGCTAATAGGGCAGCTAACTGGCGCGCTGAGAGGGAAGTGGAGACTTGGGATACCGTTGATCAGGAGTCGGTACCTGCGATCTTCTTAAGCTACATGCCATATTTGAAGACCGCACAGAAACGGATCTCCGGATGGCCTTCTATCACTGTTCACAACAGCCAGGTGACAGCATCCGGGACTACGCTTGCCGACTACAAGGAGCCCTGAGAGCCCTCAAGCAGATTAACATTTAAATGCTATCGATGAGAATAAAATGTTGAAAGAACAATTTATACAGGGATTGAGATCCCAAGAGGAACGCAGAACTGTAAATTGGTGGTCCTTAGATCATCCGGATGCTACCTTGATGCCCTAAAAGACATGGCAATAAAAAGGGCTGCGGCCCCTGGGCAAACCTGAGGTGGCAACCCAACATCATCGGGGTGAAGTCACTCTGGAACCGGCAGAAAACCCCTTTTCCCCGCTAGTGGCCGAAGCCAAAGCGCAGATGACACCTCCTAGTGAATTGGACTGTCTGCGCTCAGAGGTGCGCCAGCTGACTAAAAATCTGGCTGCTGTAATGAGTGCCCTGCAGCTGCGGAAAGAGGGGAAGGAAAGATCTTGTTAGCTGACTGCCCAGAAGACGTCCCGTGGATGCACCGGAGAAGAAAGAAGACGTCGCCCCCCCGGAGGAGGACAACGCCACCCCCAGGAGCGACCTCTGATCAACACCCTCCTCTCGGAGAGATCATCTGTTACCGATGCAACCGGGAAAGGTCATATGTCTCCACAGTGTCCTTTAAAACGGGCAGAACCTGGGTCCAAGGGCCAACACCCAGGAGAATACCCGTCAGGCCCCCTAGACTGGAACCGCAGGTATGTGGGCGGGCGACCCTACCTGTCTATTTTTCTAGATGGTATTGCTGTTCCGGCATTGTTAGACACTGGGTCGCAGGTGACCCTAATACCTGATGCCCTATATACCAAGTTACTGGTCAATGGACAGTCTTAAACCTCCGAGCCTTGACTTTACCGTTGTATGCTTTAATGGTCTTCCGGTAGAAGTACTCGGGACAAAAATGTGTAGATGTAAAAGTGGGCAGAGAGGAATTGAAAGACCAGGGCTTCTGGTAGTAAAGACTGTAAATGAGGAGAATGGTTTAAATATAAATTTTGGGTACTAACATTATCGGTAATTGTTTGGGAGAAGTTGTGTTCTTGCTCCAACAGCTCGCTGAGATTGCCCGACCAAGGCAGAAAGGAGTAATCCAAAGAGAGATCCGGGCCCTGGTGTGTCAGCAGCAAGCGAAGCTTTACAGACGGCGAAATTGGTAATGTAACGGGTCACTGACTCGGATCCTATTGTGATACCCCCAATGAGTGAAATGATCATCTGGTGCAGGGCAGCCATAGGTCTGAGAGGACAGAATTATCAAGCTGTAGTAGAACCCCACCATTCAGAACATAGACCTACACTTATGACTGCTAGAGGAGTAGTAGAAGTGGTGAATGGAAGAGTACCGGTACGGCTTCTCAATTGGGGAGATGATGAGGTAAACTTACCCCCGTTATGCAACCATTGCTAAACTACATGCTGTTGATAATAATTCTATTCTCCCGGCTGAGTCCTTAGACTCCTGTCAAATAGCGGAGGACAATGACCCAGCAACTCAGGTGGCGGAATGGTGTCAGCAGCTCCATGTTGGGACGGACAACCACTCCCGCTCACCAGAAGCAAGGGGTATTGCGGGTGGTGCAAGAGTATGCCCAAGTGTTTAGCAAGCACCCACTTGATTTTGGGGTAATTAAGGGAGTCCAACATCATATCCTACAGGCAGTCATCCTCCCATCAAAGAGCGGTATAGGCCCATACCTCCAGCTCATTATCAGAAGGCTAAAGAAATGTTGCATGATATGAAGAAAGCCGGGGTGATAAGAGATAGTTGGTAGCCTTTGGGCAGCCCCTCTAGTTCTGGTTAAAAAGAAAGATGGTAGTATGAGAATGTGTGTGGATTACAGGCAGGTGAACCGCATAACACACAAGGATGCATACCCGTTACCACGTATAGAGGAATCATTAGCTGCTCTGAAAACGGCTAACTACTTTTCTACCCTCGATCTGACTAGTGGTTACTGGCAAGTGGCTGTGGCTGAGGAGGATCGTGAGAAAACGGCTTTCAACCACCCCCAATGGGGCTCTGTGAGTTCGACAGAATGCCGTTTGGGCTCAGCAGTGCCCCAGGAACATTTCAGAGAGTGATGGAAAACTGTCTGGGACATCTCAATTTTGAACCGTGCTGCTATACCTAGACGACGTCATCGTGTATTTCCAAGACATATGAGGACCATCTGAAGCACCTGGCAGAAGTGTTTGAGTCCCTGTCCAGATACGGGATGAAGTTGAAACCCTCAAAATGCCATCTACTCAAACAGAAGGTACAGTACTTGGGGCACATCGTCAGTTCGGAAGGAGTAGCGCCAGACCCAGAGAAAGTCACTGCCATCCAGAAGTGGCCGGAGCCGAAGAACCTTAAGGAAGTGCGACAGTTCCTGGGACTGACGGGTTACTACAGAAGGTTCGTGAAAGATTACACGAAGAAGGCAGCTCCTTTACAGGACCTCCTAGTAGGACAATCCCTAAAGAGCAGAAACCCTCCCTTTAATTGGGTAAAGAACAGGCTGAAGCATTCCAAAAGATGAAAGAGATCCTTACAGGTGATGAGATCTTAACCTATCCTGATTACAGCCAACCGTTCCTGTTGTACAACCGACGCCAGTAATAAAGGTTTGGGAGCAGTTCTCAGTCAGAAGCAGAATGGCCAAGAAAAAGTCATCGCATATGCCAGCAGAAAACTCAGGCAACTGAGAGGAATCCGGAAAATTATAGCAGCTTCAAGCTGGAGTTTCTGGCGTGGTCTGGGCCATTACTGAAAGATTTAAGCACTATCTGGCCTCCAATCGGTTCACTGCGTTTACAGATAACAACCCCTTAACGCACCTAGAAACGGCCAAGTTGGGCGCCATGGAGCAGCGATGGATGGCTCGGTTGTCCAATTACCAGTTTACTATCAAGTACCGGGCAGGTCGAAAGAATGCTAATGCTGACGCGTTATCCCGAAGGCCGCATGACTCTGACACGGAAGAAGAATCGGACGACCTGGAAGAAATTAGAGCTACCTGCGTTTCCATCGAAATGGGTAGTCCATGAAGCATCGAGTCAACAGAAAGCAGTATGGTGCAACATTAAATCCTTTACCCCACAGTTGGAAAGAGACTCAGGACAGTGATCCAGTGGTCAGCCGCATCAAGGAGTTGTTAAAACAGGAAGGTTCCTCCTTGGAAAAGGATGCACCTATGTCAGCAAAGCTCCGTGGAACGAGAAAAAGCAGGTTGTTCCTATACCGTGAGAGTTGTGCAGGAGATACGTCAACCCCAGAACCCACGAGATGGCTGGCAAATAGTGGTCCCCAAGGCAGACGTCCCAATGGTGTTGGAAGCATACCACGATCAAGCAGGAACACTTTGGCTGGAGAAAGCTGGAGACCCTGTTGAGATGCCGGTTCTACTGGGTAGGGATGGCGCAGCTCCATCGAGAGGTGGTGTCGGAACTGTGGACCCTGTGGTCTCAGAAGAAAGGACTACGGTAGTCAGAAGGCACCCCTGCAAACCTATCCGGACGACTCGTCCCCTGGAGATTGTGGCCCTGGACCACGTCAAATTGTCGCCAAGTAGATCTGGATACTCATACGCCTTGACTATGGTGGACCATTACTCCAGATTTCTGGTGGTTGTTCCAGTTAGGACCAGACCGCAGTGACGGCAGCGAAGACCTTTCAAGCAAGCTTCTTGCAGACCGCATGGGTATCCGGAGCAAGTATTAACCGATCAGGGACCTGCTTTCGAAGCTGATCTATTCAAGGAATTCTGTCACATGTACGGGTGCAAGAAAATTAGAACAACACCATATCACCCTCAAACCAACGGTCTTTGCGAAAAAATGAACCATATTGTCCTTGACTTGTTGAGATCCATACCGTTGGAAGACAGGAATCGATGGCCGGATTACTACCTGATTTGGTTGATTTGTATAACCATATACCTGTAAGTTCAACTAACTGCACTCCAGCTTATCTTATGAGAGCAAGGCCTGGAAAACTACCAATGGATCTAGAACTTGGAGTGGTAGAACCGGAGGCAGACGACGCCGTTGAAAACTGGGACATCAATCGGCAAGAGCGTACAGAAGAGTGCAAGTCTGCGTGGAGGAAAGTCTCAACAAGGCACGGAGAAAACAGGAAATGTTTACAACAGAAATGCTCCTGCCAGCCTTTGATGCCTGGAGAGGTAGTAATTTTAAAAAGAAAAAGGAAGATGCACAAATTGGATAATCAAGGGAGCAAGAACCCTACGTCGTACAAAATTCTAAATATGACAACAGAAAAGTTTGTATCATCAGTAAGGACGGAGGAAGAACAACAACCACTGTGTCCAGACCATTTGAAATTGTGTCCAGAACCCTTAAAGCGTTGTGAAAAAGAACCCTGTCATCAATCAAGGAGAAAGAAAGGAAGAGGTCATACACAAAAGATCTGGGAGATTTTCCCTGCGGATTGGCCCCGACGGGGAGATGCTGTGATAATTCCAGTGTTGCAGTTTTATCAGCCACAAGGAAGTTCTACCTCCGTTGTGCCCGTGGTGCCAGTTGAGCCCGTCAGGAGTTACCCATCCAGCAACACCTCAACCTGTGGAATCTCAAGAAGGATCATCTGAAGCAGCGCCCCATACTATGGGATCCCCTGGTGAAGCTGACTCACACCGCCCAGCCATCAGTACGCTTGCCAGATCCATAGAAAGATTGAGGCAGTTCTATAGTTTGCCGTTACGCCGTGCAGACAGATCGCAACTTGATATACCTGAAGCTACACCACGTAGATCAGAGCGAACCACCAAAGGGAAGTTACCCATTAGATATCAGCAGTGATTAACGAATTAATGTGAATATTGTAAAAAGTCTATTATATAATTGTTTTTTCCCTAATTATGTCTTATAATGGACTCAGAGGCTGAGGACTGAGCCAGCCCAAAAACTGTTCCTGTAAATAGTTGCACTTTGTGCTTTTAATGGTTTCACACGAAGCCTTGACTTACCTTGAATACAAAAACCCGTGTGGTGTGGCACTGAGTGGGGTCTGCATTCGGATGTCCTGCAGCTCACCCAGGACCCACGTTGAAGGTTTGGTGCGGGTCCTTCACAAGAATACTGTGTATTTATTGAATGTTTTGATGCCTTAAACTTTTGTATTTTTCTATATCCAATGTGTTGTTTGCAACGTTCAAGACATCCTTACCTCCGGATGGGACAAATAATTTAATGTTTATTGTTGATGTTTAATGCATAAACAAAATGTCTCTTTGTATTTTACAGCCCGGGAGTGCTGTCGTTTACCATGGGGGAATGTGTAGCCCTGGTACACAATACCAGAAAGGATGAGTGGAGAGGTAACGGTTAAGGGCTCTTCATAACATCACGTACACTTCGGACAAACCCAGCAGGGTGTGGAGGGGAGTGATTCATTCAGTCAATTCCTGTCCTTGGACAGAGCAGACGTGTTCAGTCTGAGCCTGTTAGCAGTTCAAAAGTGAAGGCTAGTACAGGTGGCCTAGTTCACCTCAGCCTAGTCAGAGCGGGTGCCCCACTGGAAGACAGACTGAGATATCTATTAAAGAGTGTGAGCAAATCGAAGGGCAAAGTGGAAGAGAACAGAGAAGTGCCATAGGTCAAGGATACCTGCACATTGTTACCGGTCCACTGGGGACCGAAGGATCACTATAGCTTCAAGCATAGTGGTAAGAAAACCAGGGGCTTACCGGACCTTAGGTCGTGGCAAGCAGCCCTGAAGAGTTAGTACGTAACTGGGGTCAGGGAAGTGAGGACCTTGAGTCTCTGCAGGACAAGATAGGAATTCAGCTCCCCACAGGAAGGGCCCGACCAAAAAACTGACTGGGCAGAACAGCTTTGGAATAGCTGGAATTAAGAGGGAACTACGCTTCAGGCTGGTTGCACTCATCATCATTGGACAGTAAAGGAGGCCCCTAACTTGCTTAACCGTTGCCTCAAACCATCCTCCATCATCCCCATCAGCCTCCCTGGGAACTGCCTTACCATTTACAAGTAAAGGTATGGAAAGACGCTGACGGTGTGAGACTGAGTTATTGATTTGCATGCCTCCCACAACCCAGTTTTAAAACTACCGACCTGAGGAAAAGAGTCCCACCTGTAGGGGACCCGACATCTAGCTGCCTCACCATCCCCTCAGAGATCTACAGCAGCGCTGGTACAAATTACCAGAGACTACAGGTGGCGTCACGAACTTTATATAAATCTATCCCTGTAAATAACCCCCCAACAAAACGCCAGACCGCTAGGGCACAGACCGAGCCACCGCTACCTGTGACAAACCCCATAGACTTCCATGGGCTCGGCTCTGAGTACCCCATGCCCTGGTAATCCACAATTGTGGTGGCGGTCGATACTTATATAGTTGCACTTGTCATTATCTTGGTTTTACATAAAACCACCACAACTACCTCTGAATAATAAAACCCGTGTGGTGTGGCACTGAGTGAGGTCTGCATTCTATGTCCTGCAGCCCACCCAGGACCCACGTTGAAGGTTTGGTGCGGGCCTCACAAGAATATTGTGTTATATATATGAACATGTATATTTAATATTTGTATTTTTCTATATTTAATGTTTTGTTTGCAACGTTCAAGAAATCCTTACCTCCCGGATGGGGCGAGTTAATGTTAATGTTTATTGCAAAAAACAAAATTTCTATCTCTTTGTATTTTACAGCCCGGGAGTGCTGTCGTTTACCATGGGGGAATGTGTACCCTGGTGGGGAAGGCAACGCAGTACCCTGGAGATGTGTGGAGAGATAGCATTTAATTGCTCAATGAACATTCATTTCAACACACACTTAGACAAAGCCCACAGATTTATATATAGTCTAGTCACATGCAGTGTTGGACAGTCATATCAGTAAGGGAGTTGTGAGGAGTTTCATTTCCTGTCAGGAAGACAGAGAGGGATTGATTGTGCAGTTCAGAAAGTGGAGTCCAGTAAAGGTGAGCCAGATCACCTCAGCCTGGTCAAGCTGTGCCCCACTGATAGACGGACGAGTCATTATTTGAGAAGAGGAGTGAGTTGCAGATATACTTCAGTCTCCGTCCCAAGGACAGTGAAGGTTCAGAGACGTGCTCCTGCCTAGAAGATTACTGAGAGTCTGGCAACAAGCTCAAGAAAGGAATTAAGTAAGGGACTGACTTATTAACCTGTGAAGTGAGAAATGCTTTGCTACCAGCGCGGACAAGGCGAAAGGCCAGTGGTAGAAATTCTGAGTGCTATAGGATTGGAGAAGTCCTCACGTTGTACCGGCACTGGAGACCGAAGCATCACCTAGCTTCACGCATGGTGGTAGAAAACCCAAGGGGGGCTTACGACCTTAGGTAACGGCAAGCAGCCCCTGGATGTCAGTACGTAACTGGGGGTCAGGTGGAAAGGAACTTTGACTAGGCCAAGCAGGGAAGAACCTATTTTATCACAGGAAGGCCCACCACAAAACGACCGGGCAGTACAGTTAAGAAGCGGTTTATGAGGGAACTACGCTTCATGTGGTTGGACTATTTTGTGAAAGAAAGGAGGCCCCTAACTTGTCCAGCTGCTATCTTAAACACTCCTCCATTGGTCAGCCTCCCTGGGCCTGCATAAACCTCTAACAATAAAAGGTATGGAAAGACGCTGAGTGTGGACTGGTTATTTAATGCATGCCTGCACAACCCCACCATAAACCATCGACCGAGGGAAAGTCCCACCTGTAGGGGACCCGACATTACTGCCTCCCACCCCTCAGAGATTACAGCACGCTGGAAAAATTTTACCAGAACTCGGTGGCTCAAACTGTATAATATCCCTGTAAATATCCCCCCCAAACATACGCCTGACCGCCAGGGCCACAACCGAGCCACCGTACCTGGACAATCCCTAGACCTACGGGCTCGGCTCTGGTCCCATTGCCCGGAAACCCACAATTGTGGTGCGTGGTCGAGACAAAGAATCCCTGGTTGGGTAAAGCAAGTAAAGTTATTGATATGTGAATACTTGAAGGATATATGTGTTAAACCCCTCAATAGACAGGGCGTGGACGTGCCGCCCAAGAACGTTCTTTTAAATATTCGCTTCGGTGCATAATCTTGGTTTTACTGAAACCCTACTTTACCTCTGAAGAAAAACCGTTTGGTGTGGCCTAAGTGAGGTCTGCGTAGAAGTCCTGCACCCACCCAGGCCCACGTGGGGTTTTTGGGTGGGGTCCTCCACAAGTATCTTGTATTTATAACTGTTTGATATTTTTATACTTTGATACTTTTGTATTCTTCATTTACAAATTGTACGTTCAAGAAGTCTCACCTCCCGGATGGGAAGATTAAAAAGTTTATGTTAAAGCAAAACAAAAAGTTTTCTTTTTCCCTTTCGCCCGGGAGTGCTGTGTTTAATCAAGGGGGATGTTGGCCCAGATGCAGGCACACATAAAAATCAGGAGGTGCAAGGAAGGTAATCGCAACGTTGTTGGGGCATTCACTGCCACTCACTCTTTCAGACACACCCATCTGAGATATAAGGGGGTGCACGTAGAGAGGGGGGTGGAATCAGATCAGTTAGTCTGAAGGAGGAGAAATAGAGTTGTTTCCGTCGGGGGACAGTGCATTCAGCTCAGTCCAGTCTGGATTGGAGGTACGAGGCAATCGTGGCTCTTGGGAAAGCTGACTTTTCACATGAAGCTACAGGTGTTTTTAAGAGGGGAAGCAGGGCGAAGGGCGCATGGAGAAGAAAGAAAGTGCTACAGGTATGGTTTCCCACAAACGGGACACCGGGGTCCGAAGCATTGCTAGTGTTTCAAGCAGTAACAAGAAAACCGGAGGCATTGGACTACAGGTCGCAGAGTGCAGCCCGAAGTGTCAATACGTAACCGGAGCAGGGAGAACAGGGACTTTGAGCGGGCGCCAAAAGTAAGGCCCTTTTCTCCAACATCTGCGTCAAGACATAGAAGGCCCACCACAATGTTGGCGGGGCAGACAGCATGAGAAAGCGAAGAATGTGGTTTAACTTCGCTCCGGCAAGTTGGACCACTGTACATTTGAAGTAAAGGAGGCCCAAACCTTCGCGGTACCGGAAGTGCATCCCAACCCGACCGCCCCCGGGACCTGCTTGCCCATCTACCAGTAAAAGGAGAAAAGAAGCGCTTGGTTGACTGAATTCTTCTACACCCCTCATCAACCAAGACTTCCGGACGTCCTCACCTGTGGGAACCCACCCTAGTGCCCCAAACATCCCCGTGAAGACCCTTAAGCGCCCCGGTACAATTGACCAGAACCACAGGTGGCCACGAACAAACAAATCCCCTGTAAATTTCCCTACGCAGACCGCCAGGGCCCGGACCGAGCCGCCGTACCAGTAAAACTCCCCTAATTTCCATGGCCGGCTCCGGTACCCCTAGCCCTGGTATCCACAATTGTGGGCGTGGTCGGAACAACTTTGGCTCACAACAGGATGCGAAGCTTGCAGTGTGAGTCCTGTGGCCATATTGAACTGTTTGGTGAAAAAAACTGTTTGCGCTTTTGGCGCCAAAATACCGCCATTTTTGCCGCCTGTTGGCGCCCTGAGGCGCTGGTGAAGAAGGTGGCGTGCATCGTGGGGTGTACCCCCCTGTGGCCGAAAGATATGGCCGCCCTCTCCAAATTGCTCTATAATGTGCGGCCTGCCCCACCAAAAAATCCCCCCCCTCTTTCATCCTCCATGCGAAGGGAGGAGACGCAAACCCGCCCCCACGGAAGAGACCAGATTTTTCCGATGGAAACTACGTCTGGCCGGGACGAGAAGGCGGAAGGAAGGAAATCTGTGAAGGACCGGGGCATATATCCGTTACCCGGGAAGATTACCCACCTTGCCAAGCTGTCCCCAGATCGGGACACTGACCCCGCCATATGGGTGCGAAGGAGAACGCGGACAAGAAGGAAGCTCAAGTCTCAGATTTACAGGAGGGGAGAAACCTGGCGGCCCAGATACAGGCGGCTGCTGTGGGACGCAGTGTTCCTCCCAAAGCCTAACGCCCGTCTCCTGATTTCCCAAGTTCCTGCTGAGGAAGGCTAAAGAGCAACCGGAGGCTGCCCCCAAAATGCTGTACCTGATCCACCGATGCGGAGGTGGGGAGAAGGAGGGAGGAGGCCCTGCCCGGTCCGGAGTGCCAGCCAGGCCAGGAGGCCACGCGGAGTACGTTCCCCGGTAAGTCACCGGAGGGGTCCCAGCCATCATTGCCGGAAATTGACGGGATGAGATGGACGCTGGACGCGTGACTTACGACCTCCAAACCGGAAAACCCGGCAGCACTGGAGAAGTGAGACACAGCAGGAGAAAGAGAAAACATCAGCGGCCCGACAAAACAGCTGAGGAGTTCATCGCTGATAAAGAAACGGTCCCCGGGATAAAGGTACCCGACGGGAACCGCGGCGGCGGGGGGTGCGTCCCCGGGTTTTTCAGCCCACAGGGGTGGGGCTTTTATCCGCAAGCGGGGCCTCTTCGGGGGCTTTGTGGCCGCCGGACGGGAGTCCCCGCCCATCGGTCATCCTGGGAGGGACCATAAATGGGGAAAAGTGAGCTACACCCGTCATGGGGTTTAAAGGGGTGGAATGCCCTGAACGTCTCCATCGCAGTGACCCCGTCCCCGCCGCCGGTACCCGAAGGTCCCAGTCCCGAGTCTCACAGCCCAGGCCGTGCCCCGGCTCGCTCCCTGCATCGCAATCGGTGACCTACTCTGATGAATCGGCGACCTACCCACAATCGCAAACGGCGACCTACCCAGCACGCAAAACGGCGACCACACTGCACGCAAAGGCGACCTATTGCATCGCCCTACTCTGCATCGCAAGTTAATGTGGCCCTTGCAGGGAGCAACATGTCTTACAGCAGGGAAATACCCGTTGGGTCCCCTTTAAAAAATGGAACTGTGGCCACTCAAATGCTGAAGGGGCCATGATTATTTTAATGCGTTCTAAAACACCGCCGTTCCCAGCCCCAGGAGTGGAAGACGCATGAAATTAGCCAGAAAAGTGAAGAACCGGTAGGACCCAGATAGGGGTTTAACCTATCTAAAATTGTATAAAGTTTGATAAAAGAAGATTTGCCATTTTTGCACTTTATTGCTGTGTAATGATGTTTTACATATTGAGTAGAATACCCGCTGGGTACAAGGGAAAAGAATTTGAAAAGTTAAAAAAGTAAATGTGTGATTACATAGTTGCATAGAATACCCTGGTTGGGTAAAGCAAGTAAGTTTATTGATATGTGAATACTTGAAGGATATATGTGTTAAACCCCAATAGACTGAGAGGCTGTTGGACTGTGCCAGCCCAAGAACTTCTTTGTAAATAGTTGCGCTTCGGTGCATTATCTTGGTTTTACATGAAACCACTACTATCTACCTCTGAAGAAAAAACCGTATGGTGTGGCCTAGAGTGAGGTCTGCAGTCAGAAGTCCTGCAGCCCACCCAGGACCCCGTGGGAGGTTTTTGGTGCGGGTCCTCCACAAGTATCTTGTATTTATGAACATTGTTGATATTTTTATACTATTGATACTTTTGTATTCTTCATTGTACAAATTGTAACGTTTCAAGAAGTCCCCTCCCGGATGGGAAGAGTTAAAAGTTTATGTTAAAATGCAAAACAAAAATGTTTTCTTTTTCTCTTTTACAGCCCGGGAGTGCTGTGTTTTAATCAAGGGGGATGTGTGGCCCACTATGCAGGCACACATAAAAATCCAGGAGAGTGCACAGGAAGGTAAATCGCAAGCTTGATATATGCATTCACTGCCACTCACTCTTTCAGACACACCCATCTGAGATATAAGAGGGAGTGACCGTAGCAGAGGGGGGTGGAGATCAATCAGATTAGTCTGAAGGAGAGGAGAAAGTAGAGTCTGTTCCTGTCAGAGGACAGTGCAGTTCAGTCTCAGTCCAGTCTGACCTTGGAGGAACTGAGAGCTATTCATTGAGCTCTAGGAGAAAGCTGACTTTTCACATCGAAGCTACAGGTGCTTATGTTAAGAGCGGGAAGCAGGGCGAAGGGGCGCAGTGGAGAAGACAGAGAGAAGTGCTACAGGTTATTGGTTTTACCTGCACTAACAACTGCCGACCCGGGGTCCGAAGCGTTGCTAGTGTTTCAAGCATAGTAACAAGAAAACCGGAGGCATCTGGACTACAGGTCGCAGGGGAGTGCAGCCCGAATGTCAAATACCCGGAGTCAGGGAGAACAGGGACTTTGAGCGGGACGCTGCAAAAGTAAGGACTTAGTTCTCTCAACATCTTGCTAGTCAGAGACATAGAAGGCTCCACCACAATGTTGGCCGGGCATGACAGCTATGAGAAAGCTGAAGATTGTAGAGTTAACTTCGCTCCGGCAAGTTGGACTCACAGTAACATTTGAAGTAAAGAGGCCTCTAACCTCTCACGGTTACCGAATGGCATTCTCCACCCCGACCAGCTCCCCGGGACCTGCTTGAACCTCTACCAGTTAAAAGGTATGAAAAGAAGCTGCATTGGTGTGACTGAATTCTTATCTACAACCCCGCATCATCACCATAGACTTCAGGGACCAGTCTCACCTGGGAGACCCACCATCTAGCTGCCCCATAACATCCCCTTGAAACCTTACAGCAGCGCTGGTACAATTGACCAGAAAGCCACAGGTGGCGTCACGAACTATTACAATCCCCTGTAAATATTCCCTATCGCACGACCGCCAGGGCCACGGACCGAGCCGCCGCTACCAGTGACAACTCCCATAGATTTCCATGGGCTCGGCTCCCGAGTACCCCATAGCCCTGGTATCCACAATTGTGGTGCGTGGTCGAACACAATCCTGATCAGGGCCGAGGTCCCAGTGGTTTTTCAAGATTCGAGACTTCATTGTAAGAACCCTTACCTAGGGTTAGTCCCCTTACATCACTGGCGGCCATGTGTCATCAGTCCCTTTAGCTATGTTCAGTGTTCACATGTCCAGTAAGACCGATCCAGCAGAAATCTGTTAATAAAAAAGTCACAAAGATGCCAAACGAAGAGGTCCAGAAAATAATAAAATATCCTGCTTTATTAGGGTATCAATGGTGGGAACAGGCCTGCCATGAGAGGTGGTGAGTTCTCCTTCAATGGAAGTCTTCAGAGGCTGGACAGACATCTGTCTGGGATGATTTAATGAATCCTGCTTTGAGCAGGGGGTTGGACCAAATGACCCAGGAGGTCCCTTCCAATTCTATCATTCTATGATTCTATCGTAATTAAAAGTCAAAATACACGTTAAAAGAAAACAATATAGTAGAAGACAAGAGCGCCCTAACTAGGGGGACCATGGGATATATTAGAATTCAACATATAAGAATCCAATTTTCCAATTGCACATGGGCATATACATGGGCTTAGTAGGTATAGTCAAGTCAAGTGGCATGTTAAATAAGCATACATCATGCATCTAATTCCCTACTAAATAAAGGCTATAATAGTAATCATAAGATTGCCCCCGGAAGAAGCTGGATGAGAAATGCGTTGGGGTGAGGAGGGATCCTGTGGTTTTTCCTTGCAGCTGCATTGTGGTAGAGCCTTTTCTGTCTCTGATGCTCAGATGTTGGAAAGAACGAAGTCCTTCTAAGCTTGGCCTGCTAAAAGTCCTTGTTCTCCCTGACTCCAGTTACGTATCAACACTTAGGCTACCCTCTGCGACTTGAAGTCCAGCAAGGCCTCCGTATTTTCTATCACTAGCCGTAGAGTACTAGCAATGCTTCGGACCCGGTGTCCGGTTAAATTGAGTGAAGGTGATCTGTCACCGAAAACACTCTTCCTTCTTTCTCCACTCCGCCTGTCCCCCTGCTCTCCACCCTTAATATAAGCACGGGCAGCAGTAGGTGTAGTAGTCAGCTTTTCTTCCAAGCTCACTGACCTGCTCTCAGTTAACTCGATGTTCTGCAAGCTGTAGTCCCCTTCCTTCTTTCCCTTCAAAAACTTGTCCAGAGCAGCTCACAGGACGTTCCGTCAGACGTATACATGCTGTAGCTCCGAGAGTCACTTTCCACGTTCTAAGAGACTACAGCAGCTTGTTCTGAGATAGCAGTTTTGGCTATAGCTCTGACTAGGCTAGAGTAATTCCTTTTACCGTACTAGCCTGCACTTTCAATTCAAGATGAGCTACACAAGCTCTGTCAGGAATCAGTCTTCTCTCTCTCCCTCCTCTTGTCTTGTCTGACAGGAAATCACACACCAACTCTACTACTATGTCACACTGACTTAAATAGTCTAAGAAGCCCTCTGGGGGCCGTGTTGGAAATGTGTGAATGTGAATGAATATCAGGTTTCACAATTACCTTATCTGTGCACTCTCCAGGAACATGTGTACCAAGCGCAGCTGGGCCCACACACACTGCGCTCATGAGGGGGTGTGCACAGTGCTTGTGTGATTCTGCACAGCGCTCTTCGTGAGTAGAGATGAGCAAACATCGTCGGCTCCCTCCTTATTTGTCAAGCTATAGCGCTTACCAAAGAACTGCATTGGGAAACCCGGATACCTGGAGCGCTCCGATAATCAGGTGTCTGGTGCTGCAGCTGGATGTGTCACGGCTGTGTAACAGTCCACAACACACACGCCTCTCTGTGCTTGTGTTGTGACAGTGAAACAGCTGTGACACATGCAGCTGCCCGCACCAGACACCTGATTATCAAGAGCGCTCCAGGTATCCGGGTTCCCAATGCAACTTCTTCACTAAGCGCTATAGATTGACAAACAAGGAGGGAGCCGACGATGTTCGCTCATCTCTACCGTGAGGTGTGTGCACTACCCTCAAAGTGATATGTGCACTACCCTCGTGTGATTGTGATGTGTGCACTGCGCACGAGTGGTGGTGTGCAGCACTCATGAAGTGTTGCACTTTGTGTGATGTGTGTGTGTGTTTCTGTAACATATAGAATGCGTGTGCTGTACTGATGTGACGTGTGTTCAGTGTACTTTGTACTTATATGGTATGACATGCTTTTGTTGTGTCAAATAATGTTACTTAAAGGGGGTTTTCTGCTTTAATTAATTTAATGACCTATGGCTTACGCTAGGAAAAAACAATAATATTAGTGATTACTCATCCTCCTCCGGGTCAATTCCTCTGTGATACTGCACTTGTCTTTGTATTCAGGGCAGCTGCCGTGATGGGCATGAATAGAACAAGTGACTGATGGATCTAATCACTGAGCTCTGCAATCAGCAGTCTTCAGCCATCATCAACATCACCAACCATCATCAGAGTCATTTAACTGTCATCATCCATCATCAGAGTCATCAGCACTCTCAAACGTCATCAACCGTCATCAGCCGTCATCACCATCATCTGTCAGGGTGTGTCAGAGGCTGCAGACAGTCACACTGCATCAAGCTGCAGAAAGTCTCAGCAGTTGGATTTGCAGACACCTTCCTTGTCTTTCTGACTTTAGGACCCAGTGGCAATCTCCCCCGACTCAAGTTGACACAACCAGGACTGGTGTGTTTAAATAACTCCCAGCTTGCTGGGTGGGAGTTGCCTGTGATATTTCCATTTCCCTGTTGAGGCTGGAGCTATAACAGTCGGCTATCTTCCTCCTTGGTGTTGCTGGAGGATGACTGTGAGCCGCCCTCCCAGAGCATGTGGGTTACCGGATCCGAGCCTAATAATCTTCTATAGGGGATGTCACCAACACAGCTCAGTCCGTGGCCCTGGGCGCTCACCCATAAATGTGGGATATTTACAGGGGAATTGAATGTTGGTATGGGGATTCGTGACGCCACCTGTAGTACCCGGTCAGGGTGACCAGCGCTGCCGTGCAGATCCACTGAAGGGTTGGTGTTGCGCAGCTAGATGTTAGCCTCCCACAGGGAGGTAATCCTTCAGGGCTGTATATATATGGAAGCAGGACGAGGGGAAACCCGGCAGTTAGGGGAAGAAGATGGACACCACACACAAGCCTTTGGTACCTTTACTGAAGATGTTTCAGGCACTCCCCGGGCACGTACAGTCGGCCAAAAGTTTTAAGAATGCCCAAAATTTATTTTCAAGATCTGCGCCCTCTGGTTTTATGTGTGTTTGACGAGTTTTATCACAGACGAAATATAATTGCAAACATAGAGTAACAAAAGCTTTATTGACAGTTAGAATGAGTTATGCAGCAAGTCAATTTTTCAGTGTTGACCCTTCTTCTTTTAGGGACCTTGCAATTCTCCCTGGATGCCTCAATAACTTCTGGACCAAATCCTGATAAAGCATCCTTCTTGACAATCAATGCTTTCATTTTGTCAGGGTTTTTTTTGTCCACCCGTCCTTGATATTGACCACAATTTCCAATGGGATTAAGTTTGGGGAGTTTCCAGGCCAAGGGGACCCAAAACTCTATGTTTGTTCCCTGAGCCATTTAGTTTTCACCTTTGCTTTAGGCCAGGGCCCATCAGCTGGAAAAGGCATTGTTGTCGCCAAACTCCTTGGAGGGTTGGGGAATTGCTCTTGGAGGAATTTTGGTACCATTCTTTATTCATGGCTGTGTTTTAGGCAAGACGTGGAGAGCCGTTCCCTGGTGAGAAGCAAACCCCACCATGAATGGTTTCAGGATGCTTAACATGGTATGGACAAGGGTGGTAGCGTCACCTTGTCTTTCCAAGAGGGTTTTTCTGAAGTCCCAAAAAATCAAAAGGGATTCATCAAGAAAAAAAAAATTTCCCCGTCCTCAATCCCTCCCTGTACCTTTTGCAGAATTTCAGGCGTCCATGATGTTTTTTCTGGAGGAAGTGGCTTCTTTGCTGCCTCCTTGAACCAGGGGCCCGCTCCAAAGTCCCCCTCAAGTGCGTGCAGATGCACTCAACCGCTGCTGCCGTTCCTGACAAGCTCTGCATGCTGGTAGCCCGATTCCCGCAGCTGAAACATTTTAAAGACTTTCCTGGCGCTTGCTGGTCTTTCTTGGGCGCCCTGAGCCTTTTTGGCAACAATGGAATCTCTCTCCTTGAAGTTCTTGAGATGCTAGATTGTTGACTGAGGGCAATCTTTCTAGCTGCCGAACTCTTCCTGTTAGGCCATTTTGTCATTGCAATGATGATGCCGTGTTTCTTTAGAGAAAACCATGGTTAACAGAAGGAAAAATGATGCCAAACCACCCCTTTTAAAGTTCCAGGGTTCATTCTTACTTTAATCAGACGATTGTTTTCCAGCCAGTCCTCATAACACCCACACCTGTGTTAATGGAGCAATCACTGAAAAGAGGTTAGTGGTCCTTTTTAAAGGCAGGGCCAAGGATGTTGAAATGTTTTTGGGGGATAAAGTTATTTCTGCCAAAAATGACTTTGCAAGTAATTGCGTTAAGGATACTCTTTTATAAAATTTGGGTTATGCAAATTGCCATTAGAAAAAGTGAAGCGTAGACTTTGTAAAAATTAATTTTGTGTCACTCAAAATTTTGTCCATGACTTAGGGTGAGGGTTGCCCAAACCAATTCTCCCACGAGTAGGTGTGGGCCTCCTGTTCCTTGCCCTACTGTAATAAAGCCTGGCCTCATGAAGCGGACTAACAAGGTACTGCCACCCTTAGCAATCTCGTTAGCGATCTCGATAACGAGCAACTAACGAGTGTTGGTGTGACTCTTTTAGGTCGCTAGTAGCTGCCAAACAGGAGATTTCATAA
>JARQOD010000001.1:372605612-372651640 GCA_033576555.1 Oophaga sylvatica | reverse complement strand
GAGGGCAAGGGGGCGTAACCCTCGTTGGCCGGCTCGCATGTCTATCACAGACTGGGCCTGCGGCGACCGAGCCGGTTGCCGAACCTAACTTGCCCCTCCCCGCGTGGTGTAATTTAATTAATAAACTGTGACCGACCTGTTCAACCCATCCCTAGCTTGTTTTCGTGTTTATTGGGGGGGGTCTAGCGGGAGGGGGGGAATGCACCATACACGACAAAACAGGTCTGCGCAGTCTGGAGGCTATCTAGGGGGCCATCATACAGTGTGGGGATTATAGTGGCGGGGCCATCATACAGTGTTGGAGCCATTAAATAGTTTGGGGATATTAAGGGGTCAGTATCAGTAGCGTAGCTACCAGGGGGCAGAGGGGGCGGTGGCCCCGGGCCCCGTGCTCTGAGGGGGCCCACCCGGAGCTACGCTACTGTAACTGTATCGGCATGCACAGCACGCCGACACAGTTACTTTCTGCGGCAAAGCAGGGAGAATCAATCTCCCTGCTCTGACGCCTGGCCACTATGGGGCCCCTGAGCAGGCGGTGGGGGGCCCTGTGCCAGCAGTGGGCCCCCCGCCCGTCATCGCAGGGTCAGCTGTATCAGCATCTAGCCAATACAGCTGACCGCATTGAGAGAGAAGGAGCGAGCCTCCTTCTCCCATAATCCCCCTCTCAGCGTCTGACAGCTGGCGCGATGACGTCACTGCCCGGCGCCTGCTATCAGGAGAAGAGAGGGAGAGCAATGAGCAGCGCAGGAGCCGGGAGCAAGAGAGGTGAGTACAGGATTTATTATTTTTGTAAAGGGGGTGCATTATACTACAGAGGCTCCATATGGGGTGCATTATACTACAGAGGCTGCCTATGGAGTACATTATAAATAAGGCTGCATATGGAGTACATTATAAGTGCGGCTGCATATGGGGGTGCATTATAAGTACGGCTGCATATGGGGGTGCATTATAAGTAAGGCTGCATATGGGGGTGCATTATAAGTAAGGCTGCATATGGAGTACATTATAAGTACGGCTCCATATGGGGGTGCATTATAAGTACGGCTGCATATGGGGGTACATTATAAGTAAGGCTGCATATGGGGGTGCATTATAAGTAAGGCTGCATATGGGGGTGCATTATAAGTACGAATGCATATGGGGGTGCATTATAACTACGGCTGCATATGGGGGTGCATTATAAGTACGGCTGCATATGGAGGTGCATTATAAGTACGGCTGCATATGGGGGTGCATTATAAGTAAGGCTGCATATGGAGTACATTATAAGTACGGCTGCATATGGGGGTGCATTATAAGTAAGGCTGCATATGTAGTACATTATAAGTATGGCTGCATATGGGGGTGCATTATAAGTACGGTTGCATATGGAGGTGCATTATAAGTAAGGATGCATATGGAGTACATTATAAGTACGGCTGTATATGGGGGTGCATTATAAGTAAGGCTGCCTATGGGGGTGCATTATAAGTAAGGCTGTATATGGAGTACATTATAAGTACGGCTGCATATGGGGGTGCATTATAAGTATGGCTGCATATGGGGGTACATTATAAGTAAGGCTGCATATGGGGGTGTATTATAAGTACGGCTGCATATGGGGGTGCATTATAAGTACGGCTGCATATGGGGGTGCATTATAAGTACGGCTGCATATGGGGGTGCATTATAAGTAGGGCTGCATATGGGAGTGCATTATAAGTAGGCTGCATATGGAGGTGCATTATAAGTACGGCTGCATATGGGGGTGCATTATAAGTACGGCTGCATATGGGGGTGTATTATAAGTACGGTTGCATATGGAGTACATTATAAATAAGGCTGCATATGGAGTACATTATAAATAAGGCTGCATATGGAGTACATTATAAATAAGGCTGCATATGGGGTGCATTATAAATAAGACTGCCTATGGGGTGCATTATAAATAAGACTGCATATGGGGTACATTTCAAGTAAGGCTGCATATGGGGTACATTTCAAGTAAGGCTGCATATGGGGTACATTTCAAGTAAGGCTGCATATGGGGTACATTATAAGTAAGGCTGCATATGGGGTACATTATAAGTAAGGCTGCATATGGGGTGCATTATAAATAAGACTGCATATGGGGTACATTTCAAGTAAGGCTGCATATGGAGTACATTATAAATAAGACTGCCTATGGGGTGCATTATAAATAAGACTGCATATGGGGTACATTTCAAGTAAGGCTGCATATGGGTTACATTATAAATAAGGCTGCATATGGGGTGCATTATAAGTAAGGCTGCATATGGGGTGCATTATAAGTAAGGCTGCATATGGGGAATGCATTATAAGTAAGGCTGCCTATGGGGTACATTATAAATAAGACTGCCTATTGGGTGCATTATAAATAAGACTGCCTATGGGGGTGCATTATAAATAAGACTGCCTATGGGGGTGCATTATAAATAAGGCTGCCTATGGGGTGCATTATAAATAAGACTGTCTATGGGGGTGCATTATAAATAAGGCTGCATATGGGGGAGTGCATTACAATATAGAGGCTGTCTGTTGGGGTGGATTATAATACAAAGGCTGCCTATGGGGGTGCATTACAGTACATAGGCTGTCTATGAGGGTGCATTATACTATACTGAGGACTATCTGGTGTATTATGCTATATGGAGGCTATCTGGGGGCCATCATACAGTGTGGGGATTATAGTGGCGGGGCCATCATACAGTGTTGGAGCCATTAAATAGTTTGGGGATATTAAGGGGTCAGTATCAGAGCCTAGCTACCAGGGGGGCAGAGGGGGCAGTGGCCCCGGGCCCCGTGCTCTGAGGGGGCCCACCCGGAGCTACGCTACTGTAACTGTATCGGCATGCACAGCACGCCGACACAGTTACTTTCTGCGGCAGAGCAGGGAGAATCAATCTCCCTGCTCTGACGCCTGGCCGCTATGGGGCCCCTGAGCAGGCGGTGGCCCTGTGCCAGCAGTGGGCCCCCTGCCCGTCATCGCAGGGTCAGCTGTATCAGCATCTAGCCAATACAGCTGACCGCATTGAGAGAGAAGGAACGAGCGCTCCTTCTCCCATAATCCCCCTCTCAGCGTCTGACAGCTGGCGCGATGACGTCACTGCCCGGCGCCCGCTATCAGGAAAAGAGAGGGAGAGCAATGAGCAGCGCAGGAGCCGGGAGCAAGAGAGGTGAGTACTGGATTTATTATTTTTGTAAAGGGGGTGCATTATACTACAGAGGCTCCATATGGGGGTGCATTATAAATAAGGCTGCATATGGAGTACATTATAAGTGCGGCTGCGTATGGGGGTGCATTATAAGTACGGCTGCATATGGGGGTGCATTATAAGTAAGGCTGCATATGGAGTACATTATAAGTACGGCTGCATATGGGGGTGCATTATAAGTAAGGCTGCCTATGGGGGTGCATTATAAGTAAGGCTGTATATGGAGTACATTATAAGTACGGCTGCATATGGGGGTGCATTATAAGTACGGCTGCATATGGGGGTACATTATAAGTAAGGCTGCATATGGGGGTGCATTATAAGTAAGGCTGCATATGGGGGTGCATTATAAGTACGGCTGCATATGGGGTGCATTATAAGTACGACTGCATATGGGGGTGCATTATAAGTACGGCTGCATATGGAGGTGCATTATAAGTACGGCTGCATATGGGGGTGCATTATAAGTACGGCTGCATATGGAGTACATTATAAGTACGGCTGCATATGGGGGTGCATTATAAGTAAGGCTGCATATGGAGTACATTATAAGTACGGCTGCATATGGGGGTGCATTATAAGTACGGCTGCATATGGAGGTGCATTATAAGTCAGGATGCATATGGAGTACATTATAAGTACGGTTGCATATGGGGGTGCATTATAAGTAAGGCTGCATATGGAGTACATAATAAGTACGGCTGATATGGGGTGCATTATAAGTACGGCTGCATATGGGGAGTGCATTATAAATAAGGCTGCATATGGGGAGTGCATTATAAATAAGGCTGCATATGGGGAGTGCATTATAAATAAGGCTGCATATGGAGTGCATTATAAATAAGGCTGCATATGGGGAGTGCATTATAAATGGCTGCCTATGGGGGTACATTATAAATAAGGCTGCCTATGGGGTGCATTATAAGTAAGGCTGCCTATGGAGTACATTATAAATAAGACTGCCTATGGGGTGCATTATAAGTAAGGCTGCCTATGGGGTACATTATAAATAAGACTGCCTATGGGGTGCATTATAAATAAGACTGCCTATGGGGGTGCATTATAAATAAGGCTGCATATGGGGGAGTGCATTACAATATAGAGGCTGTCTGTTGGGGTGCATTATAATACAGAGGCTGTCTATGGGGTGCATTACAATACATAGGCTGTCTATGGGGGTGCATTATACTATACTGAGGACTATCTGGTGTATTATGCTATATGGAGGCTATCTAGGGGGCCATCATACAGTGTTGGGATTATAGTGGCGGGGCCATCATACAGTGTAGGAGCCATTAAATAGTTTGGGGATATTAAGGGGTCAATATATATCCAGTGAGGGGGCATCATACTGTGTATAGGGGAGCTGTACAGGGGGAGACTCGGGACATTAAGTGTAAAGTGGGTACTTATTGTTATAGGGGAACTCTGGTTACTGTGACTGTCAAAGGGGCACACACAGGGCATTATTACATACTAGGGGACAACATGTGGGCACTGTTTTCTAGGGCCCATGCACCTGGCATTACTATATTATAGAGGGTGCTTTAGAATTTAGAGGTCACACAGAACCACACAGTAGGTGCAGTAATAGGGGCACATACGGCAGCAGCGGCTCAGTATTGGGGTATCAGGTGCAGTAATAAGGACACATGACAGCAGCAGCTCAGTATTGGGGTATCAGCAGGATGAGGAGTTCGTACAGGTTGAGAATAGTCCAATCGGTGACCGTGACAGTGCTGACAATATGAGAAGTGAAACGTTCTTTGTTGTATTCTCTGCAGTCGTGTCCTGGCTGGAGGAAGTCGTTATGTCGGTCTGGGGCCAGATGGAAAAGACATGAAAAGTGAACGATTCCATCAGAAAGAACGTCAGCGGTAAGTCATTATCTGTAACTCTGCTATGATCTCTTATATGTTCTGTAGGACTGGTGTTATTTACCACTGACCATATGGCGGTGATATCAATATTGGTCTTTTTATATATAGATTAATTTTGGCAACAGCGGGTCATTTGCTGAGGTTCTCTGGTTAGGGGCCCACTCAGATGTTTCGCCCCCCCCTAAACCGAAACCCTAGCTACGCCTCTGCCTGGAGACGTGACTTCATGTGGTTGGGGATAATGCACCGGAAGCCTATTATCAGTTGGCTTTGAACTTCTGTGACTAGCATGAAAGCTTCACATCAGGATGACTTGGGCCAATTAACCCCTTACTGCCATCGGACGTACTATCCCGTCCATGGTACCTGGGCCCGTATGACCAGGGACGGGATAGTAGTCCAGCCCTTTAATGCGACATTGCGACTTAATGTGATCGCATTAAAATTCCGACGCCATCTTACCTCAGGAGAGATGGCGCCGGCATCCCGGGGTCTGTCACCGCCCACCCTCACTCCTGATCGCTGTGATTGGCTGTTCAATTCTGAACAGCCAATCGCAGCCTTTCTCACTGTTTCAGCCAATCAGGTGGGCTGAAACAGTGAGATCCCAGGCTAGAATCGAGTACCGATGTACTCGATCCTAGGCCTGGGCCTAGAAACCACCAGACCCCCCCTGGATTGGCGCGATCGCCGATCACATCGATCGCGCCAATCGCAGGGCACAGCCGCGGTGTATCCGCGCTGTGCCCTGCCTGTACCTGCCTGGATCGGTGCAGTAATAGCACCGATCCTTGGCCGGAGCCTAGGACAGGGCCAGTAGGGCCTGCAGCTGCTGATTGGCGCGATCTATGTCATCGTCGATCGCGCCAATCACAGGGCACAGCAGCGGTGTGACCGCTCTGTGCCCTGCTTGTTGACCTGCCGGTGACCTGCCTAGGAATCGGAGCAGTGAGCTCCGATTACTAGGCCGGTGCCTAGCAACCGGCAAAACATGGGTCTCCTCTGATTGGTGGGATCGATGACAGGTCACAACAGCAGCGGATGTGACCGCTCTGTGACCTGTCTGCAAACTGTCTGTGATCTGTGTGACCGCACTGCAGGGGTCCTCACACTTGCTGAGGATTCCTGCAGCGTGGTCACATGCCAGATCTCCTCCTGTGCTGGGCCTTGTGGTGCCACAGTAGCCTGTGACACCACAACTCCTGCTGAAGAAAGAAGAGAGAAGAAAGAAGAGAGAAGAAAGAAGAGAGAAGAAAGAAGAGAGACTACAAACATGAGTTTTTGAGCCCCGATCCCTGCCCGATCCACCCCAATCCCCCATTCCCCCCTCCCCCTTCCCTTTCTTTTTACCCCCCCTTTGCGCACATTTAGCAGCCGCCGAGCGTTGATTGGTGAGCAGTTCACCGATCAACACTCGTGCTCGTTTTTCTTTTGCACCCCCCTCCGTGCGCACTTCCAGCAGCCGCGGAACTTTGATAAGTGACACCGGTCACTTATCAGAACTCGTTCCTGCCGTTTTGTTTTTTTTTTCACTCCCCTTTCCGCCACTCCTGTGCGCACATCCAGCAGCCGCGGAACTTTGATAAGTGACACCAGTCACTTATCAGAGCTCGTTCCTGCCGTTTTTTTTTTTTTCACCCACTTTCCGCCACTCCCGTGCGCACATCTAGCAGCCGCGGAACTTTGATAAGTGACACGGTCACTTATCAGAGCTTGTTCCTGTCGTTTTTTTTTTTTTCTCACTCCCCTTTCCGCCACTCCCGTGCGCACATCCAGCAGCCGCGGAACTTTGATAAGTGACACCGGTCACTTATCAGAGCTCGTTCCTGCCGTTTTTTTTTTTTCTCACTCCCCTTTCCGCCACTCCCGTGCGCACATCCAGCAGCCGCGGAACTTTGATAAGTGACACCAGTCACTTATCAGAGCTCGTGCCTGCCGTTTTTTTGTTTTTTTTTTCACTCCCCTTTCCGCCACTCCTGTGCGCACATCCAGCAGCCGTGGAACTTTGATAAGTGACACCGGTCACTTATCAGAGCTCGCTCCTGCCGTTTTTTTTTTTTTCACTCCCCATTCCGCCACTCCGGTGCGCACATCCAGCAGCCGCGGAACTTTGATAAGTGACACCGGTCACTTATCAGAGCTCGTTCCTGCCGTTTTTTTTTTCACTTCCCTTTCCGCCACTCCTGTGCGCACATCCAGCAGCCGCGGAACCTTGATAAGTGACACCGGTCACTTATCAGAGCTCGTTCCTGCCGTTTTTTTTTTTTTCACTTCCCTTTCCGCCACTCCTGTGCGCACATCCAGCAGCCGCGGAACTTTGATAAGTGACACCAGTCACTTATCAGAGCTCGTGCCTGCTGGTTTAGACTTTTTTTCACAGGCATTTCTTTCCCTATTCGCTTTCTTTTCTTTTAGCTTTTTCCTTTCAGCATAGTTTGCACCAACCACTATCCCCCCCACACACACACATAGTTATAAATAAAGTACACACAAAGCACCACATTCACAAAAAAAATGTCCCGCTCGTCACGTTCTTCCCAACAGCGCTATTCAGTGGAGGAGGCATACGCTTTCCTTGCCTCCGACACTGATAGCGAGGGAGAGGATCCCACATTTCTTTACTTTTCAGATTCTTCATCCTCTTCTTCTTCTTCCTCCTCCTCCTCATCTTCCTCCTCGGGTCCTGCGGAACCGCCACGCAGACGCCCCAGGACAGAAGATGAGGCAGCGCCCACCCCTGAAAATGAACCAGCGCACCCCTCTTCGGATCCCGTATGGACCCCGCCCCCCGAAAATTACGAGCCACTGATTCCTGATTTTGTGGCAGAATCAGGAATCAAGTTTGACACCACGGGCCTCAGAGAAATAGACTTTTTCAAAGTCTTTTTCTCTGAGGATTTTATTAACCTCGTGGTGGAGCAAACTAATTTGTACGCTCGGCAATTTTTGGCGCAAAACCCCGTGTCATCATTTTCCAACTGGTCTCCTGTAGACGCAGGTGAAATGATGCAGTTTTGGGGCCTGGTCCTCCATATGGGGATCCTGAAGAAGCCAGAACTTCGGCAATATTGGAGTGTTGATATTTTATACAACACTCCACTGTTCTGAATGGTCATGGCCCGGACGCGTTTTGAGGCCATCCACAAATTCCTGCATTATAATGATAATGCACAGTGTCCCCCACAAAATGACCCCAACTTTGACCGTCTGTTCAAAGTTCGGCCGGTCATCGAACACTTCAGCAAAAAGTTTGCTGAAGTGTACGTGCCCCAAAGGGACATCTGCGTGGATGAGTCCTTGGTTCATTTTAAGGGACGGCTCCGATTCCGCCAGTACCTGCCCAGCAAGAGGTCAAGTACGGAATCAAACTCTACAAGCTGTGTGAGAGTACCTCAGGGTACATCTAAAGCTTTAGAGTTTACGAAGGAAAGGACACCAGGATTGAACCCCCTGAGTGTCCCCCCGTCCTGGGAGTGAGTGGGAAAATTGTGTGGGATTTGGTGCACCCACTGCTGGATAAAGGTTATCACCTTTACACCGATAACTTTTATTCCAGCGTCCCACTCTACAAATCCCTCTCTGCGCGAGGTACCGCAGCCTGCGGTACCGTCCGCAAAAATCAGAGAGGCCTCCCGAAGACGCTACTTGGGCAGATGCTCAGAAAGGGTGAGAGCAGAGCCCAATGTAGTGACCACCTGTTGGTGGTCAAGTACAAGGACAAGAGGGATGTCCTTCTCTTGGCCACCATACATGGTGATGGCAGCGCCCTCAGCACTGTACGGGGTACCTCTACACAGGTCCGCAAACTGGACTGTGTACTGGGGTACAATAAATACATGGGGGGTGTTGATCTCTCTGATCAACTCCTCCAACCATACAGTGCTTTGAGAAAGGCCAAGGTGTGGTACAAAAAGCTGTCCGTGCACATCGTCCAAATGGCAATGCTCAACGCTTTCCTGCTGTCACGATGTGCACGCAACAGCGATACGACGTACCTTCAGTTTCAGGAGGTAGTGGTTAAGGCCCTGATGTTTGGCGATCAGGAAAGAGCGGGCCCCAGTACTTCCGGAACTGAAGGTGCTCGTATCATACCAGGTCAGCATTTCCCGGGGGTGGTCCCGCCAACTGGAGGAAAAGGTAAGCCGCAAAAAAGGTGCCGAGTGTGTTACAAAAGGGGAATACGCAAGGACACCACTTACCAATGCGACACCTGCCCCGAAAAACCTGGCCTGTGTATGAAGGATTGTTTCAAATTGTACCACACCTCAATGCACTACTAATTTACTTTACAGGAAAGATTAGTTCCAGAAGGGGGGCACATTTAGAAAAGTTCCTTGGGAGTCTAATTTCCAAAATTATGTCACTTGTGTTTTTTTTTTTACTGTTTAGGCACATCAGGGGCTCTGCAAACGGAACATGACGCCCGCAGACCATTCCATCAGTCTGCATTCCAAAACGTCACGACTTCCCTTCTGAGCCCCGACTTGTGCCCAAACAGTTTTTTCCCACATATGGGGCACCAGTGTACTCAGGACAAATTGGACAACAACTTTTGGGGTCCAATTTCTCCTCTTACCCTTGGGAAAATAAAAAATTGTGGACTAAAACATCATTTTTGTGAGGATAAAAGTAGGATTTTTTATTTTTACACCTGGGCATTATAAACTTTAGTGAAACACTTGGGGGTTCAAAATGCTCACCACACACCTAGATAAGTTTCTTAGGGGGTCTAGTTTCCAAAATGGGGTCACTTGTGGGGGTTTCCACTGTTTAGGCGCATGAGGGGCTCTGCTAACGGAACATGACGCCCGCAGACCATTCCATCAAAGTCTGCATTCCAAAACGTCACTGCTTCCCTTCTGCGCCCTGATATGCGCCCAAACAGTGGTTCCCCCCAACATATGGGGTATCAGCGTACTCAGGACAAATTGGACAACAACTTTTGTGGTCCAATTTCTCCTGTTACCCTTGGGAAAATAAAAAATTGGGGACTAAAACATCATTTTTGTGGAAAAAAAAATTATTTTTTTTTTCAAACCAGGGCATTATAAACTTTAGTTAAACAATTTGGGGGTTCAAAGTGCTCACCACACACCTAGATAAGTTCCTTAGGGGGTCTAGTTTCCAAAATGAGGTCACATGAGGGGGGTTTCAACTGTTTAGGCACATCAGGGGCTCTCGAAACGCGACATGGCTTCCATTCTCAATTCCAGCCAATTTTGGTTTGGAATAGTCAAATGGCGCTCCTTCCCTTTTGAGCCCTGCCGTGCGCCCAAACAATGGTTCCCCCCCACATATGGGGTATCAGCGTACTCAGGACAAGTTGACAACAACTTTTGTGGTCCAATTTCTCCTCTTACCATTGGGAAAATAACAAATTGGGGACTAAAACATCATGCTTGTGGAAAAAATATATTTTTTTTCTTCACGGCTCTACATTATAAACTTGCGTGAAGCACTTGGGGTTCAAAGTGCTCACCACACATCTAGATAAGTTCCTTAGGGGGTCTAGTTTCCAAAATGGGGTAACATGTGGGGGGTTTCCACTGTTTAGGCACATCAGTGGCTCTCCAAACGCAACATGGCGTCCTTTCTCAATTCCAGCCAATTTTGGTTTGGAAAAGTCAAATGGCGCTCCTTCCATTTCGAGCCCTGCCGTGTGCCCAAATAGTGGTTCCCGCCCACATATGGGGTATCAGCGTACTCAGGACAAGTTGGACAACAACTTTTGTGGTCCAATTTCTCCTCTTACCCTTGGGAAAATAACAAATTGGGGACTAAAACATCATGCTTGTGGAAAAAATATGATTTTTTTTCTTCACGGCTCTACATTATAAACTTGCGTGAAGCACTTGGGGGTTCAAAGTTCTCACCACACATCTAGATAAGTTCCTTAGGGGGTCTAGTTTCCAAAATGGGGTCACATGTGGGGGGTTTCCACTGTTTAGGCACATCAGTGGCTCTCCAAACGCAACATGGCATCCTTTCTCAATTCCAGCCAATTTTGGTTTGGAAAAGTCAAATGGCGCTCCTTCCATTTCGAGCCCTGCCGTGCGCCCAAACATTGGTTCCCCCACACATATGGGGTATCAGCGTACTCAGGACAAGTTGGAAAACAACTTTTGTGGTCCAATTTCTCCTCTTACCCTTGGGAAAAATAACAAATTGGGGACTAAAACATCATGCTTGTGGAAAAAATATGATTTTTTTTCTTCACGGCTCTACATTATAAACTTGCGTGAAGCACTTGGGGGTTCAAAGTGCTCACCACACATCTAGATAAGTTCCATAGGGGGTCTAGTTTCCAAAATGGGGTCACATGTGGGGGGTTTCCACTGTTTAGGCACATCAGTGGCTCTCCAAACGCAACATGGCGTCCTTTCTCAATTCCAGCCAATTTTAGTTTGGAAAAGTCAAATGGCGCTCCTTCCATTTCGAGCCCTGCCGTGCGCCCAAACAGTGGTTCCCCCCCACATATGGGGTATCAGCGTACTCAGGACAAGTTGGACAACAACTTTTGTGGTCCAATTTCTCCTCTTACCCTTGGGAAAATAACAAATTGGGGACAAAAACATCATGCTTGTGGAAAAAATATGATTTTTTTTCTTCACGGCTCTACATTATAAACTTGCGTGAAGCACTTGGGGGTTCAAAGTGCTCACCACACATCTAGATAAGTTCCTTATGGGGTCTAGTTTCCAAAATGGGGTCACATGTGGGGGGTTTCCACTGTTTAGGCACATCAGGGGCACTCCAAACGCGACATGGCATCCGTTCTCAATTCCAGCCAATTTTGGTTTGGAATAGTCAAACGGTGCTCCTTCACTTTCGAGCCCTGCCGTGCGCCCAAACAGTGGTTTCCCCCCCACATATTGGGTATCAGAATACTCAGGACAAGTTGGACAACAACTTTTGTGGTCCAATTTCTCTTCTTACCCTTGGGAAAATAACAAATTGGGGACTAAAACATCATGCTTTTGGAAAAAATATGATTTTTTTTCTTCACTGCTCTACATTATAAACTTGCGTGAAGCACTTGGGGGTTCAAAGTGCTCACCACACATCTAGATAAGTTCCTTAGGGGGTCTAGTTTCCAAAATGGGGTCACATGTGGGGGGTTTCTACTGTTTAGGCACATCAGGGAATCTCCAAACGCGACATGGCGTCCAATCTCAATTCCCACCAATTTTAGTTTGGAAAAGTCAAACGGCGCTCCTTCCATTCCAAGCCCTGCCGTGCACCCAAACAGTGGTTTTCCCTCACATATGGGGTATCGGCGTACTCAGGAGAAATGGCACAACAACTTTA
The DNA here is from genome assembly GCA_033576555.1 of Oophaga sylvatica. Lineage (NCBI taxonomy): Eukaryota > Metazoa > Chordata > Amphibia > Anura > Dendrobatidae > Oophaga > Oophaga sylvatica. Next base: position 372,639,234 of record JARQOD010000001.1, on the reverse strand, counting down.
TCAGTCCATTCTCTCCTTTTTCCCTTGTGAAAATAAAAAAAAATGTTTGTAATAGATCATTTTTGTGACTAAAAAGTAAAATGTTCATTTTTTCCTTCCACATTGCTTCAGCTCCTGTGAAGCACCTGAAGGGTTAATAATCTTCTTGATTGTGGTTTTGAGTACCTTGAGGGGTGCAGTTTTTAAAATGGTGTCACTTTTGGCATTTTCTACCATATAGATCCCTCAAAGTGACTTCAAATGTGAGGTGGTCCCTAAAAAAAATGGCTTTGTAAATTTTGTTGTAAAAATGAGAAATCGCTGGTCAACTTTTAACCCTTATAACTTCCTAACAAATAAAAATTTTGTTTCCAAAATTGTGCTGATGTAAAGTAGACATGTGAGAAATGTTATTTCTTAACTATTTTGTGTGACATATTTCTCTGTTTTAAGGGAATAAAAATTCAAAGTTTGAAAATTGCAAAATTTTAAAAATTTTCGCCATATTTGCACTTTTTTAAAAAATAAACGCAAGTTACATTGAAGAAATCTTACCACTAACGTGAATTACAATATGTCACGAGAAAACAATCTCAGAATCGTGAAATCCGTTGAAGCGTTCCAGAGTTATAACCTCATAAAGAGACAGTGGTCAGAATTGTAAAAATTGGCCCGGTCATTAACGTGCAAACCACCCTTGGGGGTGAAGGGGTTAAAGATGCTGTACAATTTTGGGCATTGCTTTGTTGCTAATAACAGGTGCCGCTAGGGATACGTTGTTCAGACATGGGGGGGTTAGCTCTGTCTGGAAAGAAAGAACAGAGTCCTATCACATGTAGAGGAGTCCACACTGTGCCTCAACCCCAGATCTTGGGAGTAAGAGGGATCGGACATATGGTGCTTCTCTATGTCTGATCCTTCATTTATGCAGCACGTAGGCGTCTGACGTTATATATTCCTCTTCTACCTGTGGATTATTATATGCTGCATCTCTTCTTTATGCCATAATGGTAGAAATAAAACAAATCTAATAAGAATGAGCACTAAACTATCTTCAGGTTGGATAGCTCTTGTAATTAGCAATTTTGTAATTTACTGCTTATTAAAATCGTCGGCCATTCTTGAGATATTAACAATTCATGTATTTACAGCTTGTTGCCTTGGAGACAGACCACCGCTGCTAGACAGGAGAACATGCTCAGTGCTTGGAAGCACTTTCCTGTGGCACTTGTAAGCTTTGCCAGAATTGCTGGAGCGCACGTTACTGCCTTATCCCGGCCAGCTTCAGCGCAGCGCATACAAATTAAACAGCAGTGGTGGTCGGTTTCCTGGGCAATGAGAAGTAGAAAAAAGTGTTAACATCTCAAGAATGGCTGCAAATTTTAATAAGTAGTAAATTGCAAAAGTGCTTGTTATTAGAAGTATCCGTCAATATCCATCTATGAAAATAGGAAATTCTTTTTCAGTAAAGCTTGAGCCCTGTAATCGTCTTAAATATCAATATTATTAAAACTTCTGCTTACTGTCAATCAACAGAAACATAAGCAGCGCAGCCAGGTACGGGGTGGGGCTAAAATTCAGCCCTGGCATTTGAAATCACACAGGCCCATGCTGTCACTGTCCCCAAGCACCAGATGGGATATATTACTAATGTTACCCTGGACCAATATTTCTAATAAATGATGGAGTCAGCGGCTTTGTGCTCCGTCACAACTCTTTACAGTAAGGGTATGTTTCCACGTAGCGGAAACCATCCGGATTAGCTGCGGATTGAACTCTGCGTACTACCGCAGCGTTTAATCCGCAGCGGCCAGATGTTCCTGCATAGTGGAGGGGATTTTATGAAATCCCGTCTCCACTATGCATCCGATTACGTGGGTGACACACCCGCTAAACTGGACATGCGGCGTGTCTTTTCAGATCGCAGCATGTCTATTTACCTTGCGGCGACGGAGCGGCGACGCAACGTAAATAGCACAGTCCTATGTAGCGGTGTGGCGATTCCGGATGTGTTCAATGAGCACATCCGGAATCACCGCGCGCTCAGAAGGGGCGGGGCTTTGGGCGGAGCGGGGTTTCCGCTCCGTCCAAAGCGCATTGGTTCCGGAACGTGGAACCATACCCTAAGGGTGTCTTGAGAACACCGATTCTGTTAACACCATAGCAGAAAAGGCAGCCCACTGCCAGACAGGCCCTTCTGGCATTTGCCAGAATTACCAGAAGGCCAGTCCGGCACTGTATACAGCGCCTGCTGCTCCACAGATAGTGATGTCACAATGTATCACATGAGGTTCCGTACTCTCATACATTGTAACTGCTGTGTGGCCAAGACATGATTTCCCTTTTTGTGGCCCTTGTAGATTCTTTTCTAGATCTCTAAAAGATTCCACATTGAGAACTAATAGAAGAGAGGCTCTAAAATATGATTGGAATCCGTGTAATCATAGGGGTCACCATAATCTTCTCAACCCCTGGTGTAAAGTCTGAACGGGACCCCAAATAATGTCCTTCTATGGGTTCTTGTGGCAAATCTGAGCAATTGCACCATGCCCCCATTACATAAGAGTGGAGCTTGTCACCTTTCACTGCCCTGGACAAGCAAGAACTTTTATCATTAGGCTGTGTGCACATGTTGCATTTTTTCTGTTCAACTCTGACACAAAACTTGAAAGTTTCCTGATGCCGGCAAAGTGAGTGAGAATCCTGACGTCTCATACACACGTTGCTTATTTGTGACTTGCATATTTGTGTAAGGATTACGGATGTTCTGCCCTTGTCCAAGATGGAGTCTGGTACTTAGCCCTGTCCTGGAACTTCCTGTCTGTCCTGCTATTTAGGTCTGGATCGGGAGATCCTCCTTGCCTGAGTATTTTGTTGCTGTCTGCTTCTGAGCTTCCTCCTGGCTTGCCTCTGGAGTTCCTGCTGCTGCTCGTTACTCGGTGCTCTGCCTCACCATTTCCAGTTGCCTTCAGTCTTCTAAGCTGCTTCTGGATCCTGGCCGGGGTTACCTACTCTCCTGACTTCTGAAACTGTGTCTGCTGCGGGCTTCTTTGTGAGACTTGAGCGGGACTTTTTAGCCCAAAAATTACATTTAAGGACCTTCTCCATGTTAAGCTCCACCCATGTATTTCTGGACTTCCATGAAAGGTGTCATCTCCTCTATCTGCATAGTTCTGGACTTCCACGTATAAGTGCCAGTCGCACTCTTGCTTCTTTTACTGCTGGACTTCCACGTATTAGTGCGGGTCGCACTCTTGCTGCATACTACTGCTGGACTTCCACGTATAAGTGCCGGTCGCATTCTTGCTGCATATTACTGCTGGACTTGTTCGTATTAGCAGTCACGCCCTGCTACTAAGTTTGCTGGACATTTCTGTTTTGTGCTGTTAGTCTCTGTTAGCTTGTATTCTACTTCTTGCTTTGTTAAATACACTTATTTGTCTCAGCTTTGGTGTCCGACTCGTTTTATCCCACTTAATAAGATTCCATAGTGCCCACATAATTGTTACAGGATACTCAGGCCATTCAGGAATCTGCTGGGATAATGACGACTGAGACAAAGTTGGATCAGTTATTTTCCATGATTAACTCTTTACAAGGGGATGTGAAGGCTTTCAAAACAAGGTTGCTAACTGGGAGGCCCATTTCGGGCAGGCGCTTCAGGACTTAGGTAATCAAATAACAGTACGGGCACCTCCACCTCCAGGGCAGCTACCGCCACCTAGTCTGCCCAAGTTAACGCCGTTTAAATTTAATGGCGACTGCTAAAAATTTAGTGGGTTTATTAATCAATGCATTTTGTATTTTGATGTACATGCTGCCTACTTCCATACAGATCGATCCAAAGTTTTATGTATATTCATGTTACTTACCTCACGAGCACTCGCTTGGGCAAATCCACTAATCTAGACTCGTGACCCTCGTCTGAATAACTTGGACGATTTTCTAGCTGCAATGTCTATGATGTTTGATGATCCTAATCGTCGCACTATAGCTGGAACTGCATTGTTATCATTGCGTCAGGGTAAGCATTCTGTTGTTGAATACGCTACTGAATTTAGACAGCTGGCGGTGGATATGGTTTAGGACTGTTATGCTCAATTATGCATTTTTAAGAGAGGACTTTCCAGTGTAATTAAGGATGAGTTAGCCTATGCAGATGCTCCTCAAGATTAAGGCTGTGGTTCCAAGGTCCGGAACCACAGCGCTTTGGACGGAGCGGAAAGTCCGCTCCGCCCAAAGCCCCACCCCCTTGTGAACGCGCTGTGAATCCGGATGTGCTCATTGAACACATCCGGAATCACCGCAGCGCTACATAGGCAATCTAAAAAGACACGCCGCATGTCCGTTAATGCAGGTCTGCCGCCTGCGTGTTCTTACGCATAGTGGAGACTGGATTTCTTGAAATCCCCTCCACTATGCTGTAACATCTGGACGCTGGTGTTTGACGCTGCGCCAGCGCACAGCGTCAAACACGCAGCATTTACCGAAGGAATCCTGATCTTGGAAACACACCCTTAGAGGCGTTTATACAACATTGCGTGCATATTGACATACGTATTACAGAACGTAGACAGGAGAGATTTGCACCTCTAATCGTGTCACTAACTCTCCCCTTCCTCCTAAAGAACCTGCAGGCAAATCCTCTTGGGAAGTTGAACCAGTTCACATGCAAGTGGATGATTTACAGCGGCGTGAGAGTAACGAGCACAGAGAGCATCATTTTCATGAGAGCTTGTGTTTTTACTGCAGTCAGTCTGATCATTTCCTTATTAACCGTCATAAGCGGCCGCGCAAGGTACTAGCCGCTGTAGGGGAGTATGAGAATCAGGATGATGAATCTGTTGTCTCTGAGTCCAGTTTTTCTGTGAATGCGGTCTTCCATTCCCTATCTATGACTGCCTCTCCCAAGACACGGAAGGATAAAGCTACACATTGCTCTCTCCCCGTTAAGATCTTGTTGTTGGGACAATGGATCTCGTGTGCAGCTATGGTGGATTCTAGGGTGGGGGGTAACTTTATGGACCTCACCTTTACCAAGGAACATGGCATACAGATTCAACACAGAGCCACCCCAGTAACCATGGAAACAGTGGATGGTTCCCCCCTAGTTTCAGGACCAGTGGATCAGGAGACAGTACCTCTGGAGATTTGCATAGAACCCAATCATCGGCTAATTTCTTGGCCACATTTTCCTTTAATTCTAGAAATTCCCTGGCTGCAGGCACAGAACCCAATTATCAACTGGTAGCCCAAGGAGATCACCTTTTCACCTAAGGATATATCAGTAACAGGTCAGGCTAGTTCTCAGGATACGGATTGTACCACTAAGGTATCTATGTTACCACCCATTTATAATGAATTTGCTGATATTTGTGATAAGAAAATGGCAGATCAGCTTCCTCCTCACAGACCCTATGATTGTCCTATTGAGCTACTTCCGGGGGTGCCTATTCCATTTAAAAATGTCTACCCACTAGCAGCTTCGGAGCTGCAGGCCTTAAAAGAATACATTGATGAGAACCTGGCCAAGGGTTTCATTCGCCCCTCCTCATCATCTGCAGGAGCACCCATCTTTTTCGTAAAGAGGAAGGATGGAGTTCTTAGATCATGTGTTGACTATTGGGAGCTCAACAAGGTAACCATTCGGAACCAGTATCCTTTTCTGTTAATTCCTGAATTGCTGGAAAGAGTACGACACGCCAAAATCTTTTCTAAGTTGGATCTTCGAGGAGCTTATAACTTAGTTCGGATCCGCTCTGGGGATGAATGGAAGACGGCGTTTAGATGTCGTTATGGGCACTTCGAGTACCTTGTGATGCCTTTTCATCTCTGCAACGCTCCGGCAACCTTCCAACACTTGGCTAATGACATTTAGATCTGCTAGATCATTTTGTCGTAATCTATCTGGACGACATTTTAGTTTTCTTCGATTCTTTGCAGGAGCATCAAGAACATGTTAAGACTGTCTTAAGATGCCTGAAAGAGAATCAACTCTTCATCATGCCTGAGAAATGTGAGTTCCATCGCACAGAGATTCAATTTCTAGGTTATGTCATCTCCCCACAGGGGCTTAACATGGAGGCATGAAAGATCCAGGCTATTCTTGATTGGCCCGCACCAAAAAATATCAAGGAGGTGCAACTTTTTATCGGGTTCGCTAACTTTTATAGACGGTTTATTCGTAATTTCTCTGAGATTGTTTGACCCATTACGCAACTAACCAAGAGGGAAAAAACTTTCTTATGGTCTACACAGGCTCAGGAGGCTTTTGATTGTCTTAAGTCTCGTTTTACATCTGCACCTCTGTTGATTCATCCTAACCCAGCACATCCTTTCATCGTGGAAGTGGACACTTCAGATTGTGCTCTGGGGGCCATCCTCTCACAAAGAATAGGAGAGAAAGGTCTGTTACATCCATGTGCTTTTTTCTCTCGTAATCTTTCTGCTGCAGAGAAGAACTATGATGTGGGAGATAAAGAGCTTCTAGCCATCATCGCTGCATTTAAAGAATGGAGGCACCATCTGCAGGGGGTAGCACAACAAGTTATTGTGCTCACAGATCATCGTAACCTGGAATTTCTTAGGTCTGCTAGATGTCTTTCTCCACATCAGGCTTATTGGAGTTTGTTTTTGAATCAATTTAATTTTGTCATTTCGTACCACCCAGGTTCACGTAATGGGAAAGCGGATGCTTTGTCCTGAATCCATGCCACGGATTCCGTACCTGGGACCCTGTCCAAGACCAATGTCACGGGGTAGTAGCGGGAATACAGGGGACGAGGAACCTGGGCCCTTGAACTGCCCCTCTTTCCTTAACTTGGGGGTACACTTGAAGGTAGTGAGGCCCAAGTCACCGACCTGTCCCTATCTCCTGTTTAGCCCTGAGCTAAACCCCCAACCCCCTACCCAGGAGGCAAGACAGGAAATAAACTGCACCAAAATAACAAAAGGAAAGAAAAGACAGACACCTAGGGGTTAAATCAATTAAAAAACAAAACTTAGCTTTCTCTGCTGCAATGCACCGCACCACAGAGTAAGGCACCAGATCAAGGTAATAGCTGAAGTACCACTGCACTCAGCTTGGTTGGTCTCCAAAGTGCAAGTGTATCACCAACAGTCAGCTGATGCATCAGGTGACCTTTTAAAGGATGGTGGGAGTGGGCACCACCTTCCCCTGACAACTCATCAGCATTGTAATTACACCAGCGGCCACCGGGGGAAAAGACTGACATTAACTCCGATGGCCTGAAAGGAAAAAAGGTTTAATATGCAAAGCAAAATCTGCCACCTGATCCAAAAACAGATTGTGACAACCATTTTGTCAGATGCCAACTTTGTCAGAGTCATCCAGAATAAGGACTTATGGAAGACCATTAAGGAAGCCTATGACGCAGACCCATTCCTCCCTAACCCAACGGATGATGTGAACTTGGTTCTTAAGAACAGTATATGTGTTCGGGATCAACGTCTTTTCGTACCGGAGGTCGTAAAGCTGCAGGTCCTCAAGTTTGTCCATGACTTCAAGTTGGCTGGTCATCGGGGGGTACAGAAGACAAAGGGGTTCCTGAGCCATTTCTTTTGGTGGCCTACCTGTCTGAGGGATGTGAAGAGCTACGTTCTCTCTTGTGAGTTACGTGCATGTTTTAAGACTTCTCGTGTATCACCTACTGGTTTGATGCTACCACTGCCCGTTCCTGCTCGCCCTTGAGGGTCTATTTCTATGGATTTTATAGCGGAATTGCCCACCTATGGGCTAAATAACTCTATTCTGGTGGTAGTAGATCGCCTTACGAAAGATGCTCACTTCATTCCTTGTACTGGTCTTCCTTCAGCTAAGGAGCCGGTAGATCTGGTCATTCAGAATATGTCCTGGCTGCATGGAGTTCCAGATGAGATCGTCTCTGATCGGAGAGTGCAGTTTACCTCCAGATTTTGAGAAAGGATTTTGTTCTGCGCGTGATATCAATAGCTGTCTCTCTTCAGCATATCATCCTCAGACCAATGGGCAGATGGAGCGGACTAATCAGACTCTGGAGCAGTATCTTCAGTGCTATATCAGCCACTCGCAGGATGACTGGATAGAGTTGCTTCCTCTAGCAGAGTTCTCTTACAATAACTCGCAGAGTGCATCTACTAAGGTAACACCCTTCTTTGCCAACCTTGGTTATCATCCTAATATTCTTCCCAGATCCCCGATTGATGCTCCGGTGCCTGCAGTAGATGAGAGGTTGGCGGAGATGAAACGAAATCTGGAAACTCTGAAGGAATCGCTATCTCCTGCACAGGAGAGATACAAGAGATCTGCCGATAGGTTCCAGAGACCTGCACCCATGTTTAAGGTAGGAGACTCTGTGTGGTTATCCATGAGGAATTTAAAATGGAATGTTCCATCACAGAAGCTGGGACAAAAATTCATCGGGGCATTTAAGATCTCTGGGATCGTGGGTTCCGTTGCCTGGACTATGAAGGTACATCCTGTGTTCCTTGTCTCCTTATTAAAACCTGTGTCTCTGAATACTTTTCAGGGTCGTATTGCGCCTCCTCCTCAGCCTGTGTTGGTGGATGGGCAATAACAATTTGTTGTGGAGAAGATTCTGGACTCCACGATCCACAGGAATCAGCTGCACTACCTCATCAAGTGGCAAGGATATCGGTCTGAGGAGAACTCTTGGGAGCCGGGGAGTAATATTTGTGCTCTTCAAAAGATTGCTCTGTTTCATCAAAAATATCCTGGAAAACCTGGTCCTGGATCGTCCTGAGGCTGCTTCTAAGGTGGGAGTAATGCCCTTGTCCAAGATGGAGTCTGGTACTTCGCCCTGTCCTGGAACTTCCTGTCTGTCCTGCTATTTAAGTCCGGGTCGGGAGATCCTACCTGCCTGAGCATTTTGTTGCTATCTGCTTCTGAGCTACCTCCTGGATTGCCTCTGGAGTTCCTGCTGCTGCTCGTTACTCGGTGCTCTGCCTCAAAATTTCCAGTTGCCTTCAGTCTTCTAAGCTGCTTCCAGATCCTGGCTGGGGTTACCTGCTGTCCTGACTTCTGAGTCTGAGACTGTGTCTGCTGCGGCTTCTTTGCAAGACTTGAGCATGACTTCTCAGCCCATTTAAGGACCTTCTCCCTGTCAAGCTCCACCCATGTATTTCTGGACTTCCATGAAAGGTGTCATCTCCTCTATCTGCATAGTTCTGGACTTCGGCCGGGTTCACACTTGCGTTCAGCTGATCTGCGTATGGCTGCGTACTTTTTCCCTTAAGCTCCGCCTACTTCCCCATGCGTCTGGCGTCATCCTGCATACCTATCTTTAACATTGGGTACGCAGGGACATGTGGAAGTATGAGGATGCGTCCGCATGTGGCGTTTTGATGTGTTGTGTTCGGCGGCACATCAAAACGCTGCATGCAGACGCATCCGCATACTTTCGCATGTCCCTGCGTACCCAATGTTAATGATAGGTGTGCAGGACAAGGCAGGACACATGCAGAAGTAGGCGGAGCTTAAGAGAGGAAGTACGCAGCCATACGCAGACCAGCCGAACATAAGTGTGAACTTAGTGTCATGTGTGCATTGCCACGAAGATCGTCGCGGTTGCACATTTTGACTTCTCACAGCTGAGCTGCTGTTTCTTTGTGTTTGGCAGCTAGGGAGTTAATTCTGTCTGTGCTCGGTGCTGGGACTGGGTGCAGTTTCTCCCGGCTGCAATTGATTATTTGTTGATTGGTTTCCTTTAAATTCCTGGTTGTCTGCTTGGGGAGTTGCCAGTGAAACCTTCATGCAGACCACAGATAGGAATGAATCTGTATAGACTTTAGTTGTGAGCTCCTTAGTTGTTCTAAGCTCAACTTGGTTAGAGTTTATTTTCCAGACCATTTATGTTCCTTTGGTGTTTGAGTGTGTATGCAAGCGAGTGTTATCCTGTCTGTCTTATATGTCTAATCTGTGTATTTAGCTGAGATCAGCCCATATCCCTTTGGTGGTAGTCAGGATCCTTCTTAGGACTGATTACAGGGTTCAGGGTCTGATAGGAGACAGGGTTAGGTTGGAGACTTGGACCTCTGAACCATTATCAGTACCTCCAAGGTGAGGGATTAGTTAGGACCCCAGTTTAGGGTCAGGTTAGATCCCGGTCCACCTCTTTCCTGTTTCAGCTCATCAAGTCCTCAAGATTAACCCTGAGTTCAGCAGATATCGTGTCAGGTAAATCTATTCTATACTTACATGCTGATGTTGCTATACTAGTTGTTGTATAGAGTGTTGTTCCTGTATTAATAGTTTACTGACATTGTATACATATCATTAGACAGCGTGACATTTAGCCTTCTATGTATAAGTGCCAGTCGCACTCTTGCTTCTTTTACTGCTGGACTTCCACGTATTAGTGTGGGTTGCACTCTTGCTGCATACTACTGCTGGACTTCCAAGCATAACTGCTGGTAGCATTCTTGCAGCATATTTCTGCTGGACTTGTTCGTATTATCTAACATGGAAACCATAACCTAAAACTCAACTTTATTTGAATCATTAAAATTGAACCACAGAGAAATTTATCAAAGGTTGCAACCAGTATTGGACTGTGTGGTGGATATTACCAGTAAGCCCTAAGAAAGCTCTATTATACCCTAGTATTATTATTGTCAGTGATTGAGATATCTGTTACGCTAATTATGCATGACTCTTGGGGAATTAGTTCATCATGAAACCACTCTTTTGGGACTGTATCTATATTATTATTATTATTATTATTATACATTTATATAGCGCCATTTATTCCATGGCGCTTTACATATGAAAAGGGAAAAATATATACAGGTACAATAAACATGTGCTAGACAAGGGACACACAAGTACAGAAGGAGAGAGGACCCTGCCCGCGAGGGCTCACAGTCTGCAGGGATGGGGAAGGACAGGAACACTGACAGGTATGAGTGGTATATTGGAACAGGAGGGGACTTGTTCAGACTGGAGTTGCAGGAACTAATTCAGGAAGGACAGGAACACGGACAGGTATGAGTGGTATATGGGAACAGGTGGGGACCTGTTCAGACTGGGGGAACAGGAGCTGTTAGGAACCAGTTCAGACGAGGCGGAAGGGGGGAGGGGACAAAGACCCGCAGGATGTGGAACGGAAGCAGAGCAGAGCAAAGCCGCAGGTTGCGGAGCAAAGAGCAGAGCAAAGCCGAAGGTTGAAGAGAAAAGAGCAGAGCAAAGCCGAAGGTTGCGGAGCAAAGCCGCATGTTGCTGAGCAAAGAGCAAAGCAGAACCGCAGGGTGCGGAGCAGAGTGCAGAGCAAAGTCACAGGAGTAAACACAAGGATACACAGCAGGGTAGGGAAAGCTACAGACAAGGATACAAATAGGTACAGGTATAGCTCAGAACAGACAGTGTCAGGTACACGTACAGGTAAAGGATCAAGGATTCAGGCCAGGGTATGCAGCCCCCTGGGAGGCAGAGACAAGAGAAATAGCAGGACAGGACCTGCAACTCTGTAGCCAAAGACAGACTAAAAGAGTCTGTTGCTCAGGCGTCCCCCTATAGGTGGGGATGCCTTAAGTACCTGGTAACTCTTGGCAATAGGCAGGGGACATATTAGGAGAGTGCACACAGTCTCTGTAAGACTCAGGAAGTGCTGGAGCCGCCGCCCTAAGCATACAGTCAGGAAGTATGCAGGAGGCAAGGACATGAGGTTCACAGCAAGGAGCTGGCAGAGGACAGAACTCACAGCATGGCCCGGAGTGGTGGGTAAGATGGGAAATAGGAAGCCATGCAGTGATGTCGGCAGGGATGTTACAATTGCCTGTGGGCATGCCCAATAATTAGGCCATTTTGGGAGAGAATATGACAATTCACCACCAATCTGACAAATTTTGCTCGTGACAAACCCTTATGGGCCATATTTGGACAGCTAAACCCAGATACATACACCTGCTCTCCAGGGGCCCGTAAACTACTGCACTTAGTGGCGGCAGCTGGGACTAAAGCTATCTTACAGACATGAATCCACGTCCATGCCCCTCCCTTTACAACCTTCTTAGAAAAACTATTGTTTCTGTTCCAAATGGATCGAGGCCTCTTTGCATAAGGAGGGAAGGGTACAAGCTTTTTTGAAACTTGGGAAAGCTTCATCTCTTTGCTTCCACAATACACCCGGAGTGACATTGAGACATGCTTTCGGCCGACGGGCTGGTATCAGGAACAACTACTACTGGGGGGAGACACCTATATAGCGATGTCCTTGGGTAATCTACTACGGAGAGACATTGCTGGGTGTTGGGGATGTACTTTGGTGTTGGTGGGTCCTCAGTTTAACGTCGGGCACATATGCTGAGTGCCTAATGGGTAAAAAAAAGTACCTGTTTCTGTCATGTTTCCCTTTCCCCATCCCTCTTTTTCCCCTCCCCCGGTTTTGTGTTCGTTTTGTCTTATTGCTCCATGTACCAATGCATCCTCTATTATAGAGGTTTCAATCTATATGCTTTGAATAACATCTGCATTGTTGTATATATGTAAGGCAATTTTTTTTTTAATTCAATAAAAACAAAGTTAAAAAAAAAAAAAATGGACCGACTCCTAAAATATATAATAAATTGGGTACAGTAGTTCAATGCAGTTTGTGGGGAATATTTTTTCATAAGAATTTGGCAAAGTTATGAAATGTCCTATTAATGTCTGTCCTATTCCTAATTTAAGGTCTAGACTTTTAGCTGAGATGAATCTGTGCTGCAGTTTATGTTCATGATAAGTAGTGAAGCTCCTCCTCTACAGATAAGGGGAAAAAAATAAAACACACAGGGAAGGAATGCCTGCATTCATCTCAGAACTCCTGGAGTGAACAGGAAAGCAGGATTAAGGTAAGTAATTCTTAAAACATATCTAAACTTTCAATAAACTGTGCATAAATCAATAGTCCAGTATATGTTGTCTCTGTATGCTTGATGTTTTAATTTGTTTTTCCTATTAGCTCATGTTAGGAGAAAATAGTTGCTCTGATGACTTATATACATTATACATAGAATATAAGGGGAAAAACTGTTTTCTAACATCTCAAATTCGGAAATACAGTAACAGGATCGATGAGGACATATATATTTTGTGTGTGTGTGTGTGTGTGTGTGTTCTGGAAAATGATTCAACATAAACATGCTCCCTCCCTTCTCTTCATAGACTGTGAAGAAATATGATATGAAAGCATTTAGTGAGCTGTACCCTGAGACAAGCCTGACATTGAAAGTTCAGAGTAAAGCTATCCAACAGCATATTTTGCAAACTTTGTACTTATCTGTCATATTGATTTAGGCAAAGATTGTTTTATTTCTATCATAAGTTATACAGTGCATGATTCCCTATTCTTGCAAGAATTACATATACCGTATTTTTTGTACAGGACAAAATTTTGAGAGCGAATTTACATAATTACAAAATGTCTAAGAAGCATCTTATGAAGTCAGCTGTATTTGAGCATTTCACGGTGACTTAAGATAAAAAACATTTTGTGTGTCAGTGTATAAGTGATCCAGATGAAAACAAATGCTGTGATGCCAAAATCAGTGCATACTCAGGCAGTGATAAAAATGCTCCTTCAAGAGCTTCCAATCTAAAAAGACATTTACAATGCTGCCACCCAGAAGTTTACAATGCTGTGGTTGAAAAAGATCGCATCAGCACCAAGAAACCAGAGCACAGCACTTCCCGCCAAAGGAGGAGGAAAGAGCGTCTCAAACATCAGTTACAAGATATTTTGTAAGTGACAAAGTTACCAGGTACCATCATCATTATTTGCACGACCAGCTTTTACAGCTGTATACAGAAAAATGGCCCGCAAACTTGGTGTTTCTCTGGAAAGAGAAAGTATTAGAAAATTAGTGATTGAAGAAGCTCCTAACCAAAAGGAAGATCTTAAAAAGACTCTAAAGAGACGCTTTGTGTTTCTTAAAATGGATGCCTGCACACGTCACAGAGTGAACTATTTTGTTATCAATGTTCGATATGTTTGTGACAACAAAAAAATTGTTACTAAGACACTGGCAGTAAAAGATACTAAAGCTCATCACAGCAGCCAGTTTCTCCAGACCTTAGTGGAAAAAGTTCTGCAGGATTATGAACTCAAAAAAGAACAGGTTTTTGTTATTGTAACTGATAATGCTTCAAACAAAAGTACAATTAAACTGAAGAATGAGAATAATGAAGGTGAACAGTAGCTAGAAGAACATTTCACATTCAGTATGTAGGAGATGGAAGGCCACAGTCCTGTTCCCATGACGGAGGAACAAACAGATATTACTACAGAAGAACAGCAAAATGATTCTTTACAATTAGATGATCTTGTTGAAGCTGCTTCACACCTCTTTCCTATTCATCACATGCACTGTATTGTGCACACGCTGCAGCTGGCAATAAGAGATAGTCTGCAAGAGGGACATGCTGGAACTCTGATTGGCAAAGTGAGGAAATTGGGTATTGCTGCTAGAACCCCAAAAATTGATTCAATCTTGAAGAGACGTACAGGAAAAGGGGCATTTGTGGATCAAGCTACTCGGTGGGGTAGCATCTATTAAATGATTGAGCGATTGCTTAAGCTGAAACCCTTCCTTGTAGATATGGCCAACCCTCAGGTAACACTACATGAAGGTCAATGGACACAGGTGGCTGAATTGAAGGAATTGCTTCATCACCCATTTTACAGTGATTAAAAAGTTACAAGCTGAGGATTTAACTCCTGGCATTTTTAATAAAGAAGTGGAAGAACTTGTTGTTTTGTCCATCACAAAGAGGAGGTTTAATCGCAGATGGCATTGCTGCTTCAATGAAATGGAGAGAGACACTGCTATTAGAAAATAAAATTCTTCTGGCGGCTGTTTATGTGGACCCGAGTCATCGTATATTGCTGGATGATCAACAGCTTACTAAAGGAAAAGAAGGTCTGATTGAGGTAGCAGTTAGGATGAGTGGGCTACAGGTCGGCCAAGAGCAAGAGGACTCAGGTCCTGCCAGTGCTGCTGCTGCCGTTTCTTCATCCTCATCAGATGAGGAGTTTGATTTCTAAAAGTATTTGGACGACATGGAGCAGGCAAAGCGTTGCCGCAGGGAAAAAGATTCCACTCCTATAGAAAACAGATTGACCATATTTCAGCCAAATTTTTCACTTGCTCTCAAAGAAGTAGAAGAGTTCAATCGTTCATCAAAACTGACTGCGCATGAGGCAATTCCTTTATACCCTGAAATTGTTAGAGATGTTGCCCATGTGGTTACTGCTCTGCAACCAACCCAAGTTAGTGTAGAGAGGTTGTTCTCTAGCCTTAAAATAATTAGGTCAGATTTGAGGTAATTTATGAAGTAACATCTGATGGAGGCCATACCATTTCTCAGAACAAATTCATAGACTGCACAAATGCTATTCAGT
Organism: Oophaga sylvatica; assembly: GCA_033576555.1. Taxonomy (NCBI): domain Eukaryota; kingdom Metazoa; phylum Chordata; class Amphibia; order Anura; family Dendrobatidae; genus Oophaga; species Oophaga sylvatica. Next base: position 372,623,860 of record JARQOD010000001.1, on the reverse strand, counting down.
ACGTTTTTGTTGAAAACTTTTTTTTTCAATTACTGCATAGTGTATAATAAATTGTAAATATGCAAAAGTTTTTTTGTTCTAAAGTTGTATTCCAATAAAAATATTTTATGTTCTATCTAAATGTTTTGATTAATGTATTGTAATAATGATTAAAAGTCTGATGCTACCATTTTACTACAGTAAATTTATCACTTAAACGTGGAGTCAGAGTCGGTGTAATGGAAATTTGTGAGTCGGAGGTTTGGCTTACCAACTCCACAGCCCTGGTCATGGGCACCCTGTAAAGTGACATGTGTTCAACCTCACAAGTTAGAACAGAGGGGGGATATGTGAGTCAGTGGGGGGGGATCATATGTGTCCCCCAGGATGCGTATATAGAGATATTAAACCCACTGGAGCACATTGTGATTACAGCAAAACATCTGTGACTACAAGGCAAAGTAAAAGTGTATGTAGATTTGGTTGAAGTAGTTGACAAAGTCAGATTTTTAGGAAAACCTGACATGAGCTTTTAATTTTAGAGGGATTTGCAGGTTTGGTAGTGGGGCGAATCCCTCCCTCCACTACGGGTTTTGGGAGTGGATCTATATTCACAATTTCTATTTTAACTCTCAGTTTTGTCTTGGGTGTGTCAGTTTTGTTTTGCAGGAAGCAGAGCAGGAGGCTCTGTGCAACTCAGGCCTGTGTGAAGCTAACACAGAGCCAGGGACTTCAAAACTGCTGCTTCTCAGATTTGAAGTTAGATTTTAATATAAGTAATTCCATATCCGTCATGCTAAACACTTTTGTATGCCCGGTCATAGCATGACGGATATGGAATTACTTATATTAAAATCTAACTTCAAATCTGAGAAGGATAGAAAAGTCTGGGAATATAAACTTATGATGACCTTTGACACTCTTAGTGCTGGGATGAATATATCCCACAGTTTTATGTCTTTCTACAACAATTAAGGAATCTGCTTCCCTGACCTTTTAGGGTCATCACAACACAATACCAGACCCCAATCAGAGGGTAATAAACCTTTCACTCCTTATCTATGAACTAGTCATATATATGTTCATCCTTCTGCCATAATGACAGTTCTGCTTCACGTCACCTGTCTTACCTATTGCATTATTCCTGTGTCCTCTTGTGTATAAATATGTGATTCTTCAGCTTTTGTTTTAGTCTTTGCCTGATGAAGAGACCTGCGTAGTCTCGAAAACTTGCAATTTGTTACCATCTTTTCAGTTAGCCATTAAAAGGTATCAACCACTGAGGACTCTCAAGTCTAAATATTTTTCATTATAATCAATAATCTAAACAGATCCAAATTCTGAGTGGACTACTTTCTCTTTATATATCTTTATTGAGGTACAATGTACAGACTCAAATCCCCTGTGTAGCCACAGATTTAAAGCGCATCTGTCATTTCAGAATAAGCTGCTGTGTGTGCATGAGGAACAACACTATCTCTGGCCATTAGGACTTGCACCTTGCATTTTTTTTTTACCAGTTTTCACCTCTGTAGAGTACATTCAATTTTAGCTCTCTGAGCTAGTGGGTGAAGACCAGCTGCTAAGTTGTCTCCCATATACAGCACACACCAACATGAGGGATCCCTTGTCGCCTCTCTCTATGTAGCACACAGACATGAGGAAGTCCTTGTCTTCTATATGTAGCACCCAGACATGAGGGATCCCTTGTCTCCCCTGTGTAGCACACAGACATGAGGGAACATTGTCTCCTCTATGTAGCACACAGACATGAGGGATCCCTTGTCTCCTCTATGTAGCACACAGACATGAGGGATCCCTTGTCTCCTCTATGTAGCACACAGACGTGAGGGATCCCTTGTCTCCTCTATGTAGCACACAGACATGAGGGAACCCTTGTCTCCTTTATGTAGCACACAGACATGAGGGATCCCTTGTCTCTATGTAGCACACAGACATGAGGGATTTCTTGTCTCATCTATGTAGCACACAGACATGAGGGATCCCTTGTCTCCTCTCTCCATGTAGCACACAGACATGAGGGATCCCTTGTCTCCTCTCTCTGTGTAGCACACAGACATAAGGGATTCCTTGTCTTCTCTATGCAGCACACAGACATGAGGGATCCCTTGTGTCCTCTCTCTATGTAACACAGCGACATGAGGGATCCTTTTCTCCTCCCTCTATGTAGCACAGACATGAGGAAGTCCTTGTCTTCTCTATGTAGCACACAGATATGAGGGATCCTTGTTATGAATGTGCTAGAGATCGTTTCTGAGCAGAGGCTCCCTCTGGTGGTTACAGACAGTACTGAACCTTTCAGCGAGGAGTGGCAATCTGGGTTCACAGACTGGTCTGATATAAGGGAGGTTCCCTCCCATGATGGTTGCCGGTGATCAATTGTTCTTGTCTCAATTGTGGTTCCTGGTTCATTTGGAAGTTAGCTGTTGTGAATGTGTTAGAAATGAATTCTGAGCAGAAGCTCCCTCTGGTGGTTACAAACAGTACTGAACCATTTAATGAGGATTGGCAATCAGGAGTTACAGACTGGTCTTATATAAGGGAGGTTCCCTCCCATCATGGTTGCCGGTGATCAATTGTTCTTGTCTCAACTGTGGTTCCTGGTTCAGTTGGAAGCTTGCTGAGTCTTGCCTGCATCTTCTGCTATCAGATAAGATATTTTCTGCTTTTATTTTTGTGCTTGCTTTTTGCATTGTTCCCTGCACTTCTGTGGAGGTCAGCCAGGTCCCCTCCGGGGGCTTGTGCTCCTCTCAGTTTATCTGAGCCACTGTTATTTGTTCATTTGCCTTTTCCAGTTTTTTCAGTGGCTGCGGCTTAGTTTTGTGACACCAGAGAACTAATTTAGGTGGTAGAGGTCGTGTGATCTCAGGTGTTTTTGCAATTAGTAGATGTGAGGTCGGGACCGCCACCATCTTAGATAGGGCTTGTACCAGCCTCCATTTTGTCAGTTCACAGAGCCACAGACTGCTAACTACACAGGGCCTGTTAGCATATCCAGTACAACCGGTTTTGATGTCCACTATGAATCAAAAGGGCTTTAACATGCTAATTAGTTTAGGCCAGTGTCTGAATAAGATGGTCAGTCGTATGCTAAATAGCTCAAACTCAAGCCAGTATTTCCTGCTCCATATGAATTGCAGGCCAGTTAATATGCGTGCTTCAAAGCAAAGGGGAAGGGCCTAGCAGGTTTAAGAACTGTAGCCATGAACAGGCTGCTAGCAATCCATTTTCTCACTGCAGCAAGAAGCACAAGGGACAGATTTGATTTGCCTTGCCAAATGGAGCAGCAGCACATGCTTTGGGGACTGTCCAGCAACTGAAGACTGTTACCTGGGGACGGCAGAGCTCCCGCCTCCCCATGACCATACTACCCGGTAATATTGATCTATAGCTTATACCTTTAAGCCTTGTACATTATCGTTGTATTTTTTCTCTGACTGCAAATCCATTGTGATTACGTTGTATAGCTTTACTGTATATTTCTGTAATTATCTAGTGCGCCCTTAATGCAATTAAACCATAAAATTAATCTTGGGCTGATGCTTTTACTCTGATTACGAATCTTAGAATACCCAGTGGGTAACAGGACACCCTCCCCGGCGGCCATTTGCTCTAGGTGCAGTTCCCTTACTGACCTGAGAGACAAAGGGGGCGCCAGAGAGCTGTACCTGTGGAGTTACGTCCCATTGGTGACGTGGGAGGAAAGGGGATCGTCCTTCACATTTGGTAGCGGCGGTGGGATCAGAAGCTGTGATACCCAGGATACCATGTGGCGGTCGGCTTTGTTCCTCACAGTAGAGTTGGTATTTTTTAGGGTTTTTTGGATTGCAGTAAGTGTCCTTCCTATCCTTTTCTGTCCAGGTAGATTGGGCCCCAACGTTTGCTCATACTATTTTCTGTCTGTGTCTGTATTTCCTCTTGTCTAACCGCCATTACATGTTTGGGGGCTTCCTATGTTCTTTGGGGATCTGCTCCGGGGCAGATAGCTTTCCTCTTTCTATCTTTAGGTGTAGTTAACCTCTCAGGCTGTGACGAGGCGTCTAGGACCTACGTAGGAACGCTCCACGGCTGCCTTTAGTTGTGGTGGTTAGTCAGGGTACTGCAATCCAGTAGATTCCAACCTCTCTGGTGTATTGCCGTTTTTGCCTGCTCTCCTCAGCTACCAAATCATAACAGTTAGCTGGAGTCTTGCCTGCATCTCCTGCTTTCAGATAAGATATTTTTTGCTTTTCTTTTTGTGCTTGCTTTTTGCATTGTTTTCTGCACTTTTGTGGAGGTCAGCCAGGTCCCCTCCTGGGGCCTGAGCTCCTCACAGTTTATCTGCAGCCACTGTTATTTGCTCATTTGCTTTTTCCTGTTTTTTCAGCGGCTGCGGATTGGTTTTTGTTTACACTGAGATCTGATTTAGTGGGTGGCGAGATCGTGTGATCTCAGTATTTTTGTAATCAGAATTGTTGGATTTTTGTAGGGTTTTCTGGGTTGCAGAAAGTAATCTCTCCTGTCCTATCCTATTTAGTCAGCTTGTGGCCCCAGCGTTTGCTCAGTCTATTTTCTGCCTATGTTTGTATTTTCATCTTGTCTAACCGCCATTATATGTTTGGGGCTTCCTATTTTCTTTGGGGATCTGCTCCGGGGCAGATAGCTTTCATCTTTCAACCTTTAGGTGTAGTTATCTCTCAGGCTGTGACGAGGCGTCTAGGATCAACGTAGGAACGCTCCACGGCTACCTCTAGTTGTGTCGTTAGTTTAGGATTCTGCAGCCCATCAGTTACCAACATCTCAGGTGTTCGGCTGCCCTGCTGTTGTTCCTGTCCTCCTCAGCTACCGAAACATAACAGTATCACCGGCCATAACTGAAAATTATATGGTACTCACAGAAGGGAAAAATAGTGTGGAAAGAAAAAAGTTGTCAGAGTTGTCAGAGTTTTTTTATTTTTTTTTTCTGTCTGTTGCATTTTTTCCCTCTTTTTCTCTGGGTACTGAGGAGGATTTTTTTTTCTCTCAATGGAGTTTGCACAGTTGTCTGGCCATGTGGATCAGCTTGCCACTGAGGTTCAGAGTATGCTACCTATCTTGCTGGGTTGCCGGTTGTGGAACCTAGGATTCCCATGCCAGATTTGTTTTTGGGGGATCGGGCTAAATTTCTGAATTTCAAAATTAACTGTAAGTTGTTTTTTGCCTTAAAGCCTAAGTCCTCAGGTAACGCAGCACAGCAGGTTCAAATTGTCATCTCTCTCCTGCGCGGCGATCCTCAGGATTGGGCTTTTTCCCTGACACCTGGGGATCCTGTTTTGAATAATATTAATGCATTTTTTCTGGCTCTGGGGTTATTGTACGATGAACCTAATGTCACTGATCAAGCTGAAAAAACCTTGTTGGCATTAAATCAGGGTCTTGAAGATGCTGAGTTGTACTGTCAGAAATTCCAAAAGTGGGCAGTCCTGACCAAATGGAATGATGATGCTTTGGCGGCCCTTTTTCGGAAGGGGCTGTCAGAGAATGTAAAGGATGTTATGGTGGGATTCCCTGTCCCCTCTGGTCTCAATGATTCTATGTCATTGGCTATTCAAATTGACAGACGTTTGCGTGAGCGCAGAGGTATGCGTGAGATAGTGTTGCCTTGTGAGCCAGCTTCTGAGCCCATGCAGTGTGATAGAGTGACTTCTGGGGCCAGCGTCATGAGTTTGAAAGCGCAATGGGTTATGTTTCTACTGTGGTGATGCCTCTCATGCTATTTCAGTCTGCCCTAAGCGGAGAAGACGTTTTGCTCGCTCAGTTGTCTTGGGTAGTGTTCAGACTAAATTTTTGTTGACTGTTACCCTGATTTGCTCGCTGTCCACATTTTCTGCTCAGGCTTTTGTTGATTCAGGAGCAGCTATTAACCTGATGGATTTTGACTTTGCCAAACGTTGTGGGTTTCCCATCATACCCCTGCGGAAGTCTATTCCCCTACTGGGCATTGATTTTACCCCTTTGGCGGAGAATAAACCCCAGTTTTCTACTCAGGTGATAATGAGGGTTGAACCAGATCATCAGGAGAGTTGCAAATTTCTGGTGCTGTATAATCTGCATGACATTATTGTACTAGGTTTCCCTTGGTTACAGTCTCATAATCCTGTTTTGGATTGGAAATCTGTGTCTGTGACCAGTTGGGGCTGCCAATGTGTTAATGCCGACACTCCTGTTTTTTCTGCCTCTCCCAAGTCTCAGGATGTTCCTGACTTTTTGACTGATTTTTCGGATGTATTTAGTGAAAGTAAATCTGCATCTTTGCCCCCTCACAGGAGCTACGATTGCGCTATTGAATTAGTGCCTGGTGGTAAATTTCCTAAGGTCGCCTTTTTAACTTGTCTGTACCTGAACACAATGCTATGCGATCTTATATCAAGGAGTCATTGGAGAAGGGTCATATCAGACCATCCTCTTCACCCTTGGGTGCCGGTTTTTTCTTTGTGGCCAAAAAGGATGGTTCATTGAGGCCGTGTATTGATTATCGTCTCTTGAATAAGTATCAATATCCGTTACCCTTGATTTCTGACCTGTTTTCCAGGGTGAAAAGTGCTAGTTGGTTTACCAAGCTTGACCTCAGAGGGCGTATAACCTTATTCGCATTAGGCACGGGGATGAATGGAAGATGGCGTTTAATACCCCAGAGGGGCATTTTGAGTACCTAGTGATGCCCTTTGGGCACACTAATGCTCCTTCCGTCTTCCAATCCTTCATGAATGATATTTTCAGGGATTTTGTGGATAAATTTCTGATTGTTTATTTGGATGATATCTTGATTTTTTCCAATGACTGGGACTCTCATGTGAAACATGTTCGGACTGTGTTCCAGATTTTGAGAGAGAATGCACTGTATGTGAAGGGATCAAAGTGTCTTTTTGGCATACAGAAGGTCTCATTTCTGGGATTCATTTTGTCTCCATCTGTTATTGAAATGGACCCGGTCAAGGTTCAAGCCATCTGTGATTGGGTTCAACCTACTTCATTAAAGGCTCTTCAGAGATTTTTGGGCTTTTGCCAATTTTTATCGTAAATTTATTGGTAATTTCTCCGGTATTGTTAAACCATTGACTGATTTGACCAAAAAGGGTTTTGATGTGGTGAATTGGCCTCCTGAGGCAGTCTCTGCGTTTCAGGAACTTAAGCAGAGATTTACTTCTGCTCCTGTTCTACGGCAGCCTGATGTTTCTCTACCGTTTCAGGTGGAGGTTGATGCCTCTGAAATTGGGGCAGGTGCCGTTTTGTCCCAAAGAGATCCAGAGACCTAAGAGTAACCCTTGTGCCTTTTTCTCTCGAAAATTTTCTCCAACTGAACGTAATTATGACGTGGGTAATCGGGAGTTATTGGCCATGAAGTGGGCCTTTGAAGAGTGGAGACATTGGCTGGAAGGAGCCAAACATCAGGTGGTGGTCCTCACGGACCATAAGAATCTGGTTTATCTCGAATCAGCCAAGCGACTTAATCCTAGACAGGCCAGGTGGGCCTTGTTTTTCACATGTTTTAATTTTGTGGTTTCTTTTCTTCCTGGCACTAAGAATGTTAAGGCGGATGCCCTCTCGAGGCGTTTCTTTGCGGACTCTCCTGAGTTATCTGATCCTTCTGTTATTTTGAAAGAAGGTGTAGTTCTTTCCGCCATCTCGCCCAATTTGAGACTGGCCTTGGAAGGGTGTCAGGAGGATAAACCTGAGCGCTGCCCTATTGGGAAATTGTTTGTCCCAGACCAGTGGAAGAAGAGTGTGATGTCTGAGATTCATTGTTCCGCGTTGGCTGGTCATCCCGGGATTTTTGGTACCAGAGACTTGGTGAGTCGGTCCTTTTGGTGGCCTACTTTGTCTCATGACGTCAGGGAATTTGTGCAGTCCTGTGGGACTTGCTCTCGCTTGAAGCCTTGCTCTCGCTCTAGTGGTTTGTTAATGCCATTACCTGTGCCCAAGAGGCCATGGACCCATATCTCTATGGATTTTATTTCCGACCTCCCTGTTTCTCAGAGAATGACCGTTATCTGGTAATCTGTGATAGGTTTTCCAAGATGATACATCTTGTGCCATTACCAGCGTCGGACTGGAACACCTTGGGCCCACCAGAGAAAATCATTCTTGGGGCCCACTATGTAGCTACATAGAAATAAATACAAGACCACCAATTGTGCGGTAAAACATGATAATATCATGGTATAATATAAGGTAGTATAAATCTTAATTATGTAGCAAGATTGGGGTAGTCTCCCTCATAGAATATAAAGCTGCCCCCCCTCATAGGGTATAATACTGCCTCCCTCATAGGGTATAATACTGCCTCCCTCATAGGGTATAATACAGCCTCCCTCATAGGGTATAATACTGCCTCCCTCATAGGGTATAATGCTGCCCCTCTCATAGGGTATAATGCTGCCCCCCTCATAGGGTATAATGCTGCCCCCCCTCATAGGGTATAATGCTGCCCCCCATCATAGGGAATAATGCTGCCCCCCCTCACAGGGTATAACGCTGCCCCCTAATAGCGGATAATGCTGCCCCCCCTCATAGGGTATAATGTTGCCTCCTCATAGGGTATAATGCTGCCCCCCTCATAGGGTATAATGCTGCCCCCTCTCATAGGGTATAATGCTGCCCCCCCTTACAGGGTATAACGCTGCCCCCTAATAGCGGATAATGCTGCCCCCCCCCTCATAGGGTATAATGTTGCCTCCTCATAGGGTATAATGCTGCCCCCCCTCATAGGGTATAATGCTGCCCCCTCTCATAGGGTATAATGCTGCCCCCCCTCACAGGGTATAACGCTGCCCCCTAATAGCGGATAATGCTGCCCCCCTCATAGGGTATAATGTTGCCTCCTCATAGGGTATAATGCTGCCCCCCTCATAGGGTATAATGCTGCCCCCTCTCATAGGGTATAATGCCACCCTCTCATATGGAATAATGCTGCCCCCCCTCAGGGTATAATGCTATATATATAGAGATAGATAGAGATAGATTGATAGATAATAGATAGATAACTATAGATAGATATAGAGATTTAAAAAAAAAAAACACAATACTCACCTCTCCTCCTCGCTCCCACGCTGATTCCGGCGGCGGCTCTGCTTCAGTGTCAGGAGCTGCCGTCTGCCAGACACACACACAGCGGGTGCGCGATGAAGTGACGTCATCGCGCAGCGGCCGTGAGTGGAAAGAAGAGGGGACTGATGGGAGAGAGAGCGTCATCTGACGCTCTCTCTCCCATTACAACTGAGGTCGGCGCCGGCCCTGAATTACTGCCGCATAGCGGCTGCCTCTGCTGGGGGGCCCCTGGGAGAGTGGGGGTGTAGCGGGGGGCCCTGGGTCCCCTTGCCCTGATAGTGTTCACTGCACTGGGCAATGTTAGCCGCTAAAGTTTAGCGGCTAAAGTGAAATGATATTCACTGCTTCCCACGCCCAAGGGGGCGTGGAAAGCAGTGAATATTCATTTCTCTTTAGCAGCGGGGACAGGGGCTCCTGCCTCCAGTCACCCGCTGCTGCTCTGCTGGGACGGGCCCCCATAGCAGCTGCGTGGTGTGCCGCTATTAGCGACACGCCACCAGCTGGGGGCCCCTGGTGCAGCGGGGGCCCTAGGCAACTGGCCCCTGTATGCCATAAGGTGCCAGGGCCCACCGGATGCCAGGGCCCACCGGAGAATCCTCCGGTTCTCCGGTGGGCCAGTCCGACCCTGGCCATTACCTAAGTTACCTTCCTCCTCCGAATTGGTGCCTTTGTTCCTTCAGCACGTGGTTCGGTTACATGGCATTCCGGAGAACATTGTGTCTGACAGAGGAGTCCAGTTTGTTTCCAGATTTTGGAGGACATTTTGTTCTAAACTTGGTGTTCAATTATCTTTCTCCTCTGCTTTTCATCCTCAGACCAATGGACAAACCGAGAGAACAAACCAGACCTTGGAGACTTATTTGAGATGTTTTGTGTCTGCTGATCAAGATGACTGGGTCTCTTTTTTGCCTTTGGCTGAGTTTGCTCTTAATAATAGGGCTAGCTCTGCCACTTTGATGTCTCCATTTTTCTGCAATTTTGGGTTTCACCCTCGATTTTCTTCGGGACAGGCGGAGGCTTCTGTCTGTCCGGGTGTTGACTCTGTTGTGGAGCGAATGCAGCAGATTTGGGACCAGGTAGTGGAGAGGTTGTCTCTCTCTCAGGATAAGGCCCAACGGTTTGCCAACCGGCAAAGGGCTGATGGTCCTCGGTTTAAAGTGGGGGACTTGGTTTGGTTGTCCTCAAGAAATATCCCTATGAGGGTTGCATCTCCAAAGTTTAAGCCCAGGTTCATTGGACCTTATAAGATCATGGAGATTCTTAATCCTGTTTCCTTCCGTTTGCTTCTTCCAGGGACATTTAAGATCCATAACGTGTTCCACAAGTCCTTATTGAAGAGGTTTGTCGAGTCAGTGGTTCCTATGGCTGCGCCTCCTGACCCTGTTTTGGTTGAGGGCAATCTGGAGAATGTGGTTGAGAAAATACTGGATTCTCGTTTTTCTAGACAGAAACTCCAGTATTTGGTTAAGTGGAGAGGTTATGGTCAGGAGGACAATTCTTGGGTGTTTGCTTCAGACATCCATGCTAAGAGACTGATCCATGCCTATCACTGAGCTCATCCTGATCGGGCCTGGTTGCACAAGTGAGGGTTCGGTGACCCCTCCTCAAGGGGGGTACTGTTATGAATGTCTAGAGATGGTTTCTGAGCAGAGGCTCCCTCTGGTGGTTACAGACAGTACTGAACCTTTCAGCGAGGAGTGGCAATCTGGGTTCACGGACTGGTCTGATATAAGAGAGGTTCCCTCCCATGATGGTTGCCGGTGATCAATTGTTCTTGTCTCAATTGTGGTTCCTGGTTCATTTGGAAGTTAGCTGGAGTCTTGCCTGCATCTCCTGCTTTCAGATAAGATATTTTTTGCTTTTCTTTTTGTGCTTGCTTTTTGCATTGTTTTCTGCACTTTTGTGGAGGTCAGCCAGGTCCCCTCCTGGGGCCTGAGCTCCTCACAGTTTATCTGCAGCCACTGTTATTTGCTCATTTGCTTTTTCCTGTTTTTTCAGCGGCTGCGGCTTGGTTTTTGTTCACACTGATATCTGATTTAGTGGGTGGCGAGATTGTGTGATATCAGTATTTTTGTAATCAGAATTGTTGGATTTTTGTAGGGTTTTCTGGGTTGCAGAAAGTAATCTCTCCTGTCCTATCCTATTTAGTCAGCTTGTGGCCCCAGCGTTTGCTCAGTCTATTTTCTGCCTATGTTTGTATTTTCATCTTGTCTAACCGCCATTATATGTTTGGGGGCTTCCTATTTTCTTTGGGGATCTGCTCCGGGGCAGATAGCTTTCATCTTTCTGCCTTTAGGTGTAGTTATCTCTCAGGCTGTGACGAGGCGTCTAGGATCAACGTAGGAACGCTCCACGGCTACCTCTAGTTGTGTCGTTAGTTTAGGAATCTGCAACCCATCAGTTACCAACATCTCAGGTGTTCGGCTGCCCTGCTGTTGTTCCTGTCCTCCTCAGCTACCGAAACATAACAGATCCTTGTTTCCTCTCTCTATGTAGCACAGACATGATGGATTCATTGCTTCCTCTCTCTGCGTAGAACACATACATGAGGGATCCCTTATCTCCTCTCTCTCTACATAGCACAGACATGAGGGGTCCCTTGTCTCCTCTCTCTCTATGTAGCACACAGACATGAGGGATCCCTTGTCTCCTTTCTATATGTAGCACACAGAGATGAGGGCTCTGTTATCTCCTCTCTCTGTGTAGTACACAGACATAAGGGAGTCCTTGTCTTCTCTATGAAGCACAGACATGAAGGATCCATTGTTTCCTCTATGTAGAACACATACATGAGGGATCCTTTGTCTCCTCTCTCTATGTAGCACACAGACATGAAGGATCCCTTGTCTCCTCTCTCTATGTAGCACAGACATGAGGAAGTCCTTGTCTTCTCTATGTAGCACACATACATGAGGGATCCCTTGTCTCCTCTCTCTATGTAGCACACAGACATGAGGGATCCCATGTCTCCTCTCTCTCTGCATAGCACAGACATGAGGGGTCCCTTGTCTCCTCTCTCTCTAAGTAGCACACATACATTAGGGATCCCTTGTCTCCTTTCTCTATGTAGCACACAGAGATGAGGGCTCTCTTATCTCCTCTCTCTGTGTAGCACACAGACATAAGGGAGTCCTTGTCTTCTCTATGCAGCACACAGACATGAAGGATCCATTGTTTCCTCAGTGACATGAGGGATCCTTTGTCTCCTCTCCCTATGTAGCACACAGACATGAGGGATCCCTTGTTTCCTCTATGTAGCACACAGACATGAGGGATCTCTTGTCTCCTCTCTCTGTGTAGCACACATACATGAGGGATCCCTTGTCTCCTCTCTCTATGTAACACAGCGACATGAGGGATCCATTGTCTCCTCTCTCTATGTAGCACAGACATGAGGAAGTCCTTGTCTTCTCTTTGTAGTACACAGATATGAGGGATCCTTGTTTCCTCTCTCTATTTAAACAAGGAGAACCAGGAGTCATAGGTGATTATTAGGTAAAACAACACATCAATTCCTATATGAACACTTGGTTGGGTGGGCTGATTGAAGTTAGTTCCCCCAGCTGTCTGTGTAACATTATCAATCCACTATTGTCCCATTTATTTCTAGAGTACCCTCTCTTGGAGTTTTTTTGTGTGATCTCCCATAAATGATCATGTTACAAATCTCCAACGATAAAGATACTGTGTAGCTTCTCTTCAATACATGTGTACATATATGATTATTTCTTTTAAATATGGATATGACCCTTATAGGCACCACTTACACATATAGAGTGCACTGAGCATGGTACAGCTGCAGGATACAAAACACTGCGACTTCGGAGTCATTGTGCAAGTCCGCGCAGCGGTTGTGATGGGAAGGGAAAGCTTCTATCTGTCCAGCATGAGTGGTGTGCAGGGCGCGTGCGCACATTGGAACGAATAAAAACTTACTCGATCATTCTGGATGCGCCGCCAGTGCGCAAGAGCGGCCCGGAAGCAAGAAACGGATGGAATGCATACCGCGCATTCGCGAGGTGGAATGCATATTTAACAGGAAATAGGACACAAATGAGGCTTGGGGAGACCTCTAGTGTCCATAGGCATTCACACATGCACGGTTGCACTAATGAGGACACACTCATATTAGAGTCTGTTGACCAACACACTGCCCTCCTGCTCACCCATAATCCTCTGGTGGGAGGAAGCGGAAAATAAAAAACCCAAATGCCTTGGTTAGTTTACACCTGCAACCAGGATGTCCTATTTTGCCGGATGTCTTTTCATCTTTTTGACACTGGCTATTCCATTTGCCTCCTGATGAACTTACACAATGGAAGGGAAAAGCGTTGAGGCATTCTTTTGGTCTTCAGTTCCCAGTTTATCGTGGTCTGGCCATGTGACAAATACGAAAAGGAGGCTTTTCGTCAACTAAGAGATGTGGACACATATAGCAAATTATCTTATAATCCGTTGTCCTCCTCATCTCAGTTACAGGGGATTCTGATTAGGGCTTTTGAGGAGGGCACCATTAACAGAAAAATATTGGATGGATTAACAGTCAGGTCCCCTAGGATACCAACCTTTTATCTCTTGCCCAAGGTCCACAAGAACGCCATTGACCCTCCTGGGCGTCCAATCGTGTCAGGCATTGAAGGATTATGTGATCCAATATGCAAGTTCATTGATCACTTTTTGAAACTGTTAGTGGAAACTTTACCATCTTATATTCGAGACACAATGGACGTCCTTACGAGGGTGGATGGTGTCCTTGTGGACCAAGATGTCTTACTGGTCACTGCGGACATCCAAACATTATATATATTATTGACCACAATCATGGTCTAGATGCAGTTCGCTCCTTCCTCGGGACCTCCGACCTGGGCAGCCCTCTATGTGAAATCATTCTCGAGCTGCTGTGTTTTGTCCTTACAATTTTTTCATTCTCAAGGATGTGTTTTATTTACAGAAGCATGGCACAGCCATGGGTGCAGCCTGTGCGCCCTCGTATGCTAATCTCTTCCTGGGTTACTGGGAGAGATTCCTTTTTGGCAACATGGGAGCACAGGCCGCTGACCATGTGCTGTGCTGGCATCAATTTATTGATGATATTTTTTGATGTGGGGTGAGACTGCACAGCAGCTCGAGGTTTTCATGAATTATCTTAATTCAAATCCATACAATATTAAATTAACATATCAGTATGATTCCAAAAAAGTGGATTTCCTTGACATCTAGGAGAGCACTGAGTCTGGGTAATCTCCTAGTCACAAATCATTATATTCCACCTATTAGAAGCATATTTGGCACTAGAGGTCCACTTTTAGGATGCTTTCAATGTGGTCGCTCTCTGGCTTGCGCAAATGTCCTACTCAGCTCCACCTTTGATCGGATGGCCTGAAACAATATGAGATCAGACGTCACATCACTTGTGGCACGGACAACGTTATATGTTATGCAACGTGTGACTGCTCTCTGATCTACATAGGCCTGACATCAAGGGAACTTAGAACTAGAATGTGCGAAAATGTTTGGGACATTTGCACTGCCAAGACGGTCACCAGTCTCTCTGACCTGAAGACTATCCCGCATCACTTTAAAATGTTTCCAACTGTGACACGGGGTCTCTTCGGGTCAGGAGGATTGAGAATGTTCACTTAGTAATTAGGGTTGGAAATTATAAGAAACTCCTGGCTCAACGGGAGTCTTTTGGATTGTACAGCTTGACACATTAACACAGAGAGGGCTCAATGAATCATTGAGTTTCTCTTCATTTTTATGACTCATGTCAATATATATCATTCCTAGGTCAAGTTGTTGGCCCTATTCATGATCCATCTTTTAGCTCCCAAGACTTTATCTGGATGCATACAGTACAGACCAAAAGTTTGGACACACTTTCAAGAGACCGCTTTCAAATGTTCAGTTTGTCTGATTTTTCTCTCATAGGTATATTTTTGAGTAAAATTAAAATTGTTCTTTTAGTCTATAAACTTCAGACAACATGTCTCCAAATTTCCAAGCAATTAATTTTGAATTTTTTTTCTGACAAAGAAAAATGGTCAAAATTTTTAAAGAAAAAACTGTGCTTTCAGACCTCACATAATGCAAAGAAAACAAGTTCATAATCATTTAGAAACAACAATACTAATGTTTTAACTCAAGAAGAGTTCTGAAATCAATATTTTGTAGAATAACCATGATTTTTTAAAACAACTTTCATGCGTCTTGGCATGCTTGCCACCACACTGCTTCTGGCGCAAAAATTGAAGCAGTTCTTCTTTGTTTGATGGCTTGTGACTCTCCATCATCCTCTTGATCACATTCCAGAGGTTTTCAGTGGGGTTAAATTTGGGCTCCTAAGGGGGCAATTTTCATTGTCTGGTTGTTTCTAATCAATAGATCACCACTATATGGACACACCCCCTCTGGTTCACCATCAATATATCCTGTGCACCTGGTTTTCTTTCCTAATCACTGCGGCACACCATTTGGTCATTGACTGGATGTCTTTTATGTCCCGATATGCAGCAAGGGCAACTTAGGCTGCATTCAGGGTGAGCCGACGTTGAGCGGGAGTTGCCACTTTGCGTTCAAGATAGGGTGCCAACCTCCGCTGTTAGGAAGGGTGTACTAGGGTATTATAGGACCTTCTTAGGGCTTACTGGTAATATCCACCACGCTGTCCAATACTGGTTGCAGCCTTTGATAAATTTGTCTGTGGTTCAATTTTAATGATTCAAATAAAGTTGAGTTTTAGATAATGGTTTCCATGTTAGATATTTTGATCGACTGTACCCCACCATCTTTTGTTTTTTCACTTGTTCGTATTAGCGGTCGCGCCCCACTACTAAGTTTACTGGACTTTTCTGTTTTGTGCTGTCACTTTGTTACAATTGCAGGAAAGTCTCTGTTAGTTTGTGTTCTTCTTCTTGCTTTGTTAAATACACTTATTTGTCTCAGCTTTGGTCTCAGACTCGTTTTATCCCACGCAATCAGATTCCATAGTACCCACATAATTGTTACAATTTGGTGCAGATTTCATCCATATTAAGGAGAGGGAAAAATCTGCGCTGGAATCGCACGTTTTTGCCGCCGCTGCATTTTTTCTGCCAAGAGATTCAGAAATGGTGCAGAAATTGCTGCATCAAATACTTAACTTAAAGGAGCTGTCCCTGCACACGTGCACTTGGCCCTACAGGTTTTGGGGGGACTTGACATCATTAGGACGGGTGCAGACATCCCTGGGGGTCTGTAAGGACAAAACCTCCCAAAGTGGAAGTGAGCGGCGAAGGACAAACCCTTCCACACCAGCACCAATACCACATTGTACGGAGATATTTTGGGACATTGTATTTTGGTCCATTTTTGTTAAACCAGCTCTGCCTTTTGGAACCCCCTCATTCTCCTGAGCTTGGGGGTCTGCAGCCTCCGCACTCTCTTAGTTGTTTTGCTTGTCATAGCTCCATAGATGGCTCTTGCCTTCTGTCTGGTCATACATGGGGCATGGCTTTCCGTGCTCCCCATATAATACGTGCATTTGTCGTTCTTCGGGGGAGTTTAATCCAAAGCAACTGCAGAATGACAGTCAGTGTCGTGTGAAGACGGTGCCGAGGACAAGGAGACCTGCATCTGTCTACTCAAGGTGGAACAGTCAGGCCATTCACTGCGGTACTGACGTACGGACACCTGCCACCGCCGCAGCTGCCACACGTTATGGCTGTGTCCAGAAGGATTAGACATAACAGCAAGGCAAAAGGAAACCCCATTTTCCTGCTCCAGTATTGGGGTCACCCATTTAATGCGTTAAACACTAGGACATGTAAATGACATCCCGGTCAGGACTCTGCTCTCCTGATTTATGAAGCCCTTCGGTTCTGCAAGAAAGATGAACTCTAACTCCAAAAATGATGGTGACAACTTCTGACATGTCTAAAGTCTTGGCATGTACAGTACATGACATTTATTTGGGCTGAGAGGTATCTGTCTGCTGGCAATGCTATTTTTATATCGTGACCCAGCCTATAAAATGCCCTGAACTAACCGTGGGTTGTACAACTTGTAACCAGACCCTCGTGACTTTTCTTCCATAATATCACTGCGAATCACAAATTAGGTGCCATCATCCCATGTTGGTTTTTTTCTAAATGCATCGTTCCGGTTCCACTTTTTACCCAGTTATTGATGCCCATTTGGGGGGTTAAATCAAGCCCAACAGTGTTGGCATCTGTTCATCTTTTAAGGGCAAGCATCCCCTATGGTCCATTGATATGTGCTGGCAAATACTAAGAAACTCTTCAGTCTATGGCTGCCCTTTGGTCCTCTAGAGCTCACATCATTTTCAACTGCTAAAATCTCAAGAACAGAAGAAAATGTTCCTTTACCTGTAAAGCTCTGATTTGAAGGCCCCAAATTCCTTTATACTTATAAGATAGGATGAAATGGTGCGCCCTTTTAAATTCAGGATGTACTGGACCTCAGGGTTTAAAGAATGACTCTGTTTCACTCCAATGCCAGTGCAATGTCAGGCAAAAGCTTGGTGGTTCCAGGCAATGGGTTGAATAAAACAGAGGTAACAGCTAGCGATGAGCGAAATTGTTCAGAAAACAATCACCAAACATAAATTCGGCAAGAATATGGCACATTCGGATTCGTGATCGGAAACACAAGCAACATTTTATAAAATCGTGAAAAATCGGTAACATTCGGTAAAAAGTGCGGGAAAATATCTGCGTTGCCACAAAAGTATTTTAGCACTTTAGCAACAATAATGGTGGTGTATCATCAGCATTTGGCACATGTTTGATGAGGGGAGAGGGGTTTGCAGAGCTCAGAGGCACGGCGTTCTTATAAACATTTTTTTCCTAACTTTATGTGTACACATTGCGGCTAGCCAATCAGGGTGCAGGAAACACCCACAATGTCCTGACACAACGGCTTGTGTCATTGGCTTCTGAAATCACATGTCCATATAAATAGCGGACATCTTGTTTTAGCGCCATTTTGACACTGTAACAGTGCAGAGAGGCTGCTCCTGATGCTGCCACTGTTAACAGCAATATTTTAACTAGTTAGCTAGGCGGTTGTATATCAATCAGATAGTTTAGCTAGATAGTGTCCAGTGTGGCTGTTAAAGCATTTTTTTTTTTTGGCCGTTACTGAGGTCCACAGACAAAGCCAGCAGGGCACGTGTCCTACAA
>JARQOD010000001.1:372464518-372605512 GCA_033576555.1 Oophaga sylvatica | reverse complement strand
GTCCTAGCCTTTTATGCTGCTCGTATATCTTATATATTCCATTGAGTCATTTGGGATTTATATCCTTCTATTTTGGATTGTACAAGAAAAATTACCAAGGATTTCCCCCTTTTTTTAGACTCTTTATTACGGATTAGCCTAATTCACCTTGATCTAGACCTATGCAAGGGCAGGAATTTTTTATATAGTCTTGTGCTGGGTATTTGTAACATTAGCATAAGCAAATCTTTCACATTTTTATACCATAGATGATATACACTTCCCCCTTTCTGGGCACTCTGCTTTCTTATAGATTTTCTATGTACTCTTTTATTGTGCTAAATAAAATTGATTTTATATTTATTCTCTGGTTCTCGTCATCGGCTGTGTTTATGTAAGTCCTAGTTTCTGGTTGTATATTGTGATGTGAAGTACCAGTCTCTTTATATATGGACAATATTTGATAAATTAACTTTCTGCTTTAGAAAAATATTTAGACTTGAGAGTCCTCAGTGGTTGATACCTTTTAATGGCTTAGGCCGGCGTCACACTGGCGAGTTTGATGCGAGTAAGTCGCACGACATTCTCGCATCAACACCCGGCACGGCCGCCCGCTCTCGGACCTGAGTGTGCGGCTGCATAGAAATACATGCAGCCGCACACTCGGGTCCGAGAGCGGGCGGCCGTGCCGGGTGTTGATGCGAGAAAGTCGTGCGACTAACTCGCATCAAACTCGCCAGTGTGACGCCGGCCTAACTGAAAAGATGGTAACAAATTGCAGCTTTTGAGACTACTCAGGTCTCTCCATCAATTCTAAATATTTTTCTATCTACTGGCTAACACAGTACAAAGATATAGATCTTTCCTGTATCTTTCTGCTTTAGTAAAGTACCTTTAATTCAATGTGACTGGATTATGGGATATTCTGAATTATGGGATGTTCTGGATTATCAGATGGACACAGAAGTGTACAGAATCTCTGCGGTGATAATAATGTGCTGAGTGATTTATTATGTCCGCTCAGCCTCCAGATGGACGTCTTTCAGACTATCAGATGTTTGGGTAAAGGGAATTTACAGTGTAAAATTAACCACTTTCCTGCTGGTCTAATCTTGCAGAGTTGGATGAGTAGCGGTTCTGTATTCAGCGCTTCTTGCTGCGTCCTGAGCTGCGAGAGTTTGAGTCCATCCTCTGCACCCAGCAAAAAGGACATTGCCCCTTTAGACCCTGTGCACAAGTTGCGTTTTTAGATGTGTTTCCGCTGCGTTTTTTCAACGTGTGGAAACGCATCCAACCCGCAGCACAGTGCACATCCAATGTAATCCTATGGGAACTGCAGGTCTGCTGTGCACATGCTGCAGAAAAAAACGCGCCAATTTTCAGCGTTTTATTTTCTGCAGCATGTCAATTCTTTGTCCGGAACTGCAGCGTTTCTGCACCCATTGACTTGCATTGAGTCGGGCACTTCCACAGCAAAACTGCAGGTCTAAAAAAGATCTGCGGTTTTGCTGCGGGTGAAACGCTGCAGTTCGGGAGGGGGGAAGTGTGTGGGCCGAGTGTGGGCGTGTATAGTGTGCGGCGCTATGTGTGTGGGTGGTGACTGTGTGCGTGTATGTGTGTGCCGGTGTCTGCGTGATCTGTGTATGAGCGGGCCTGTGTGCGTGATCTGTGTATGCGCGGGGGTGTGCGGGCCTGTGTGCATGATCTGTGTATGTGCGGGGGGGTGCGGGCCTGTGTGTGTAATCTGTGTATGCGTGGGGTGTGCGGGCCTGTGTGCGTGATCTGTGTATGTGCGGGGGTGTGCGGGCCAGTGTGCGTGATCTGTGTATGTGCGGGGGTGTGCGGGCCTGTGTGTGTGATCTGTGTATGCGTGGGGGTGTGCGGGCCTGTGTGTGTAATCTGTGTATGTGCAGGGGTGTGCGGGCCTGTGTGCGTGATCTGTGTATGTGAGGGGTGTGCGGGCCGTGTGCGTGATCTGTGTATGTGCGGGGGTGTGCGGGCCTGTGTGCGTGATCTGTGTATGTGCGGGGTGTGCGTGATCTGTATGTGCGGGGGTGTGCAGGCCTGTGTGCGTGATGTGTATGTGCGGGGGTGTGTGGGGCTGTGTGCGTGATGTGTATGTGCGGGGGTCTGCGGGCCTGTGTGTTGTGTGTCTCTGCGTATGCAGGCATCGTCGGATGGGACTACAAGTCCCATCCGGCTATGCCTGCTACAGTGACAGTGACTGACACAATAGCCAATGATGGGACAGTAGTAGTCCCATCATCCGGCTAATGTGTTGAATGTAAAAAAAAAAGAACACATACATTGCATACACAGAGCATATAACATACAGAACATACACATGACATACAACACATAACAGAGTATATACTCACCAATCACCTAATCCCCGAAGCCATCGATCTGTAATAAAAATAAAATAATAAAACAACCTATACATCACCTGTCCACTGTAGTCCAGTGATTAACGAGTGTCCCATGACGATCTCTGGTGTAGAACACTGACATCGGGTGATGTCAGCGCTCTACACCACTCCTGCGATACACTCCTGCGATACAGTACAGTTCATTCTCTCACTGGCAATACTGGGTGAGAGAATTCCCATGCAGCATTGCCATAAAGTGAGAGAATGAACTCGGGTAACCTCAGTGATGCACTGCAGGAGCCATTGTCTCCTGTCAGTGCATCACTGGGAGGCCCTATAGAGCAGTGGCATCACCTGATGTCACTGTTCTAAAGGGAAGATCGTCATAGGACACTCGTTATTAATTGGACTGCGTCGGACAGGGAGTATACAGTTGTTTTATTTTTTTACTTTTTATGACAGGAGACCGAGGGAGTCGCTTGGATCTGAGCGTGTAATAAAAATATGAAAATCGTGTTGTTTTATTTCATTAAAATACTTTATTCTTATGTGTGTGTTTTTTTTTAACCCTTTCAAACCATAAGATTAATAATGGAGAGGCGTCTTATCGACGCCTCTCCATTATTAACCGGGCTTAATGTCACCTAACAATAGCTAGGTGACATTAACCCCTTATTACCCCATATCCCACCGCTACAGGGGAGTGGGAAGAGAGGGGCTAAGTGTCGGAAATGGCGCATCGTATAGATGCGCCAATTCTGGGGCGGCTGGGTGCTGGTATTTTTAGCCAGGGGGGTGCGCCAATATCCATGGCACCTTCCTAGGCTATGAATATCAGCCCGCAGCTGTCTGCCTAGCCTTTCTGGCTATAAATTATTGGGGGACACCACGTCATTTTTTTTTTGGGGTCCCTCTATTTTAATAGCCAGTAAAGGCTAGCTGAGGGCTGATATTCATAGCCTGGGAAGCACCATGGGTATTAACCCCTTCCCAGGCTAGAAATATTGGCCCCGGCTGTCGGCTTTCCCCCTCTGGTGCAGAAAATTGCGCGGGAGCCCACGCTATTTTTTTTCCCATTTTTTTTTATTAACTATATTGCGTTAAGATTTTATGTGTGTATGAGCGTGTGTCTTTATTTATGTACCATTTTATCTATCATCTATCTATCTATCTACCTATATATCTTTCTATCTATTATCTATATATCTATCTTTCTATATATCTTTCTAACTATCTATTATCTATCTATCTATGTATTTTCTATCTATCTACCGGTATCTATTATCTACCTATCTATCGCTATCAGTCTGTGTGTGTAATGGAGTGTGTGTTGGACAAATGTAAAAGAGGAGGTTGGACAAGAAATGGCATCACAAATCTTTTTTTTTGTTAAATAAAGTATCTTTATTTAGCTGACAAAAACGCATACAAAAACGCATGAGAAAAAAGCATGAAAAAGGGCATCAAAAATGCATCAAAAACTCATCAAAAAAGCATCCAAAAAGCACCTGCGTTTTCTGCCAAGAGGTGCCGATTGTGTGCAGAAAAATCCGCAGACAAATCCGCAACGTGTGAACAGGCCCTTAACATTGTGTATATAACATGTAATAACAGTAACACTAAAGTCTTGGTTTCTCCTCCATAGACCGTCATGCCATCAGCCCAAGAGGAAAACCCCCGGGAAAAGTCGCGTCCGCCCTCCACCAACCTGGCCCAACAGCAGCTCAGAAGCAGGTCCTTCACCTCCTGGCCATCCTCAGGTAAGGGGACCACCCCGCACGTGTCTTTCCTGCCCTTATCCTTAAACTGCCACAGCATGGGATTAGCCAATTTATCTTCCATTCTGGAGATGTCTGGCGCCGCTTATCTCCTGTGTTCCTTTACGGGAAGACTAGCTTGGCCCGTGCAAAATTTTCGCACATTTGTCGTCGGGGGCGCAGGCAATTTCAGAAAAAGCAAGCTGGTCAATTGTAAATGTATTTCATGAGATGATGAACACAGACAGGTATTTATAAATGTAGATTGGTAATACAATAAATTGGTTTGATAAGTAGAGGCCAAAAAATGTCTTCCGGTTGAGGTGCCACCTGAAGGTCATTGTTTCTTTCTGCAAGTTTATGAAAATAAATGTTTAAACTGTATTTAGTGATAAAATTGTGACTGTGTGGTTTGTTTGGCTCTTTTCTTGCTGAAGATGATTTATCATTTGTGTGTGTGGGGCGAAGTAATCATCGAAAAAGCAGTGTATGTATACAGATGTGTTTGCATATGTGACTCGCCTGCAGTGAAGTGTGCAATCTGCCAATATGTCTGAAATAGGCTGGGCAAGCACTTGGGCAAGCTGGAAAGACCCCAAGGCAAATGTTTGGATTTGTTTGTGATGTCTGTAAGCAGCTTTGTGGTAGTGTGCTTTGGGGTAGTGTGCTGCCACCTGCAGGTAATTTGACCTTTCAAATGGTGTATCATTTGTGTGTGTGGGTGGAGTATGAACGGAGCAAGTGTGCAATTCAATAGGCAGTACATGTTTACAATTGTGTTTGCATATGTGACTCACCTGCAGTGAAGTGTGCAATCCTCCAATTTGGCTGAAATAGGCTGGGCAAGCACTTGGGCAAGCTGGAAAGTCCCCAAGGCAAATGTTTGGATTTTTTGTGTATAGATCATTGAGAACTATTAGAGTTATCGCTTCTTATGTGTGCAAACTGTAAAGCGCTGCGGAATATGTTAGTGCTACATAAAAATAAAGATTATTATTATTATTACATATTCAACTACCACGTCAATCTGTATGTTCACTTCCGGAGGTCACTAATCTGAAAGACTTGTTCCCTTCAGGTACGGGTGATAAATCAAGAAGTATGTCAGACATTGATCAAGACCTAGAAAAAGAGGTAGTCTCCTTTCCCATCCTGTCAGAATTTCTATATGCCTTGCAGCACTGCATTTTTTTTATTAAAAAGGTGCTTTAGAGTTTAAAAAAAGTATTGCATTCATATAAATCTGTATGAATTGAGCTCCCCCTAGTGGTGGCTGAATACATCTATATGCATTGAGCTCCCCCTAGTGGTGGCTGTATACATCTATATGTAGTGAACGCCATCTAGTGGTGGCTGTATACATCTATATGTAGGAGCTCCCCCTAGTGGTAGGTATATACATCTACAACCAGCAAGGAAAGAGAAAAAAAATTTGGCACTCACCAGATTGCTGTGTAACCAAAGTCCTTTATTTTACCATGTTCGGTAAGGACAATGGTTTTTAGGGCAGGTGAACAGAGGCATGTGGGGAACACAGACGGACGACTGCCGTTTCGAGTCAAAAACTCTTCCACAGGTCCGAAGAGTTTTTCAGGTATACCTATACATAGTATAGGTATACCTGATTTTCTACGACCACTGATGATCACCATGGACATGACAGATTCGCCACTGGCAGGGTTAGATTTTCTTGCTCCTCTGCTGGTGTGGCATCTCCAACTTCTTCCACCCGAAATGTCCTGCTCCATTGTGGTACGCCTCCACGACCATTGGCGCATCCTGCCGGAATTCATGAGTGCGCATGTTGATGTTCCTCCGACACAGCTTACCCTCATAGATGAACAGCTTGCCCTTCTCCTTCCACAACTGCTGTTTCCTGTGGAGCATCTGGACCAGGGCGTGAGTCAGCTTGTGTCAGCAACTCCTTTACTAGGTGGACTGCCGGGTCGTTATCCTGCGTCTCTGCCCACTAATGGTGGGCAATGGGTTTAACTTGGCCTCTTTGCACAATGTAGCGCTTGTTTCTCACCCCTTGGGAGTGCTGGGCCGCAGCTGGGCGATGGAAGGCCGGTAACTCGATTTCTTCGAGTTCTTTTGGATCCTCTCCCTGTCTGGTGATGTCGTGTGTGCATTGCCACGAAGATCGTCGCGGTTGCACATTTTGACTTCTCACAGCTGAGCTGCTGTTTCTTTGTGTTTGGCAGCTAGGGAGTTAATTCTGTCTGTGCTCGGTGCTGGGACTGGGTGCAGTTTCTCCCGGCTGCAATTGATTATTTGTTGATTGGTTTCCTTTAAATTCCTGGTTGTCTGCTTGGGGAGTTGCCAGTGAAACCTTCATGCAGACCACAGATAGGAATGAATCTGTATAGACTTTAGTTGTGAGCTCCTTAGTTGTTCTAAGCTCAACTTGGTTAGAGTTTATTTCCCAGACCATTTATGTTCCTTTGGTGTTTGAGTGTGTATGCAAACGAGTGTTATCCTGTCTGTCTTATATGTCTAATCTGTGTATTTAGCTGAGATCAGCCCATATCCCTTCAGGAGGGGGTGGTAGTGTCGGCTGTATTTTCTGAGCTTGAGGAGGAGGTGTTAGAGGCTCAGGGGGACGCCCCTGCAGGACCTCCAGGGAGACTGTTTGTCCCAAATCTGTTGAGACAAAAGGTTATTGAGGCACATCATAATTCTGCTCTAGCAGGACATCCAGGGAGTAAGGCTACTTTAGATCTCCTTTCTCGCCGGTTTTGGTGGCCTAATGCTAATAAAGATGTTATAACTTTTGTCGCGTCATGTGGGGTGTGTGCTCGCTCTAAAACCCCTCATACCCGTCCGTCTGGGACCCTTTTACCCTTGAAACTTCCGGAGCGTCCATGGACTCATTTATCTATGGACTTCATTACGGACCTTCCTCCGTCGTCAGGGAATACTGTCATACTGGTGGTTGTTGACAGGTTCAGTAAGATGGCACATTTCGTTGCTCTTCCTGCACTCCCTAATGCTAAAACTCTGGCGCAGGTGTTCATTAGGGAGATCGTTAGACTTCATGGGTTGCCTTCTGATGTGGTGTCAGATAGGGGGTCTCAGTTTGTGTCCAAATTTTGGAGGGCATTTTGTTTACGTCGGGGGATGCAATTGTCATTTTCCTCGGCTTTTCATCCGCAGACCAATGGTCAGACAGAGCATCTGAATCAGAGCTTAGAGACATATCTCCGGTGTTTTGTCTCAGAGAACCAAGAGGACTGGTCTTCTTTCTTGCCTCTGGCAGAGTTCGCTCTTAACAACAGGCGGAGCGAGTCCACTGGTAAGTCCCCGTTTTTTGGGGCATATGGTTTTCATCCCCAGTTTTGTACTTTCAATGGGGGGGGCCCTTCTGGGGTTCCTGAGGAGGAGCGTTTCTCATCGTCACTTGCTTCTGTGTGGAGAGGTGTATTGAATAATCTGAGTGCGATGGGGAACCGTTACAAACGTATGGCTGATAGGAGGAGAGTTTCTGGTCCAGATCTGAATGTGAACGATCTGGTATGGTTGTCTACCAGGAATATAAAACTTAAAGTGCCCTCCTGGAAACTGGGTCCCAGATTCATCGGGCCGTACAGGATCAGTTCCATAATTAATCCTGTGGCATTTCGTCTGGACCTCCCTCCTACGTTTAAAATTCATAATGTGTTCCACAAGTCTTTACTTAAAAGGTATGTGGCACCAGTCATACCGTCACCTCTACCTCCTCCTCCTGTGTTGGTCAATGGTAACTTGGAATTTCAAGTATCAAAGATCATTGACTCACGTCTGAATCGCCGGTCCCTTCAGTACTTGGTGCATTGGAAGGGGTATGGTCCAGAGGAGAGGACGTGGGTCCCTGCGTCTGATGTTAACGCAGATCGTTTGGTTCGGACCTTCCACAGAACTCACCCGGGCAGGCCTGGCCCTGAGGGTCCGGAGGCCCCTCGTAGAAGGGGGGGTACTGTCATGTGTGCATTGCCACGAAGATCGTCGCGGTTGCACATTTTGACTTCTCACAGCTGAGCTGCTGTTTCTTTGTGTTTGGCAGCTAGGGAGTTAATTCTGTCTGTGCTGGTGCTGGGACTGGGTGCAGTTTCTCCCGGCTGCAATTGATTATTTGTTGATTGGTTTCCTTTAAATTCCTGGTTGTCTGCTTGGGGAGTTGCCAGTGAAACCTTCATGCAGACCACAGATAGGAATGAATCTGTATAGACTTTAGTTGTGAGCTCCTTAGTTGTTCTAAGCTCAACTTGGTTAGAGTTTATTTCCCAGACCATTTATGTTCCTTTGGTGTTTGAGTGTGTATGCAAACGAGTGTTATCCTGTCTGTCTTATATGTCTAATCTGTGTATTTAGCTGAGATCAGCCCATATCCCTTTGGTGGTAGTCAGGATCCTTCTTAGGACTGATTACAGGGTTCAGGGTCTGATAGGAGACAGGGTTAGGTTGGAGACTTGGACCTCTGAACCATTATCAGTACCTCCAAGGTGAGGGATTAGTTAGGACCCCAGTTTAGGGTCAGGTTAGATCCCGGTCCACCTTTTTCCTGTTTCAGCTCATCAAGTCCTCAAGATTAACCCTGAGTTCAGCAGATATCGTGTCAGGTAAATCTATTCTATACTTACATGCTGATGTTGCTATACTAGTTGTTGTATAGAGTGTTGTTCCTGTATTAATAGTTTACTGACATTGTATACATATCATTAGACAGCGTGACAGGAGAGTTGGGCATCCTGGACAGTGCATCAGCATTAGCGTTCTTATGCCCTGCTTGGTACTTGATGGTAAACTCGTAGTTGGACAGCCGGGCCATCCATCGCTGCTCCAGCACACCCAGCTTTGCCTTTTCTAGGTGGGTCAGCGGATTATTGTCCGTGTAGATAGTAAACTTCGCTGAAGCCAGGTAGTGCTTGAAGCGCTCTGTTACCATCCAGACTATGGCAAGGAACTCCAGTTTAAAGGAACTGTAGTTTTCGGGGTTCCTTTCAGTGGGACGAAGCTTCCTGCTGGCGTAGGCAATCACTCTCTCTCTGCCTTTCTGCACTTGCGACAGGACTGCTCCTAATCCTACATTGCTGGCGTCAATGTAAAGTACAAATGGTTGGTCATAGTCAGGATAGGCCAGGACTTCATCTCCCATGAGAGCCAGCATCATCCGAGTGAAGGATTCTTCTAGCCTGTTGTTCTACTCAGAGGACTCTTGTTCTTGGCCTTCTTGGATTGGCCCACCAAAAGGTCTTGCAGGGGTGCGGCTATCTTGGTGAAGTCCTTGATGAATCTCCGGTAGTAGCCCACCAACCCAAGGAACTGCCGTACTTCATGAATGTTGCTGGGTCTTTGCCAGTCCCGGATAACAGTGACTTTGTCAGGGTCTGGTGCCACGCCTTCCGCACTTACCATATGGCCTAGGTAGTGCACCTTGGGCTTCAAAAGGTGACACTTGGACAGCTTCACTTTCAAGCCAAAGTTGGACAGGGCTACGAACACCTCAGGCAGGTGCTTCAAGTGGTCTTCATAGGTTTTGGAGAAGACGATGATGTCATCCAGGTACAGCAGAACGGTTTAAAAGTTTTTATGTCCTAGGCAGCATTCCATTAACCGCTGGAATGTCCCAGATGCACTGCAGAGCCCAAATGGCATGTAGTTGAACTCGCTGAGTCCCATTGGTGTCGTAAATGCTGTCTTCTGCTTCTGCCACGGGAACCTACCAATACCCACTGGTGAGATCTAAAGTCGAGAAATAGTTAGCGGATCTCAGTGCAGCCAATAATTCCTCAACTCTAGGTAATGGGTAAGCTTCCTTATGTGTAATGCAGTTAATCTGCCTGTAGTCAACACACATTCTTACAGTGCCATCTTTCTTTTTAACGAGGATTAATGGAGCTGCCCAGAGGCTACAACTGTCTCTGATTACCCCAGCCTCCTTCATCTCCCGTAACATACTCTTGGCACATTGATAGTGTGCTGGAGGTACAGGCTAGTACCTCTCTTTAATGGGTGGATGATCTCTGGTGGGGATATGTTGTTGAACCCCTTTTGCCTGCCCAAAGTCTAGAGGGTGTTTGCTGAAAACACGCTCATACTCTCGAGCCACCTGATAAGCCCCATGCTTTTGGTGCAAAGGGGTGGAGTCAGTGCCCACGTGTAGCTGCTGACACCAATCCATCCAGATGCCCCTCAGAGCCATTGTCCTCCACCTGATCGGACGGAAGCAAGGGTTCTGCTGCCTCTATTGCATTGTTACTGACAGTGAACAGCTTAGCAAGGTTGGCATATCGTAGTAAATGGACCTCTTTTTCCCCACAATTCAAGATGCGTATTGGTACCCTCCCCTTGCGGACATTGACTACCCTCTGGCTGTCAGGATGGTGGGCCTACTATCAGAGTACACTGGTTCTACCAGGGCCTGGTAATCTTGACTCCTGAGACCTATTGCTGCCCAACACCAAAATAACATTTCACTCCTAGAGGGTACTGCAATGGGGAATGGATCACTCACTCTGACTGCCGACTTCTCCAGACAGCTCTACCTGTTGTCTCTGCATCAGTGCTTTGATCTCCTTTTGCAGGACTCGCTGCTGACTGGAACTGGCGGTCTCAGCTACCTGTTGCAACAAAACAATAATTTCTGCAACACAATTTTTCATTACATTGGTGCCTAAAGTAATCATAGGATGGCATTATCGTTTGTCAATATCAACTATGATCAAACCTTGAGACTGCAATTCTACTCGTCCAATCTTAATGATCACCTCTTTATACCCCACCTGAGGCAAGGGCTGACCATTACTGGCAAAGATGGTAAGGTGTTCATCTGGGCTGCGAGTAATGTCTGAATCAGCACAGTACTGCTTAAAGAGGACATTTGACATTGTTGTCACCTGGGAGCCGGTGTCCAGTAAGGAGTTCATCGGGAAGCCATCAATCACGACGGGCAGGACTGGCCGTCCTCCCACGTACTAGTCTTGGCAACTTTGTGGGCCTGGTCGTCTTACTTCTGGGGATTGGCCCTCTGCCCCAGGGGTTGCTCCTTTAAATTACAGAATCTTGGATGTGCCCCGCCTTGTTGCAGCGGTGACAGATGGGCTGTCCGTCCTCGTCGTAACGATCGCTGTCTTTACCTCTGGTCGGTAGGATTCTACTCTGCCGTCGCCACGGTATGTCATCTGGACTGGAGGCCAGCTGGATCTTCGTCTTTGGAGCCACTTAAATGGACTGCACAGTTTTAGTGAGTGCAGCCACACCTTTAGTCAGTTCCTGGACCTGGAGACATAGGTCCTGCAGAGGAGTCATTACTTTGGGTCGGCGCGTCGGCCTCAACGGGAGTCCGGGGAAAGAATGCTGCCTCCTGCTGGTATGTAATTGCTGGGCGCCTCGGGGGTGCTGTGCTGCTAGTATTTGGTTCACGCAGCACCCGGTGGCTCTATCATTAAAATGCGCAAAGTCCAGGTCAGGATTTTGTAGGGCCATAATGCGCAGCTGTGTCCTTTGATTGTTAGACAGGAGTCCCTCTATAAACTGCTCCGTTAGCAACTTATCCTCGTCTTGCACACTGTCAGGGTCAACCTGCTTCATGGCCCGTAGCGCCTCCTGAAGGTTAAGAGCATAGTCCCGTATACTGTCCTGAACCTATTGTTTGCACCCAAAGAATCTCATTTTTATCTCTGCTGCAGTGCAGGTGTCAAAGGTGTCCTTCTGCCCGGCCAAGATTCTTTATCAGTGTCCAGCCAGGACTTTACTTCCCTCTGTGCCGCACCAGTTAACTGACCAATGAGGATGCTGACTTTTTAACTCTCAGACAGGGGGTAAACTTTAAACAAACTACACAGTCTCTCCTTGAAATCGCTCAGGGTGTGCGAATCCCCTGAGTACTGCAGTAACCAGGCCGCTCTTGGTATGTACGGCATTGATAGCGGCATTATGGGGGCTGCGGCTGAGGCCACTGCTGGATCTTGCCGCACTATCGGGGCTGCTGCTGCATCCGCCGCTGGATCTTGCTGCACTATGGGGGCTGCGGCTGCGCCCGCCGCTGAATCTCCACCTGGGTTGGATATGTCCTCCCCCCCCCCCTAGTAAACCTCTGCCAGGCTCTGTTTATCGTACCGCAATCAGCGGCTGCTCCGCCGGAGGGCTGGATGAACTCCTTCAAGTCTCCAAGTCGGGCTTCCTGCTTTCCACCCGCTGACGACAGAGCGCTTTTATTCCTGGGTTCCACCCACGACGGCACGCCCCTCTCTTCCCGCGAGCCGTGTGACTCAGCAATGGCGGCGATGTCACAATTCAACAAAGTCTATGGCACACAGTACCTGGCAATGCCGGGCCACGTATCCTGTTCGTGACGCCAAAATGGAGCCCCCGCCAGGGCCGTGAGGATACTCGGTACCGGGCCGGTTCTTAAGGGGATGTGTCACGACAGCAGTGACCCGGTCTGTGGCCCTGGGCATCCAATGAAAAATGATGATCAAGGGGAAATAACGTTTATAAGAGATGATTTGTGACGCCACCTATGTTACTCGGCTAAGGATTGCCGACGCTGCTTAAAGAGACCGCTGGGGCTGATGGTGATGCAGCAGAGTTGACACAGCTCTCCCCAGGTAGAGCTTAGACCCAGGGCAATTATATTGTTAAAGATAGTGATAATGGCTGTAGTGCAGGGCTGAGGTGACGCAGCAAATAAACAGGAGGACACAGCGGGGTGTAGTCTTCACACTTTTACTCACAGTTAGAGGTGCAGACCAGGGTACTGAGTACAGATGGTAATGGAGATCCAGGCAGCCTGGAAGCAACTTAGGATCCACTAAGCCAGATGGGTTGGAGGCCTCCTTTCTGCGCTGTCCTATGAGGTCCTTGCTGCCTAAAGCTATGCTTGGTCCTCTGTTCCTTACTGTCCTGTGGTACTTGAACATATGGCAGGCAGCTTGAGCCCATTGCAGGTGTTGCTCCTCTATGGCGGCTCTGGGCTGATCTGCTGCTGTGCCTTCAGGCGTATGATGGGGCCAGGAGGCCTGCAGTCTCCTGTCCTCCAGATTTGGCTGCTGGGAATGTTGTACCTCTACAGCCTTGGACTCCGGCGTCTGGTTTCAAGCGCTCTGCCCTGGGGTGAGCTTGATCACAGCTCCAATCGCCAAGGTTTCCTAAACTTCTCCTTTCCTCTCTCTCTACTCTGCTCTTGGGACGAGATCCTCACTCCTTCAGTCCCCAGCACTAACTGACTAACCCCTCCTCCAGGCCAGAACTAATAGGGAAGCTCCCCTACAAACGGGGTTAGAGCTCCCCCTTCTGGTCTGGAGTTAGGAAAAGTGTTGCATGTTGGAATTACCTGGCCAGGGGATCCCTCCTTGCTTCCAGGCATGACATCACCCCCTGTGAGGGAGGCAATGCCACTGTGGCAATCGGACTCCTGGGGTGCCACATATACGTCTGCGTGTAGTGAGCTCCCCTAGTGGTGGCTGTATATGTCTGTGTGTAGTGAGCTCCCTCCAGTGGTGGCTGTATACGTCTGTGTGTAGTGAGCTCCCCCTACACGTAAGAACAAAAATATAATTAAAACAAAATTCCTGGCGTAGTTTGCAGAATTTATGCCGCAATTAATTAGGCTTTAAATTCTGATTTGTGAGAACATTATTTGAGGCACAGTGGGTGTACATTTCATAACACAACGTAAAGGCTCCGCAGTCCCAGGCGCTCCGCCTTTGTGCCGGGGTGAGATCGCCGCCCTTGTGTGCCAGATTGAGATTGCTGCACTTGTGTGCCGGGGTGAGATCGCTGCCCTTGTGTGCTGTGGTGAGATCGCCACGCTCGTGTGCCTGAGAAAACACAGTAGTTTGACAATAAATGGCTTCACCCAACCACTAACCATGAGTGTAGGAAAATTTTTGGTGTTATCATTCATATTCTCTGAAAAAAGGCCAAGAAAGCAAAAATTCTGCCGGGATATGTAAACTTTTGAGTACAACTGTATTCACAGCGGCCTCCGAGGTTAATCGTGTATAGGGGGCTTTCTAGTGTGGCTGATGGTATTGCGTCAGGTTTGAAATGTGCTGCTCCTGAACACATGCTCCACTCCAGTCACATCCAAAGCTGCATCCAAACATCTAGTTCATGCCTGTCCTAAATACGCTCTGCTACTTTGACACTGGACAGGACGAGGAGCAGAATGCTGCAGCTCTGGATGTGATATAAACAAACACGTTAAAGCCCAAAATAGCAGCATGTCGACTAAATTGTTAATTTACTATAATCTAGTAGCTGCTTATCAAAAAAAGGACCCATACTTAGGTTCATTTGTCATGAAGAAAACCGATAATGAAAATATGAACCTGAATGCCAAAAAATATATAAAAGGGTATAATTTTACTGAAAAAACATAGAACAACATATACACATAGATTAAAAAGTGGGAAACCCGAATGGGGCACCACAATCCACAAACAAGCCTAAGGAGGTTTGCATATAGACATAAATAAGCCAGTAACAGTTGTGAACCCTCCAACTAAACTCCCCAAGTGTGAGACAAAAACAAAGTCTACTAGCTGGGTTTAACAACAATTATAACAGCCATATAAAGATGAAATGTCAGCAAGAAATCTTACCTCCAGTGGATTGTGGTGCCAGGCCCCTACGTACGTTTCGGCTGTGCAGCCTTCTTCCGGGCTGGATGTGAGCAGAGTAGCCATTTCCCAATCATCCACACATTTCCAACCTGAGAAGTCATTAAGTTACTGAAGATCCATAAATGTGTTTCTAAGTTAATTAATAATAGTAGAATCATAGAATGGTAGAGTTGGAAGGGACCTCCTGGGCCATCTGGTCCAACCCCTGCTCAAAGCAGGATTCTCTAAATCATCCCAGACAGATATCGGTCCAGCCTCTGTTTGAAGACTTCCATTGCAGGAGAACTCACCACCTCTCGTGGCAGCCTGTTCCACTCATTGATCACCCTGTCAAAAAGTTTTTTCTAATATCTAATCTGTGTCTCCTCCCATTCAGTTTCATCGCATTGCTTCTAGTCTTTCCTTGTGCAAATGAGAATAAAGATGATCCTTCTACAATGTGACAGCCCTTGAGATATTTGTAGACAGCTATTAAGTCTCCTCTCAGTCTTCTTTTTGCAAGCTAAACATTCCCAAATCCTGCAACCGTTCCTCATAGGACATAGTTTGCAGACCGGTCACCATTCTGGTGGCTCTTCTCTGAACTTGCTCCAGTTTGTTGATGTCTTTTTTAAAATGTGGTGCCCAAAACTGGACACAGTATTCCAGATGAGGTCTGACCAAAGAGTAGAGGGCAATGACTTCACGTTATCTAGACTGTATGCTTCTGTTGATACATCCTAGAATTGCATTTGCCTTTTTTGCTGCTGCATCACACTGTTGACTCATGTTTAGTCTGTGATCAATTAGTATACCCAAGTCTTTTTCACATGTGCTGTTACTTAGCCCTATTCCTCCCATTTTGTATATGCTTTTTCATTTTTATTGCCCAGATGTAGTACTTTGCATTTTTCCCTGTTAAAATCCATTCTGTTAGTTGCTGCCCACTGTATTCTGTTTGTTAAAAAATAATGTGTAAAAGTGAATTGTGCGGCATCACAAGTGGCGCTCGACCTCACGCACGGCTTTGTTCCACTTACTGACACTTCTTTACATTTGCAAATTCATCCCAACTATGAATTAGCCGGTAACGACACTACAGAAATAAATACACATATATATTTTTTAATTAAGTTTTCCACCTTTTAAGAAGATCTCACATAGGACTGAGCCTTTTTTAGTTGCAGTCCATTTTTTTTTCACTGCAATTTGGTTGTTCCGGTTTTTGTTTATTTGCAGCGAATCATAATTTTCTATTTTTTTTATTATTTTTATTGTGGTGACCACAAAATTTAGTGATTTTCTTTCTTTTTTAGCCAGCACAGAGCAGTGAGTCTCTAACCTGCATGAGGTCACGTGAGTGATGGACAGTAGGTTTCCACGCCCCATGTATATGTTGCTTCGGTGGCGCTCACCCAAAAGAGGAGTATATTTAATCTTCTTGCTTCCTTGTATAATACATTTTATACCACACGAGCCGCAGCCTCGCTCCATCTTGTACTTCCACTCAAGGGTCCCCGCGTTGTCGCTGTCATTACTAGCGTGCCTTTTCATGCCAATTCTGACAGTCGGATTGTCATTCATTACATTTCCTCGGTTCCTTTGGGCTAATGATCATTTTTCTGATACACTGTATAGGAGTTGCACACAAAAAAGTGATGTCTCCGAGGACTTCTGTCACGTGATCGGTCACCCCTATGTGTTTCAGTCTGAGGGAGGCCACCCACACACTACTGCTTTCAGAGGGGCCTGGTTTTTACTTTTATGTAGGTTTTTTTTATGTTTCTGCAATTATAAATTGTAAGATTTTTTTTAACATGTCACCTGTTAATAAATCTGCAGTGAGCAGTCAAATCCTGGTCTGTCG
This sequence comes from Oophaga sylvatica, assembly GCA_033576555.1. NCBI lineage: Eukaryota > Metazoa > Chordata > Amphibia > Anura > Dendrobatidae > Oophaga > Oophaga sylvatica. Next base: position 372,588,954 of record JARQOD010000001.1, on the reverse strand, counting down.
TGACATATGACGTGTCCTTTTTTTAATGTTCTTCTTTTGTTGGATATGTCTGGCAATGAGGGTGCGGAAACCTGGAGGAATCACATGGGGATCTGGAGAAAAAAGATCTAGTTACATTTTATGGTTTTGTTCTGATGTCCTTCCTCTTCTATTACTTTACACTTGGGTCTCAGTTGCCACTTTTACAGCTTGTGTACAGCCCAGGTGGGCCGAGGGTCTCCTGACTCACACTCCACAACCTCATATATAACATATCAGATGTTGTCCACTTCTGCTCAAGAGACCCCGGCCACAACATGTGAGAGTGAGACCAGTGCAACTGGCGGAGCAGACACTTTATCCAGCCTTATATATGTACAGTATATATATATATATAGTGGGTTCGAAAAGTATTCAGACCCCTTTAAATTTTTACTTTTTGCTTCATTGCAGCCATTTGGTAAATGCAGAAAAGTTCTTTTTTTTTACTCATTAATGTACACTCTGCACCGCATCTTGACTGATAAAAACCAGAACTGCAAATTTATTAAAAAATAAAAACTGAAAGATCACATGGTCATAAGTATTCAGACCCTTTGTCCAGACACTCATATTTACGTCACATGCTGTCCATTTCCTTGTGATCCTCCTTGAGATGGTTCTAGTCCTTCATTGGAGTCCAGCTGTTTAATTAAACTGATAGGACTTGATTTGTAAAGGCACACACTAGGGTTGAGCATTCCGATACTGCAAATATCGGGTATCGGCCGATATTGGCTGTATCGGAATTCCGATTCCGAGTTCCGATATTTTCGTCATATCGGATACCGGAATCGGGATTGTCACTGTCACTGTCAGTGTCCGTCGGTCGGGTCTGTCAGGAGTCAGCGGCACTTACCTGGCAGAAGATCTCCGGCGGTCACGGGCTGGACTGCTTCATGGCCGCAATCTTCTTTCCCCGGCGGTCACATGCAGTTTCTCGCGATAACTGCAGTGACTGCTGGGTAATCCCGGCCGTAAAGCAGTCAGTCCGATGACGTCACCGCCGGGCAAGCAGGTAATCAGCTGTGCTGCGTTGCAATGACAGGCTCTGTGTCGACCCGCCACCACAATTGTGGGTTACCAGGGCAATGGGGTACTCAGAGCCGAGCCCGTAGAAGTCTATGGGGATTTTTGTCACAGGTAGCTGTGGCTCGGTCTGTGGCCCTGGCGGTCTGGCGTATGTTGTTGGGGAATATTTACAGGGATAACTATATACAGTTCGTGACGCCACCTGTAGTATTCTGGTAATTAGTACCAGCGCTGCTGTAGATCTCTGAGGGGATGGTGAGGCAGCTAGATGTCGGGTCCCCTACAGGTGGGACTCTTCCCTCAGGTCGGTAGTTAGGTAGGAATTGTGCAGGCATGCAGTAATAACTCAGTCTCACACAGTCAAAGTCTTTCCATACCTTTACTTGCAGAATGGTAAAGCAGGTCCCAGGGAGGCTGATGGGTTGATGGAGGATGAGCTTTGAGGCAAACGGTTAAGCAAGTTAGGGGCCTCCTTTAACTCCAATGAAGCTGAGTACGACCAGCCTGAAGCGTAGTCCTCTCTATAATTCCAGCTTATCTTTAGCTGTTCTGCCCGATCAGTGTTGTGGTTGGAGCCTTTTTGTGAGAAAGATGATTTCCTATATTGTCGTGCACTGACTCACGGTCCTCACTTCCTCTGACCCCAGTTACGTACTGACTGTATGGGCTTATCCGCCGCGACCTAGGGTCCGGTAGATTTCTGGCTATCTTATCACCTTGCTTGAAACAAAGATGATTCTTCGGTCCCCAGTAACCGGTAGATTCGTGCAGGTATTCTTCACCTATAGCACTTCCTTGCTTTCTTCCACTTTTGCCCTTCGACTTGCTCAGTTCTCAGGAGATATTTCAGCCTGTCTCCAGTGGGGCACAGCCAGTGGGGCACAGCTTTGACTAGGCTCGGGTACGTTAAAGTACCTATACTAGACTCCACAATTTTAAGCTGAAGATAGAGCAGAGTCCCTAAGACGTCTTGTCTCTCCTAAGTCTGGACACACTCTCCTACTGACACTCCCTTCCACACCCCTACTGGGCGTGTTTGAAGGTACATGATGACATGAAGAACACTTAACCTTTACCTCTCCACTCATCCTCCTGGTATTGTGTACCAGGGCTACACATTCCCCCATGGTAAACGACAGCACTCCCGGGCTGTGGAATACAAAAGCCAGAAAAATTTTGTTTATGCAATAACATTTGGAACAATAACATCTTCCCATCCGGGAGGTAAGACTACTTTGAACGTTACAAACTTGATAGAAAAATACAAGTAGTATCAAATAGCATTTTCAATAAATAGATATACAAGATACTTGTGAAGGACCCGCACCAAACCTTCAACGTGGGTCCTGGGTGGGCTGCAGGACATCCAAATGCAGACCTCACTCAGTGCCACACCACACGGGTTTTTGGGTTCAGAGGTGAGTCAAGGTTTCATGTGAAACCATTAAGAAGGCACTTTAGTGCAACTATTTACAGGATACAGTTTTTGGGCTGGCTCAGTCCTCAGCCTCTGAGTCCATTGTTAAACGAAGACATAATAGAGAAAAAACACATTTATATATATAGACTTTTACAATGTTCACATAAATTCGTTATAATCACTGCTGATATCTAATGGGTAATTTCCCTTTTGTGATTCTCTCTGATCTACGTGGTGTAGTTTCAGGTATAACAAGTTGCGATCTGTCTGCACTGCGTAACGGCAAACTATAGAACTGCCTTAACCTTTCTATGGATCTGGCAAGCGTACTGAGGGCTGGGCGGTGTGAGTCAGCTTCACCAGGGGATCCCATAGTATGGGGCGCTGCTTCAGATGATCCATCTTGAGGTTCTACAGGTTGAGGTGTTGCTGGAAGGGGTAACTCCTGAGCGGGTTCAACTGGCACCACAGGCACAACTGGAGGTAGAACTTCCTCTTGTGGCTGATAAAACTGCAACACTGGAATTATCACAGCATCTCCCAGTCGGGGCCAATCCGCAGGAAAATCTCCCAGATCTGTGTGTATAACCTCTTCCTTTTTCTCTCTTTGATTGAAGACAGGGTTCTTGTCGCAACGTTTCAAGGGTTCCGGACATAGTTTCAAATGGTCTCTAGACACAGTGGTTGTTGTTTTTCCTCCGTCTTTACTGACGACACAAACTTTTCCGTTGTCGTACTTAGAATCTTGTATGACGTAGGGTTCTTGCTCCCACTGATTATCCAGTTTATGCATTTTCCTCTTTCTTTTTAATACTACCTCTCCAGGCATCAAAGGCTTGGCAGGAGCATTTCGGTTGTAAACATTTTCCTGTTTCTCCCGTGCCTTATTAAGACTTTCCTCTACACAGATTTGTACTCTTCTGTATTGCTCTTGCCGATTGACGTCCCAGTTCTCAACAGCGTCGTCTGCCTCCGGTTCTACCACTCCAAGTTCTAGATCCATTGGTAGTTTTCCAGGCCTTGCTCTCATCAGATAGGCTGGAGTGCAGTTAGTTGAGCTTACAGGTATATGATTATACAAATCAACCAAATCAGGTAGTAAATCCGGCCATCGATTCCTGTCTTCCAACGGTATGGATCTCAACAAGTCAAGGACAATATGGTTCATTTTCTCGCAGAGACCATTGGTTTGAGGGTGATATGGTGTTGTTCTTATTTTCTTGCACCCGTACATATGACAGAATTCCTTGAATAAATCGGCTTCAAAAGCAGGTCCCTGATCGGTTAAGACTTGCTCGGGATACCCATGCGGTCTGCAGAAGCTTGCTTGAAAGGTCTTCGCGGCCGTCACTGCAGTCTGGTCTTTCACTGGAACGACTACCAGAAATCTGGAGTAATGGTCCACCATGGTCAAGGCGTATGAGTATCCAGATCTACTCGGCGACAGTTTGACGTGGTCCAGGGCCACAATCTCCAGGGGACGAGTCGTCCGGATAGGTTGCAGGGGGGCCTTCTGACTTCCGTAGTCCTTTCTTCTGAGACCACAGGGTCCACAGTTCCGACACCACCTCTCGACGGAGCTGCGCATCCCTACCCAATAGAACCGGCATCTCAACAGGGTCTCCAGCTTCCTCCAGCCAAAGTGTCCTGCTTGATCGTGGTACGCTTCCAACACCATTGGGACGTCTGTCTTTGGGACCACTATTTGCCAGACCATTTCATGGGTTCTGGGGTTGACGTATCTTCTGCACAACTTCTCACGGTACAGGAACAACCTGCTTCTCTCGTTCCACAGGAGCTTGGCGGGCATAGGTGCATCCTTTTCCAAGGAGGAGCCTTCTTGCTTTAACAACTCCTTGATGTGGCTGACCACTGGATCACTGTCCTGAGTCTCTTTCCAGCTGTGATGGGGTAAAGGATTTAATGTTGCACCATTTTGCTTTCTGTGGACTTGATGCTCGTGGACTACCCCATTTCGATGGAACGCGGGTAGCTCAATTTCTTCCAGGTCGTCCGATTCTTCTTCCGTATCAGAGTCATGCGGCATACGGGACAACGCATCAGCATTAGCATTCTTTCGACCTGCCCGGTACTTGATAGTAAACTGGTAATTGGACAACCGAGCCATCCATCGCTGCTCCATGGCACCCAGCTTGGCGGTTTCCAGGTGCGTTAGCGGGTTGTTATCTGTAAACGCAGTGAACTTATTGGAGGCCAGATAGTGCTTAAATCTTTCAGTGATGGCCCAGACCAGCGCCAGAAACTCCAGCTTGAAGCTGCTATAATTTTCCGGATTCCTTTCAGTTGGCCTGAGTTTTCTGCTAGCATATGCGATGACTTTTTCTTGTCCATTCTGCTTCTGACTGAGAACGGCTCCCAACCCTTCATTACTGGCGTCGGTGTACAACAGGAACGGTTGACTGTAATCAGGATAGGTTAAGATTTCATCACCTGTAAGGATCTCTTTCATCTTTTGGAATGCTTCAGCCTGTTCTTTCCCCCAGTTAAAGGGAGGGTTTCTGCTCTTTAAGGATTGTCCTACCAGGAGGTCCTGTAAAGGAGCTGCCTTCTTCGTGTAATCTTTCACGAATCTCCTGTAGTAACCCGTTAGTCCCAGGAACTGTCGCACTTCCTTAAGGTTCTTCGGCTCCGGCCACTTCTGGATGGCAGTGACTTTCTCTGGGTCCGGCGCTACTCCTTCCGAACTGACGATGTGCCCCAAGTATTGTACCTTCTGCTTGAGTAGATGGCATTTTGAGGGTTTCAACTTCATCCCGTACCTGGACAGGGACTCAAACACTTCTGCCAGGTGCTTCAGATGGTCCTCATATGTCTTGGAATACACGATAACGTCGTCTAGGTATAGCAGCACGGTTTCAAAATTGAGATGTCCCAGACAGTTTTCCATCACTCTCTGAAATGTTCCTGGGGCACTACTGAGCCCAAACGGCATTCTGTCGAACTCACAGAGCCCCATTGGGGTGGTGAAAGCCGTTTTCTCACGATCCTCCTCAGCCACAGCCACTTGCCAGTAACCACTAGTCAGATCAAGGGTAGAAAAGTAGTTAGCCGTTTTCAGAGCAGCTAATGATTCCTCTATACGTGGTAGCGGGTATGCATCTTTGTGTGTTATGCGGTTCACCTGCCTGTAATCCACACACATTCTCATACTACCATCTTTCTTTTTAACCAGAACTAGAGGGGCTGCCCAGGGACTACAACTATCCCTTATCACCCCAGCTTTCTTCATATCATTCAACATTTCTTTAGCCTTCTGATAATGAGCTGGAGGTATGGGCCTATACCGCTCTTTGATGGGAGGATGATTGCCTGTAGGGATATGATGTTGTACTCCCTTAATGATCCCAAAATCAAGTGGATTTTTGCTAAACACTTGGGCGTACTCTTGCACCACCCGTAATACCCCTTGCTTCTGGTGAGCGGGAGTGGTGTCCGTCCCAACATGGAGCTGCTGACACCATTCCGCCACCTGAGTTGCTGGGTCATTGTCCTCCTCTATTTGACAGGAGTCTAAGGACTCAGCCGGGAGAATGGAATTGTTGTCGACAGCATGAAGTTTAGCAATGGTTGCATAACGGGGTAAATTTACCTCATCATCTCCCCAATTGAGAAGTCGTACAGGTACTCTCCCATTCACCACTTCTACTACTCCTCTAGCAGTCATAAGTGTAGGTCTATGCTCTGAATGGTGGGGTTCTACTACAGCTTGGTAATTCTGTCCTCTCAGACCTATGGCTGCCCTGCACCAAATGATCATTTCACTCATTGGGGGTATCACAATAGGATTCGAGTCAGTGACCCGTACATTACCAATTTCGCCGTCGGTAAGCTTCGCTTGCTGCTGACACACCAGGGCCCGGATCTCTCTTTGAATGACTCCTCTCTGCCTTGGTCGGGCAATCTCAGCGAGCTGTTGGAGCAAGAACACTACTTCTTCCAAACAATTACCAATAACATTAGTACCCAATATTATATTTAGACCATTCTCCTCATTTACAGTCTTCACTACCAGAAGTCCCTGGTCTTTCAACTCCTCTCTTCCCACCTTTACATCTACACATTTTGTTCCAAGTACTTCTACAGGAAGACCATTAGAAGCATACACAGTAAAGTCAAGGCTCGGGGTTTAAGATCGTCCATTGACCAGTACTTGGTATATAGGGCATCAGGTATGAGGGTGACTTGAGACCCAGTGTCTAGCAATGCTGGAACAGCAATCCCATCTAAAATAATGGACAGGTAGGGTCGCCCGCCCACATACCTGCGGTTCCAGTCTAGGGGGCCTGGCGGGTATTCTCCTGGGTGTTGGCCCTTGGACCCAGGTTCTGCCCGTTTAAAGGACACTGTGGAGACAAATGACCTTTTCGGTTGCAGCGAAAACAGACGATCTCTCGACGAGAAGGGTGTTGATCAGAGGTTGCTCCTGGGGGTGGCGTTGTCCTCCTCCGGGGGGGCGACGTCTTCTTTCTTCTCCGGTGCATCCACGGGACGTCTTCTGGGCAGTCCGCTAGCAAGATTTTTCCTTCCTCTTCTTTCCGCAGTTGCAGGGCACTCATAACAGCAGCCAGATTTTTAGTCAGCTGGCGCACCTCTGAGCGCAGACAGTCCAATTCACTAGGAGATGTCACCTGCGCTTTGGCTTCAGCCACTAGCGGGGAACAGGGGGTTACTGCCGGTTCCGGAGTGACTTCACCCTGATGATGTTGAGTGGCCACCTCAGGTTTGCCCAGGGGCCGCAGCCCTTTTATTGCCATGTCCTTTAGGGCATCAAAGGTAGCATCCGGATGATCTAAGGACCACCAATTTACAGTTCTGCGTTCCTCTGGGATCTCAATCCCTGTATAAACTGTTCTTTCAACATTTTATTCTCATGGAGAGCATTTAAATTGTTAACTTGCTTGAGTGCTTTCAGGGCTCCTTGCAATCGGCAAGCATAGTCCCGGATGCTGTCACCTGGCTGTTGCGAACAGTGATAGAAGGCCATCCGGAGATCCGTTTCTGTGCGGTCTTCAAATATGGCATTTAGTTTAAGGAAAATCGCAGGTACCGACTCCAGATCAACGGTATCCCAAGTCTCCACTTCCCTCTCAGCAGCGCCAGTTAACTGCCCTATTAACACAGCAGCTTTTTGTTTCTCAGGCATGGAGTACATTTCCAATAGGCTGCTTAACTTCCGCTTGAAGCCTGATAATGTGCCTGGCTCACCGCTGTACTGGGGAAGCCATTTCGCCCCAGGCATATATGGAAGCGTTAGTGGCATGATCGGGACTACCGGACTAGGTGCTGGGCCTGCGCCTCCATCTGGCGCTACAATACCAGACGGTGCGGGATTAAGCCCTCCGGCCGGGGCCGCACTGTCAGCCTGTTGTTGTGACATCTTAGCGCCCCCTTGGTTAAACGGAGCCTACCGGTTTCAGACGCTGCTTCTTCACAGGCACCGCTGTGGGAATAGGACCTTCGTCGCAGGCGCTCTGATGTCAGAGCGTTCACTTCCTGTCGCAGGACCTTCCGATGAGTCAGAGCCGGGGGCGTGTCCAAGACTTTGCGCGCTCTTTCAGGTACGCCCTCCTTCTTCTCCAACGCTTTAGGCGCGAATCTGGCGGCAAATATGGCGGTATTTGGCGCCAAACAACAGCAACAGTCTTTTTCACTCAAACAGTTACATAGGCACGCAGGGCTCGCAATTCTGCGAGTTTCGTATCCTGTTCGTGACGCCAAGTTTAGTTGTGTCGACCCGCCACCACAATTGTGGGTTACCAGGGCAATGGGGTACTCAGAGCCGAGCCCGTAGAAGTCTATGGGGATTTTTGTCACAGGTAGCTGTGGCTCGGTCTGTGGCCCTGGCGGTCTGGCGTATGTTGTTGGGGAATATTTACAGGGGATAACTATATACAGTTCGTGACGCCACCTGTAGTATTCTGGTAATTAGTACCAGCGCTGCTGTAGATCTCTGAGGGGATGGTGAGGCAGCTAGATGTCGGGTCCCCTACAGGTGGGACTCTTCCCTCAGGTCGGTAGTTAGGTAGGAATTGTGCAGGCATGCAGTAATAACTCAGTCTCACACAGTCAAAGTCTTTCCATACCTTTACTTGCAGAATGGTAAAGCAGGTCCCAGGGAGGCTGATGGGGTTGATGGAGGATGAGCTTTGAGGCAAACGGTTAAGCAAGTTAGGGGCCTCCTTTAACTCCAATGAAGCTGAGTACGACCAGCCTGAAGCGTAGTCCTCTCTATAATTCCAGCTTATCTTTAGCTGTTCTGCCCGATCAGTGTTGTGGTTGGAGCCTTTTTGTGAGAAAGATGATTTCCTATATTGTCGTGCACTGACTCACGGTCCTCACTTCCTCTGACCCCAGTTACGTACTGACTGTATGGGCTTATCCGCCGCGACCTAGGGTCCGGTAGATTTCTGGCTATCTTATCACCTTGCTTGAAACAAAGATGATTCTTCGGTCCCCAGTAACCGGTAGATTCGTGCAGGTATTCTTCACCTATAGCACTTCCTTGCTTTCTTCCACTTTTGCCCTTCGACTTGCTCAGTTCTCAGGAGATATTTCAGCCTGTCTCCAGTGGGGCACAGCCAGTGGGGCACAGCTTTGACTAGGCTCGGGTACGTTAAAGTACCTATACTAGACTCCACAATTTTAAGCTGAAGATAGAGCAGAGTCCCTAAGACGTCTTGTCTCTCCTAAGTCTGGACACACTCTCCTACTGACACTCCCTTCCACACCCCTACTGGGCGTGTTTGAAGGTACATGATGACATGAAGAACACTTAACCTTTACCTCTCCACTCATCCTCCTGGTATTGTGTACCAGGGCTACACAGCTCTGCCTGTCATTGCGATGTAGCAGAGCTGGATCGTCGTGGGACTGTCGTTATGGACTGCGTCGGACAGGTGGTATACTGTTGGTTTGTTTTTTTTCTTTTTTTACAGGAGATCGATGGCGTCGCAGGAATGAGAGTACAATAAAATTAATGAAAACTGTGTTGTCTCTTTTATTTCATTAAAAGACTTTTTTCTTGCTGTGTCTTTTTTTTTAACATTTAAAAACTTTGGGATTAATAATGGATCGGTGTCTTATTGACACCTCTCCATTATTAACCGGGCTTATTGTCACCGTGCAATCAACGGTGACATTAACCCCTTATTACCCCGCTTGCCACCGCTACAGGGCAAGTGGGAAGAGCCGGGTAAAGTGCCACAATTGGCACATCTTTTGATGCGCCAAATGTGGGGCTGCTGTAGCCTGGTATTATCAGGCTGTTGAGGGCCAAAATCCATGGGCCTTGACAGTCTTTTAATACCAGGCAGCAGCAGTCTGCATTTTACTTGGCTGGTTAACAAAAATAGGGGGGATCCCCACGCCGTTTTTTTTTCGAGGGGATCCCCTATTTTTGTTAACCAGCCAAGCTAAGCAGACTGCTGTGGCCTGGTATTATCAGGCTGGCAAGGTCCATGGATATTGGATCCTTACCAGCCTGAAAAACCAGGCCTCAGCGGTCTGCTTCATCTGGCTGGTTAACAAAAATAGGGGGGACCCCACGCCAATTTTTTTCGAGGGGATCCCCTATTTTTGTTAACCAGCCAAGCTAAGCAGACTGCTGTGGCCTGGTATTATCAGGCTGGCAAGGTCCATGGATATTGGATCCTTACCAGCCTGAAAAACCAGGCCTCAGCGGTCTGCTTCATCTGGCTGGTTAACAAAAATAGGGGGGACCCCACGCCAATTTTTTTCGAGGGGATCCCCTATTTTTGTTAATCAGCCAAGATATGCAGACTGCTGTGGCCTGGTATTATCAGGCTGGCAAGGTCCATGGATCTTGGCTCCTTAACAGCCTGAAAATCCAGGCCTCAGCGGTCTGCTTCATCTGGCTGGTTAACAAAAATAGGGGGGACCCCACGCCAATTTTTTTCGAGGGGATCCCCTATTTTTGTTAATCAGCCAAGATATGCAGACTACTGTGGCCTGGTATTATCAGGCTGGCAAGGTCCATGGATATTGGCTCCTTAACAGCCTGAAAAACCAGGCCTCAGCGGTCTGCTTCATCTGGCTGGTTAACAAAAATAGGGGGGACCCCACGCCAATTTTTTTCGAGGGGATCCCCTATTTTTGTTAATCAGCCAAGATATGCAGACTGCTGTGGCCTGGTATTATCAGGCTGGCAAGGTCCATGGATCTTGGCTCCTTAACAGCCTGAAAATCCAGGCCTCAGCGGTCTGCTTCATCTGGCTGGTTAACAAAAATAGGGGGGACCCCACGCCAATTTTTTTCGAGGGGATCCCCTATTTTTGTTAATCAGCCAAGATATGCAGACTGCTGTGGCCTGTTATTATCAGGCTGGCAAGGTCCATGGATCTTGGCTCCTTAGCAGCCTGAAAATCCAGGCCTCAGCGGTCTGCTTCATCTGGCTGGTTAACAAAAATAGGGGGGACCCCACGCCATTTTTTTTTTCGAAGGGAACCCCTATTTTTGTTAATCAGTTCCCTCTGACGTCACTGATTGTGTCCCTGGCTGACCTGAAGTGAAAGTGGAAAGCAATCAATTAAGCTTTCCACTTAAGGGCCCGTCTCACATAGCGATATCGCTATCGAGATCGCTGCTGAGTCACTAGTTTTGTGACGCAGCAGCGAGCTCACCAGCGATATCGCTGTGTGTGACATTCAGCGACGATCAGCCCCCCTGCCGGGTATCGCTGATCATCGCTGAAATGTCAGGACCTTTTTTTGATCGCTGGTTTCCCGCTGACAGGCACGCATCGCTGCGTGTGACAGGCGGGAGACCAGCGATCCGCTGGTAACCAAGGTACACAGCGGGTTTCCAGGCGCGGGGCTGTGCCTAGAAACCCGCTGTGTACCTTGGATACCAGCGCCCTGATGCAGGGAGCTGGTATCCAAGGTACACAGCGGGTTTCCAAGCGCTGCGCGGTGCCTGGAAACCCGCTGTGTACCTTGGTTACCAGCGGATCGCTGGTCTCCCGCCTGTCACACGCAGCGATGCGTGCCTGTCAGAGGGAAACCAGCGATCAAAAAAAGGTCCTGACATTTCTGCGACGATCAGCGATACCCGGCAGGGGGGCTGATCGTCGCTGAATGTCACCACAGCGATATCGCTGGTGAGCTCGCTGCTGCGTCACAAAACTAGTGACTCAGCAGCGATCTCGGTAGCGATATCGCTATGTGAGACGGGCCCTTAAGCGATGTTACCCCGCAGTTTCGCTGTCCCAGATCGCTGCCTGAGCTGCCTGTTTGGCAGCTCAGCAGCGATCATGTAGCGATACACCAGCGATCCTGACAAGTGCATATCGTTGTCGGGATCGCTGGTGTATCGTTATGTGACACCCAGCCTTTACTCTCCTGTCAGCCAGGAGAGGAACTCATTCATTTGGGGGTTTACTGTGAGGCTGCAGCAATAGCTGCGGTCCCTGCAGTAAACATTAACCCTTTCTGAAGGATTACACCGTGGGACCTGACTGTGCATGGGATAGGTAAGAATAATTTTGCTTTTTTATTTTATTTTTATTACAGGAAATGGTTTTTGCAGTAAAATAAAAGATGGTCAAAAACATGTGTCTTTATTTCATTAAAATGATTTTTAATTAAAGTGTGTGTGTTTTATTTTTATTTCATGCAATAGGATTAATAATTGATAGTTGTCTAATTGACAGCTCTCAATTATTAACCTGGCTTAAGGTCACCTTTCAATAGCAAGGTGGCTTTAACCCCATATTAACCCATTCGCCACCGCTACAGGGCAATGGGAATAGACGGGCAAAGTGCCAGAAAGGGCGAATCTAATTATAGATTTGTCTTTCCTGGGGTGTCTGGGGGCAGATGTTAGTAGCCGGGGGGGGCAAAAATAATGGTCCCTCTCTGGGCTATTATTATCTGCCCCCACTCACTGGCTTTGTCTGTCTGGTTGCGAAAATAGGGCGGGAGCCCACGCATTTTTTTTTCAGCAATTTTACACCTCATATATATATATATATACATGTCATTGAATTTGTGACACATATATATATATTTATATTTGTAGTTCATACACTTCTACATAGTATAATAGCCGCTAATTCAATTGCCGGCTTTTGTGAAAATGCAGAACCCGACATGAAATGACACTTGGTGTACATAGGGTTAACCATGTCCTTTGCTATCTGATTTGCACAAACAATTACATCAGTCTATGTGTGCAAAATTTCACACCTGTAGGGGTTAATTAAAGGTGTAAATTCGTAGCAAAAAAAACGGACTTTTTTGCTACGAATTTACACCTTTAATTAACCCCTACAGGTGTGAAATTTTGCACACATAGACTGATTTAATTGTTTGTGCAAATTAGATAGCAAAGGACATGAAAAGACATGGTTAACCCTATGTACACCAAGTGTCATTTCATGTCGGGTGACCCGACATGAAATGACACTTGGTGTACATAGGGTTAACCATGTCTTTTCATGTCCTTTGCTATCTAATTTGCACAAACAATTAAATCAGTCTATGTGTGCAAAATTTCACACCTGTAGGGGTTAATTAAAGGTGTAAATTCGTAGCAAAAAAGTCCGTTTTTTTTACAACGAATTTACACCTTTAATTAACCCCTACAGGTGTGAAATTTTGCACACATAGACTGATTTAATGGTTTGTGCAAATCAGATAGCAAACGACATGAAAAGACATGGTTAACCCTATGTACACCAAGTGTCATTTCATGTCGGGTGCTTCTGTCTTTTCACAGAAGCCGGCTTTACCCGGCAATTGAATCAGAGGATATTTTACTATGTAGAAGTGTATAAACTATACATATATGTATATATATGTCACAATGACATGTATATATATATATATGTATTCTATGTGTGTATATTTAGTGTTTACAAGGAAAGAATGGGGTTTTTTTAGTTACGATATTTTGTTCCCATAGACTTACATGGGACTTCCGGTATCGGTATCGGGTATCGCCGATATTTTAATGGTATCGGCGATACCATTCCGATTCCGATACTTTTGGATATCGGAAAGTATCGCTCAACTCTAGCACACACCTGTCTATATAAGACCTCACAACTCACAGTGTATGTCAGGCCAAATGAGAATCATGAGGTCAAAGGAACTGGCCAGGGAGCTCAGAGACAGAATTTTGGCAAGGCACACATCTGGCCAAAGTTACAAAAAGAATTTCTGCAGTACTCAAGGTTCCTAAGAGCACAGTGGCCTCCATAATCCTTAAATGGAAGAAGTTTGGGACCACCAGAAGTCTTCCTAGACCTGGCCGTCCAGCCAATCTGAGCAATCGAGGGAGAAGGCTTGGTGAGAGAGGTAAAGAAGAACCCCAAGATCACTGTGGCTGAGCTCCACAGATGCAGTAGGGAGATGGGAGAAAGTTCCACAAAGTCAACTATCACTACAGCCCTCCACCAGTCTGGCCTTTATGACAAAGAGGCTCGACGGAAGCCTCTCCTCAGTGCCAGACATATGAAAGCCCGCATAGAGTTTGCTAAAAAACACATGAAGGACTGCCAGGTTATGAGAAATAAGATTCTCTGGTCTGATGAAACGAAGATAGAACTTTTTGGTGATAATTCTAAGCGGTATGTGTGGAGAAAACCAGGCACTGCTCATCACCTGCCCAATACAATCCCAACAGTGAAACATGGTGGTGGCAGCACCATACTATGGGGGTGTTTTTCAGCTGCTGGGACAGGACAACTGATTGCAATTGAAGTAAACATGAATGCGGCCAATTACAGAGATATCTTGGATGAAACCCTCTTCCAGAGTGCTCTGGACCTCAGACTTGGTCAAAGGCTCACCCATACCTCTCAACTTTTGAAGACAGGAAAAAGGGACAAAGGGGCTGCGGCGCACTTAGCGCGCTGCAGCAAATTTTAGGCCGCTCCCGACCACACCCATTTCACAACTAATCACACCCATGTCCACGTCCCAACCCCACCCCATTTAGAACTGCTGCTCACACTGACTGGTACTGAGGGCACAGTGGCTGGCATTATGGGATCAGTGGCTGGCATTATGGCACAGTGGCTGGTACTGTGGGCACACTGACTGGTACTGAGGAAAAGAAAGAAAGAACAAGGAGAAAGAAGGAGAAAGAAAAAAGAGAAAGAGAAAGAAGAAAGAGAGAAAGAAAGAAAGAAAGAAAGAGGGAAAGAAAGAACAGAAAGAAAAGAATGGAAAAGAAAGAAAGGAGAGAGAGAAAGAAAGAAAGAGAAGAGAAAGAAAGAAAGAAAGAAAGAGAAAGAAAGAGGGGACAGAAAAAAGAACAGAGAGAGAAAAAGAGGGAAAGAAAGAACAGAGAGGGAGAGAGAAAGAAAGGGGAAAGAAAGAACAAGGAAAGAAAGAAATGGAAAGAAAGAAAGAGAGAGAAGAAAGAAAGAAAGAAGAAAGAAAGAAAGAAAGAAAGAAAGAAAGAAAGAAAGAAAGAAAGAAAGAGGGGAAAGATGGGAAAGAAAGAACAGAGAGAAAGAATGAAAGATGGGAAAAAAAAGAACAGATAGAGAAAGAAAGAAAGAAAGAAAGAAACAGAGAGTGAGAAAGAAAGAAACAGAGAGAAAGAGGGGACAGAACAAAAGAACAGAGAGAGAGAAAAAAAGAAAGAGGGGAAAGAATAGAGAGATAGCGAGAAAGAAAGATGGGAAAGAAAGAGCAGAGAGAGAGAAAGAAAGAACAGAGAGAGAGAAAGAAGGAAAGGGGAAAGAAAGAGAACAGAGAGAGAGAGAAATAAAGAAAGAGGGGAAAGAAAGAACAGAGAAAGAAAGAACGAACAGAGAGAAAAAGGAAGAACAGAGAGAAAGAAAGAACAGAGAGAGAAAGAAAGATTAGATAGAAAGAAAGGGGAAAAAAAGACGAGGAGAAAAAAAGAACAGAGAGTGAAAGAAAGAAAACAGAGAGAGAAAGAGTGGACACAATAAAAGAACGGAGAGAGAAAAAAGAAAGAGGGGAAAGAAAGAAATAAAAGAGAGGGAGAGAGAATGAAAGATGGGAAAGAAAAAAAGGGGAAAGGAAGAACAGAGAGAGAAAGAAAGAACAGAGAGAGAAGGAAAGAACAGAGAGAGAAAGAAAGAACAGAGAGAGAGAAAGAAACAGAGGGAGAAAGATTCTGTAAAGATACTATAGCAGCCCGGCTCCCATTGTAGTGCCCACCTGAGCCTCCTGATGCAGGACATATCATGATCCACTCACATGGCCGACATCCCCGAGTCCAAGGCGATCTCGCTGTCCACGCTGTCGGAGGAGGACACAGTGATGGATCTGAAGCATTCCCTGAAGTGCTTCCATGGTTCCATCACAATCTCC
The DNA here is from genome assembly GCA_033576555.1 of Oophaga sylvatica. Lineage (NCBI taxonomy): Eukaryota > Metazoa > Chordata > Amphibia > Anura > Dendrobatidae > Oophaga > Oophaga sylvatica. Next base: position 372,573,153 of record JARQOD010000001.1, on the reverse strand, counting down.
TCCCGAAACTACCTCATTTCCAGTCAGCTTCTAGCACGTCAATTCCAGTGGAACGTCACGTGCAAATTTTAAAGTGCTCCTCGGGGCTCCGCCGTGTACTTCTGTGTCCATGGGAAAAGTAAGCTCCCAGCCGGGACAGTGGGGCAGACTCTCAAAATCGGGACAGTCCCACTGTATCAGGGACGGTTGGGAGGTATGAATGCTCCCCACCATACACCTTGTACATGCACGACTCTGCACACCTCATACACACACGGTTCCGCTTTGTATGCCTCGTACACACACGCTTCTGCTCCGTACACCTCGCGCACACACGGCTCCACTCAGTACACACACGGCTTCACTCCGTAAACCTCGTACACATGCAGCTCCGCTCTGTACACCTCACACACACACGGCTCCACTCAGTACACACGACTCCACTCCGTAAACCTTGTACACATGCAGCTTTGCACCATACACCTCGTACACATGCGGCTCCACTCCATACACACGCATTTCCACTATGTACACCCTGTACACACATGGCTCTGCTCCGCTCCGTACACACACGGCTCAAGCATGGAGCCCTGTGTGTACGAAGTGTACGGAGCTAAGCGGCTCAGCTCCGTACACTTCGTACACACAGGGCTCCGTTTTGTACACCCCATAAACACACAGCACTGCTACATCCACCTCGTACACACACGGCTCCGCTCCATACACCTCGTACACACACGGCTCCGCTCCATACACCGTACACACACGGCTCCGCTCCATACACACGCATTTCCACTCCGTACACACATGGCTCTGCTCCGCTCCGTACACACACGGCTCAAGCATGGAGCCCTGTGTGTACGAAGTGTACGGAGCTGAGCGGCTCAGCTTCGTACACTTCGTACACACAGCGCTCTGTTTCGTACGCCCCGTACACACACAGCACTGCTACATCCACCTCGTACACACACGGCTCCGCTCCGTAAACCTCGTACACACACGGCTCTGCTCCGTACACCTCGCACACACGGCTCCGCTCCATACACCTCGCACACATACAGCACTGCTACATCCACACTGTAAACCCCTCCTGACCCCCGCAAACATAAACTTACCCTCATCCAGCACCATGACAACCAGCACAGCAGAGACCTGCACACACAGAGGAGCCTGACCATGTGACACCTAACTCCTCCCCTCCTGTGACCTCATCACGGGTCCTGCTCGCACATAAGACAGCCAGCAATGTCATTGCTTTGCTGTAAGAAGCTGAAGTGGAGAGCTGGGAGGGCGACGATAGGGTGCATGGGGGGCGTGGCGGCTTCTCACTGTGGGACACATAGTGTCCCGACCGGGACAGCGGGTGGTAGGGTTAGAATCGGGACTGTCCCGCTCAATTCAGGACAGTTGGGAGGTATGGGCTCACCTTCCAACAAGACAAGGACCCCAAGCACACAGCTAAAATAACAAAGGAGTGGCTTCAGAACAACTCTTGTGACCATTCTTGACTGGCCCAGCCAAAGCCCTGACCTAAACCCAATTGAGCATCTCTGGAGAGACCTGAAAATGGCTGTTCACCAACGTTCACCATCCAAGCTGACGGAACTGGAGAGGATCTGCAAGGAAGAATGGCAGAGGATCCCCAAATCCAGTTGGAGAAAAACTATTTGCATCATTCCCAAGAAGACTCATGGTTGTACTAGCTCAAAATGATGTTTCTACTCAGTACTGAACAAAGGGTCTGAATAGTTATGACCATGTGATATTTCAGTTTTTCTTTCTTAATAAATCTGCAAAAATTTCTACATTTCTGTTTTTTCCAGTAAAGATGGGATGCAGAGTGTACATTAATGAGAAAAAAATGAACTTTTTTGCATTTACCAAATGGCTGCAATGAAACAAAGAGTGAAAAATTCATAGGGGTATGAATACTTTCCGAACCAACTGTGTATATATATATATAATGAGGGGGTGTCACAATTCCTAATGTTGGAGAGCCAATGTCCATGGAAATTGTTTGGTTTCACTAAGTCTGGGGGGGGCATAGTCTGGTAAGTAAATTCTACCCATAAAAAAAGTTTTAAATGAATTGTCCTGGATTAGATGGGAAGTTGATCATTAGCGCCATACACTGTGTAGTGTCCATTCTAGGTACTGCAACTTGGCTCCTATGGAAGTGGATCTGGTCTCGGTGGCACTATTGTGTGCAGAGCTCTGCTGTTCGGGGTCTGTGTGACCTCTTATCAGCTGTTTGATACAGGTCTGAGACCTCTACTTATTCTTGGATTCAGAGGATTAAAACAACAGTTACTCTAAAGAAATCTGCTAATTTTGTCTGTGAATTTAGATTTTTGAGAGATCAGTCCTAGGAGAGAAGCGCATTTCTCTTAAAGGGAATCTGTCATCCCAAATTGGCGGGATATGTAAATGATGGCGGTCCGGTCTGATGGGCAGTGTTTGGGGTACTTTCGTTAACCTCTTTTTCGGCGCTGTCTGCAGTATTTCTGGGAATCGTAGTAGTAGTCCTCCATATAACGCGCGTGCGCATTGCAATCTTGAATTGCGCACGCGCAGTATGCTTTGCCCAACTGTGGGCAAAGCTGAAAATCATTAGTGCGCATGCGCCGGTTAACTATGTCCCGGAAGTACTTCGCTGTGTTCTTGGGGGTACACTTAAAGGTAGTGAGGCCCAAGCCACCGACCTGTCCCTGTCTCCTGTTTAGCCCTGAGCTAAACCCACCAACCCCCTCCCCAGGAGGTGAGAAAGGGAATAATGTGAATACACCAAAACAACAAAAGGAAGGACAGACACTAAGGGGTTAAATCAACTAAACAATGAAACTTAGCTTTCTCTGCTGTAATGCAGCAGAGTAAGGCACCAGATGAGGGAATCAACTGAAGTACAGCTGCTCTCAGCAAGCTCCTGACTCCAGCTTGGTTGGTCTCCAAATGGTAGAAATATCACCAACAGTCAGCTAAAGCCTCAGGAGATGTTTTAAAGGATGGTGGGAGTGGTCTCCACCTTCTCCTGACAAGTCAGCAGCAATGTAATTACACCAGCGGCCACCGGGGGAAAAGACTGACATTAACTCCCGATGGCCTGAAAGGAAAAAGGTTTTAATATGCAAAGAGAGATCTGCCACAGATCCAAACGTGGATAGTGACAGTACCCCCCCTTTAATGAGGGGCTTCTGGACCCTCAACACCGCATCTGATATACCACCTACGGTGAGGACGCCTCGATCCACCAGGGTTCACCCCAGCAGTCACCTGACTCTCAGATTTATGGCAAACGCGGACAGATGGAAGTGGCAACAACGTATGCTCCGGAGGTACCACAAATCTCCAGAGCGCCAACCTGGGGAACGAGTTATGTACGGGCATAACTGGGGGTAACTCCAGCTGGCAAGTCCCCGGGCCAAGAATAGCCGACACCCGATATGGCCCGATCACCAGAGAACTCCAGACTCCAGCAGCACCCTTCCACCGGATGTTTTTGGTGGCCACCCATACATACTCGTCCACACATAGGTCCGGACCTGAACGTTCATTGCCACACACACATTTGCCACAAGATGGTGAACTCTTCGAGGAACTGACAACAGAGGCGTCCCCCTGTGTCACCACACTCACCCAATTCTCAGAGGAAACCACCACCCTCCCCTGACCCCTTCTCCCAAGAGGGCTCCAACTCTCAGGGTTGGCTAGTGGTGAGGGTTGGGACTTGCCCCTCTGCTGCCCCCACTGGAGAAGAAGGGGATGGTTGAAGAAAGACGGCAGAGACAGTAGCCCCCGGGCAGCAGCCCTCACACGACTGACCCTAGCTGACTATTTCCCTGGAACGCCAATCTATGACCGGGTTGTGTTTTGTCAACCAAGGGAGGCCTAAAACGATGGGTATTGGCATACCCTCCAAGACGTAGCATGACAGGGACTCTTCATGACGAGACCCTATACGCAGACGTATATCATGCACGACCTGGGTCACACTCCCCTGGCTGAGTGGGACAGAGTCAATGGTCCGGACGCCTAGAGGTTTTGCTAGCGTCCTACACATCAGGCCATGGGTCCGGACAAAGTGAGCATCCACCAAATTGACTGCTGCTCTACTGTCCACAAGCACCGGTATTCCCTTAGATACCCCACCAATCACCACTCTCGCAGTCAGGGTACACTGAGGGGAAGAAATGGAAGAAATATACACTCCCTGGTCGCCTCCCTCCGCACGACCAGGGGGATGCGGCTTCTTAGATGGCACAGGTATTTGTTGTGAATGGGTTTGAGATGAGTTCTGAGCAGAGGCTCCCTCTGGTGGTTACAAGCGGTGCTAGTGAGGATTGGGAATCAGGTGTTACTGATTGGTCTTATTTAAGGGAATCATTTTCCCATCAGGGTTGCCGGTGATCAATTGTTCTGGTCTGAATCCTTCTTTCCAGTTTCCCTTGTAGCCTGCTTTGTCGTGTCTGCATCTCCTGCTATCAGATAAGACAATTTCTTATTTTGTGTTTTTGCTATATTTTTGCATTTTGTCCTGCACTTCTGTGGGGGCCTTCTGGGTCCCCTCCGGGGGCTTTTTGCCCTCTCAGTTTAGTCCAGCCACTGTGTTTTGTACTTTTGCTTTTTGCAGTTTTTTCAGTGGCTGCTGTTTTTGTTACACCAGAGAACTAATTTAGGTGGTAGAGGTCGTGTGATCTCAGGTGATTTTGAAATTAGTATGTTGGTGTTTTTCAGGGTTTTCTGGGATTGCAGTAAGTACCCTTCCTGTCCTTTTCTATTTAGATAGTTTGGGCCCCAGCGTTTGCTCATACTATTTTCTTTCTGTGTCAGTATTTCCTCTTGTCTAACCGCCATTATATGTTTGGGGGCTTTCTATTATCTTTGGGGTTCTGCTCCGGGGCAGATAGCTTTCCTATTTCTATCTTTAGGTGTAGTTAGTTTCTCAGGCTGTGACGAGGCGTCTAGGACCATCGTAGGAACGCTCCACGGCTGCCTCTAGTTGTGGTGGTTAGTCAGGTGTCATGGGTGCATCGCCACGAAGATCGTCGCGATTGCACATTCTGACTTCTCACAGCTGAGCTGCTGTTTCTTTGTGTTTGGTAATGAGAGAGTTAATTTTACCTAGCTCTTTGCTAAGACTAGGTTCAGCCTCGCCCGGCTGCTTTGGATTATGTTCTAATTAGTTTCCTTTATATTCCTGCCAGTCTGGGTGTTGGATGCCGGTGAAAGCATTCATATAGTTTAGCAGACTGGATCGGTTCTGGGAATACTTAAGCTAAGAGCTCCTTAGTTGTTTTTACTCTTACAGCTTATAGTTTATCTCTGAGACCTATGGTGTTCCTACTGTGTGTGAGTGTTGTATGTAAGACTTTATTTACTTTATTTCTTATCTTTCTTGTATGTCTTTCTGTTCATTAACCGTTACCTGGTCATTCCCTTTGGTGGTATTCAGGGTCCTTCTTAGGACTAGAATACAGTTGGCAGGGATTGATAGGAGACAGGGTTTACGCTGGTGGCCTGGACCTCTGTACCTTTAACAGTACCTCCAGGTTGAGGGATTAGTTAGGACCCCAGTTAGGGTCAGCTTAGACCCCGGTCACCCTCTAGCCGGAGACAGCGTATAACGGATTCCGTTTTGACCCACTGGACTTTCTGTCAGGTAAATCTATGTTATCATATAGCTATGCGCATGTTATATAGTATGTTGCCCTTTTGATATAGATTATTGTCATCACATATATATATCTGCTATACAGCGTGACATTTTCACCGGCCATACTAAAGATTCTCCCCAGCTATCATGGATCCAGTAGCCCAGCTGGCCCGGCAGTTGCAGGGATTGTCCATGGAGTTGGCAGACATTAAGTCCAAGGTTTTGTCCCCCCCGGAGCAAACCAGATCTGAACCTAAGGTTGCTCTCCCGGACAGGTTCACTGGTGGGCGGGACAAATTTTTTACTTTCCGGGAGGCATGTAAATTGTACTTTCGGCTGCGGCCTCGGTCATCTGGGAGTGAAGAGCAGAGGGTGGGAATTGTTATCTCGCTCTTACAAGGGGATCCTCAATCTTGGGCGTTCTCTATTCCTCCAGGCTCCCCAGATCTCCAGTCAGTGGATCGATTTTTTACTGCCCTGGGTCTGGTATATGATGATCCGGATCGAGTCTCCCTTGCTGAAACAAGGTTACGTAAAATACGGCAAGGAAATCGTCCAGCGGAGGAATATTCTTCTGAGTTCCGTAGATGGGCAACAGATACTCAGTGGAATGACCCTGCTCTTAGGAGCCAGTTTTGTCAAGGGTTGTCTGACAAATTAAAAGATGTGTTGGCTCAGTATGATTCTCCTCCGTCACTGGAGGCTGCTATGGCCCTCGCTATTCGCATTGATAGACGTCTTCGGGGAAGACGCGAGGTAACTCCGCCCCCCGTGATGACTCCACCTACTACTAAAGTCCCTTATACTGAGGTTCCTCTGGTCTGTTCTGAGGAACCCATGCAGTTGGGAGGGACATCATTTTGTAGGAGGGAATCAGCGGTGCGCCGCAAGACTAGAAGGTGTTTCTTTTGCGGGAGAGAGGGACATTTTGTTGGGGGGTGTCCATCCCGGACCTCTTTGAACCAAGGAGTTAACCTGGGAGTGTGTATTTCGTCCCCAAATCCCTCTCAGTTTCTCGTGCCTGCGGAGGTGGTGATTGGTACTAGAACTGAGAGGATTTCTGTTTTTCTTGATAGTGGGTCCGGGGCTAATCTGGTGGACACTCGGTTTGCCCAGGTGCATGGTATGCAACTGAGTGTATTGGCCAAACCGGTCCCTATACTCTCTATTGATTCTAGACCTCTTGGTCAAGGTAGCTTGGTACAAGCTGTTCATAACATAGATCTTCGAGTAGGGGCAATACATAAAGAGCAATTGTCTTGTTATGTGTTGGAGGGTCTGCCTGCTCCTATTGTGTTGGGACTTCCTTGGTTGGCTAAACATAACCCAGTGATTGATTGGCAATCCAGAAAGATAAGCCAGTGGGGTGAATTTTGCAGGAATAACTGCATGAGCACGGTCATCGGTGCGGTTGTGCCTAGGACTTTGCCTCCTTTTCTGGAGGACTTTTGGGAGAAGTTCTCAGAGGAGGGGTGTAAAGAGTTACCTCCTCATCGCACATATGACTGCTCAATAAAGTTGCTTCCTGATGCCTTATCTCGTACTTTCCCAGGGTCGGGAAGACGGATGATCCGGTTCCTATTCCTCAGGAGGGAGTTGTAGTGTCAGCTGTATGCTCTGAGCTTGAGGGGGAGGTATTGGGGGCTCAGGGGGACGCCCCTGTGGGACTTCCAGGGAGACTGATAGTTCCAGATCGGTTAAGACTGAAGGTTACGGGGAACCGTTACAAACGGATGGCTGATAGGGGGAGAGTTTCTGGTCTAGATCTGAAGGTGAACGATCTGGTTTGGTTGTCTACCAGGAATATAAAACTTAAAGTTTCCTCCTGGAGGTTGGGTCCCAGATTCATCGGGCCATACAGGATCAGTTCCATAATTAATCCTGTGGCATTTCGTCTGGACCTCCCTCCTACGTTTAAAATTCATAATGTGTTTCACAAGTCATTACTTAAAAAGTATGTGGCACCAGTCATACCGTCACCTCTACCTCCTCCTTCAGTGGTAATCAATGATAACGTGGAAGTTCATTGGAGGGGGTATGGTCCTGAGGAGAGGACGTGGGTCCCTGCGTCTGATGATAACGCAGATCGATTGGTTCGGACCTTTCACACAACTTACCCGGACAGACCTGGTCATGAGGGTCCGGAGGCCCCTCGTAGAAGGGGGGGTACTGTCATGGGTGCATCGCCACGAAGATCGTCGCGATTGCACATTCTGACTTCTCACAGCTGAGCTGCTGTTTCTTTGTGTTTGGTAATGAGAGAGTTAATTTTACCTAGCTCTTTGCTAAGACTAGGTTCAGCCTCGCCCGGCTGCTTTGGATTATGTTCTAATTAGTTTCCTTTATATTCCTGCCAGTCTGGGTGTTGGATGCCGGTGAAAGCATTCATATAGTTTAGCAGACTGGATCGGTTCTGGGAATACTTAAGCTAAGAGCTCCTTAGTTGTTTTTACTCTTACAGCTTATAGTTTATCTCTGAGACCTATGGTGTTCCTACTGTGTGTGAGTGTTGTATGTAAGACTTTATTTACTTTATTTCTTATCTTTCTTGTATGTCTTTCTGTTCATTAACCGTTACCTGGTCATTCCCTTTGGTGGTATTCAGGGTCCTTCTTAGGACTAGAATACAGTTGGCAGGGATTGATAGGAGACAGGGTTTACGCTGGTGGCCTGGACCTCTGTACCTTTAACAGTACCTCCAGGTTGAGGGATTAGTTAGGACCCCAGTTAGGGTCAGCTTAGACCCCGGTCACCCTCTAGCCGGAGACAGCGTATAACGGATTCCGTTTTGACCCACTGGACTTTCTGTCAGGTAAATCTATGTTATCATATAGCTATGCGCATGTTATATAGTATGTTGCCCTTTTGATATAGATTATTGTCATCACATATATATATCTGCTATACAGCGTGACATCAGGGTACTGCAATCTCATAGATTCCAACTGCTCTGGTGTATTGCCTTTTTTACCTGCACTCCTCAGCTACCGTAACATAACAGTATCACCGGCCATAAAAATTGTATGGTACTCACAGAAGGGAAAAAAAAAAATATTTTGAAGGAAGAAAAGTTGTCAGAGATATTTTTCTGTTTGTTGCATTTTTTTTTTTTTTTTTTTTCCCTCTGTATCTCTGGGTGCTGGGGAGGATCTTTTCTCCCAATGGAGTTTGCACAGTTGTCTGGCCGTGTGGATCAGCTTGCCACTGAGGTTCAGAGTATTGCTGCATATCTTGCTAGGTTGCCTGTTGTGGAACCTAGGATCCCCATGCCAGATTTGTTTTCAGGGGATCGAGCTAAGTTTCAGAATTTCAAAAATAATTGTAAATTGTTTCTTGCCTTAAAATCTAAGTCCTCAGGAAACGCAGCGCAGCAGGTTCAAATTGTCATCTCTCTCCTGCGCGGCGATCCTCAGGATTGGGCTTTTTCCCTGACACCTGGGGATCCTGTTTTGAGTGATGTTGATGTATTTTTTCAGGCTTTGGGGTTATTGTACGATGAGCCTAATATCACTGATCAAGCTGAAAAAGCCTTGTTGGCATTAAATCAGGGGCTTGATGACGCTGAGTTATACTGTCAGAGATTCCGTAGGTGGGCAGTCCTGACCAAATGGAATGACGACGCTTTGGCGGCCCTTTTCCGGAAGGGTCTGTCGGATAATGTAAAGGATGTTATGGTGGGATTCCCTGTCCCCTCTGGTCTCAATGATTCTATGTCATTAGCGATTCAAATTGACAGACGTTTGCGTGAGCGGAGAAGTATGCGTGGAGTGGTGTTGCCTTGTGAGCCAGCTGCTGAGCCCATGCAGTGTGATGGAGTGGTGTCTGGGGCACAGCGTCATGAGTTTCGAAAGCGCAATGGGTTATGTTTCTACTGTGGTGATGCCTCTCATGCTATTTCAGTCTGCCCTAAGCGGGGAAGACGTTTTGCACGCTCAGTTGTCTTGGGTAGTGTTCAGACTAAGTTTTTATTAACTGTCACTCTGATATGCTCTCTGTCCTCATTTTCTGCTCAGGCTTTCGTTGATTCTGGAGCAGCTATTAACCTGATGGATTATGATTTTGCTAAACGTTGTGGATTTCCCTTGATACCCCTACAGAAGTCTATTCCCCTACTGGGGATCGATTCTACCCCTTTGGCTGAGAATAAACCCCAGTTTTCTACTCAGGTGATAATGAGGGTTGAACCTGATCACCAGGAGTGCTGCAAATTTTTGGTTCTATATAATCTGCATGACATTATCGTGCTGGGTTTCCCTTGGTTACAGTCTCATAATCCTGTTTTGGATTGGAAATCTGTGTCTGTAACCAGTTGAGGCTGCCAATGTGTTAATACCAACACTCCTGTTTTTTCTGCCTCCCCCCAGGCTGAGGATGTTCCTGACTTTTTGTTTGATTTTTCTGATGTGTTTAGCGAAAGTAAATCTGCATCCTTACCTCCCCATAGGAGCTATGACTGCGCTATTGAATTAGTGCCAGGTAGTAAATTCCCTAAGGGTCGCCTCTTTAACTTGTCTATACCTGAACATGACGCTATGCGGTCTTATATCAAGGAATCATTGGAGAAGGGTCATATCAGACCATCCTCTTCACCCTTAGGTGCCGGTTTTTTCTTTGTGGCCAAAAAAGATGGTTCATTAAGGCCGTGTATTGATTATCGTCTCTTGAACAATATTACTGTGAAATATCAATACCCGTTACCCTTGATTTCTGACCTGTTTTCCAGGGTGAAAAACGCTACTTGGTTTACCAAGCTTGACCTCAGGGGGGCGTATAACCTTATTCGCATTAAGCACGGGGATGAATGGAAGACGGCATTTAACACCCCTGAAGGGCATTTTGAGTACCTTGTGATGCCCTTTGGGCTCACTAATGCTCCTTCCGTCTTCCAGTCCTTCATGAATGACATTTTCAGGGATTTTGTGGACAAGTTTCTGATTGTTTATTTGGATGATATCTTGATTTTTTCTAATGACTGGGACTCTCATGTGAAACATGTTCGAACTGTATTCCAGATTTTGAGACAGAATGCTCTGTATGTGAAGGGATCAAAGTGTCTTTTTGGCGTACAGAAGATCTCATTTCTGGGATTCATTTTGTCCCCATCTGTTATTGAAATGGACCCGGTCAAGGTTCAGGCCATCTGTGATTGGGTCCAACCTACTTCATTAAAGGCTCTTCAGAGATTTTTGGGTTTTGCCAATTTTTATCGTAAATTTATTGGTAATTTCTCTGTTATTGTTAAACCATTAACTGATTTGACCAGAAAGGGTTCTGATGTGGTGAATTGGCCTCCTGAGGCAGTCTCTGCGTTTCAGGAACTTAAGCAGAGATTCACTTCTGCTCCTGTTCTACGGCAGCCTGATGTTTCTCTGCCATTTCAGGTGGAGGTTGATGCCTCTGAAATTGGGGCAGGTGCCGTTTTGTCCCAAAAAGATCCAGAGACCTCTAAAAGTAACCCTTGTGCCTTTTTCTCTCGAAAATTTTCTCCTACTGAACGTAATTATGACGTGGGTAATCGGGAGTTATTGGCCATGAAGTGGGCTTTTGAAGAGTGGAGACATTGGCTGGAGGGAGCCAAACATCAGGTGGTGGTCCTTACGGACCATAAGAATCTGGTCTATCTGGAATCTGCCAAGCGACTCAATCCTAGACAGGCCAGGTGGGCCTTGTTTTTCACACGTTTTAATTTTGTGGTTTCCTTTCTTCCTGGCACTAAGAATGTTAAGGCGGATGCCCTCTCGAGGAGTTTCCTTGCGGACTCTCCTGAGCTATCTGATCCCTCTGTTATTTTGAAGGAGGGTGTAGTTCTTTCCGCCATCTCGCCTAATTTGAGACTTGCTCTGGAGGGGTGTCAGGAGAATAGGCCCGAGCGCTGCCCTGTTGGAAAATTGTTTGTCCCGGACCAATGGAAAAAGAGTGTGATGTCTGAGATTCATTGTTCCGCATTGGCTGGGCATCCCGGAATTTTTGGTACCAGAGACTTGGTTAGTCGGTCCTTTTGGTGGCCTACCTTGTCTCGCGATGTCAGGGAATTTGTGCAGTCCTGCGGGACTTGCTCTCGCTCCAAGCCTTGCTCTCGCTCTAGTGGTTTGTTGATGCCATTGCCTGTGCCCAAGAGACCATGGACCCATATCTCTATGGATTTCATTTCCGATCTTCCTGTTTCTCAGAGAATGACCACCATCTGGGTAATTTGTGATAGGTTTTCCAAAATGATACATCTTGTGCCATTACCTAAGTTGCCTTCCTCCTCTGAATTGGTGCCGTTGTTCCTTCAGCACGTGGTTCGTTTACACGGCATTCCTGAGAACATTGTGTCTGACAGAGGAGTCCAGTTTGTTTCCAGATTTTGGAGGACTTTTTGTTCTAAACTGGGTGTTCAATTGTCTTTTTCCTCGGCATTTCATCCTCAGACCAATGGTCAAACTGAGAGAACAAACCAGACATTGGAGACTTATCTAAGATGCTTTGTGTCTGCTGATCAGGATGACTGGGTCTCTTTTTTGCCTTTGGCTGAGTTTGCTCTTAATAATAGGGCTAGCTCTGCCACTTTGATGTCTCCGTTTTTCTGTAATTCTGGGTTTCACCCTCGATTTTCTTCAGGACAGACGGAGGCTTCTGTCTGTCCAGGTGTTGACTCTGTTGTTGAGCGTATGCAGCAGATTTGGGACCAGGTAGTGGAGAGGTTGTCCCTCTCTCAGGAGAAGGCCCAGCGGTTTGCTAACCGGCATAGGACTGATGGTCCTCGGTTTAAAGTGGGGGACTTGGTCTGGTTGTCCTCAAAGAATATTCCTATGAGAGTAGCATCTCCTAAATTTAAGCCTAGGTTCATTGGACCTTATAAGATCATGGAGATTATTAATCCTGTTTCTTTTCGTTTGCTTCTTCCAGGGACATTTAAGATCCATAACGTGTTCCACAAGTCCTTGTTGAAGAGGTTTGTTGAGCCAGTGGTTCCTGCTGCTGTGCCTCCTGACCCTGTTTTGGTTGAGGGCAATCTGGAGTATGTGGTTGAGAAAATATTGGATTCTCGTTTTTCTAGACGAAGACTCCAGTATTTGGTTAAATGGAGAGGTTATGGTCAGGAAGATAATTCTTGGGTGTTTGCTTCGGACATCCATGCTAGGAGACTTATCCGTGCGTATCATAGAACTCATCCTGACCGACCTGGTTGCTCAAATGAGGGTTCGGTGACCCCTCCTCAAGGGGGGGGTACTGTTGTGAATGGGTTTGAGATGAGTTCTGAGCAGAGGCTCCCTCTGGTGGTTACAAGCGGTGCTAGTGAGGATTGGGAATCAGGTGTTACTGATTGGTCTTATTTAAGGGAATCATTTTCCCATCAGGGTTGCCGGTGATCAATTGTTCTGGTCTGAATCCTTCTTTCCAGTTTCCCTTGTAGCCTGCTTTGTCGTGTCTGCATCTCCTGCTATCAGATAAGACAATTTCTTATTTTGTGTTTTTGCTATATTTTTGCATTTTGTCCTGCACTTCTGTGGGGGCCTTCTGGGTCCCCTCCGGGGGCTTTTTGCCCTCTCAGTTTAGTCCAGCCACTGTGTTTTGTACTTTTGCTTTTTGCAGTTTTTTCAGTGGCTGCTGTTTTTGTTACACCAGAGAACTAATTTAGGTGGTAGAGGTCGTGTGATCTCAGGTGATTTTGAAATTAGTATGTTGGTGTTTTTCAGGGTTTTCTGGGATTGCAGTAAGTACCCTTCCTGTCCTTTTCTATTTAGATAGTTTGGGCCCCAGCGTTTGCTCATACTATTTTCTTTCTGTGTCAGTATTTCCTCTTGTCTAACCGCCATTATATGTTTGGGGGCTTTCTATTATCTTTGGGGTTCTGCTCCGGGCAGATAGCTTTCCTATTTCTATCTTTAGGTGTAGTTAGTTTCTCAGGCTGTGACGAGGCGTCTAGGACCATCGTAGGAACGCTCCACGGCTGCCTCTAGTTGTGGTGGTTAGTCAGGGTACTGCAATCTCATAGATTCCAACTGCTCTGGTGTATTGCCTTTTTTACCTGCACTCCTCAGCTACCGTAACATAACAGGTATTCTGGCGCGAGCTGGGCAGCCCCCAACGAAATTACCAGTCTGCCCAAAGAAGAAACATGCCCCACAACAATCCCCCTAGCTCACCTAGAAAATGCGAAACTGGGGGCCTTGGAACAAAGATGGGTGGCCCGCATAGCAAAATATCTATAAAAGATCGCATATCAAAAAGGAGCTGAGAATACACATGCCAATGCCCTGTCTAAGGTGACCCACGAGCAACCTGGCCATGACCGAGATGAAGAGTTAGAGGCAGAGGAGATCCCTGGTTTCCGGAACCTCGCCAGGACGCTGGTGACAACGTGGGAACAGGTCGAAGAAGCGTCGAGAAAACACCTGTTGGGACGACCTCTAGATGACTGGGTGCGGCTTCAGCAGGAAGATAGAGAACACGCACAGTTGAGACAATGGGTGGCCCTAAAACAACTTCCCAGCCAGAGCAAGCAAGATACCTTGTACCTGGGAATGCTGCAGATTCTCCGACAACTGGAGATGCTCCAACTGGAAGACGGTTTGCTGTATCGGAAGGTGCAATTGGTACGAGAATGGGGAGTCACCTGGCAAGTGATACTCCCTGAAAAGGTGATCAGTGAGGTGACCACAGAAGGCCATGTAAGAGGAGCTCACTTTGGTCCACTTTGGTCCAGAGAAGACGTTTCAGTGGTTGCAGAAGCTGGTCTATCATCCCCAACTGAAGACTGCAGTAGAAGAGGCTTGTCGACAATGTCGAAGTTGTGAATTGGCTAAACCTTCCTAGCAGAGAGCTCCTACGCAGACCATTGTGACCTCTGCTCCTCTGGAACTGCTTATGATCGACTACCGGACCGTGGGTCCTGCGCATCTTGGATATGAACATTGTCTTGTGATGACCGATCATTTCACTAAGTTTGCTGTGGTGACTCTGACCCGGGATCAGACAGCTGAGTCAGCTGCGCAGGCTATCTGTCGAGATTTCATCCGGATGTATGGATGCTCGAAAAGGAGCCATTCTAATCAAGGCGCTGATCAAGGAATGATGGAGGAGCTCCACCATCTATATCGGATTGAAAAGTCCAGGACGACACCTTATCATACGCAGGGAAATGGAGCCTGTGAATGTTTCAACTGGACGCTGATTTAGATGTTGAGAACGTTAGAGGAAGACAGGAAGGTCCATTGGCCCGAGTATGTAGCTGAGTTGGTCTGGTTGTACAACAACCTGTGCACAGTACAACTGGATACACGCCATACACCCTGCTGTTCGGCCATAATGGACAAGAGATTACTGAGCTAGAGTTGGACCCAGAGGAGGACTAACCACGGACGGGGGAGGGGTTGTCCACCTGGGTCCTTGAACATTGCAGACTCTACATCGACTGGTACAAAGTTTCGGGAACTTGAGCACCACGAGGCAACGCCTCTGCGAGGGACAGCTCTCAATGCTGGAGACCGAGTATTGGTCCGAGACAAGTGACCTCGAGGCAAGTTAGAACATCAATGGGAAAAACTCTGTATCGGGTGAAACGCAGAATTGGATTTAATGGCCCCGTCTATGAAGTTCAGCCTAAGGGGGGAGAAGGGGCCCCTACCCGAGTGGTCCACCGAAGCATCCTATGTCCTTGCCTGTCATAAGATCCCGAAAGAGAAGAGAGCGCCAAGTGTTCCTGAAATGTCTACTCAAGCGATCTTCGACTGCGATGAATAACAGCCGCCTACCTTACCCTCTGATCTGGACGGTCCACTACCCACTCTCCACGGGAAGTGCGAGAACCTGAAACTCCCGAGATGGCTGCTCCATTGAACCAGGACGCGTCTCCGTCTTCAATTGCCCAACCTAACTCAACCACCCAACCTGACTTACGCCGCACAGAATGAACAACAGCTGGAATACCTCCCAGTCATTATGAACAAGACCAATTTATTTGGCAACGGATCATTCAAGAAATGGAGAAGTGCCAACGCGTACTGCAAGAACTCTTGCCCGTGGAATGGTGAGTTAAAGGAAAGGGGGAGTGTAAGGAGGAAGACCAGGCTGCGGGTACCTGCACCGAGCCGGGTCTGGAACTGTTGAGGCTGCCTCCCATGTTGCCTGGGGGAAGAAATGAGGGACTGGACCAACCTCATGACCCGGGTAGGAGGAGCGAGATAAAAGAAAAAGCGCGCACAGCAGCCAGCAGTTTGGCGTGAATTAGCAGCAGCGAGCAGCCGGGTGAGCTGTGTGGTCCATCCCCTGAGCACCGGCACCGCGACAGGCTGTGTGGTTGTTGGCTTCCACCGTCTCCAGCGGGACCGCAGAGGAGAAATGTGCCGTGGGCCCAGTGACTGTAAGAGAGAGAGGTGCCGTGCGCTCGGTGACCGTGAAGGGCATTACTGCTCTTACTGCTGTACTGTATGGTGCCTGGTCAGCAACAGTACACAGAGGGGCCCGCAGGTCCGGGGCCCTGCTCTTGTGCTTCTGCTGATCGGGCCCTATCGTGCACTAAAATACAGTGCACTGCAGCGAACACGTCAGCGCTGGATCCCGAAGCCTTTTTGGAGCTGTCTACAGCCATCTAAACTAGTCGGCTGCGCAGCTCCTGGTTGGTTGTAGCTAGAATGTATGGGCTCCCTGCAGGTCCTGACTACAGCACATACATTATAGCCGTCTCAGTAGTGAATTTGCTAGAATGTATGGGCTCCTGGCAGGTCCTGACTATAGCCCATACATTCTAGGTGCTTCACTACTGAAAACACACTAGGCGCCTTGGGAACGAATGAGGTAAGTATAAAAAAAGTTTTTGTTTTTTTAAATGGGTGAGGTGGGGGGGGAGAGACTGCAGATGACTGCAGATGAGACTGCAGATGATGAAGTGTGTTTGAGGGGTACTGCACATGATGAAATGATAGGGGGCTGCAAATGATGAAGTAAGGGGGACTGCAAATGATGAAGTGAATGGGGGAGAGGGGACTGTAAATGATGAAGTGAGGTAGACTGCAAATTATGAAGTGGGGGTGATGGAGATTGCAAATGATGATGTGTGAGTGAAGGGGATTACAAATTATGATGTGGGGGTGATGGGGATTGCAAATGATGATGTGGGGTGATAGGGACAGCAAATGAATTGTGTTTTAGGGAGTACTGCACATGATGAAATGATAGGGGGCTGCAAATGATGAAGTAAGGTAGACTGCAGATGAAGTGAAGGGGGATAGGGGACTGTAAATGATGAAGTGGGGGTGACAGCGATTGCAAATGATGGGGACTGCAGACAGATGATGAAGTGTGTTTGAGGGGTACAGCTCATGATGAAATGATAGGGGACTGCAAATGATGAATTAAGGGGGACTGCAGATGATGAAATGGAGGTGATGGGGACTGCAAATGAAGTGAATGTGAGGGACGGGGAGAGCAATTGAATTGAAGGTGGGGGTGGGAGAGAAAATGGTGAATTGAAGGTGGGGAGAGCAAATGATGAATTTTGAGGGTGGGGGAGTAAATGATGTATTGAATGTGGGGAAGAGCAGTTGATAATGAATAGAGGGTGGGAGAGAGAAGGAAGACATGACAATTAATTGAGGCAGAAGGTGAATGTAATTATAATGAATCGGGGTTAGGGTTTGAGCGGGAGGTACATAGTGGGGGGCGTTGAGGATAAAGTGACTGGTAATGAATTGGGGGAAAGAGTGCAGGTGCTAATTAATGTATATATTAAATGGGGAAAGTGGCTATGTACAGATAGTGGGGGCACAGTGGCAGATTATAATTTATATTTGGAATGGTGGGTTGCATAATAACCAATTATATATTAATGGTGGGTGAACGTCTGTATTCAGATGTGTAGTGTAGAAGATAGGGAAAAAGTTGGGAATGTGCTCGGAAGTGGTGCTCTAGATAACTGTGTTATTTTATGCAGAGACGAGTCCTGGCTGAAAGAAGTGATGGCGGTCTGCGCTGGATTAAAAAGAAACGCAAAGATAAAGGACTTCAGCCAGAGACGTCACTGGTGAGTCAGTGTGTTACCTGTACACTGACACTATACACTGTATACAGAGGTTCTGTGTATAATGTCACTGGTGATCACTTTATTACCTGTACACTGACACTATATACAGAGCTCCTGTGTATAATGTCACTGGGGATCTGTTATGTTTAGGTAGCTGAGGAGGCAGGAGCAAAAAACCGCATAGGCAGCCTAACACCAGAGAGGTTGGAAACTAATAGGTTGCAGACCCCTAAACTAACCGCACAACTAGAAGTAGCCGTGGGACGTTCCTACGGTGCCCTAGACGCCTCGTCACAGCCGGAGAGATAGCTATCCCTAAAGATGGAAAGAGGAAAGCTAACTGCCCCGGAGTAGACCCCAAAAGAATAGGAAGCCCCCAGACATATAATGGCGGCTAGACAAGATGAAAATACGAACACAGACAGAAAATAGATTGAGCAAACACTGGGGCCAAAAACTGTCTAGATAGGACAGCAAAGGAGAGAATACTGTCTGCAACCCAAAAAACCCTAGGAAAAACTCCAACACTTCTGAATCCAAAAAAACTGAGACCACATGGTCTCGACCACCTATATCAGATCTCTGGTGTAGACACGTAGCAACCCAGCAGTAAAATATCACAAGAACTGAGCAAATAACAAATACCAAAAAACGAACGGAGACCAGCCAAAGCCCCCCAAAGGGGACCCGGCTGAAGACAAAAAGCAGTGCAGCAAAAAGCAAGGAATTCAAACCACAGTAAAAAAACTGAAAGAGACTTATCTGAATGCAAGCAGGAAACAGCAGAAAAGCAAGCTGAATTCCAACCTAGACCAGAAAGAACAATTGATCACCGGCGATGATCATGGGCGGTCAGCTCACTTATATCAGGCCAGTCAGTATCACCTGACAACCACTCGTTAATTGCAGGTGTAGGACTCTTGGTGTTCAACATAGGTTCAATACCCTCAGCAACCACCAGAGGGAGCTTCAGCTCCGAAGTCGTCTCCAATACGTTCACAACAGGGATCACTGTATTACCTGTACACTGACATGTTATACAGAGCTCCTGTGTATAATGGCACTGGTGATCACTGTATTACCTGTATACAGACACTGCATACTAAGTACAGAGCTCCTGTGTATATTGCCACTTATGGTGATAGTATTTTTTTTTTATTAATGATCAGTATTGTAGTATTCAGTCACTATGTGGCGGTAATATGTTGTCCAGCCATGGTGTGGCGGTATTTGTTCCTTGTATGTGCTATTATTCGGTTGTGTGGTGGTAATATGTGGTCTGGTCATTATGTGTTGGTATTTGTTCCTTGTATGTAGTTGGTCACCATGTGGTGGTAATATGTGGTCTGGACATGGTGCGGTGGTATTTGTCCCTTGTATGTGATATTGTTCGGTCACTGTGGTGGCAATATGTGTTCTGGACATGGTGTGGCGGTATTTGTTCCTTATTCCTTGTAGATAGTATTATAGGTCACTATGTGGTGATAATATGGTGTCTGGTAATGGTGCGGTGGTATTTGTCCCTTGTATGTAGTATTATTGGTCATTTTAAAAATTGAAAAATAAATAAAAATATACCTAAATTGTATTGCATATTTTAACAAATAATTAATTGGATAGATTAGAGTAGGGCTTGGCCAAAAGAGTCTATCTTGTCGTCATGGCAGATTAAAAAAATCTTTTGGCCAAAACAAAAGCTGGTGGCTATGTGTGTGATCTGGTGATGGAAACTGTTAATGTGTGATTGTTGAGAAGTGGAGTTTTTCCAAGAGAGAGCGGTGGGACTGTGGACAGTTCAAGGGTGGAGGCGGGCTGGGGTGGAGCCTGGGTGGAGTCTCAAGGGGATCCCGAAAATTTTGCCAGTATGGGGCCCCAAAATTCCTAGTGGCAGCCCTGACGTGAGCAGGGCTGCCGCTAGGAATTTCGGGGCTCCATACTGGCAAAAGTTATGGGGCCCCCGTTGAGACTCCGCCCAGGCTCCACCCTCCCAAGTTCCGCATCCACCCTAGCTCCTCCACCACGCAAACCTTCCAAAATCCCTCCGCCCTTTCATGGAAAAACTTCACTTCTGCACCATGCCCTCACCAAGGACACATTAACACCAATCACTCGATGAATATGCAGCATTTTGCTTGTTTAGTATAATACACCCCATAGTCCTCCATATATTATAATGTGCACCACAGTCCTCCATATTGCAAAGTGCACACCCCATAGTCCTCCATATAATATAATGTATCCATAGTCCTCCATATAGTATAATACACTCCTAATAGCCCTCCATATATTAAAATACACTCAGTCCTCCATATAGTATAATACACTCCTCATAGTGCTCCATATAGTATAATGCACCGCCATAGTCATCCATGTAGTACAATTCACTTCCCATAGTATAATGCACCCCATAGTTCTTCATATAGTATAATGTATTCCCCATAGTCCTCGATACAGTATAATGCAGCCCACATATAGTATAATGCAGTCACCCTATAGAGCATAATGCAGCCACCCCACAGAGTATAATGCAACCACCCCACAGAGTATAATGCAACCAACCCACAGAGTATAATGCAACCACCCCACAGAGTATAATGTAAACCCCCCATAGAATATAATTGAGCCCCCTTATATAGTATAATGTAGCCCCTCCATAGAATACAATGTAGCCCTCCTCATATAGTATAATGCAGCCCCCATAGAATATAATGTAGCCCCCTCACAAACTATAATGAAGCCCCCATACAATATAATCTAGCCCCCCATAGAATATAATGCAGCCCCCATAGAATACAATGTAGCCACCTCATACAGTATAATGTAGCCCCCTCATAGCGTATGATGCAATCACCCGTCATAGAATATAATAAATATAATACAGCCCCCATAGAATATAATGTAGCCCCAAACAGAATATAGTAAAACCAAACTGAAATGAAATGCAATGCAGTGTGGAAATGTATAATAAAATTAAAATAATGAAATACTAAAAGATAAATCCACACATATCAATTGATTCTCAAAACAAAAAAGGTGGATGGCATAAACCAGCCGGATAGGAAAACATAACCCTTAGTGCAATAGGAACAGGGGGAAAGGAAGAAAAGACTTCACCCAGGCAGTGGGAGTAAAATATAAAATTTTATTATGTATCCGCATAAAATTATGGCACAAGCATCAATTAAGATAAAAAGGAAGCCAAAAGCCCCACACAATGTAATCCAATACCCTGGTATATAATATGAATCAATCAGGTAAATAGTAGGATATTACATAAAGTATGCTGGAAAAAGACAAAGCGATAGTTCGGTGAAATATATATATAAGTGCACTCAAAAGAAATATATATATATATATATGCAAAAAAATGCTAAATAAAATACATAAAGCAGTGTATCCGCACAATTATGTGTATGTACCCTTACGATGTGCCCTTAAATATATGCATGCCGCAATGCAAATATAATATATAGCAAAAAATAGTGCAAAGAAATAAATGAAATGCAATGTTGCCAACACGAACAACCTCAAAATGCGCACCAAATGAAATGTGCTTATATGAGAACCAACACCGTGGCTACCGTGACTACTGAATGTCCATAAAATACAAGCATACAACCTGAAAATACCAGGGGAGGAAATGGCTGGTGGTGACCAGGCTGCCTAGAACGCGCCCCGACGCGTGTTTCGGAAAGGTTATTCCTTCGTCAGGGTAGTAGTCACGGTAGCCACGGTGTTGGTTCTCATATAAGCACATTTCATTTGGTGCGCATTTTGAGGTTGTTCGTGTTGGCAACATTGCATTTCATTTATTTCTTTGCACTATTTTTTGCTATATATTATATTTGCATTGCGGCATGCATATATTTAAGGGCACATCGTAAGGGTACATACACATAATTGTGCGGATACACTGCTTTATGTATTTTATTTAGCATTTTTTTGCATATATATATATATATATATATATATATATATATATTATATTCTTTGAGTGCACTTATATATATATTTCACCGAACTATCGCTTTGTCTTTTTCCAGCATACTTTATGTAATATCCTACTATTTACCTGATTGATTCATATTATATACCAGGGTATTGGATTACATTGTGTGGGGCTTTTGGCTTCCTTTTTATCTTAATTGATGCTTGTGCCATAATTTTATGCGGATACATAATAAAATTTTATATTTTACTCCCACTGCCTGGGTGAAGTCTTTTCTTCCTTTCCCCCTGTTCCTATTGCACTAAGGGTTATGTTTTCCAAACAGAATATAATACAGCCCATCTCCCCAAAGGAATATAACGTAGCCACCCATAGTATATAACACAGCCACATAGTATATAACACAGCCACCCTATAAAATATAATATATCCCCCAATAGTATATAACACAGCCCACATAGTGTATAGCGCAGCCTGCATAGTGTATAGCGCGGCCCACATAGTATATAGCACGGCCCACATAGTATATAGCGTGGCCCACATAGTATATAGCGCGGCCCACATAGTATACAGCAGGGCCCACATAGTATACAGCAGGGCCCACATAGTATATAGCAGGACCCACATAGTATATAGCAGGGCCCACATAGTATATTGCAGGGCCCACATAGTATACAGCAGGGCCCCAGGGCCGGATTAACGTAGGGGCTGATGGAGCTGCAGCTCCAGGCCCCTTGTTAGAGATAGGCCCATCTGCGGCTGCTCTCTGCTCTCCTCCCTTCCCTGTGCTGCTGACGTCAGTCTGGTGGTGGAGGGGGAGGTGAGGAGCCAGGAGAGATTGTGTGCTGGAGGGGGAGAGAGGAAAGCTGCTGCTGAAAGTACTGTAGGAGAGGAGTCGGCAGCAGCACAGTGTTATCTCATTCACCCAATCCAGAAGCAGGATGTAAATGAAGGCAGAACATGTGACCACAGAGCAGCCAGTCACAGCTCACCTTTCACTTGTCCTCATACATGCACTGTCTTCTTACATCTTTGCCTATTGGCATCCTGCCCTGTGTTCAGTGTGTTGTAGTGACGGTCCCTGTCTGGAGGAGAGAGTTAGAGACAGGCAGGCAAGGTGTGTGTGGTGTTACAAGAATCCCAGCCATATTACAGTGAAAGCAGATGGAGAATCCTGAAGTCTCTGCACAGGTTTGTGTTGTAAAGTGTGTGGTTTCTGACAAATTCCATCAGTAGCATTGAATGGCCCATAGTAATATAGGGCAGCATTGAGAGGCCCTCTCAATGCTGCGCTATATATACTATGGGCCATTCAATGCTGCGCTATATACTAGAATGGGCCTCTCAATGCTGCCCTATATATACTATGGGCCTCTCAATGCTGCGCTATATGGGCCTCTCAATGCTGCACTATATATACTATGGGCCTCTCAATGCTGCGCTATATGGGCCTCTCAATGCTGCCCTATATATACTATGGGCCTCTCAATGCTGCGCTATATACTATGGGCCTCTCAATGCTGCCCTATATATACTATGGGCCTCTCAATGCTGCGCTATATACTAGAATGGGCCTCTCAATGCTGCCCTATATATACTATGGGCCATGCAATGCTGCACTATATATACTATGGGCCATGCAATGCTGCACTATATATACTGTAAGCTTTCCGGGGGGGTTTAGCTCTAGGATCGCTGTCTGGGTAGACAGAATGGCACGGAAACAGTTCATTCAGACAGCAGTTTGGTGAAAACTGGCCGCAACCAGTTTTATTAAAGTCCACAGCACACAGATAAAAACAAATCATAAACAGAAAACCTGGGCTTGTCTAGCCACTAAATTACACTTAGATAGATGGCCCTCTCTATCCGGGACCCAGACTCTACCAGTCTGTGCCCAAAACAACACATATCACATATGTTACCAGTATGGAGTTTCACAGACACTCCTCTTTATGTCCGAAGGCAACTCCAATGTCCAGACTTGAGAGAGGTCACCTCCTATTCAGTCGCTGTTCGCACGGATTCTCACTGCGACTACTCCTGTGTCCGGGGTACTTCCTGCACCCAGACTGAGATAGCTCACACTCTTAGAGACTGCTTCCTTGTGCCAGGACACCTCCCTGTGTCCGGGCTAAAGACAGCTCCCACACTCTTGGAGACACCTTCTGTGCCTGGACCCTTGTCCAGACTGAATGAGCTCTCTGACTGTGCTCCAAGCACCTACTTCTGGCTTCCTAATCAACACCTGAGTGGATTCAGGTCTGAGCTGCAAGCGTGTACTGAATGGCAGGTGTAGTGACCTTTCTTTACCACCAGGTTTACAAAGCCACACATTTCGCTCATACCAGTCAGCAAGGTACTTAGGTGAAATATACACCTCATTCACCACATATTCCTTCACTGTCTCACAATACTATGGGCCTCTCAATGCTGCGCTATATACTATGGGCCATTCAATGCTGCGCTATATGCCTTCAAAGCGGCCTATATACATGGCCATGCAATCTGCGCTATATATACTATGGGTCCAATGCACTAATATATGGCCGCATGCTGCGTATATATACTATGGGCCATTCAATGCTGCGCTATATATACTATGGGCCATGCAATGCTGCGCTATATATACTATGGGCCATTCAATGCTGCACTATATACTAGAATGGGCCTCTCAATGCTGCCCTATATATACTATGGGCCATGCAATGCTGCGCTATATATACTATGGGCCATTCAATGCTGCACTATATACTAGAATGGGCCTCTCAATGCTGCCCTATATATACTATGGGCCATGCAATGCTGCGCTATATGGGCCTCTCAATGCTGCATTATATATACTATGGGCCATTCAATGCTGCGCTATATATACTATGGGCCATGCAATGCTGCCCTATATGGGCCTCTCAATGCTGCATTATATATACTATGGGCCATGCAATGCTGCGCTATATATACTATGGGCCATTCAATGCTGCGCTATATATACTATGGGCCATGCAATGCTGCGCTATATATACTATGGGCCATTCAATGCTGCGCTATATATACTATGGGCCATGCAATGCTGCGCTATATATACTATGGGCCATTCAATGCTGCGCTATATATACTATGGGCCATGCAATGCTGCGCTATATATACTATGGGCCATTCAATGCTGCACTATATACTAGAATGGGCCTCTCAATGCTGCCCTATATATACTATGGGCCATGCAATGCTGCGCTATATGGGCCTCTCAATGCTGCATTATATATACTATGGGCCATTCAATGCTGCGCTATATATACTATGGGCCTCTCAATGCTGCGCTACATACTAGAATGGGCCTCTCAATGCTGCCCTATATATACTATGGGCCATTCAATGCTGCCTATACTAATGGGCCTCTCAATGCTGCCATATATATACTATGGGCCATTCAATGCTGCGCTATATATATGGGCCTTCAATGCTGCATATATATAGGGCCTTCAATGCTGCTTATATATACTATGGGCCATTCAATGCTGCGCTATATGGGCCTCTCAATGCTGCATTATATATACTATGGGCCATTCAATGCTGCGCTAAATATATGGGCCATGCAATGCTGCCTATGGCTTCATGTGATTATATATACTATGGGCCATTCAATGCTGCGCTATATATACTATGGGCCATTCAATGCTGCGCTATATGGGCCTCTCAATGCTGCATTATATATACTATGGGCCATTCAATGCTGCGCCTGGGCCTTCATCTCATTATATACTATGGGCCATTCAATGCTGCCTATATCTAATGGGCCTCTCAATGCTGCCTATATATACTATGGGCCATGCAATGCTGCGCTATATATACTATGGGCCATGCAATGCTGCGCTATTATACTATGGGCCATTCAATGCTGCGCAATATATATGCATCACCTATGGGCCTCTCAATGCTGCATATATATACTATGGGCCATTCAATGCTGCACTATGTCATCTATTATATACTATGGGCCATTCAATGCTGCACTATATATACTAATGGGCCATCTCAATGCTGCCTAATATATACTATGGGCCATGCAATGCTGCGCTAATATATGGGCCATGCAATGCTGCACTATATATACTATGGTCATGCGCCAATATCAATGCAGCATGCTGCGCTATATATACTATGGGCCATGCAATGCTGCGCTATATATACTATGGGCCATCAATGCTGCGCTATATGGGCCTCTCAATGCTGCATTATATATACTATGGGACATTCAATGCTGCGCAACTATGGGCCTCTCAATGCTGCATTATATATACTATGGGCCATTCAATGCTGCACTATATACTAGAATGGGCCTCTCAATGCTGCCCTATATATACTATGGGCCATGCAATGCTGCGCTATATATACTATGGGCCATTCAATGCTGCGCTATATATACTATGGGCCATTCAATGCTGCGCTATATATACTATGGGCACAGTGCTATATGGTCTCATGCGCATTATATATACTATGGGCCATTCAATGCTGCGCTAACTATGGGCCATTCAATGCTGCATTATATATACTATGGGCCATTCAATGCTGCACTATATACTAGAATGGCCTCTCAATGCTGCCCTATATATACTATGGGCCATGCAATGCTGCCTATAATACTAGGCATAATGCGCGCATTAACTATGGCATCAATGCTGCTATATATACTATGGGCCATGCAATGCTGCGCTATTAACTATGGGCCATCAATGCTGGCTATTATACTATGCATGCAATCGGCTACATGGGCCTCTCAATGCTGCATATATATACTATGGGCCATCAATGCTGCGCATATCTAAATGGGCCTCTCAATGCTGCATTATATATACTATGGGCCATTCAATGCTGCACTATATACTATGAATGGACCTCTCAATGCTGCCCTTATATACTATGGGCCATTCAAGCGCACTTCTAATGGGCCTCTCAATGCGATATATATACTATGGGCCATGCAATGCTGCGCTTACTAAATGGGCCTCTCAATGCTGCATTATATATACTATGGGCCATTCAATGCTGCGCTATATATACTATGCCATGCATGCTGCCCTATATGGGCCTCTCAATGCTGCATTATATATACTATGGGCCTCATGCTGCTATATGGCTCTCATGCGCATTATATATACTATGGGCCATTCAATGCTGCGCTATATATACTATGGCCATCAACGCCTAAGCCCTCTACTGCATTTTATGTGGGCCATTCATCTTCACTATATTACTATGGTCCATTCAATGCTGCATTATAACTATGGCCATTCAATGCTGCGCTTTATATAGGCATGCAATGTGCGCTATTCCTATGGCCATGCATGTGGCTATATACTTGCGCACACACTACCCTCTTACCTCATGTTGTGGCGCGATCTCTCATGTCATAAATGTTCATACATTATGTACATAGCATCCTCTATTAGGGCGGTGCATGTCCACTCCTGATTGCTACTTCAAACCATATGTTAGCAGCATGGTCTGAACAAAATATGGCATAGATTACTACATATTAATAGCTCTATCAGCGATTTATTCTATTCTTAGTGTTCCTAGTAACATATGTAGTAGTTGATGGAGTACAGCAATTGCTGGCCACATATCTTTAATCTCAATTTTTTTTGCTATGTGAACACCTGTATAATATGCACTGCTGATTTTGTGTTCAATATGTTACGGTGCTAATGATTATTTTATTATAGTATTATATATATGGTATTGCATTTAAATTGCATGTAATTTCATCAATTGAGGGTTTTAGGGGTGTTGTGCCCCTTTTCGTATTTTTAATCTTTATATGTGTTGTGTAGACATCCATTTTGGTGTTGCATTACCTTTCCTGCATTAACTTGTTGTCGAATTGTTAGTTAATAAAATTTGGTATGTTTATTATGGACGAGTACATCTTTTTTCACGTTTGTGATGTTGTTAGATATACTATGGGCCATGCAATGCTGCGCTATATGGGCCTCTCAATGCTGCGCTATATATACTATGGGCCATTCAATGCTGCGCTATATGGGCCATTCAATGCTGCATTATATATACTATGGGCCATTCAATGCTGCGCTATATATACTATGGGCCTCTCAATGCTGCCCTATATATACTATGGGCCATTCAATGCTGCGCTATATGGGCCTCTCAATGCTGCATTATATATACTATGGGCCATTCAATGCTGCGCAACTATGGGCCATTCAATGCTGCATTATATATACTATGGGCCATTCAATGCTGCGCTATATATACTATGGGCCATGCAATGCTGCGCTATATATACTATGGGCCATGCAATGCTGCGCTATATGGGCCTCTCAATGCTGCATTATATATACTATGGGCCATTCAATGCTGCGCAACTATGGGCCATTCAATGCTGCGCTATATATACTATGGGCCATGCAATGCTGCACTATATGGGCCTCTCAATGCTGCATTATATATACTAGGCCATCAATGCTGCGCAACTATGGCCATTCAATGCTGCGCTATATATACTATGGGCCATTCAATGCTGCGCTATATATACTATGGGCCATTCAATGCTGCGCTATATGGGCCATTCAATGCTGCATTATATATATTATGGGCCATTCAATGCTGCGCAACTATGGGCCATTCAATGCTGCGCTATATATACTATGGGCCATGCAATGCTGCGCTATATGGGCCTCTCAATGCTGCATTATATATACTATGGGCCATTCAATGCTGCGCTATATATACTATGGGCCATTCAATGCTGCGCTATATACTAGAATGGGCCTCTCAATGTTGCCCTATATTACTATGGGACATTCAATGCTGCACCATATACTAGAATGGGCCAGGAGCGTTTAAATGCCCTCTCTCTGTTATGTATTGAAAATAGATTGCTGAATGAGCTTAATCTTGATTCTACAATTGAGGAATTTGCAAGCATAACATAACAGACTTTCTATATCCACTGTATTTATATTAGGCATGTATCATATATTTACTTTGTTTATATATTTTACGTTACATTTTGGCCTTTGTGAATTGCCGTGTTTGGCCCCACCCCTTGCCCCCCCCTTCAGCTCCAGGCCCATCATGTTCTTAATCCGACCCTGCAGGGCCCACATAGTATATAGCAGGGCCCACATAGTATATAGCAGGGCCCACATAGTATACAGCAGGGCCCACATAGTATATAGCAGGGCCCACATAGTATACAGCAGGGCCCACATAGTATATAGCAGGGCCCACATAGTACACAGCAGGGCCCACATAGTATACAGCAGGGCCCACATAGTATATAGCAGGGCCCACATAGTACAGCCATCATCTCCCCTTTCCCCCCTACTCCCTCCAGGAATGGCCCCACAGCCACAGTTCAGTACGCACTGATAGATTTAAAAAAAAAAAAAAAAAAAAAAAAAACCACACTCCTCACCTCTCCTCGTGCCCACGCTGCTCCGGGCTTCTTCTCCTGCACTGCCTGGCACAGTGAGTGCGGGATGACGTCATCGCGCACGCGCTGTGTCAGAGACAGAGCGGGGAATGATGGGAGAGGGAGCGTCAGCTGACGCTGTCTATTCCATCATTGCTTTGAACTGTACCGGCAGACGCCTAATCACCGGGCCCCATACACTTGTAAGGGTTGTCATGCCCTGATGGCGGCCCTGACCGTGAGTACCACGCATGTGCGGAGGAGAGACAAACGAATATCGGCCTTCCCTGCCAGTTACTGTACGCGAACTCACATTGGACTCTGGGAACACTGCGGCCTTGTTTGCTTCGGCCGCACAAGTTCATGGACTAGTGGCTCAGCAGAAGGTACCGGAGACCGACCATGGCCGCCAGAAGACGGATCATCGTGCCAAGGACTCCCTCTGTGGATATTTTCCTGGCCACTGCCGGTACTACAACCCCACGGGACCTTCTGTTGTGGAGGAGCATAAAGGACACGATAAGTTCCTTAAGTAGACTGCTATTATTTTGCATTTGTTGTGTAAATCATCTATTCTTTAACCAGTTACCTCCCTGCGAGGAGTTAATACCTTGTTTAATTAAATTGTTCAATTTTGTTAACTCTTGCTCTCCCTTCTTGTCTGTCACTGAATCCCGCAACCTGCTTATATGTACACATCTCGGTACAGTCAGAGCCAACTCTCAGATAACCCCAGACTACTCGCAATCACCACCACTCTGTTTCGGTCAAATGGTCAAAAATATACAAAATATTTTACAAAGGGGACAAAACAATGCAGCATAAATAGTTACAGAAAATAAAGGGTAAGCCCCGCCCACTGCCGCACATCTTCCATTCAGCTCCGCCTACGTCTGCATGCGTCTTGAGTACCCTATCTTTAACATTGGGTATGCAGGCCATGCGGATGCCTCCGCATGCGTCCTTTTGACGCTGCGCCGACCGGAACAAAATGCAACATGTTGCGTTCGGCGCAGCGTCAAAACGACGCGTGCGGAGGCATCCGCATGGCCTGCATACCCAATGTTAAAGATAGGGTACGCAGGATGCATGCAGACATAGGTGGAGCTGAACGGAAGAGGTGCGGCAGTGGGTGGTGTTTACCGGAGGAAGTACACAGCCCTGCCGAACGCTAGTGTGAAACTAGCCTTAGACATCAAGAGGGATCCTTGCATTTTAATTCAGCGGCTTCACGTAGCTGTGTCACTGCCATTTTACATAAACACAGCATGGAGTGCACGTACCTATCTTGTCATGACAAATGGTACATGAAAGAAAAAGAAGGAAGGGGGGACATGAGGAACAATTAGAATTTTTTATATTTTCTATGACAGGCTGTAAGCCATAATCATCAACATTAACAGAAATAAACACTTGAAATAGATCACTCTGTAATGACTCTGTCTAATATGAGTTTCACTTTTTGTATTGAAGAACTGAAAAACACTAACTTCTTGTACATAGAAGGCAGTATTATAGTAGTTATATTCCTGTACACAGGAGCAGTATTATAGTAGTTATATTCTTGTATATAGGAGGCAGTATTATAGTAGTTATTTTCCTGTACATAGGGGCAGTATTATAGTAGTTATATTTTTGTACATAGGGGCAGTATTATAGTAGTTATATTCTTGCACATAGGAGCAGTATTATAGTAGTTATATTCTTGTACATAGGGGCAGTATTATAGTAGTTATATTCTTGTACATAGGAGCAGTATTATAGTAGTTATATTCTTGTACATAGGGGCAGTATTATAGTAGTTATATTCTTGTACATAGGAGCAGTATTATAGTAGTTATATTCTTGTACATAGGGGCAGTATTATAGTAGTTATATTCTTGTACATAGGAGCGGTATTATAGTAGTTATATTCTTGTACATATGGGGCAGTATTATAGTAGTTATATTCTTGTACATAGGAGCAGTATTATAGTAGTTATATTCCTGTACATAGGGGGCAGTATTATAGTAGTTATATCCTTGTACATAGGAGACAGTATTATAGTAGTTATATTTTTGTACATAGGAGCAGTATTATAGTAGTTATATTCTTGTACATAGGGACAGTATTATAGTACTTATATTCTTGTACATAGGAGCAGTATTATAGTAGTTATATTCTTACATATAGGGGGCAGTATTATAGTACTTATATTCTTGTACATAGGAGCAGTATTATAGTAGTTATATTCTTGTACATAGGGACAGTATTATAGTAGTTATATTCTTGTACATAGGAGCAGTATTATAGTAGTTATATTCTTACATATAGGGGCAGTATTATAGTAGTTATATTCTTGTACATAGGAGCAGTATTATAGTAGTTATATTCTTGTACATAGGCGCAGTATTATAGTAGTTATATTCTTACATATAGGGGGCAGTATTATAGTAGTTATATTCTTGTACATATGAGCAGTATCAATAGAGGTCCAAAAAGATAAGATAGAAGGTGTGGTAAGAAGACGAGCAAATCTGAAATGTCTGGGTAATCCATAGGCAAAAACTGTAGCCAAGACAGGAAAAGGTGATGGAGAATCGCTGCTTGCTGTCAGGGAACAAGAGCCTAAGGCCGGCGCCACACTAGCGAGGAATACGGACGAGTGCTATGCGATAAAACATCGCTGTTAATCTATGGGGCAGCTCCCATCACCATTTTTTTCTCGACCGTATTATACGTGTGAGTGAAATCGCGATTGCAGCGTATATCGGCCGAGACTCGCCAATGCTACTCACACCATCCATGTGACTTGCGAGAAATACGCACCGATAGCCGTTGAAAAGCCGGCAATTCATAGAATAGATATATACACATAGAATAGGTGTATCTATCTATCTATATATATATATATTTACCGTATATATATACAGTACAGACCAAAAGTTTGGACACACCTTCTCATTTAAAGATTTTTCTGTATTTTCATGACTATGAAAATTGTACATTCACACTGAAGGCATCAAAACTATGAATTAACACATGTGGAATTATATACTTAACAAAAAAGTGTGTAACAACTGAAATTATGTCTTATATTCTAGGTTCTTCAAAGTAGCCACCTTTTGCTTTGATGACCTTTGCATTCTCTTGATGAGCTTCAAGAGGTAGTCACCGGAAATGGTCTTACAACAGTCTTGAACGAGTTCCCAGGGATGCTTAGCACTTGATGGCCCTTTTGCCTTCACTTTGCGGTCCAGCTCACCTCAAACCATCTCGATTGGGTTCAGGTCTGGTGACTGTGGAGGCCAGGTCATCTGGCGTAGCACCCCATCACTCTCCTTCTTACTCAAATAGCCCTTACACAGCCTGGAGGTGTGTTGTGGTCTTTGTCCTGTTGAAAAATAAATGATGGTCCAACTAAACGCAAACCGGATGGAATAGCATGCCGCTGCAAGATGCTGTGGTAGCCATGCTGGTTCAGTATGCCTTCAATTTCGAATAAATCCCCAACAGTGTCACCAGCAAAGCACCCCCACACCATCACACCACCTCCTCCATGCTTCACGGTGGGAACCAGGCATGTAGAGTCCATCCGTTCACCTTTTCTGTGTCGCACAAAGACACGGTGGTTGGAACCAAAGATCTCAAATTTGGACTCATCAGATCAAAGCACAGATTTCCACTGGTCTAATGTCCATCCCTTGTGTTCTTTAGCCCAAACAAGTCTCTTCTGCTTGTTGCCTGTCCTTAGCAGTGGTTTCCTAGCAGCTATTTTACCATGAAGGCCTGCTGCACAAAGTCTCCTCTTAACAGTTGTTGTAGAGATGTGTCTGCTGCTAGAACTCTGTGTGGCATTGACCTGGTCTCTAATCTGAGCTGCTGTAAACCTGCGATTTCTGAGGCTGATGACTCGGATAAACTTATCCTCAGAAGCAGAGGTGACTCTTGGTCTTCCTTTCCTGGGCGGTCCTCATGTGAGCCAGTTTCTTTGTAGCGCTTGATGGTTTTTCAAACTGCACTTAGGGACACTTTCAAAGTTTTCCCAATTTTTCAGACTGACTGACCTTCATTTGTTAAAGTAATGATGGCCACTCGTTTTTCTTTACTTAGCTGCTTTTTTCTTGCCATAATACAAATTCTAACAGTCTATTCAGTAGGACTATCAGCTGTGTATCCACCAGACTTCTGCACAACACAACTGATGGTCCCAACCCCATTTAGGGTATGTTTCCACATAGCGGAAACATACCGGATTAGCTGCGGATTGAACGCTGCGTTCTACCGCAGCGTTGAATCTGCAGTGGCCAGATGTTCCAGTATAGTGGAGGGGATTTTATGAAATCCAGTCTCCACTTTGCGTCCGATTACGCGGGTGACACACCCGCGAAACCGGACATGCGGCTCGCATTTTTAGACCGCAGCATGTCTATTTACCTTGCGGCGTCGGAGCGTTGCCGCAAGGTAAATAACACAGTCCTCAAAGGACTGCGGCGATTCTGGATGTGTTCAATGAACACATCCGGAATCACCACGCGTTCAGAAGAGGGTGGGGCTTTCGGCAGAGCTGGGTTTCCGCTCTGTCCAAAACGCCAGCACTCTGCTGCGTGGAAACGTACCCTTATAAGGCCAGAAATCCCACTTATTAAACCTGACAGGGCACAACTTTGAAGTGAAAACCATTTCCGGTGACTACCTCTTGAAGCTCATCAAGAGAATGCCAAGAGTGTGCAAAGCAGTCATCAAAGCAAAAGGTGGCTACTTTGAAGAACCTAGAATGTAAGACATAATTTCAGTTGTTACACACTTTTTTGTTAAGTATATAATTCCACATGTGTTAATTCATAGTTTTGATGCCTTCAGTGTGAATGTACAATTTTCATAGTCATGAAAATACAGAAAAATCTTTTAATGAGGTGTGTCCAAACTTTTAGTCTGTACTGTGTATATATATATATATCACTGACACCTATATATATATATATATATATATATATATATATATACAGCTCTGGCAAAAATTAAGAGACCACTGCACAGTTTTATAAAAATCAGTTTCTCTACATGTCTGACAGCCATTCCATTCCAGTGTCAGTTGAATTCCAACTAGAGTTCTCCTCATTCTACTTAATGTTCTTCTGCTCAGGTGATCACCTGAACCAAATCTTATTTAACGAAGGAAAGTTTAAAAAACACTGCTGTGGTGTTCACAATCCTCTTGCAATAGGACCAGTTGGATGGCAAAACAAGTGCTAGTAATATCCCAAAAGTAATAGGAATGAAAAAATAACTTTTAACCATGCCAAAGGAGTTGAAAAGAAAAGTCTTGAGTGAGGAAAAGAAGGGCTCAATTCTGGCTTTACTAGCAGAGGGCTACAGTGAGCATAATGTTGCCTCCATCCTTAAAATTTCTAAGATGGTAGTCCATTACAACAAGGTTAAGCAGCAGATATTGGGGACAACAAAGCTACAGAATGGCACAGGGCGAAAACGACTCTCCACTGACCGGGATGACCATCATCTAATTCAAATGTCACTCAGCAACCGCAGGATGACATCAAGTGACCTACAAAAGATATGGCAAATGGCAGCTGGGGTGAAGGGCACGGCAAGAACAGTTTGTAACAGGCTCCTAGAGGCAGGGCTCAAGTCATGTAAAGCTAGAAAAAAGCCTTTCATCAATGAGAAGCAAAGGAAAAACAGGCTGAAGTTTGCCAAAGACCATATGGATTGGACCATAGAGGACTGGAGTAAGGTAATCTTCTCTGATGAGTCTAATTTTCAGCTTTACCGTCTAATGGTTAGACGGAAACCTGGAGAGGCGTACAAGCCACAGTGTCTTGCACACACTGTGAAATTTGGTGGAGGATCAGTGATGATCTGGGGATGCTTCAGCAAGGCTGAAATTGGGCAGGTTAATCTTTGCAAAGGATGAATGAATCAAGCCGCATACAAGGTTATCCTGGAAAAACAGTTGATTTCTTCTGCTCAGGCAATGTTCCCCAACTCTGAGGACTGGTTTTTCCAGCAGGACAATGCGCCATGCCACACAGCTAGGTCAATCAATGCGTGGATGAAGGACCACCACATCCAATCCCTGTCATGGCCATCCCAATCTCCAGACCTCAACCCCATTGAAAACCTCTGGAATGTAATCAACAGGAAGATGGATAGTCACAAGCCATCAAAGAACTACTTAAATTTTTGTACCAGGAGTGGCATAAGGTCACCCAAAAGCAGTGTGAAAGACTGGTGGAAAGCATGCCAAGACGCATGAAAGCTGTGATTAAAAATCATGGTTATTCCACAAAATATTGATTTCTGAACTCTTCCTAAGTTAAAACATTAGTCTTGTTGCTTCTAAATGATTATGAACTTGTTTTCTTACCATTATTTGAGGTCTGCAAGCACTGCATTTTTTTGTTATTTTGACCATTTCTCATTTTCTGAAAATAAATACAAAATTGATTGCTTGGAAATTCTGAGACATGTTATCAGTAGTTTATAGAATAAAAGAGCAATTTACATTTTACTCAAAAATATGCCTATAAAGAGAAAAATCAGACAAACTGAATATTTTGCAGTGGTCTCTTAATTTTTGCCAGAGCTGTATATACACCTATTCTATGTGTATATATCTATTCTATCTACGCTATGCTAACCGGTCACTCTGCGATTATACTGTATGTGGCAGATCATTTGCCGGTTTTTAATCTATCTAATATATATATATATATATATATATATATATATATATATATATGTTTTGAAGAATATTTCGTTTTAAAACGATGTGAAAATAACAGAGAACAGCTGTATTTAAAAGCTCATGTTAAAATCGCATTGCATATGGATGTCATACGGATACTTAGATGCAAGGAAATCGCATCATCGCATTTCAAACAGATGACATATGGATCACCATAAGGAGAACATTTGTGCGATTCTCGGCCGTCAAAATCAGACCGATTTTTTTATACGTTAACTGTGACTCCTGCTTTACTCCAATTCTCTGGGTGTACATAACAACAAGTAGTTGTAGAACAATGATTATTAACAGACCATGGCACCGCGCCATCGTGTATGCTGTAATATATCGTCACCCATCCAGAATGCAGCCTTCTTCTGCTCATTTTCCGTGGCTTCCATGGAACGGTCAGAGTGGCCGGATTCTTTCCAAATATCAGGACGAAGAGCCCTTATCTTTGGTGTTTGGGTTTGTGCAGATCTGCAGTGACAATGCCCCTATCATGCAGAGTGGAGACAATCCCGGCTGACATTTGTGTCTCCTCATAGGACGCGGTGCTTGTCTTGTTGTGTCTGCTCCATAGACCCAGCAGATTATCTCCTCTTTAACAAGGCTTCACCATGATGCACGGCTTTCTCCTGGGAAAAGTATCAGTGTCAGGCTGCTGTAATCCAGCCACATATTATGGTGCTAGAACCCCAACTAAAAGTGCCCCAATCTCCATATCGGTGGGATTTAAAGGGAACCTGTCAACTGGCTCACCACGGGCAGCATGAATCAGGCACCGGCTGACGTGAATGTTGCCAACTATGGCAAAGTCATAATAACATATGATAACAAATGGACTAGTAAGCGTTAGAGGCAGCCATGATGCAAGTGAAGACTGCCATGGAGGACAGGACCCGTCCAGGGCAGCAGAGCCATTCCAGGGTGTGGTCGGACACCCTGCAGCTCGGCGTTCTTCGTGTCTGTGACTACGACATGATTGTAACATTGCAGTGATATAATGAGCGCTCGTCTGGACACTTTCCAGTAAGCTGTGACGTTCGCTGATCCTTGGGAATTGTGCCCAGATTTCACGGGAATACCCATTTATGTCTCAAACAATGGAGATTTCCAGGAGCTTTATGGCAGCCAATGAGCCGGATTACAAGAGTGTGGGGTCCTTCTGGATCGCCGGCACCGAAGAAAGAGCAACTGCAGGATCTGCTGGTGCAGAAGGAGAGTGGGGCGCCCTGCTGCTTACCTGACAGCCTTTTGTTTTCTTCCCACCTGTACAAGACTGAGCTGCAGTACCAAGTGCAGCCACATCCATATGTAGGCGCTGTTCCTGTGCAAATCATACAGGGGACCCTGCTTTTGTGCTGTGGCGAGCAGCTGTGGTCCCTCCCTGCAAATAGGGCATCAGTATGTAAAGGGATCCTGTCATAAGACTCCTGCTGCCCTAACCACGAACGCTGGCTGCGGAGTGTTGAAGAAAACATATTTTGTAATGCCGGCCATGCTGCTTGGAGGTCGGATAAAGTTTAGTGCCCCCAAAAAATCATGATGCAACTTCCTTATGTTTTTTGCACCAAGAACGCAGAAAAAACTGATACCTTTGTTTTTAACTGCGTTTTTGCACTTTAGTTACTATGGTTGATATAAGGCTGCAAATACGCTGAAAGAAGTGATGTGCTGCAGTTTTCAAAAACACAGTAGTTTTCCAAAATCAAACCAATGTGCGTGCACGAGATTTCTGAAATCTCATAGGCTTGCTGGTACTGGAAAACGAAGCTGGAAATTTGCATTAAAAAACACAGCAAAAAAATGCAACGTGTGAACATAGCCTAACAGCCAATGTCAGAGGTTCGGGCAGCATGAGTCTTTTGAGAAGTTCCCTTTAAGTCCTGGAAGACAGCACCCGGGACCCAATAATACTCGGCGTTACCAATCCGCACGTGATATTTGCTAGCAGGGCCAGAACCACAATACATGGCAGTAGGTAGAACTGCGCGGGCACACTGCGCAACTGTAAGGAACATACACGAGGGGTGGCTCTTCTATGAGGTTCTGCAGCAGCTGTGATTTTGTATGTGATGAAGGCAGCTCTGCTGTGAAGTTCTGCAACAGCTGTGGTTTTATATGGAACGCCGGAAGCTCTGCTGTGAGGTTCTGCAGCAGCAGTGGTTTTGCATGGGATGCCGGCAGCTCTGCTGTGAGGTTCTGCAGAATCTGTGGCTTTGTATGGGATGCAGGCAGCTCTGCTGTGAGGTTCCGCGGCAGCTGTGATTTTTGTATGGGATGCCGGCAGCTCTGCTGTGAGGTTCTGCAGCAGCTAGGGTTTTGTAAGGGATGCCGGCAGCTCTGCTGGGAGGTTCTGCAGCAGCTGTGGTTTTGTATGGGATGCTGGCAGCTGTGCTGTGAGATTTTGCAGCAGCTGTGGTTTTGTATGGGATGCCGGCAGCTCTGCTGTGAGGTTCTGCGGCAGCTGTGATTTTTGTATGGGATGCCAACAGCTCTGTTGTGAGGTTCTGCAGCAGCTGTGATTTTGTGCGGGATGCACGCAGCTGTACTATGAGGTTCTGCAGAAGTTGTGGTTTTGTATGGGATGCCGGCAGCTCTGCTGTGAGGTTCTGCAGCAGCTGTGGTTTTGTATGGATGCTGGCAGCTGTGCTGTGAGATTTTGCAGCAGCTGTGGTTTTGTATGGGATGCCGGCAGCTCTGCTGTGAGGTTCTGCGGCAGCTGTGATTTTTGTATGGGATGCCAACAGCTCTGTTGTGAGGTTCTGCAGCAGCTGTGGTTTTGTACGGGATGCCGGCAGCTCTGCTGTGAGGTTCTGCAGCAGCTGTGGTTTTGTATGGGATGCCGGCAGCTCTGCTGTGAGCTTCTGCAGCAGCTGTGATTTTGTGCGGCATGCACACAGCTGTACTATGAGGTTCTGCAGAAGTTGTGGTTTTGTATGGGATGCCGGCAGCGCTGCTGTGAGGTTCTGCAGCAGCTGTGGTTTTGTGCGGGATGCACGCAGCTGTACTATGAGGTTCTGCAGAAGTTGTGGTTTTGTATGGGATGCCAGCAGCTCTGCTGTGAGGTTCTGCAGCAGCTGAGGTTTTGTACGGGATGCCGGCAGCTGTGCTGTGAGATTGTGCAGCAGCTGTGGTTTTGTATGGGATGCTGGCAGCTCTGCTGTGAGGTTCTGCAGCAGCTGTGATTTTGTGCGGGATGCACGCAGCTGTACTATGAGGTTCTGCAGAAGTTGTGGTTTTGTATGGGATGCCGGCAGCTCTGCTGTGAGGTTCTGCAGCAGCTGTGGTTTTGTACGGGATGCTGGCAGCTCTGCTGTGAGGTTCTGCAGCAGCTGTGGTTTTGAACGGGATGCAGGCAGCTCTGCTGTGAGGAGCTGCAGCAGCTTTGGTTTTGTATGTGTGTGGCCCAGCTGCGCGTGGCACACATGTCTCCTGGAGAATGCACAGATAAGGTAATTGTGAAGCCTGATATTCATTCACGCACACTTCCCAGCATTGCCACTAGAGGCATTTCAGACTATTTAAGTAGTGTGACGTAGCAGAGTTCAGATCAGTTGTGTGGAGGAGAGGTGGTCAAGTCAAGCTTAGGGTGGCTCAGGAGTGAGTCATCCCATCCAAGGAGAGTCTAGTCTTGGAGGGAGAGGAGATAAGACTGAGATCTGAAGGAGCTCCTGTAGCTCACCTCATACAGAAGTGGAGGCTAGTACGAGTGGACAAGTGAAGCACTCTAGCCTAGTCAGAGCTGCAACTGAAGCAAGTGAAGCAGTTACCTCAGAACAAGCTGCCTGTTTCCCCAAGAAAGTGGAAAGTGACTCTCGGAGCTACAGCTTTGATACAGTCTGACGAAGCGTCCTGTGAGCTGCTCTGGACAGAGTTCTGTGAGGGAAAGAAGGAAGGGAACTACTGCAGTTATACCAACGAGGCAACTGAGAACAGGTCAGTGAGCTCTGAAGGAAAGCTGACAACTACCCTCACTGCTACCTGTGCTTATGTTAAGGGCGAGAGCAGGGCGACAGGCGAGTGGAAAACATAAGGAAGAGTGACTTTGGTGACAGATCACCTTCGCTCGATTAACCGGACACCGGGGTCCGAAGCATTGCTAGTACTTCACGGCTAGTGATAGAAAACCGGAGGCCTTGCTGGACTTCAAGTCGCAGAAGGTAGCCCTAAGCGCTGATACGTAACCGGAGTCAGGGAGAACAAGGACTTTGAGCAGGACCCTGCAAAAGTAAGGACTTCGTTCTTTCATCATCTGATAATCAGAGACATAGAAGGCTCCACCACAATGTTGGCCGGGCGTAGTTGCTATTGAAAGAGTTGCACTTGACTTTATGCAAGTTTGTACTCACACCTTAAGGAGAAAGGAGGCCTTAAACCTGCTCAACAATTGCCTGAATGTGCATTCTTCAACCTGACCAGCTCCCCGGGACATGCCTGCTTCCAACAAGAGTAAAGGTATGGAAAGAAACTGCATTGTGTGTGACTGACTCCTTATCTACACCTCGCACCACCATAGACTTTGAGGGACCAGTCCCACCTGTGGAGGACTTAACATCTAGCTGCCATAACATCCCCTCAGAGATCTACCCTGCAGCGCTGGTCAATCAGATCAGAAGCCACAGGTGGCGTCACGAACTATCGTTATAATCCCCTGTAAATATCCCCCATTGTATGACCGCCCAGGGCCACGGACCGAGCTCTGCTGCCGGTGACATTCCCCATAGACTTCCATGGGCTCGGTGCCGAGTACCCCATAGCCCTGGTACCCACACCATCTGGTGTTGTGCGACTCATTCTTTGGCGCCACGAACAGGATACGAAGCTTACTGGATGTGAGTCCTGTGTGCCTATTGAACTGTTTTGTGCAAAAAGACTGTGTGCAGTTTTTGGTGATTTTTGGTGCCATTTTCCGCCATTTTGCCGCCATATTCGCGCCCTGAGGCGCTGGTGAAGAAGGTGGGCGTGCCTTAGTGGGCGTACCCCCCCTGTGGCGCGAAAGTGATGGGCGCCCTCTCTAAATGCTACTATAACGTGAGAGCCTGCCCCACTGCTAAAGAGATCCGCCTCCTCTTCATTTTCTATGCCAAGAAGAGGAAGCGCAAATCCCGCCCCCACGGAGGAGACCAGATTGTTCCAGATGGAAAACACAGTCTGGCCTGGAGAGAGATGGCGGAAGGACAGGAGGTGCTGTGTGGAGGAGCGGCGGCGCGCAGGCCCCGTTCCCCAGAAGAGCTACCGCTTGTGCTGGAGCCGTCCCCAGTACGGGACCCTCAACAAACCATGCTGGAGTTAAAGGAGGAAAATGCGGCGCTCAGAAGATTGATCCAGCGCCGTGCAGACATGGAGGAAACGGAGAGATGCTGGCATGCCCAGAAACAGCGGCTGCTGTGGGACGCAGTGCTCTCTCCTACAGGAACAACGCCGTTACCTGAACTCCCTGTGTCACCGCTGCAAAAGGCTGAAGGAGAACCGGAGGCCGGCCCCGAAAGAGCTGTGCCTGACCCCACCGATGGAGCGGTGGAAGAGAAGGAGGCTGAGGAGGCCCTGCCCGTTCCGGAGTGCCAGCCAGGCCAGGAGGCCACCGCGGAGCACAGTCCCAGCCATCCCTGCTAGAGATCGACTGGGACGTGATGGAGTATCTGGATGACGTGACCTATGACATCCAAACTGAAAATGCATGGCAACGCCGCGAGCAGGCGAAACAACGCCAGCAGGAGGAGAGAGAGACGCAGCGGGACCGTCAGCGACGCCATGAAGAGTTCCTCGCCGACAAGGAGAGTGTCCGCAGGAATAAAGGTACGCTTCGGGAACCGCGGCGTCAGGGGTGCATCACCGGATTCAAACTCCACAAGGGCTGGGGCTTCATCCATGAGCCGGGCCTGTATCAGGAGATCTTCGTGAGTCGCAGGGACGTAGAGTCCCACCTGCCCATCGGACACCCGGGAAGGGATCTCATAAACGGGGACATCGTTAGCTACACACGTCACTGGGGTCTAAAAGGATGGTATGCCCTAAACGTCTCAATTGTCAGCGATCCCGTCCCCGACGCCGGTAATGTACACCATGCCGCAGCGTCCCAATCCCGGGCTCCCACAGCGCCAGGCCGTGCACCAGCATCGCCCCCTGCGTACTCCTCTCCACCCAGGTCTTGCTCAGCATCGCCCCCTGCGTACTCCTCTCCACCCAGGTCTTGCTCTGCATCGCAACCTGCGACCATTTCTGCATCGCGACCTGAATTGCACACTGCGGCACCTTTTACAACGCAACCTGCGTTCTACTCTGAGGATGTACCCGTTGGTTCCCTGGAGGATCAAACAAAAGATGTAGCTTCGCAAACGTATATTGCAGGACACGATCTTCTTGTGATGGGTTCCCGAGGGCATCGTATACTTCTGGCCCCAGGGATGGAAAAAGTAATTGTTGTAAGCAAGAAAGATGAAAAACAGTAGGACCCAGACAGGGGTTTACTGCACCTGAACATGTATAAAGTTGAAGAAGTTTTATTGAAGAAAAATTTGCACTTTATTGAAATGTTTAATAATGTTTTGCTTATTTAAAGTAGAATACCCGGCTGGGTAAAGAGTTAAAGTGAAATGTGATTTCTCTTGACATGTGAAATGTGTTTTATCATGCAAGGACTGCGTGGCTGTGGACTGTGCCAGCCCAAAAACTTTCATTGTAAATAGTTCGCACTTCGGTGCCCCATCTTGGTTTTACACAAAGCCTTAACTACCTCTGAAGAAAAACCCGTATGGTGTGGCCTAGAGTGAGGTCTGCAGCTCAGAAGTCCTGCAGCCCACCCAGGACCCACTTGGGAGGTTTTTGGTGCGGGTCCTCCACAAGAATCTTGTCTTATATTGTATATATTTATGTGAAAGTGTTTTTGATAATTTTCTACTGACCTATGTACAAATTGTAACGTTAAAGAGTCCTTACCTCCCGCAAGGGATGAGTTTAAAATGTTTATGTTATATGCAAAACAAAATGTTTTTTTTCTTTTCTATTTCAGCCCGGGAGTGCTGAGTTTAACCAGGGGGGGATGTGTGGCCCAGCTGCGCGTGGCACACATGTCTCCTGGAGAATGCACAGATAAGGTAATTGTGAAGCCTGATATTCATTCACGCACACTTCCCAGCATTGCCACTAGAGGCATTTCAGACTATTTAAGTAGTGTGACGTAGCAGAGTTCAGATCAGTTGTGTGGAGGAGAGGTGGTCAAGTCAAGCTTAGGGTGGCTCAGGAGTGAGTCATCCCATCCAAGGAGAGTCTAGTCTTGGAGGGAGAGGAGATAAGACTGAGATCTGAAGGAGCTCCTGTAGCTCACCTCATACAGAAGTGGAGGCTAGTACGAGTGGACAAGTGAAGCACTCTAGCCTAGTCAGAGCTGCAACTGAAGCAAGTGAAGCAGTTACCTCAGAACAAGCTGCCTGTTTCCCCAAGAAAGTGGAAAGTGACTCTCGGAGCTACAGCTTTGATACAGTCTGACGAAGCGTCCTGTGAGCTGCTCTGGACAGAGTTCTGTGAGGGAAAGAAGGAAGGGAACTACTGCAGTTATACCAACGAGGCAACTGAGAACAGGTCAGTG
This sequence comes from Oophaga sylvatica, assembly GCA_033576555.1. NCBI lineage: Eukaryota > Metazoa > Chordata > Amphibia > Anura > Dendrobatidae > Oophaga > Oophaga sylvatica. Next base: position 372,529,811 of record JARQOD010000001.1, on the reverse strand, counting down.
AGCTCTGAAGGAAAGCTGACAACTACCCTCACTGCTACCTGTGCTTATGTTAAGGGCGAGAGCAGGGCGACAGGCGAGTGGAAAACATAAGGAAGAGTGACTTTGGTGACAGATCACCTTCGCTCGATTAACCGGACACCGGGGTCCGAAGCATTGCTAGTACTTCACGGCTAGTGATAGAAAACCGGAGGCCTTGCTGGACTTCAAGTCGCAGAAGGTAGCCCTAAGCGCTGATACGTAACCGGAGTCAGGGAGAACAAGGACTTTGAGCAGGACCCTGCAAAAGTAAGGACTTCGTTCTTTCATCATCTGATAATCAGAGACATAGAAGGCTCCACCACAATGTTGGCCGGGCGTAGTTGCTATTGAAAGAGTTGCACTTGACTTTATGCAAGTGTCAGAGCTAAATCAGCATTTCTTCAGAAGACCTTGGTTTGTCAGAAAGGCTGATGCATACTAGAAGTTGAGATAAAATGTTCCTTTTTTGTACAATACACAACCTTCCCCCCCAGTTATAAAAAGACACTCTGTGCTGGGAGCTAAGGGAAGGATGAAGTTTTCAAGGTAAAACTAGTATTCTATCTATTTAGTAATAAGTTGTATTAACTGCCATATATGGTAATTCCGCTTCCTGCTTCAGTGGTGTATATAAGCCCCTTCGTTAGCAATAAAGAGTAGAGTCTATTGACGCACACTTTGGTTTGTGTCTTATTCTCTCTGGTACCACATTCCGAGGAGGAAAGGGTTAACAAGATAACAGCGACGACAACTGGCGCCCGACCAGGGGACTGAGTTATTTTACTCTGAGGAAGCCCGACCGGTCCGGAAGACGTGGGATGAGCGGAGGTCTCTGTTGGTGATATACACAGCGCTGGGGTAAGAATACTTATTATATTCTACCTAAAATCTATATCACTGTATAGTGGACTCCCTCTTCCCCGAGCGGTCGGCTTTCCAGGTAAATCACAGGTATTCCTGGCTCAGGTCCCTTTGAACCAGTAGACCCTCAGATTAATTGTCAGTCCTGCCTTTCCTCCTTTGAATAATGACAGTATGGATCCAATGATTGTGTTGTGGTTTTGTCTTGGTGTCTGTGTGATTGGATTGTTTATTTGGTTGGCGTACAAATATTGGAGAGCGAGCAGTGAAATGGTTCAGAAACCTTTGTGGCCCATTGTCTTGGTGACAGAGTCTTGGTGACGCAATTGTCTTGGTGACAAACTTGTCTTGGTGACAAGAGAATCTCTTCTAGGTGAGGAGATAGAAAAATGGGGGACCAAAATGCCAAGGAAGGCATTTCTGCTAAAGATTTAGTTGTGCGCAGAGATTGTGAAAAGCAGGCATGAATGAAAACGGAGAATTGAACAGTGATAAATGGAAAAAGGTTCTTTAACTCACATCATGGATGGTTGAGAGACAAAGGACTGTTGAAAACAGTGAACCTGTGGATGAGTGCGTGTGATTACTTAGAAGAAAAGACTGAAGAATTAGGAGACGGAGACGTTACGGACTGACAAAAACAGGGATGACTGATTTACCCTCCTGTCTGCCTCCCCCCCGGACAGTAGAAATGTACAGACCATGGAGCCCTACAGAGCAGTCGGCTCTAATAAAGCAACTAGACAGGATTTGCAAGCACTTACAAAAGGGAAATTGGCAGATGAAGCTAGATACGATAGACTGACAGATGAGACATACAAGTGTTATGTTGGTAGGAAATGACACAGAAGCAGGGGTTCTGTTTACAGAAGCGTTGAAAAAAGCATGTAAAGATAGACAGGCAGAGAAAGGAAGTTACACTAGAGGACAGAGTTCAGGGAAAGAGCCAAAAGATTATTTCTGGGCTCTAAGAAAAACTTGGGTGGAAATGGGTTTTGTCCCAGAAAACAAGACTAGTGAGAGGGTTCTGGCAAGTTTTATATGAATGGGTTAAAAAAAGGAAGTGACAAAGAAAAGCTGAAAGTAAGTAGACCAGATTGGAGATCAGTTAAAGCAGAGGATCTAGCCAGAAAAGCACAGGGGGCACAACATGATTTAGCGCAGGCAAAAAGAGGTAGCTTGCACATGAACCCCTTGTCTCCTTACCCCCCACTCCTAATTGCACAGTGCAGGTGAACACCAGGGGGACATGAGGTTGAGTTCCAAGTGGACACGGGGGGGCAGACAATTCAGTAATTACAGAAGAGGACTGGCCATTTGGGAAAAGTGATTTCTCCCACCATGTTATAGCGACTCCTTATAACTCTCCATCTGTCCTGCTCCCCGTCACTAAAAAGATTCCCCTGCAGATTCAAGGAACCACTGTACACACACACAGTTAATGGTATCACCACGGAGTCAATGTAATCTTTTAGGAAGTGATGTGTTGTCACAATTGCAAGCACATATTGAGTATCATCCTGATGGAACTGTCACTATGACACCAGGACTGAAGCCGAGCACTCTTTGTAAAATCATGTCGCTAGACGTTGCTAGTATAGAGGACATAAATGAATTTCCTTCAATGTTAGAAGGTGTGATACCGCATGATTTCTGGGCTTCAGATAAAACAGATGTGGGCAGATTAAGGGTGCAGCCAGTCATGGTCAAATTAAAGCCAGGTGCAATCCTGCCCCAACAGAGACAGTATCCTCTTAGTTCAGCTCAAGAGTTGGCTATAGCTCAGCAAATTACAGAAAATGGTAGCAAGTGATGTTTTAGTTAAAACCTAGCCCCCACCTTCGGCATCTCTGCAGCTAGGTGGCCTTGACAGAAAAAAAACCAAAACTTCAGCTTCCCCCTTCAACTACGAGATTTACCGTATTTTTCGGACCAAAAGACGCACTTTTTTCCCCCCAAAATCGGGGGGAAAATGAGGGTGCGTCTTATGATCGGAACGTACCTGTAAATGGGGTCCAGCGGCATCACAGGAACTCGGAGTCGGCGTCCGTGGAGCGGTAGTGCAGGAGCTGGGAGTCGCTGGCGGTGGAGCGGCACTGCGGGAGTCTCCAGCATGGCGGGAGCCGTTGGCGGTGGAGCAGGAGCCGCCGGCGGTGAAGGACTGCGAGAGCCGCCGGCGGTGGAGCAGGAGCTGCCGGCGGTGAAGCGAAAGCCGCCGGCGGTGGAGCTGCAGCCGCCGGCAGTGAAGAAAGCCTGCGAGAGCCGCCTTCGGTGGAGCTGGAGCCGCCGGCGGTGAAGCGAAAGCCGCCGGCGGTGAAGAAAGCCTGCGAGAGCCGCCGGCAGTGGAGCAGGAGCCGCTGGCGGTGAAGCGGAAGCCGCCGGCGGTGACGCTGAAGCCGCCGGCGGTGAAGAAGGCCTGCAGGAGCCGCCGGCGGTGAAGCGGAAGCCGCCGGCGGTGACGCTGAAGCCGCCGGCGGTGAAGAAGGCCTGCAGGAGCCGCCGGCGGTGGAGCAGGAGCCGCCGGCGGTGAAGCGGAAAGCCGCCGGCGGTGACGCTGAAGCCGCCGGCGGTGAAGAAGGCCTGCAGGAGCCGCAGGCGGTACAGACGCAGGAGCCCGGCTGGGGTGACGCTGATGCTGCCGGCGGTGAAGAAGGCCTGTGTGAGCCGCCGGCGGTAGAGCAGGAGACGCCGGCGGTGAAGATGGTCTGCGGGAAGCGGCAGACTCCACAGTGTGAGCCGCCGGCGGTGAAGTTGCACCTCCACTGTGTGAGCCGCCGCGCTGTTAATATAGTGCGGCCACACTAGACAAGAGGTACAGGAGGAAGTTCTCCCAGCTGGTACTTCCTGTCTAGCGTGGCCACAGAAGTGAGTGTAATCTGGATTAAAAGTTTAAAAACGGTGTCACCCCATTTTTGCTCTATGACACCGCCATCAGGGGCTTATCTACAGCATTCTGGAATGCTGTAGATAAGCCCCCAATGTCACCTGAAAGAAAAGAAAAATGAGTTACCGTATATTATACTCACGCAGGGCGTTCCGCCGTCCGGTCCAGAGGGAGTCGCGGTCCGGTTCGGCGCCTCCCATCTTGTAGCGAAGCCGGCCTCTTCTTTCCGTCCCATCGCGGCTCCTGCGCAGGCGCACTGATCTGCCTGATGAGGGCAGAGCAGAGTACTGCAGTGCGCAGGCGCCAGGAAAGGTCAGAGAGGTCCAGCGCCTGCGCACTGTAGTATTCTGCGCTGCCCTCACCAGGGCAGATCAGTGCGCCTGCGCAGGAGCCGCGATGGGACGGAAAGAAGAGGCCGGCTTCACTACAAGATGGGAGGCCCCAGACCACGACGCCCATCGGACCAGACGGCAGACCGCCCCTGGGTGAGTATAATATACGGTAACTCGTTTTTCTTCTCTTTCAGGTGACATCGGGGGCTTATCTACAACATTACAGAATGTAAGATAAGCCCCTGATGGCGATGGCCGTATCTCGTAGTCCAAAAATGGGGTGACAGACTCCCTTTAAATATTTTACCACATTTTTTGCTTCAAATATATTTTTTCCCTATTTTCCACCTCTAAAACCTGGGTGCGTCTTATAGTCCGGTGCGTCTTATAGTCCGAAAAATACGGTAACTCTCTATGTATTGGCTGGTACAATATATATATATATATACACTTTTGTTCCAGATATCTCAGGAAGCTGCTTGGTTCACAGTTATTGATTTTGCCAATGTTATTTTTTTTATAATATGTTGATGACTTACTGGTTTGTGCCCCCTCCAGGAAACAGTGTCGTATTGCAACAATATCACTCATGTTGTTTTTGTACCAAGCTGGATGTAAAGCGTCAAAGGATAAACTGCAATTCTGTAAATCTTCAGTTATCTTTTTGGGACATTGCATTACACTGGGGGCGCGACATCTGACCAGCGCTCGCAAAGAAGCTGTACAGAATTTTCCTATTCCTGTTAATGTTGCCGCTCTTAGGATATTTCTTGGACTGGTTTTCATACTGCAGGATGCAGCCTCTCTATGACTGTATCACCATTGTGCCTTTTAAACTAACTCCTGAAGGTATAGACTGTTTTTATTCTCTCAAAAACAGGATTGTGGCAACCCCCAACTATGAACTACCATTCACCCTGTATCTCCACGAACAGAAGGGACACGCGGCAGGGGTATTGACTCAGTTATATGGTGACAATCAAAGGCCTGTAGCCTATTTCAGTGGAAGACTAGATGCAGTGGCTAGAGGTGCCCCGTCCTGTGTACGGGCATTACATGCTGTAGGACTATTGCTCCACAAATCGTTAGACATTGTTTTTTTTTTTCATCATCCATTGACAGTACTTACATCTCATGATGTATATACCATACTGAACCACGTGCAACCGGCACACCTTTCAGCTGCACGTCACCTTCGATTGCAATGTGCACTTTTAATGTCTCCAAATGTTTCTTTGCAGAGATGTACCACACTTAATCCTGCCACGTTGTTACCTCTCTCGGATCTAAAGGAGGGGTCAGGTACGGTATTGTACAAAGAAGATCCAAGAGAGGAGATTCCTCATGATTGTGTTCAGCTTATGGCACAGGAAACAGCAGGCCTACCCACAGTGTTTGAAACTGAAAGACTTAATGCTGATTTTGAATTTTTTGTAGATTGATCTCGCCACCAAGATGACTCAGGTACCTTCCACACCAGGTATGCCATCGTCTCCCTGAATGCAGTAATCAAAGCAGAACCAATGCTCCCACATCAGTCGGCCCAGGAGGCTGAACTTAAGGCTCTGACCGAGGCCTGTAAGATAGCTGAAGGTAGAATTGTTAACATCTACACAGATTCTAGATACGCATTCGGTATAGCTCATGATTTTGGTCCAATTTGGAAATCTAGAGGATTCCTGACGGCAGCAGGACATCCCATTAAAAATGCTGACGCAGTCCAGCAGTTAATTGATGCATTACAATTACCAAAAGAGGTAGCTGTCATAAAAGTTAAAGCACATACCAGATGCACTGATCAGGTGAGTAAAGGAAACGCAATGGCCGATGCAGCGGCAAAAACAGCAGCCAGTAGACCACTCCAAGGGGTAAACGATGCACCAGGTAAGCGCTCCCAAAAATCCCTTTGTGTCGGAGGATGCCTTATCCCAGATGCAGGCTCAGGTGCGCCAGGAGGAAGTAGAAAAGTGGGAAAAAGAAGGTGCATGTCTGATTGAAGCAAATGGGGTATGGGGAAGAGGGATGCGTCGATGCCTTCCAAGGGCGTTGTACCCTGCGGTCGCCCAGATGTTACATGGGCCAACCCACCAGTCCAAAACTGCTGTAATGAGCGTGATGCAGAAGCATTGGGTGGCACCAGGCTTTTCCACCTGTATAGAAGGTTTGATCCAGGGATGCATGGTATGTGCTACAGATAATCAGGGAAGGGTAGTCAAGACACCACCCAAACACACCCCTCGGCCCCTCTATCCTTTCCAGAGACTGCAGATTGATTATATTCAGCTGCCAAAAATCAGGGTCATGGGAGTACGTGTTGGTGTGTTTTTGATTTATTCTCAGGTTGGCCGGAGGCTTTCCCGATTGCCAAGGCTACGGCTGCGGCAACCGCAAAGAAGCTGCTTGCGGAGGTGGTGTGCAGGTATGGAGTACCAGAGGTGATCGAAAGTGACAGAGGTACACATTTCACAGGTGAAATAATGAATGAAGTCTTGACAGCTCTGGGAATTCAACAAGCCTTTCATACCCCATATCATCCACAAAGCAGTGGGAAAGTAGAAAGACTAAATGGGACATTGAAGTTAAAAATCCAAAAGGCCCTGGCTGAAACAGGGAAATCTTGGCCTGAATGCTTACCATTAGCCCTATACTCAGTAAGGTACACTCCAAATAGAAAAACTGGACTTTCTCCGTATGAAGTACTATTTGGCAAAGTGCCTAGCTTAGGATGTTTCTTTCCCCAAGCACTGGAGATGAGTAATCATGTATTAAGCTCATATGTAAGGGATTTGCATAAAAGACTTAAGAAAGTACATAATAATGTCTTCAGTTCTCTTCCAGATCCGAACCAGGATCCTGGAAGTCACAGCCTGCAGCCTGGAGACTGGGTAGTCATTAAAAGACACGTGAGAAAGAGTCTGGATCCGAGATTTGATGGACCTTTTCAAGTTCTACTGACGACAAGTACCGCAGTCAAGCTACAAGGCAAGGAAACTTGGATCCACGCATCGCATTGTAAGAAGATCCTTGGAGAGCCTCCAGAAGAGGAATGATGCTACTAATGACATTTGCTTGCATCCTTGCAGTAACGGATGCTTGGAACAGACTTAGCTGAGTAGATGGTGATGATAACAGGTTCATTAGACACCACTTAGCTTTAGTGGATGGACTGAAAGAACAAAACCAAAATGTTGCAAACTGTTGGATTTGTACACATGCACCGGTGACATCCACCAGTCTACCATTTCTTGCAGTCCCAGTCTCGTGGGAAGAAATTAACTCTTGGGGTAACTGTGCAGACACATTAAGCAACAATGCCACTCAAAAACTTTGGAACACTACGGTAGGAATACCGGTAGTGGGTTGGACTGATTTTCCATGGTGGCAGGGAAATCTAACAGGGCAGATAATTCCAAGACTGTATCTATCTTTTAAAGGTGGGGCATGGGTACCCAGAAATAGAACTAGTATAACCTCTTTGGGAGAAATACCGACACAGGGGTTAAAGATAAGTTTTGGGGTCACTACAGGAAGCTTAGATGCTTTCAAACCCTCCCTATTAGAATGATACCTACACACTGATAGATGGGAAAATAATGTTTTCTTTGAGAATGGAAATGATGAAACTTGTGCTAACAAACCAGGTAACCTGAGGTGTAATAAAGATGAAGGGTATCAGAAGAACACTCCCACCTGCGGAGAACCTACCGCAGGATACTGCTCCCCACTAGGACAAAAGCCCGGATGGTGCATGATGAGTAATATTTCAAAGTTTATAGATTTGGCACACCGATTAGTATTACAGCATTCAGCTATATGGAACCTTCCACCATCAATGTATTGGGTATGTGGGGACAAGGCATTTAAGTGGCTTCCAGTAGGAGTCACCGGGAAATGCACCCTAGCTAGATTGACACCAGCCACCTATCTCATCACTCCAGATAGATTAAATCCATTGTCTATTCCAAAATACACACTACATAAGCGATCTGCAGACAATAGACCTCGCCCAAATGGGAGACCACACATAGTGGAGATGGGGATAGCAAATACATTTTTCAGTGCATTATTCATCTACCCTATGATAACTCAGACGTGGGATAAGTTGGTAGAATCCACAGACTACCTAGATGATCAAATATGGGATATTTTAGATATCCTCAATGGGTCCCTTGCAGTACAGAACCAGCTAATTATTGTTACTAACCAACATACCCTCGTGTTAAATTACCTGACTGCAGCTCAAGGAGGGATGTGCCAGATTATTGGACCTGCATGTTGTCATTATATTGATAATTCTAGTGTTTTAACCCTTAAACATAAGCTAGAGGATGTCATAAAGTTAAGGAAACTATATGATGAGGCAAATCTGAAGAATCAAGATTCATGGTGGGCAAATACCTTCTCCTTTCTTAACCCCGCAAATTGGTTCAAAGGTATAGGGGGATGGCTGACTGGGATAATACAAGCTGGCCTACAGGTTTTATTGATATGTCTTGCTATCTATTTAGTTTTAAAAATCTGTTTGATGTGTATTAAACGATGTACTAGGACACAGAGGAGGTATGAAGATGTGTATTGATCAAATGAAGGAACAAAAGGAGGGAATGTCAGAGCTAAATCAGCATTTCTTCAGAAGACCTTGGTTTGTCAGAAAGGCTGATGCATACTAGAAGTTGAGATAAAATGTTCCTTTTTTGTACAATACACAACCTTCCCCCCCAGTTATAAAAAGACACTCTGTGCTGGGAGCTAAGGGAAGGATGAAGTTTTCAAGGTAAAACTAGTATTCTATTTAGTAATAAGTTGTATTAACTGCCATATATGGTAATTCCGCTTCCTGCTTCAGGGGTGTATATAAGCCCCTTCGTTAGCAATAAAGAGTAGAGTCTATTGACGCACACTTTGGTTTGTGTCTTATTCTCTCTGGTACCACATTCCGAGGAGGAAAGGGTTAACAAGATAACAGCGACGACACAAGTTTGTACTCACATACACCTTAAGGAGAAAGGAGGCCTTAAACCTGCTCAACAATTGCCTGAATGTGCATTCTTCAACCTGACCAGCTCCCCGGGACATGCCTGCTTCCAACAACAGTAAAGGTATGGAAAGAAACTGCATTGTGTGTGACTGACTCCTTATCTACACCTCGCACCACCATAGACTTTGAGGGACCAGTCCCATCTGTGGGGGACTTAACATCTAGCTGCCATAACATCCCCTCGGAGATTTACCCTGCAGCGCTGGTCAATCAGATCAGAAACCACAGGTGGCGTCACAAACTAATCTTTATAATCCCCTGTAAATATCCCCCATTGTATGAGTGCCCAGGGCCACGGACCGAGCTCTGCTGCCGGTGACATTCCCCATAGACTTCCATGGGCTCGGTGCTGAGTACCCCATAGCCCTGGTACCCACACCATCTGGTGTTGTGCGACTCATATGGAATGCCGGCAGTTCTGCTGTGAGGTTCTGCAGCAGCTGTGGTTTTGTACGGGATGCCGGCAGCTGTGCTGTGAGGTTCTGCAGCAGCTAGGGTTTTGTATGGGATGCCGGCAGCTCTGCTGTGAGGTTCTGCAGCAGCTGTGATTTTGTGCGGATGTACGCAGCTGTACTATGAGGTTCTGCAGAAGTTGTGGTTTTGTATGGGATGCCGGCAGCTCAGTTCTGCAGCAGTGTTGGTTTTGTAGGGGATGCCGGCAGCTGTGCTGTGAGGTTCTGCAGCAGCTGTTGTTTTGTACGGATGCTGGCAGCTCTGCTGTGAGGTTCTGCAGCAGCTGTGGCTACCCATACAGCAGAGCGGCCTCCGTCCTCAGTTTCTGGACTAGTTCCCTCACTCTCCTGCCATCAATGATTGACTGTAGCCTCCATCGTGCGGGGAGCGCTCCCCACCCCCTCCCGCAGCCATGGAGGGTGGGCAGGAGCCAGCTGTCCTCTGGACCCTCACCAGCTCCCCTCTCCCCGCCCTGCAGCCTCCTCCCTCCGCCCTCACAGCCGCTTGGGGTCGGATGTGGAAGGTCCCGGGTCAGAATTCCTGCAGTCAGTAGTGGGGCGCGGTGCTGCGTACTGTCCCTCCGCTGCCACCGATCACCATGCGGACCCGGCTGCTCCCTCTGCTGCTGCACTGGCACTGCCTGCTGACAATCACCGCTGCTATCTCTCGGCAGGAGCTCTTCCCATATGGAGGACACAGGGGGGATCTGCTGATGCCGGAGGGGGACGACGAGACGTCCGAGGTGCTGCAGCTTCCACAGCCCATTCTCTTCTATGAGGCTGAGCTGAGAGAGCTTTATGTAAGTGCAACTGTATGGGGGTCTACAGAGCCATGTAATACTATATACATCACTGTATGGGGGTCTACAGAGCCATGTACTAATGTATACAGCACTGTATGGGGGTCTACAGGCATGTAATACTATATACATCACTGTATGGGGGTCTACAGAGCCATGTAATAATGTATACAGCACTGTATAGGGGTCTACAGAGCCATGTAATAATGTATACAGCACTGTATAGGGGTCTACTGAGCCATGTAATACATGTTACAGCACTGTATGGGGGATCTCAAGGCATGTAATAATGTATACAGACACTGTATGGGGGTCTACAGAGCCATGTAATATGTATACAGCACTGTATAGGGGGTCTACGAGCCATGTAATACTGTATACAGCACTGTATGGGGTCTACAAGCATGTAATACTATTACATCACTGTATGGGGGTCTTACAGAGCCATGTAATATGTATACAGCACTGTATGGGGGTCTACAGGCCATGTAATACTGTATACAGCACTGTATGGGGGTCTACAGCCATGATAATACTGTATACAGCACTGTATGGGGGTCTACAGAGCATGTAATACTGTATACAGCACTGTATGGGGGTCTACAGAGCTATGTATACTGTATACAGCACTGTATGGGGGTCCACAGGCCATGTAATACTGTATACAGCATGTATGGGGTCTACAGAGCATGTAATAATTGTATGACAGCACTGTATGGGGGTTCTAGCCATGTAATACGGTATACAGCACTGTATGGGGGTCTACAAGCTATGTAATACTGTATACAGCACTGTATGGGGGTCAACTATGTAATATATGTAACATATGTATGGGGTTTACAGAGCCATGTAATAATGTATCAGCACTGTATGGGGTGTGTATAGATGTATTAACGGTATACAGCACTGTATGGGGGTCTACAGAGCCATGTAATAATGTATACAGCACTGTATGGGGGTCTATAGCCATGTAATCTTATACACTGTATGGGGTCTACAGAGCCATGTTAATACTGTATACAGCACTGTATGGGTGGTCTTAGCACTGTTGGGTTTAATAACTTATACAGCACTGTATGGGGGTCTACAGAGCCATGTAATACTGTATACAGCACTGTATGGGGTCTATAGCCATGTTAATACTGTATACAGCACTGTATGGGGGTCTACGAGCCATGTAATACTGTATACAGCACTGTATGGGGGTTATAGCCATGTAATACTGTATACAGCACTGTATGGGGTCTATAGCCATGTATACTGTATACAGCACTGTATGGGGGTCTTTAGCCATGTATTACTGTATACAGCACTGTATGGGGGTCTATAGCCATGTATTACTGTATACAGCACTGTATGGGGTCTTACAAGCCATGTAATACTGTATACAGCACTGTATGGGGTCTACAGAGCATGTATTACTGTATACAGCACTGTATGGGGTCTATAGCCATGTAATACTGTATACAGCACTGTATGGGGGTCTACAGAGCCATGTTAATACTTATACAGCACTGTATGGGGGTCTTACAAGCCATGTAATACTGTATACAGCACTGTATGGGGTCTTTAGCCATGTAATACTGTATAAGCACTGTATGGGGGTCTACAGAGCCATTGTACATATTATACAGCACTGTATGGGGTCTTAGCCATGTAATACTGTATACAGCACTGTATGGGGTCTACAGAGCCATGTAATATGTATACAGCACTGTATGGGGTTATAGCCATGTAATACTGTATACAGCACTGTATGGGGGTCTATAGCCATGTAATACTGTATACAGCACTGTATGGGGGTCTAAAGCCATGTAATACTGTATACAGCACTGTATGGGGGTCTAGAGCCATGTAATACTGTATACAGCACTGTATGGGGGTCTAAGAGCCATGTATACTGTATACAGCACTGTATGGGGTCTATAGCCATGTATTACTGTATACAGCACTGTATGGGGGTCTATAAGCCATGTAATAATGTATACAGCACTGTATGGGGTCTACAGAGCCATGTATTACTGTATAACAGCACTGTATGGGGGTCTATAGCCATGTAATACTGTATACAGCACTGTATGGGGTCTATTGCCATGTATTACTGTATACAGCACTGTATGGGGTCTACAGAGCCATGTATACTGTATACAGCACTGTATGGGGGTTTCATAGTTAGCCATGTTTACTGTATTACAGCACTGTATGGGGTCTGTAGCCAAGTAATACTGTATACATCACTGTATGGGGGTCTTTAGCCATGTAATACGTATACAGCACTGTATGGGGTCTCAGAGCCATGTATTACTTATACAGCACTGTATGGGGTCTTTAGCCATGTAATACTGTATAACACTGTATGGGGTCTATTCAGGCATGTATTACTGTATACAGCACTGTATGGTGGTTTAGCATGTATCTGTATACAGCACGATGGGTCATTGCGTAATACTGTATACAGCACTGTATGGGGGTCTATAAGCCATGTATTACTGTATACAGCACTGTATGGGTGTCTAGAGCCATTATTACTGTATACAGCACTGTATGGGGGTCTTAGCCATGTAATACTGTATACAGCACTGTATGGGGGTCTTAGAGCCATGTATTACTGTATACAGCACTGTATGGGGGTCTTTAGCCATGTATACTGTATACAGCACTGTATGGGGGTCTATTGCCATGTATTACTGTATACAGCACTGTATGGGGGTCTACAGAGCCATGTATTACTGTATACAGCACTGTATGGGGGTCTATAGACCATGTATTACTGTATACAGCACTGTATGGGGTCTCAGCCATGTATTACTGTATACAGCACTGTATGGGGGTCTATAGAGCCATGTATTACTGTATACAGCACTGTATGAGTGTCTATAGCCATGTATTACTGTATACAGCACTGTATGGGGGTCATATAGCCATTGTAATACGTATACAGCACTGTATGGGGGTCTACAGCATGTATTACTTATACAGCACTGTATGGGGGTCTGTTTGCCAAGTAATACTGTATATCACTGTATGGGGGTCTATTGCCATGGGATTACTGTATACAGCACTGTATGGGGTCTACAGACCATGTAATTACTGTATACAGCACTGTATGGGGGTCTTTAGCCATGTAATACTGTATTACAGCACTGTATGGGTGTCTGCAGGCCATGTATTACTATATACAGCACTGTATGGGGTCTGTAGCCAAGTAATATGTATACATCCTGTATGGGGTCTTTAGCCATGTATACTGTATACAGCACTGTATGGGGTCTATAGAGCCATGTGTTACTTATACAGCACTGTATGGGTCTTTGCATGTATATACTGTATACATGCACTGTATAGGGTTTAAGCCATGTAATACTTATACAACACTGTATAGTGGTCTATGAGCCATGTTTATGATATACAGCACTGTATTGGGGTCTTTACCATGTATACTATATAGCACTGTATGGGGGTCTTTAGCCATGTAAATATATACAGCAACTGTATAAGTGTATATAGGCCTGTTTACTGTATAATTTGCTGCTTTGGTGATCCCGTTACATGGGATGTTATTGGAGGGTATACAGAGCACTGTAGAATATCGGTCATCTATACCTTTATACAATTTGCCTGGTAGGTCACTAATATAAAGAGCAGCTGTATATGGTCTACAAATGATGGGATGTAGCATATATACATTTATACTAAGAACGTTGTTATACCCATGTTCCAATTATTATGCAAATTGGTTTTAAGTGTCATAGGCTCTTTGTTTTTTTTTTAAATGAAAAAACCCATTGATGGTATTGTGTTCAGGGTTCTTTGGATCACTGAAATCAATCTCAGATACCTGTGATAATTAGTTTGCCATGTGAGCCCAATAAAAGGAAAACTGGATGTTCCACACTATTAGGCCTCTTTCACACATCCGGCGGGCGCCTTGCGGCGCCCCCGGCATTTTGCCGCAGCGCCGCATCAGAAAACCTGATGCGCCGCATGCGGCTTTTTTCGCATTGACATGCATTAGCGCCGGATGGCGCCGCATGTCAATGCGTTGCATGCGGTTTTGTCCGGATGCGGCGCAAATGTACATTGCGGCGGCCGGACAAAACGCTGCATGTAACGTTTTTTGTTTTTGCCGGATGGTTTCTGATGTCTCCAAGCATCAGAAACCATCCGGCAAAAAACCGCATGCGGCCGCCGGCGGTGCATCAGGTTTTCTGATGCGGCGCTGCGGCAAAATGCCGGGGGCCCGCCGGAAGTGTGAAAGAGGCCTTAAGCAGGCCAGAGTTTTCAAGTAACATGGGAAAGAAAAAGGATCTCTCTGCTGCTGAAAAGCATCAAATAGTGCAATGCCTTGGTCAAGGGATGAAAACATTAGATATTTCACGAAAACTTAAGCGTGTTCATCGTAGTGTTAAGAGATTTGTGGCTGATTCTGAGCACAGACGTGTTCGTGCTGATAAAGGCAGAATGAGGAAGGTTTCTGCCAGGCAAGTTTATCGGATTAAGAGAGCAGCTGCTAAAAAGCCATTACAAACCAGCAAACAGATATTTGAAGCTGCTGGTGCCTCTGGAGTCCCTCGAACCTCAAGGTGTAGGATCCTTCAAAGGCTTGCTGTGGTGCATAAACCTACTATTCGGCCTCCCCTAAACAGTGCTCACAAGCAGAAACGGTTGCAGTGGGCCCAGACATATATGAAGACTAATTTTCAAACAGTTTTGTTTACTTATGAGTGTCGAGCAACCCTGGATGGTCCAGATGGATGGAGTCGTGGATGGTTGGTGGATGGCCACCATGTCCCAACAAGGCTGCAACGTCAGCAAGGAGGTGGAGGAGTCATGTTATGGGCCGGAATCATGGGGAAACAGCTGGAAGGGCCCTTCAAGGTTCCTGAAGGTGTGAAAATGACCTCTGCAAAGTATATAGAGTTTCTGACTGACAACTTTCTTCCATGGTATAAAAAGCAGAAACGTGTCTTCAGGAGCAAAATCATCTTCATGCATGACAATGCACCATCTCATGCTACAAAGAATACCTCTGAGTCATTGGATGCTATGGGCATAAAAGGAAATAAGCTCATGCTGTGGCCACAATCTTCCCCTGACCTCAACCCTATAGAGAACCTTTGGAGTATCATCAAGCAAAATATCTATGAGGGTGGGAGGCAGTTCACATCAAAACAGCAGCTCTGGGAGGCTATTCTAACTTCATGCAAAGAAATACAAGAAGAAACTCTCCAAAAACTCACACGTTCAATGGATGCAAGAATTATGAAGGTGATATCAAAGAAGGGTTCCTATGTTAACATGTAACTTGGCCTGTTAGGATGTTTTGGAGTTAAGTAGCTTTTTTGTTCAGTGAATGTGACCTCCTAATGCTGCAAATTCCAGAAATGAGCATTTTCAGTTCTTTAAAACAAATCAAATGTTTAGAAATTCTACTGTGCCTAATAATTTGGAACAGTGCATTTTGAGTTTTTATTCATTTTGGAGATTATACTGTACTGTTATTATTGGGAGAATTCTTCAATAAAATTCGGTGTATTCTCTAACAGGTGATGACTTTTATTAGACTGACTGTCATTTGCACCGACCACTTAGGAAAATCAGAGAAAAATATCATTTGCATAATAATTTGGAACATGGTGTAATCCCTGCATCACAACATATGTGATAAGTGTAGAGTAGCGAGAGGACAGCAATGTATGAATGTACGAGCTGCGCCTGAGTCCTGTGTATCACTCACCGGGTAGATGATGAGAGCCATAGACTATGTAGGGTTATAGATCGCTGCCGGAGGGTCTACAATCCAGGGCACGGCACTAGAATATGATTCAGGTGTCTACAGCACAGTGTGAATGGACAGAAGTGATTGTCTTCACCTCTATATAAATATTTAAATACATGTTCTAGTTTATACAGTATCTGTTGCTCAGTGTAGCAATAAATATTACACATATAGGTCTGGTCATACATGCACAGCACGCCATAGTATTAATGGACACAATGCCGTACACAACACTATGAATGAACGTGTAATACTCAGACCTACGTTCTCTTTTCCCTCCCACTGTGTGACTCTATAGAAGTGCGGCCGCTAAGTGAATACATGAAATCCTTCATGCTGTGACTGCTCCAAAACTGACTAGCTGCTTTTACTTTTATCAGCCTGTATGTCTGCTCTTTCTATTGTGACGCCTCCATAAGTCACCTCTGTACCAGCAGAGCAGTGACATTACATTGACAGTGATGCTTCCTATGACATTCGCCTTGGTGCCTCCATATCAGAGCTATCATTAATGGTGCGCCAAAATAGTAATGTCTTTGATATCAGATTGGAAGATACATTGTGCCAAATCATGGCGATCGGTTAACAGTGTCTCAGGTTTTCATTATCACTTTGTTGCGGCATTAATATGCTGCCCTCGTATCAGTGGCACGTATTGTCCTCCATTTTCTGGGATTACATGGAGTGCTCATGGGCTGGCAGACATCCATGTTTTGTGCCTGGGCCTCATTTTACTGCATGTGTCGCCAAGAAATATCACAGCTACAGTGTCTGTACTGTTTAGCCTGTGAGATGTTTCCCTCCTCTTTTTTCCTGCTTCCAAGAAGTATCACTCCAGGGAGATGTGTTGTGTGCTCCTTTCCTGTACTAAAGTTGTGAAACATGGAGTTTCTCCTTCTGTTACAATGTTCGAATCTAAGAGGAGAATTAGTGGCCTCTGACACCTAGGACAATGCAGATGTAGTCAGTACAGCATTGCCTAAGGATCAGCGTGACATCAGCGGGGGTCCCCTGGGATACCACATTGGTAGAACGCTGATTTTTGTTGTGGCCGATGGCCAGGGACGGTTTTTAGACAAAGTGAGGCCCTGGGCAAAAGTTTAAAGATGGGCCCCAAGTTCTCACATATTTCTCCATCACACAGAGACATTTCTGTTGTATTTACGTGCGCTGAGTTCAGGCCGCTAAACGAGCGCAATCGACAATATTGAAGTCGTTCGACGCTTGTTTCCCGGCCTCTTTTGGGTAGGTGCACATGTTCAGTAATTGGCAGCGCTTTGGACGCAGCACATGTCCGCTACCGGCTATTGAACGCAAGTGAATCCGCATGTCTTCATTGAACTGTGCGGAATCACCGCATCCAATACATTGTACGCGAGTCTCCGCAAGATAAATAGACATGCTGCAGACGCGCCACATGTGCTTCTCCGTGGTGAGCCACAGGCGTCGGTGCACACATAGTGGGCATGGGGTTTCTTGAAATCCCATCCACTATGCTGTAACATCTGGATGCTGCATAAGTATACAGCGTCCAATCTGCATTGTTTACTGACCGTGTTCACCTACCCTTACTCCGGCTGAGGAAAAGTGATTGGTGCAGGTAGTCCTCGATACAGTATAATGCCGATCCCATATAGTACATATAGTAAAATGCACTCCCCATGGTCCTTGATACAGTATAGTGCAGCCCTCCTCATAGAGTATACTGCAGCCCCTTCAGAGTATACTGCAGCCCCCCTCATAGAGTATAATGCAGCCCCCTCAGAGTATAATGCAGCCCCCCAGAGTATAAAGCAGCCCCCTCACAGTATAATGCAGTCCCCCACATACACAGTATAGTGCAGCCCCCCCCACACACACAGTCACACACACTATAATGCATGCATACACAGTCACACACACACTATAATGCATGTATACACACACACTATAATCCATACACATACATACAGTCACACACACACACACACACACACACACACACACACACACACACACACACACACACACACACACACACACACACACTATAATAGACACACACACTATAATGCATGCATACACACAGTCACACACACTATAATGCATACACCCACAGTCACACACACACTATAATGCATGCATATACACACACACACACACACACACTATAATGGATGCATACACACACACAGTCACACACACACTATAATGCATGCACACACATTATAATGCATACGCATACATACACACAGTCACACACACTCACTACTACTCAGGG
Source organism: Oophaga sylvatica (assembly GCA_033576555.1). NCBI lineage: Eukaryota > Metazoa > Chordata > Amphibia > Anura > Dendrobatidae > Oophaga > Oophaga sylvatica. The sequence continues at coordinate 372,511,387 of JARQOD010000001.1, read as the reverse complement.
GCCCCATAGCAGCTGGCCACAGGCTGGGGGCCCCTGGTGGAGCGGGAGCCCTAGGCGGCTGCCTGGTCTGCCTGCCCCTAACGCTGGCCCTACCAATGGCATACTTTGGTATTTTAGCTTCCCTATCAGTGACACACTTTATTTGTCCTGGAACCCAAAACTTTGGTGGCATTCGGGGTCCCAGTGCAATGAGAAATTCTGAGAGTGGCCAGAGAATCCCAGGCTTGTGACACATTTGTTGCTCCTCGTTAGTGGCATGCAAGCAGTGGCATAGTTACACAGTCAGTTTTCGGTTCCCGGGTGCACACTGACACTTTAGGTCTCAGTGCAATACAAAATGCTGAAATTTGTGGTCTAATACTTTATGTTCCTGTCCATTGGCACTCTAGAATTTTGGGGACTACAGCAGAAAATATCAACTAATACTTTTACTTTCAGGGTGCAGTTTTGCCCATTTGGTCTGTGGTGTCTATTCACATGGGATGCATTTTGATAGCGCTGGGCAGCCCGCCTGTAACTACTAGGCTGTTTAACTGGATGCTGTGCATTTCCATTGTGTGAACAGCGCTGCATACAAGTCTTCATTGTGCATCAATATACCAAGCAGCCGCCCCCTCTATGGATTGGTAGGTTGTGAGCGGTTGTCTCATCGGTATTCTTGCACCTGTGTTGCCGCCATCTTAACTATATGGGTCCACTGCACCTGCATTTGTTTGGAGGCCTGGGCAGGTGAGCATCTCTGGCTTTTGCTGTATTTTTTGAATTTTTGGAGGATTTTTAAGTCCTCTTTTTGTGCTATTGCTGTTTACAGCAGTGTTCAAAATAATAGTTCAAAAACAAAATCTTCATACTAGTTTTTATTTCCAACATTGGGAACATTATAAACATTTCTCTTCATGTTTTGAATTAGAAAACAATGTGCAATGTTTAACTACTTTACAGAAAATAGCAAGAAATGAACATTGTCCGTTCTAATAATCAGCATTGTCTGCATTTGTCTTTGCTATTTTCTTGTGGATTTATCATTCCTGTGAATCACTGACCTAATATTTAGTTGTTACTCACAGTTTTTTAGACCTGATTCATATCTATGTTGCATAGAGACAACCAACTTCTGGCCCCGGTCACGTGTTATTCCAGCCCAGGATGCTCGGACTACATCCCACAATTTTGGGGCATTTGTTGGCTTTGCCTCAGAAACAGCATTTTTGATTTCACCCCCACAAGTATCCTATCGGATGAAGGTCCGGGGATTGGACTGGCCTCTCCATACCCTCAATTTTTTTGGACTGGTACCAAGATTTTGCTGGTTTACTGGTGTGTTTAGGGTCTCTGTCTTGTTGAAACCCCGCATTTCAAGGGCATATCCTCTTCAGCATAAAGCAACATGACCTCTTCAAGTATTTTACTATATGCAAACTGGTCCATGATCCCTGGTATGCGGTAAATAGGTCCGGCACCATGGTAAGATAAACATACCCATAGCATGATGCTTGCACCACCATGCTTCACTGGCTTCAGGGTGTACTGTGGCTGAATGCAGAGTTTGGGGCTCGTCTGACGAACTGTCTGCGGCCCTGGGACCCAAAAAGAACAATTTTACTTTCATCAGTCCACAGAATGTTTCTCCATTTCTCTTTAGACCAGTTGATGTGTTCTTTGGCGCATTGTATCCTCTTCAGTACATGTCGTTTTTTAACAGTGGGACTTTGTGGGGACTTCTTGCTAAGAGATTAGGGTCACACAGGCGTCCTCTGTCACAGTCCTCACAGGTAACGTGAGACGGTCTGTGATCATCCTGGAGCTGATCATTGGCGGAGCCTGTGCCATTCTGGCTATTCTTCCATCCATTAGAATGGTAGTCTTCCGTTTTCTTCCACGTCTCTCTGGTTTGGCTTTCCATTTTAAAGCATTAGAGATCATGTTAGCTGAACAGCCGATCATTGTCTGCACATCTTTAAAAAGTTGATTATAAGTTTAACCCTCTCCAATCAAAGTACACTGTTCTTCCGAACAATATCTCGAACACCCCATATTCCTCAGGCTTTCCAGGAGACATGCATGTACAACATGTCCTTACTTCTTTCCCCTGTCAATTAATTATTCTAATTCACAGACTCAGAAATCTGCAGATCATGAACGCAGAGTCAGGTGGTTTTCTTACAATCTACTGCACCGACTGGTAAATTGTTTGACATGTGGTTATATAATTTATACCAAAAAAAAGAGTTTCATCTGGTTAGTTATATTTTACAGTAGTGTCCAAAATACTAGCAGCCCATGTATTGGGTTCCCAATTTAGTAACAAACCAAGTATATTAGTGTTGTGGGACACACAAATACTTGAGGTCTTAATTCGGAATGGTAAATTTTAGGGTCTTAGTCCATTGGTTCAGACTGATTCTTGGGGTCCTTTGCCAAAGATAAACTATAACTTGGGGATCAATGACAAACTGACATTTGATGCCCCTGTCTGATAGTATTCTGGGATATTGGGCTCATTGACACAGCCCTTTTGGGGTTCATGTAGAGTGTTCAGTAGGTAATTGGGGGTCTCAAACTGTCGCATGAGGTTGTAGAGTGCTTGATAGCACTTTTATATGTAGACATGCCGAGCATTCCTGCCGTCGGCCAGTATTTCAGGCAGGAGAGCAATGACATTAGCCGGGTGTTGGGACAGTCCGAGCTTCTGCACACAATGAGAGTCTATGTAGTCATTCAATCACTTGCTGATTTAGCTCCAGTTTGGATGCATTACAGTCTTGAAATGGAATTTTTCATCCCGGAAGGAGGGTGCGTTTCTCAATGAATGATGATGCTGGTTGTGTGTCTCCTGATATCACAACGCCTCTCTGTCTCGTTTGTTGCCTTCTAATTTAGTTTTTTTTAAATTCCTAAATCCCACTCATTGAGAATCACGGACGGTTGGGTGATCTGAGTCATGTCGTCCTCCAATGTGCAAGACTTCCTGTCCTAGTCGTAGTGATGACAATTATGGGGGTACATTTGAGCATAACATTTTAACAATCTTTTTGTTTTTTTTAGGAAGGCTGACCTCCTGGGGATTTTGAGGCTGATTCTCCACAGAGGTCTGGAGGACAAGCACTATTGTAGTATTAGGACTTCCACTGAGGAGGTCATTAATCTCCATCTAATTTTTGGTGATTTGTTCATAAGCTGACTTTTGTATCAAAGTCATCACTCGATGATTAGGTAGTTGATATGAGTTGCAGTGAATGTAAAAAAAAGTAGCAATGTAGTAATCCTGTACTGCGCCTTTATCGCTTGTAGGGGTCCCACTCCAGCTGACTTTACAGACGTCTTGTGTTGGCAACAAACAGTAGTACAATCTGTCCTTCCAAGGGCACAGTGCTCCAGTGTAGCCCCTCTCTGAGTACTGGAACAATGTGTTACACATGTGGGATGTTATAGATTTTTTGTCCGGATTTCAGCTTTATTTGTAAACACTTCAAGGGAGAAAATAATTGAAATATGCAAAAAAGTAAAATTGGCTTTCACTCGACCAGAAAGAGGTTCAGATAAGGGTCTACAAACATCAGTTCTGAACATTTGCATAGAAAGTAGGTGGTCTCTTTATGACTATCTGTCCCAAGAGTGGAGTACGTGATTATCTCATTCTGACGGGGCTCTGCAGAACCTCATTCTTGGGCTCAAAGAGGGTCTCTGCCTTCACACCCCCAGTAATCAACAGGTTAATACACATCTGCTTATAGATAGGTGACAGTTTACATACTTGTGATAGAAAGGTCCACATTACAATTAACACTTGCTGTTAGTGAATGAAAACTTTATGCTGTAAGAAGAAAAAAATAGTAAAGTTCTGTGGATTATGTAGGCACTATATAAATAAAAAAAAATGTAAGAATAAAGTATAGATCTTATTGCAAAAATATCATTTTTTTTCCATTTCAGGTAGGGACCAATGGAATCATCTCCCCGCAAGACTTCCCCCGAGAGACGCAGTACGTGGATGACGGCTTCCCCACCGATTTCCCAGTAATTGCCCCTTTCCTATCTGATATAGACACAAGTAACGGCAAAGGAAAGATTTACTACCGCCAGGACAATTCGCCTGAAATTCTTAGTACTGCAGCCAGACAGATCGAGAGAGGATTCCCCGAGGCCGCCTTCTCTCCCATCAATGTAGTCTTGGTGACCTGGGAGAACGTGGGGCCGTACGAGGAGGTGACAAGACATTCTGAGCCTTCCAATAAGGTGAGTGCCAGAATGTTTAAGAATCAAAATTCAAATGTTTTTAAATATGAATTACTAGATGGAGACCGATGCTATCGCATTGGGAGGGCAGTAATATCATGATGAGGGCAGGTTTTGCAGTTTTGAGCATCTCCCCCCCATGTGCTCACCCACCTATCCACTCTCTCTTTCCCCATGTGCTGACTTCACCCGTCTGTGCTTTCTTCTTTGACCTGTTTACCCTATGTGCTATCCCCCTTGTCTGCTGTCTCTCTCCTTCCTGTGCTGTGTTCTCCCCTCATGTGCTATCCCCGTGTCTGCTGTCTCTCTCCTTCCTGTGCTGTGTTCTCCCCTCATGTGCTGTCCCGTTTGAGCTGTCTCCCCCTTGTGCTCTCTCTCTCCCTGTGCGCTTTCTCTCTCCCCCATCTCTTGTCTTCTCCTCTCATGTGATCTCTTCTTTGACCTGTGTACCCCATGTGCTCTCCCCATTGTCTGCTCTGTCTCTCCACCACTGTGCTGTCTTCTTCACTCATTGTTATTGTCTGAGTCTGACCGTGTACAGAACATACCACAGTCCCTGGGCAGGGGAGGAAGCAAAAGACAATACTGACATTATAGCAGGAGATTGCAGAGGATGCATTTTGTGAGGTAAAATATAGTTTAAAAACAGTCAGTGAAATATTTTACCTCGCAAAATGAATCCTCTGCGATCCCCTGCTGTAATGTCAGTACTATCTTTTGCTTCCTCCCCTGCCCAGGAGATGTGGTATCCTCCGTGCACGGTCAGACACAGACAATTTTTAAAATGAACTTTTGTTCGTGGGAAAACCCCTTTAATGTGACCGACTTCCTCTGCCTGTAGACACGTCGCTCATCTGCCGTGTGTGTGTGTGTGTGGTGCGATGGTGTTCCGCTGGTGGTACCGCGCAAGAGGTTGGTACCACCAGCAGTTTCCATATTGAGACACTCATCACTTGGGTTTCCCAATATGGCGGTCGGTGAACTTCTGCCACTTGTAATTCTGGGATACGGACACATCTGGACGGAACAGGATGTGAAGACATTAAAAGGTAATTATATATATATATAGATTGGTTGCTATGGATACACTGCTTAACTGATACTTTGCCTAACAATGACTGGCTTCTTGTGGGGGTTGTAAGACCGCCTTTATGACCACATGACTCAAGCCTTTAACATTTGGCTACTGTATGAAAACATGTTAAGTCATTACTTCTGGGTAATACCTGGGTGCCATTAGCTGTGTTCTATGATTAGGGTTAGGGTAAACCTAACCCAGGGGTGGGGAACCTCAGGCCCCAGGGCCATTTACGGCCCTCGATGACCTTTTATCCGGCCCTCAGACAGATTCTCAGGGACCGTAGTGCTTGGGCAAGGAGCTGTATTTTAATTGCCACCAGCTCATTCATTTCTTCTTGCTCTGTGAGCGCACACACGCAGTGATCACTACTGAACACTGAAGGTCATGCAATGAAAGATTACGTCCTGACACCAGTGCCAGAGTCAGGATGTACTTTACGGGTGGAGTTTGTACGGCCCCCAAAGGATGGTATAAATATCCAAATAGCCCTTGGCAAAAAAAAAGATTCCCCACCCCTGCCCTAACCCCTAAGGTCAGCTTTCATCAGTTTATGTATTGTGGTCTGATATCCACCTCCTGTTTTGCCTTTGACTCTGGCTGCTCTTCATCATTCATACTTGTTCTGATTAGCTACTGCTTATAAGCACAAGCCCGGCAGTTCTTACAGAAAGTCACAGAGTCTGACTTCATTATGATTAGTTTACATCTTTTCTGTAAGAAAAATCAAGAAATTAAATAGTAACAAAAGATGAAAGTGCAAATAAGCTGTTGTAAAGTAGGGGATCCTGAACCTAATCTATCTGTCATCATTTGGGTTATTGATAACTTCTCTAAATTCACTGTCACACTTAGCGATCGCACTAGCGATCACGACAACGACACGACCTGGCGAGATCGCTAGTGCGATCGCTATGTGGTCGCTAGTTAGCTTCCAAACACATCGCATCAGAGATCAGCGATCTGTATATCGACCTCTGCGGTCGTTGGGAAAATATAGTCCCGCCTGCGACGCTGGTAAAGTCGTTCATAAAGGGTGTCACACTCAGCGATTCAGGCTCACCAGCGGGACACCAACGACCAAAAAATGGCTCAGAACGTTCATGAGCGATCAGCGACATCGCAGCGGGGGCCACATCGCTGCTACATGTCACACACAGCTGCGTCGCTAACTAGATCGCTGCTGCGTCATAAAATCGCTGACGCTTTAGCGATCTCGTTAGCGATCTCGCTTAGTGTGACAGTACCTTAAGTTTGAGGTTGCCATTGACTTCTGCTTTGGGAGCAGAGTGTTGTAATTGATGCTGCATCCCCACATACTATCCCAGTGGCGTAACTGGAGCCCAGTGGGCTCTGGTGCAATATTTGGACCTGTGCCCCCACGTGCATGTTGGTCAGATGTAGGGCCCCTTGTAGCATTCTAGATCCTATAAGGACATATGTGTTCAGCCCCCATGTGCCCATCCTGGGTCCCATCCATTCTTCGGCATATTTTAGAAAGAAACAAAGGATTCTCCTCAACTTCCCCTGCTCCCATGGCGCACTGAGTCCTCTTCTGTAGCTGTGCAGGAGCATGCAGCTAACTTCAGCGTTCTGGTACGGGCAGAACATGATGTCACTACCATACTTTGCACGACACTAGCAAGCTGACGTCTGCTGCCGGCCTCTGATTTTGTGCCGGCGTGTGTTGGACCTGTGCCGCAATACATTGTCCTTTAAAATGCATCCACAGAAATGCATCCAGGTGAAACTGGCGCTGGTGCCTCCCCCGCACAGGTACAATTGTGGTTGCATCCTTGACTGCGATCATTACGCCCCTGAGAGCTCCCTCTCACGGTATCTCTAAGCTCAAATGGTGCTGAAATTGGACAGACCTTGTATTACATAGCTGGCCGTTCATGTAATATTTGGAAATGGCCGATGATGGCTTTTTCTCAAGGGTTTTGACTCCTATATTAAAGGGGTTGTCTGTATTGAAAGTGTCACTCCAAAGTTTGAGGGGTAAGGTTTCTCCTTGTGGAGAGTGACATACCAGCTCTGGCGTGTCGAGGTAAGGAGGCTTATTCGCTGTGCAATGCTCCTCTGGGAAATTTTAATATGCAAATTGCCTCTTCAAACAAAGAGGACTTGTACTCTATAGCGCCACCTATTGGAAGTAGCGATCCTACAAGTCACAATCGACACTCCAGAGCTGGTATGTCACTCTCCACAAGGAGAAACCTTACCCCTTAGACCATAGTCCAGAGCCTCTCATCTAGCCAAATCAGATCTCTCCTACTTTGCACTGACGAGGACCAATAGTCCGAAACACTGTGTCTGCAAATGGAGATACTGATTTGGCTTTTATCCTAAGTCATATTACAAGACTCGTTAAAGGGTTGATTGTGACTTGAAGGATCGCTACTTCCAATAGGTGGCGTTATAGAGTTCAAGTCCTCTTTTTTTTGAAGAGGCAATTTGCACTCCAAAGTTTGGAAAGGGAAAAGGTTCCTATTAATGGTTACCCAGTGCTTAGTTCTGCTAGGAACAAAGCCTGGACTGGTTTGACACCCCAACTCTTCCTTACACTGTGCGGTACCCCTTAGAGTAACCCATCCCCATTTGAAGTCTTTCTACCTCAATTTATACTTTGAAATGAAAGTTTTCCTTCCCGTTCCCTGTCCTCATTTGATCGTCAGATCTTGCTTCCTATATTAAGTGTCCAGTGTCTTTATTTCCAAATCCCAAGGGCAAACATAAAAGTGCAAGACTCTAAACTCGTACGCACCATTGGATGCAAATTTCCCAGCATGTTTTATTTTACTGATTTCATATTGTTCCCATTTGCTTGGCTTAAAATTGGTGCCCCCCCTTCCTCCCACTGAGATCTCCTGCAGTGACTATTTATACTGTCATTTCCAAACTGAGCACATACTCGTGCATGTGTTACCCAGAAAGTCATTATTGTATTCCCCCCTACAAGGATCAAGTGCAGAGCCTCCAGTGGGGGGAACATTTTGAGATGATTTTAAGTTTTTTTGGACAAGGCTTTTTTTATGCTAATTTGTAGCTGGAGGAATGTTTGGTTTGTTTTTACAGAAAATACCAGTGTAAAACCCTTGTGAAGCGAGTTTTATAGTATGAAATCCCGTGTAAGATCGTGACACAGCTGCACACACAATGTTGGATTGAGACCGTTCTCGTGAGCTGACATATGGAAGAAATTCTCTCGTGTAACCTGGCGAGCGTAGCTAATGGTGGCTCCTCCGATTTATTGCTGCAGATCTGTTACTGGAATTCTTGTTGACTGGGGTTTGTGGGGATGAGAAGTTTTTGGTTTTCAGCTTTAAGAAATGCTCTGACTTACAAAACCCATGTCAAATTACTGAATTATAAGGTATTAGAAGGAAGGTTCAATATTCAGGACATCACTATTGGTCCAAGTGGAGAGCAACTCTTTACGACCCAAAAGGTAATGCCTCATTTCATCTGTTGGGGTGCTGCTGGAGAAATGGAGTGGATACCAGATATGACTCATTGACTGGTCTGGTGCTGATTTAGAAAGCGAGCTGCTATATTGTATTGGCCTGTTTAGATCTTAGAATAATAGGTATATTGTTGGCCTCACCTGCCGATTACGACAGTTTTGGCCGACAGTCTAACGTGTATGATGGGGGCCCAAGACAGTTGAACTTTCTTGACAATCAAGTACCTGATTTTGGACTTTTGTTCTCCTGGAGATATGCAACTGCCAGACATGTCTAATGGTGACTCTCTCCTGTATCCATGACCGAGCGAGTGCTCCTGTGTATGAGAAAGATGGCCAAGATAGTTTGGCAGTCTGCCATCTAATATGCATGGGGGAGACTTTGACAAGAAACATTCTCCCTAAACATTGGATTCTTCACTTGGATGGGGCGGGTCCTTTTGCGTTTCGGACGACTACAAATGATCACTAGTCATATTATTGTACGTTCCTCAGCTAAAACCTCGATGGTATTAAAAGAAAGTCAGTGGGGAAGATGTGTTCTCTGCTATCTGTTCGAGGTATGGGATTTATGTAGGGGGCACCTACATAAATCCAGAAGGGCGGCGCATTTGTAGTATGAGCTTCTGCTGCTAGGTGAATACTCATGAAATCAATATCCTAGCCAATGTTGTCGTCGAATGTTGCATTCGAACAACTTACAGGATACCAAACAAATTACTGACTGAGGCTCCCACGCTTGTCCGTGCAAAGCAATCAGCGGGATCCAGGCTGCTACTGTGTGGTGAGCTGACTCTCCTCTCCCATTTCCGTTAAAAAATTACTGTAGCCAATCTTCCATTTTGTGATGGACAATTCACACTAGCAGTGTGCGGCTATGACATTTTGTTCCCTTTTGGGAAAAATGCATCAGAAACCGTTGTTGTGAGGCACCACTTTAGCTGCAACTGATTTCATTTCCAATTTCCACCAACAGGAAATCCATGACAACTCTATTTGCGGGCCGACGGCGAACCTCCAGAATTGCTTGACAAAGATTTGTTACATCTTCTTGTTGAAGAACTTCTTGAAGTTCGTTTTTCGAACCAACGATGAGCTCATGTAGGTGACTGGGATTTTATGGCGTTCCCAATTGCAGCAAAATTCTTGTCTCGCAAGAATCGTTTCTGATGGATTTTTTCTCCAAAAAGGAGACAAAACTTCATAGCTGCATAGATTGAACCCCTCAAAAATAATTTTTTTTATTCTTAATTTGCTGGAGCCAAACGCAACCTTTCCCAACAACATCGGCTGGCAACTGTTCCGTGAACATTTACCTAGTGGCGGCTGTCTATACTTATGAATCTTTTTCCAGCGGGCGACATCTTTGTTTCTTTTTTGGTACTTCCTTGTACAATAGCATTTTTGGCCACTGCATCCCGCTGTCGGCACGGTTGCGGACGGTGAGACCATTTTGATGTGGGATAACATAGCAATTATTATAGCCCAGTGCATTTGGCACATGCTTAGGCCTGAAGTTGCTACTGATGTTGGAAAGCGTATTTGATGCATAATATTCACAGTATTTTACAGTACCAGTATAATCAATGAGATTTCTGAATTTTTTTTTATGTGTTTCGGGAACATTTTTGATGCGTTTTTTCCCATTTATTTAAAAGTGTGAGAACACTGAAAATATGGACATGCTGCAGATTTGGAAAAATACTGGTTCAAATAAGCACCGAAAAAATAAGCATTATGTGCATGAGATTTCAGAAATCTCATTCACTTTGCTGGGACCTATTTTGGCCCATGAGCTCCATGCTACAGTTCCGACTCTTCACTGTACAGGAAGGATGTTGTTTGCAGTCACAGGCTCCATCTGTGTGAAACTTCTATTTTCAGAGTTGTTGGCACTTTAGTTTAGCCTCTTCCAGCTCACGGTCTTTAAGGCCAGTGTCCTGAGTAACGGAAGTCTCGCTGCCAGCGCTCTTTGATCTATTGTTTGAGGGACAATGCAAGCGCATCTAAACACTAATGAGGCGCATGGCCAGCCGCTCCGCGTGATGAAAAGGAACATTTCCAAGAAGTAATTTGGTAGCGACATTCTTCTGGTTTAGAAATCATCCTGCGGGGCTGCAAGGTTATATATCCTGTCCTGGCATTTATGTTTTTTAGGATGGATGCAAACTTTGATTAAATATGCAAGGTTTGGCAATAGCTAATTGTTGTTAAAATAGTTTATTTTATACTTTCATGTGACATTCTCGGGTCACTTTTTTAACTCTCTTCCTGAGGCACAGTCAAATAGTCTAACTTTGCATAGAAGATACCTATTTGAGAATTTTTCTTTCTAATTATTTGGCCAATAGTGGGGCAGTATAGCATTTGAGAAGGGGATATGATTTGGTTTGGTTATAATACTTTTAAGCAGTCCTTTCAGCAATTTTATGGCCAAGGTTTGGCCCTAGAGGTGTGCGATTTGGACTGAATGAGGACCATCGATGGCGTAAATACCTATGGCTTGTGACCACCAAAAATCATAATACAAAGCTGAAATACTTTACGGTCACTAAATGGTGGTTTGTAGTGTTACACTTTCCAGTATAATATTTTTTCAGTGGGTAACTTAGCATAGTGCATAAATTGCAAGCCATGACTTTGGTACCACAATGGGCACCAACTAACCCCCATTGGCAGCATTTATTCTTGTGCTAGGCTACATTTGGATTTGCAAGCTTTACAGAACTAGGAAGCAAAAAATGATCAGATGGTTAATATAGTGCAACCTATCAATCATTACAAGTGTTGCATTGAAAACGAGGATTAACTTAGCTTCCATTGCAGGGGCACCAATAGACCCATGGCCACCCTATATGTTGCAAGTTGATTTTTCTTTCTAAAATATTTTGTTTCTGCAGTTTAACACATTCCAGGCAGTGCTGGCCTACGACGAGTCCGACTCCTACGCCATATTCCTGTACCCTGAACATGGGCTCCAGTTTTTTGGGACCAGGCCAAAAGAGTCGTACAACGTCCAACTCGAACTTCCAGCTAGAGTGGGATTTAGCAGAGGAGAATCGGAAATCTTGAAGAGAGAAGCTCCTTTTTATAGCGTCACCAACAGTGAACAATCTGTGAAAAACCTGTATCAGTAAGTACGACCATGCGGTAAATATGGCTGACACGAGACCGCTCAATGGGACCTGACCAATTACTCCCTGCCACTCTATGGAACGTATTTAACCAGTGTGTGGAAGAATTTTTATTGAGAAAATTGAAATCAAAGCCATTTTTTTCCCCTTAGGTCAAGTAATGTTGGAGTTCCGGGAGTTTGGGTCTTCCATATTGGCAGCATTTCAGAATTAGACAATGTGATACCAGCAAAAGTGGTGAACGCCCACGTCCAAGAAAGGTTCATACCACTGATCAACTCCCACAATGACTTTCCTGACGAAGAACAAGAAAATCAGTTCAATGGGGAGAACAACTATGATGAGAATTACGACGACACAGATGGGGACTACTCCCCCGGGCAGACGACGGAGCAGCCCACGACCGAAAACGCAAATGGTGGATTCCTGGACATCGATGATCCCACCACGCTATTTACCAGAAAACAGGTGGAACCAGAGTCTCCTTACGATCCATCCAACAACCCTTTACCTCCGTCTCAGGAAGAGCCTAGCTGGTCCCCGTACGGCCGAGGTGACCACTTTGGGGAACCTCACATCCAGCCTTCTGAGAACAAAGATCTTGGACATGCTCCTTCCTACGACGCCAAAGAATATCCGTCCGAGCCAATAACCGGGCACATCACTGATGTGACCCAAAATCCACCAGATAATCAACAGAACCCCGATGTTCTCTACAAGGGCGCCCGTAATTATGGATATGATGACGAGGGTGGATTTGACGCTGACGGTAAGCTCCTACCATGACGCTGCCTCGGTTTTACGGCCATCCAGGTCTCTGGAAAACTGATCTAATATACACGAGTTACCGTTTTGCTTCCATTGTCCTTGTCCTGTCCCTAGTGCTCACTTTTAACCCCGTGAGACGAGAGACCTGCGAGAGGACACCCGGTTACTGCTCACAATACGCCTTCTGCAGGGACTACGCAACGGGATTCTGCTGTCACTGCCTGGATAACTACTACGGCAATGGGGTGCACTGTCTGCCCAAAGGTAACTGTTGACCTCTGTGCACCAGGCACAAACTTTCATGGCAGTCTGCTCATTAATTCCCAGAAGAGTAGAGAATAGGGGTAATTGAACGTGCTCGGATAAGGTGTTATCCGAGCATATTTGAGTGTTATCCGATGATTTTCAGTGTGCTCGAGTGTTATAGGAGTATCTTCAGCGTGCTTGAGTGCTTTAGGAGTATCTTCAGCGTGATCGGGTGTTATAGGAGTATCTTCAGTATGCTCGGGTGTTATAGGAGTATCTTCAGCGTACTCGAGTGTTGTAGGAGTATCTTCACCGTGCTCGAGTGTTGTAGGAGTATCTTCAGCGTGCTCGAGTGTTGTAGAAGTATCTTCAGTGTGCTCTGGCGTTGTAGGAGTATCTTTAGTGTGCTCTGGTGTTGTAGGAGTATCTTCAGCGTGCTCGAGTGTTGTAGGAGTATCTTCAGCGTGCTCGGGTGTTATAGGAGTATCTTCACCGTGCTCAAGTGTTGTAGGAGTATCTTCACCGTGCTCAAGTGTTGTAGGAGTATCTTCAGCGTGCTCGAGTGTTGTAGAAGTATCTTCAGTGTGCTCTGGCATTGTAGAAGTATCTTCAGTGTGCTCTGGTGTTGTAGAAGTATCTTCAGCATGCTCTGGTGTTGTAGGAGTATCTTCAGCGTGCTCTGGTGTTATAGGAGTATCTTCAGCGTGCTCGAGTGTTGTAGGAGTATCTTCAGCGTGCTCGGGTGTTATAGGAGTATCTTCAGCATGCTCGAGTGCTATAGGAGTATCTTCAGCGTGCTCGAGTGCTATAGGAGTATCTTCAGCGTGCTCGGGTGTTATAGGAGTATTTTCAGCGTGCTTGAGTGTTGTAGGAGTATCTTCACCGTGCTCGAGTGTTGTAGGAGTATCTTCAGCATGCTCGGGTGTTATAGGAGTATCTTCAGCATGCTCGAGTGCTATAGGAGTATCTTCAGCGTGCTCGAGTGCTATAGGAGTATCTTCAGCGTGCTTGGGGTTTATAGGAGTATCTTCAGCGTGCTTGAGTGTTGTAGGAGTATCTTCAGCGTGCTCGGGTGTTATAGGAGTATCTTCAGCGTGCTCGAGTGTTGTAGGAGTATCTTCAGCGTGCTCGGGTGTTATAGGAGTATCTTCAGCGTGCTCGAGTGCTATAGGAGTATCTTCAGCATGCTCGAGTGCTATATGAGTATCTTCAGCGTGCTCGGGTGTTATAGGAGTATCTTCAGCGTGCTCGAGTGTTGTAGGAGTATCTTCACCGTGCTCGAGTGTTGTAGAAGTATCTTCAGTGTGCTCTGGCGTTGTAGGAGTATCTTCAGTGTGCTCTGGTGTTGTAGGAGTATCTTCATCGTGCTCTGGTGTGGTAGGAGTATCTTCAGTGTGCTCTGGTGTTGTAGGAGTATCTTCAGCGTGCTCTGGTGTTGTAGGAGTATCTTCAGCGTGCTCTGGTGTTGTAGGAGTATCTTCAGTGTGCTCTGGTGTTGTAGGAGTATCTTCAGTGTGCTCTGGTGTTGTAGGAGTATCTTCAGCGTGTTCTGGCGTTGTAGGAGTATCTTCAGTATGCTCTGGTGTTGTAGGAGTATCTTCAGTGTGCTCGGGTGTTATAGGAGTATCTTCAGCGAGCTCTGGTGTTGTAGGAGTATCTTCAGCGAGCTCTGGTGTTGTAGAAGTATCTTCAGCATGCTCTGGTGTTGTAGGAGTATCGTCAGTGTGCTCTGGTGTTGTAGGAGTATCTTCAATGTGACTCTGGTGTTGTAGGAGTATCTTCAGTGTGCTCGTGTGTTGTAGGAGTATCTTCAATGTGACTCTGGTGTTGTAGGAGTATCTTCAGAGTGCTCTGGTGTTGTAGGAGTATCTTCAGTGTGCTCGTGTGTTGTAGGAGTATCTTCAGCGTGCTCTGGTGTTGTAGGAGTATCTTCAGCGTGCTCTGGTGTTATAGGAGTATCTTCAGCGTGCTTGAGTGTTGTAGGAGTATCTTCAGTGTGCTCTGGTGTTGTAGGAGTATCTTCAGTGTGCTCTGGTGTTATAGGAGTATCTTCAGCGTGCTCTGGTGTTATAGGAGTATCTTCAGCGTGCTTGAGTGTTGTAGGAGTATCTTCAGCGTGCTCTGGTGTTGTAGGAGTATCTTCAGTGTGCTCTGGTGTTATAGGAGTATCTTCAGCGTGCTCTGGTGTTATAGGAGTATCTTCAGCATGCTCGAGTGCTATAGGAGTATCTTCAGCGTGCTCGGGTGTTATAGGAGTATCTTCAGTGTGCTCTGGTGTTATAGGAGTATCTTCAGTGTGCTCTGGTGTTATAGGAGTATCTTCAGCGTGCTCTGGTGTTATAGGAGTATCTTCAGCATGCTCGAGTGCTATAGGAGTATCTTCAGCGTGCTCTGGTGTTATAGGAGTATCTTCAGTGTGCTCTGGTGTTATAGGAGTATCTTCAGTGTGCTCTGGTGTTGTAGGAGTATCTTCAGCGTGCTCTGGTGTTGTAGGAGTATCTTCAGCGTGCTCTGGTGTTATAGGAGTATCTTCAGCGTGCTTGAGTGTTGTAGGAGTATCTTCAGCATGCTCAGATGTTATAGCAGTATCTTGTACGCATTACTGTTAATTTAATTATATTTAAAAACTTAATAAAAATTGTTTGAAAAAGGGGTATCTTCAGCGTGCTCGGGTGTTATAGGAGTATCTTCAGCGTGCTCGGGTGTTATAGGCGTATCTTCAGCGTTCTCGGGTGCTATAGGAGTATCTTCAGCGTGCTCGGATAGTATGTTCAAGTCCCTGTGGCTGCATGTTTTGCGGCTGTTAGGCAATCACTGCATGTGTCGTGTCTAACAGCCGCAGAACACGCAGCCGCAGGCACTTGGACATTTTATCCGAACATGCTGAAGTCCCTTGGATAACACCCGGGCGTGCTCAAATAACATCCTGGCATGGTCAGATTACTAGTGAGGAGCGAACTTGCTCGGATAACGTGTTGAGAACCCTTTTACATGGGCCAATAATTTGCACGTTATGAGAGTATATCGATCGTCACTTGTTGCACCTTTTTACATGCCGCAGCACAATCTGTACGGGGATCTTTACTCTGCAGATTGTATGTCAGTTCCTTACAAACCCTTTTCTGCTTTGCACCAAAAATAGTGCCCCTCCTGGTGTCAGGTATTGCAGTGAATGGAGCTAGGCTGTAATACCACACACAACCTGTGGACAGGGGTGGCGCTGTTCTTTGAAGAAAGGTGCAATTCATTTGAGGCCGCCATGTAAAGTTGAGAAACTGGTTGCCTTATTCAGGTGGACTAACCAAATGTCGGAGCGAATTGGAGCTCCATATTTATGCCTAGAACAACACTTCATTTGGAGTTCTCTCATCAGGTGCTCCACACAGGGTCAATGGTAAAGTGAGCGGGAACCTTCTCGTGGGACAGACGCCCATCAACTTTGACGGTATTGACCTTCACGCATACATTGTGGTGAATGACGGAAGAGCTTACACCGCCATCAGTCAGGTGCCGGAGCCCGCTTCCTGGTCTCTGACCCCGCTAACTGCCATAGGAGGACTTTTTGGTTGGCTTTTTGCACTGGAAAAACCCGGATTTCAGAACGGATTCGGTATAACTGGTGAGTTCATGACTCTGAGTCTAAGAATCTGATGAAATATATCCAATGTAAAACAAAATGATTGGGCATATTTGACTTTAACATGCCCAATCCTACTTAGCCTGTAAGAGGTGTCTGGTAGCGGCATACTCCCCTCTCCCTGTTAAGAGCACACACGGCCAAGTGGACATTTCTTGGGGGATCGGGTGGAATAGCTGACAGCCACTTCTCTCTGCACCTCCCTTCATATACGCGCCTGCTTGGTTCTGTGGAGCATTGATATTGCAGCTCCGTACTTTCCTGTTGAAAGAAGGATCAGGCATGTTGGTTCAACCTGCCTGATCCGTTTCAACAACATTCGGGGAAGAGTTGGGAAACTCCCATAGACTTTAGAAGTATATCGTAGACGAATGTAATTTTTGCCAAACCAATTGTTTCTATAAAGGGTGGGACATGCGCCACTGCTGCTGATTCTGCTCGGACATAATGCGACATCAGTGGAGAAGGGTATAGCTGGGGAACATGGAGCGATCCAGGACCAGACCCCAGATGTAGGAGGACAGGATCTCTCCTCTGTCCTGCGTGTTTCCGTCAGGAGTGGAGTGCGGCTCAGTCGCTGATTTGTCTTTTTTCATTTGTCACACAGGAGCAAAGCTTGTCCACAACATTGAAGCCATATTTTCCCCTGGAGATGAAGTTGTCCACATCACACAAGTCGCAGATGGATTTGATTCTGATAACTACATTCATTTAAGAACGACTATTAAAGGACAAATTCCCTTCATCGCTGAGTCCTCACGGGTCCAGATTGACCCGTATTATGAAATCTACCAGTACTCTGGGGCAGGTAATGCCGAAAAAGCCTGGTGAGCAACATATGGGGGAGACTGAGGGGGAAAGGTACAGAGACCCAACCAGCAGCTCAGTAGTCTGCACCAGGGATGCCTGATCTCACGTAAAGAAAAGGAATGAGCAATAAGGACAAGTGGTGTCCAAAAACACCACCGTCACATCAATAAAATGATGAATAAATGGTTTACATACATTACATTGCTGATCCTGAGTCACATCCTGTATTATACCCCAGAGCTGCACTCACTATTCTGCTGGTGCAGTCACTGTGTACATACATTACATTACTGATCCTGAGTTACATCCTGTATTATACTATGGGGCAGCACGGTGGCTCAGTGGATAGCACTGCAGCCTTGCAGCGCTGGAGTCCTAGGTTCGAATCCCACCAAAGACAACATCTGCAAAGAGTTTGTATGTTCTCCCCGTGTTTGCGTGGGTTTCCTCCCACATTCCAAAAACATACAGATAGGGAATCTAGATTGTGAGCCCCATCAGGGACAGCGACGATAATGTGTGCAAACTGTAAAGTGCTGCGGAATATGTTAGCGCTATATAAAAATAAAGATTATTATTATTATACTCCAGAGCTGCACTCACTATTCTGCTGCTGCAGTCACTGTGTACATACATTACATTACTGATCCTGAGTTACATCCTGTATTATACTCCAGAGCTGCACTCACTATTCTGCTGCTGCAGTCACTGTGTACATACATTACATTACTGATCCTGAGTTACATCCTGTATTATACCCCAGAGCTGCACTCACTATTCTGCTGGTGCAGTCACTGTCTACATACATTACATTCCTTATCCTGAGTCACATCCTGTATTATACTACAGAGCAGCACTCGCTATTCTGCTGGTGCAGTCACTGTGTACATACATTACATTACTGATCCTGTACTGATCCTGAGTTACATCCTGTATTATACTCCGGAGCTGCACTCACTATTCTGCTGGTGCAGTCACTGTGTACATTACATTACTGATCCTGAGTTACACCCTGTATTATACCCCAGAGCTACACTCACTATTCTGATGGTGCAGTCACCGTGTATATACATTACATTACTAATCCTGTACTGATCCTCAGTTACACCCTGTATTTTACCCCAGAGCTGCACTCACTATTCCGCTGGTGCAGTCACTGTGTACATACATTACATTACTGATCCTCAGTTACACCCTGTATTTTACCCCAGAGCTGCACTCACTATTCCGCTGATGCAGTCACTGTGTATATACATTACATTACTGATCCGGAGTTACATCTTGTTTTATACTCCAGAGCTGCACTCACTATTCTGCTGGTGCAGTCACTGTGTACATACATTACCTTACTGATCCTGAGTTACATCCTGTATTATACTCCAGAGCTGCACTCACTATTCTGCTGGTTCAGTCACTGTGTACATACATTACTGATCCTGAGTTACATCCTGTATTATACTCTAGAGCTGCACTCACTATTCTGCTGGTGCAGTCGCTGTGTACATACATTACATTACTGATCCTGAGTTACATCCTGTATTATACCCCAGAGCTGCACTCACTATTCTGCTGGTGCAGTCACTGTGTACATACATTACATTACTGATCCTGAGTTACATCCTGTATTATACTCCAGAGCTGCACTCACTATTCTGCTGGTGCAGTCACTGTGTACATACATTACATTACTGATCCTGAGTTACATCCTGTATTATACTCCAGAGCTGCACTCACTATTCTGCTGGTGCAGTCACTGTGTACATACATTACATTACATTACATTACTGATCCTGAGTTACATATTGTATTATACTCCAGAGCTACACTCACTATTCTGCTGGTGCAGTCACTGTGTACATACATTACATTACTGATCCTGAGTTACATCCTGTATTATACTCCAGAGCTGCACTCACTATTCTGCTGGTGCAGTCACTGTGTACATACATTACTGATCCTGAGTTACATCCTGTATTATACTCCAGAGCTGCACTCACTATTCTGCTGGTGTAGTCACTGTGTACATACATTACATTACTGATCTTGACTTACACCCTGTATTTTCTCCAGAGCTGCACTCACTATTCTGCTGGTGCAGTCACTGTGTACATTACATTACTGATCCTGAGTTACATCCTGTATTATACTCCAGAGCTGCACTCACTATTCTGCTGGTGCAGTCACTGTGTACATACATTACATTACTGATCCTGAGTTACATCCTGTATTATACCCAGAGCTGCACTCACTATTCTGCTGGTGCAGTCACTGTGTACATACATTACATTACTGATCCTGAGTTACATCCTGTATTATACCCCAGATCTGCACTCACTATTCTGCTGGTGCAGTCACTGTGTACACACATTGCTGATCCTGTACTTTTTCAATGTTGCACATGTTCCAAGTTTGTTTCTTCAGTCTGGTTCTCTAGTTTCTTACAAGGATCCAATGTGAGAAGTTGGGGTGGGAGACACCTCTTTCCTGGCCCTGCCATGTCGGCACATCCTCACCCTCTTGGCCGCAACTGGCTCGGTAATTTCAATGATTTTTGTCTCTTTTGTTCTCCTCCAGTTGTGACCTCCACAGCTTACGGGAATACACAGTGACATCGGCCAATAATGAAGTCCAGAGACTGTCCTACCGACTGAGGCAGAATATCACCTACCAGGATTGCGGCCATTCCCAGAGGTTCCCACCCAATGCCCAGAAACTGGCCGTGGATCGCATGTTTGCCCTTTACAACAAGGACGAGAAAGTCCTCCGCTTCGCCATCACCAGTCACATAGGGTCCGTTCAGGGTAAGTTTGGTAAATCCATGTTGGATCGTACATGTTAAGTGGATAAAGTGGAGGGTCTGTACTTCAGGGTCTACATTGGGGTCTCTGCGTGAAGTCAGTTCCCACTCTCTGTAACAATGCCAGTGGTTTGATCATTGCCCATAACTGTAGAGATGAGCAGGGCAGAGGTGTGACACAGGCGCCTATGGACATCCTCCGGCGCTGTCCCTGATGCTAATTCACGGCTCTGGAATAGGTAGAATCATTTAACCCCCCGCCCGCCCCTTTAAGGAAGGCTGCAGATTTCACAAGGTTGTAATTTGCTCCTCAACTTCCTCCTTCTTTGTTATCCTGCCATTGTTGGAGGGTCCTTATTTGGCCCCTTTGTGTCTGGCTGATGAATAGTGGCCTCCTCTCTTCAGGAGACTTTATGGAGCACATTAGGTTTCTTGACTTCCTGACCAGAGAGCTGACACCAAATTACAGGACAGAAAAGGGGCTTTGTTGCATGCAAAAAAAAGCTAAGGAGACCCTTCCCCTCCCACCCGGGCGCAGAAGGAGGCGAAAGACATTCTGCTGCGGGAGGAGACCGAACAAAGGCGACAAGACCCAACAAATAGGAACCCACCGGAGAACAGAAGAGGGTCACACAAAAAAGGGGCACAGGGGGTGGAGGGGGTCGCTGCAAACCGCTGCAATCTTCTCAGACTTCTTAAATCCATTGACTAAACTTTCTGCTGGCAGGAAGAAGCAACAGCGGATTCTGCTTATAAATTACCGGGTCTTTGCCATCATTAAAGTTATCCCGACCCTAACAGTGATCGCTGGGAGTCCCACCACTGGGGCCTTCACCGATCCCGAGGAAGCTTCTCAGCTTCCTTCGTTGACTATAGGAAGAGCAGAAAAAGTTGGTGGAGTTCAGTGCGACTGCTGGAGATCAGCAGAGGATGACCGCAGCCGCGGTGTGCTTGTGCTGTCGGAATTCAGAAGTGGCCACACATGTCAAATGCGAATTCTCTGGAGCAGTGGGGATCTACGGAGGGAGCCTCCACACCAAAGGCCAGGCAATCTTCCCTTCATTAAAGCGTATCTTGTTCCCTACAGGGTCGGCCCGTGCTCCACTACGTGGCATCTTCTTTTCCTTTTTGTTTTCAGTCTTTGAATGGAAATGTTCACATTGCTACAATTATCTCCAGTTTTGCTGGTCCTCTGGAAGCTCAGGATTGATTGTTTGCTACAATGTATCAGTGCAGGAGAAACTGTCTCCAGGACTAGACACTTGTAGCAAACGCTCAGCTGCGAGAAGGGTTTTGTTTCTTTGCTTCAAATCCAGGCTCTCTTTCCGAGCTTTGTGAGATTGCGGCTCTCCTTTCCCAAAAGATTCTTCTCATTGTGAGTCTCTCAGCCAGGAGTCTTTGGGTAGGTCTAGGGGGTCCAGGCCCCCCGCCAAAACGAGGTGAGCAAACAGCCTGAGAGGTTTTGCAGTTTTTGCCCAGCTTCATTTATTTCACCCCCCGATTCTTCTCAGGAGCCCACACAAGGGAGCCCCTGCTACGATGGCACGCACCTGTGCGACACGCGAGCCCAGTGCCGGCCGTCATCCGGACAGAATTACACCTGCGTCTGTGCGCCCGGCTACCATGGAGATGGCAGAGATTGTACCGGTAAGTCCAACCGCAGATCCCCCTGACTTGCCTCTTTCCTCTGAGGGGCTCTCTCTTGTGTTCAATGTCACCCACTGCTGGCTCTAATGATACAGCCTGGTAGTGATTTCCTATCTTTTTGCCATATATTGTGGCTGTAGAGTTTTCGTTTCCAGATCCTCGTCTGAAGCCATGTGCCACGCTCCCCTTCACCAACACTGCCATGCTGAGCACATGTGCTGCTCTCACCGGCTCACGTGCAGTTATGGACGCCGGTCAGTCCAAACTGGCATCGCTGCTCCTGGCAGTCAGTACGTTGGGCGCCCCTGAAGGGAAGTCATGAGAACAACCCTCTAAGTGCTTGAAATACTAATGTACTCACAAAACTTTTAAGAACGGGACAATTTTTATAAAAAAAAATTAATAATAATTTTTTTATGAGGCACTGATACTTGAAAAAGTTTCAAAGTTTGGGACCCATATACAGGAAAGTGGACAATCCCTTTATTATTTTATAAACTCACCCTCCCTGGGGATAGTAGCAACTCTTGCCGCATCTCCGGTCTCGGCCTGTGTCACCGCTCTTGCCAGTCACCGAGGTCATAGTCATGTTCCCTCACATCCGGCTTAGCCGCACTGACTGGCGAGAGCATTGATGCGCTATTACCATGACATTTCCGCTGAGATCTACGGTCTAAAAATTTCATTTTCTGAATTATGGGACAGTCAACACCACAATGTCAGTTCTGCAATCAAACATAGATTACGGCTTATGGGGGACACAATCCCACTGTGTAATGCAAGGATTTCATTGTGTTCTCTCCCAAGATGTGGATGAATGTGAGACCGGAGTCGCCAACTGCGGCCGCAACACTCAATGTCTGAACCTTCCTGGCAGCTACAAGTGCGAGTGTCAGCCGGGATACGAGTTTTCAGCTGATGGACAGAACTGCGTGCCATGTGAGTGCCATGATCATGTGTATACTCCAGAGCTGCACTCACTGTTCTGCTGGTGCAGTTACTGTTACATACATACTTACGATCGATTAATCCGTATTATACTCAAGCTGCATCCTTGTGGCAGCACTGTTACATACATACATACTGATCCTGATTACATCCGTATTACCAAGCTGCACTCACTATTCTGCTGGTGCAGTCACTGTGTACATACATTACATTACTGATCCTGATTACATCCTGTATTATACTCCAGAGCTGCACTCACTATTCTGCTGGAGCAGTCATGTGTACATACATTACATTACTGATCCTGAGTTACATCCTGTATTATACCCCAGAGCTACAGTCACTATTCTGCTGGTGGAGTCACTGTGTACATACATTACATTACTGATCCTGTACTGATCCTGAGTTACAGTGGGTTCGGAAAGTATTCAGACCTCTTTAAATTTTTCACTCTTTGTTTCATTGCAGCCATTTGGTAAAGTCAAAAAGTTAATTTTTTTTCTCATTAATGTACACTCTATGCCCCTTCTTGACTGAAAAAAACAGAAATGTAGAAATTTTTGCAAATTTATTAACCCCTTCACCCCCAAGGGTGGTTTGCACGTTAATGACCGGGCCAATTTTTACAATTCTGACCACTGTCTCTTTATGAGGTTATAACTCTGGAACGCTTCAACGGATCTTCGCGATTCTGAGACTGTTTTCTCGTGACATATTGTACTTCATGTTAGTGGTAAAATTTCTTCGATATAACTTGCGTTTATTTTTGAAAAAAACGCAAATATGGTGAAAATTTTTAAAATTTTGCAATTTTCAAACTTTGAATTCCCTTAAAACAGAGAAATATATCACACAAAATAGTTAAGAAATAACATTTCCCACATGTCTACTTTACATCAGCACAATTTTGGAACCAAAATTTTTTTTTGTTAGGAAGTTATAAGGGTTAAAAGTTGACCAGCGATTTCTCATTTTTACAGCAAAATTTACAAAGCCATTTTTTTTAGGGACCACCTCACATTTGAAGTCACTTTGAGGGGTCTATATGGCAGAAAATACCCAAAAGTGACACCATTCTAAAAACTGCACCCCTCAAGGTACTCAAAACCACATTCAAGAAGTTTATTAACCCTTCAGGTGCTTCACAGTAACTAAAGCAACGTGGAAGGAAAAAATGAATATTTTACTTTTTAGCCACAAAAATTATCTTTTACAAACTTTTTTTTTATTTTCACAAGGGTAAAAGGAGAAAATGGACAGATAAGGTTGTTATGCAATTTCTCCTGAGTACGCCAATACCCCATATGTGGGGGAAAACCACTGTTTGGGCACACGGCAGAGCTCGTAAGGGAAGGAGCGACGTTTGACTTTTTCAAACTAAAATTGGCTGGAATTTAGATTGGATGCCATGTCGCGTTTGGAGAGCCCTTTATGCACCTAAACAGTGGAAACCCCCCACAAGTGACACCATTTTGGAAACTAGACCCCCTAAGGTACTTATCTAGATCTGTTGTGAGCACTTTGAACCCTCAAGTGTTTCACAAAAGTTTATAAAGCCTGGGTGTGAAAAAAAAAATCAATTTTCCACAAAAATGATTTTTTAGTCCCAAATTTTTGAATTTTCCCAAGGAAATTGGACCCCAAAAGTTGTTGTCCAATTTGTCCTGAGTACGCTGATACCCCATATGTGGGGGGGAAACTGTTTGGGCGCACGGCAGGGCTTGGAATGGAAGTAGTAACGTTTTGGAATGCAGACGTTAATGGGGGTCATGTTCCGTTTGCAGTGCCCCAGATGAGCCTAAACAGTGGAAACCCCCCACAAGTGACCCCATTTTGGAAACTAGACCCCCTAAGGAACTTATCTAGATCTTTGGTGAGCACTTTGAACCCCCAAGTGCTTCACACAAGTTTATAATGCCCGGGCATGAAAATAAAAAATCCTATTTTTTTCCCACAAAAATTATCTTTTAGTCACTAATTTTTTATTTTCCCAAGGGTAACAGGAGAAATTGGACCACATAAGTTGTTGTACAATTTGTCCTGAGTACGCTGATACCCCATATGTGGGGGGGAACCACTGTTTGGGCGCACGGCAGAGCTCGGAATGGAAGGAGCACCATTTGACTTTTTCCAACCAAAATTGGCTGGAATTGAGATTGGATGCCATGTTGCATTTGGAGAGCCCCTGATGTGCCTAAACAGTGGAAACCCCCCACAAATGACCCCATTTGGGAAACTAGACCCCCTAAGGAACTTATCTAGATTTTTGATGAGCAATTTGAACCCCCAAGTGCTTCACACAAGTTTATAACGTAGAGCCGTAAAATTTAAAAATCATATTTTTTTCCACAAAAATGATCTTTTCACCCCAATTTTTATTTTTCCAAGGTTAACAAGACTCCAAAAGTTATTGTGTAATTTGTCCTGAGTGCGCTGATACCCCATATGTGGGGGTAAACCACTGTTTGGGTGCATGGCAGAGTTTGGAAGGGAAGGGCGCCGTCTGACTTTTTCACCATTTTGGAAACTAGACCCTCAAGGAACTTATCTAGATGTGTGGTGAGAACTTTGAACCCCCAGGTGTTTCACTAAAGTTTATAACGTACAGCCGTAAAATAAAAAATCTTTTTTTTTTTTTACAAAAATGATTTTTTCGCCCCAATATTTTATTTTCACAAGGGTAACAGAAGAAATTGGAACCCAAAAGTTGTTGTCCAATTTGTCCTGAGTACACTGATACCCAATATGTGGGCGAAAACTACTGTATGGGCACACGTCGGGGCTCGGAGGGGAAGTAGTGACGTTTTGGATTGCAGACTTTGATGGAATGGTCTGGGGGCGTCATGTCACATTTGGAGAGCCCCTGATGCACCTAAACAGTGGAAACCCCCACAACCCCATTTTGGCAAATAGACCCCACAAGGAACTTATCTAGATGTGTGGTGAGCACTTTGAACCCCGAAGTGCTTCACAGAAGTTTATAACGCACAGCCGTAAAAATAAAAAATCTTTTTTTTTTTTACAAAAATGATTTTTTCGCCCCCAATATTTTATTTTCACAAGGGTAACAGGAGAAATTGGACCCCAAAAGTTGTTGTCCAATTTGTCCTGAGTACGCTGATACCCAATATGTGGGAGAAAACTACTGTATGGGCGCACGTCAGGGCTCGGAAGGGAAGTAGTGACGTTTTGTATTGCAGACTTTGATGGAATGGTCTGGGTGCGTCATGTCGCATTTGGAGAGCCCCTGATGCGCTTAAACAGTGGAAACCCCCCACAAGTGACCCCATTTTGGAAAATAGACCCCACAAGGAACTTATCTAGATGTGTGGTGAGCACTTTGAACCCCGAAGTGCTTCACAGAAGTTTATAACGCACAGCCGAAAAATAAAAAAATCTTTTTTTTTTTTTTGCAAAAATGATTTTTTTCGCCCCAATATTTTATTTTTACAAGGGTATCAGGAGAAATTGGACCCCAAAAGTTGTTGCCCAATTTGTCCTGAGTACGCTGATACCCAATATGTGGGAGAAAACTACTGTATGGGTACACGTTGGGACTCGGAAGGGAAGTAGTGACGTTTTGGATTGCAGACTTTGATGGAATGGTCTGAGGGCGTCATGTCGCATTTGGAGAGCCCCTGATGCGCCTAAACAGTGGAAATCCCCAACAAGTGACCCCATTTTGGAAAATAGACCCCACAAGGAACTTATCTAGGTGTGTGGTGAGCGCTATGAAGCCCCAAGTGCTTCACAGAAGTTTATAATGTACAGCCGTAAAAACAAAAAAATAATTTTTTTTGTACAAAAATGATATTTTCGCCCTCAGTTTTTTATTTCCCAAGGGTAACAGAAGAAATAGGACAAATTGCACAATAACTCTTGGGGTCCAGAGTACGCTGATACCCCATATGTGGGGATAAACTACTGTTTGGACGCATGGCAGAGCTCAGAAGTGAAGGAGCACCGTTTGACTTTTTCAACGCAGAATTGGCTGGAATTGAGATCAGACGCCATGTCACATTTGGAGAGCCCCTGATGTGCCTAAACAGCGGAAACCCCCCAATTCTAACTCCAACCCTAACCCCAACACACCCCTATCCCTGGTCCCAACCCTAACCACAAACCTAACCCTAACACACCCCTAATCCCAACCCTAACTATCCTAACTTTAGCGCCAACCCTAACCCTAACTTTAGCCGCAACCCTAACCCTAATGGGAAAATGGAAATAAATAAATTTTTTAATTTTATTATTTTTCCCTAACTAAGGGGGTGATAAAGGGGGGTTTGATTTACTATTTATAGCGGGTTTTTATGATTGGCAGCTGTCACGCTAAAAGACGCTTTTTATTGCAAAAATAGTTTTTTGCATCGCCACATTTTGAGAGCTATAATTTTTGCATATTTTGGCCCACAGAGTCATGTGAGGTCTTATTTTTTGCGGTACGAGTTGACGTTTTTATTTGTACCATTTTTGAGCAGGTGACATTTTTTGATCGCTTTTTATTTCGATTTTTGGGAGGTTAGAATGAACAAAAATCAGCAATTCATGAATTTCTTTTGGGGGAGGCGTTTTTATTGTTCCGCGTGTGGTAAAATTGATAAAGCAGTTTTATTCTTCGGGTCAGTACGATTATGGCGATACCTCATTTATATCATTTTTTTATGTTTTGGCGCTTTTATAGAATAAAAACAATTTTATATAAAAAATAATTATTTTGCATCTCTTTATTCTGCGAGCTATAACTTTTTTATTTTTTCGCTGATGATGCTGTATGGCAGCTCGTTTTTTGCGGGACAAGATGACGTTTTTAGCGGTACCATGTTTATTTATATCGGTCTTTTTGATCACGCGTTATTCCACTTTTTGTTCGGCGGTATGATGATAAAGCATTGATTTTTTGCTTCGTTTTTTTTTTTAAGGGGTTCACTAAAGGGGTTAACTAGTGGGACAGTTTTATAGGGGGGGTCGTTACGGACGCGGCGATACCAAATATGTGTACTTTTATTGTTTTGTTTTTTTATTTACAGGAAGAAATGAATTTATTGGGGAATATTTTTTTTTTTTTTTATTTATTTTGGATTTTTTTTTATAACATGTTTATTTTTATTTTTTTAACTTTTTTACTTTGTCCCAGGGTGGGACATCACTGTATTTTATCAAATCGCTGGTGTGACAGTGTGCACAGCACACTGTCACACCAGCGATCGCTCAGGCAGTGCAGCAGGCTTCTCAGTGCCTGCTCTCAGCAGGCACTGAGGAAGCCGCCTCCCTCCAGGACCCCGGCGCCATCTTGGATCCGGGTCCTGGGAGGGAGGAAGCCCTCAGAACAGCGCGATCACATCGCGCTGGTCTGAGGGTCTCAGGGGGGCGCGCAGGGAGCCCCCACCCTGCGCGATCCTCCCCTGTGCCCCCAGTACACCGCGATCATGTTTGATTGCGGTGTGCTAGGGGTTAATGTGCCGGGAGCGGTCCGTGACCGCTCCTGACACACAGTCACGGGTGTCAGCTGTGATAATCAGCTGACACCCGGCGGCGATTAGCTGCGCTCCCCTCAGGAGCGCAGCTGATCGCCTATGACGTACTATCCCGTCCATGGGCAGAATGGCACGGGTTTTATGGACGGGATAGTACGTCTAATGTCAGAGAGGGGTTAAAAAAGAAAAACTGAAATATCACATGGTCATAAGTATTCAAACCCTTTGCTCAGTATTCAGTAGAAGCACCTTTTGAGCTAGTACAGCCATGAGTCTTCTTGGGAGTGATGCAACAAGTTTTTCACACCTGGATTTGGGGATCCTCTGTCATTCTTCCTTGCAGATCCTCTCCAGTTCCGTCAGGTTGGATGGTGAATGTTGGTGGACAGCCATTTTCAGGTCTCTCCAGAGATGCTCAATTGGGTTTAGGTCAGGGCTCTGGCTGGGCCAGTCAAGAATGGTCACAGAGTTGTTCTGAAGCCATTCCTTTGTTATTTTAGCTGTGTGCTTAGGGTCATTGTCTTGTTGGAAGGTGAACCTTCCTCCAAGTCTGAGGTCCAGAGCACTCTGGAAGAGGTTTTCATCCAGGATATATCTGTATTTGGCCTCATTCATGTTTCCTTAAATTGCAACAAGTCATCCTGTCCCTGCAGCTGAAAAACACCCCCATGGCATGATGCTGCCACCACCATGTTTTACTGTTGGTATTGTATTGGGCAGGTGATGAGCAGTGCCTGGTTTTCTCCACACATACCGCTAAGAATTATCATCAGACCAGATAATCTTATTTCTCACAGTCTGGGAGTGCTTCATGTGTTTTTTAGTAAACGCTAAGCGGGCTTTCATATGTCTTGCACTGAGAGAGGCTTCCGTCTGGCCACTCTGCCATAAAGGCCCGACTGGTGGAGGGCTGCAGTGATAGTTTACTTTGTGGAACTTTCTCCCATCTCCCTACTGCATCTGTGCAGCTCAGCCACAGTGATCTTGGGGTTCTTCTTTACCTCTCTCACCAAGGCTCTTCTCCCACGATTGCTCAGTTTGGGTGGACGGCCAGGTCTAGGAAGACTTCTGGTGGTCCCAAACTTCTTCCCTTTAAGGATTATGGAGGCCACTGTGCTCTTAGGAACCTTGAGTACTGCATAAATTCTTTTGTAACCTTGGCCAGATCTGTGCCTTGCCACAGTTCTGTCTCTGAGCTCCTTGGCCAATTCCTTTGATCTCATGATTCTCATTTGGTCTGACATACACTGTGAGCTGTGAGGTCTTATATAGACAGGTGTGTGCCTTTAAAAATCAAGTCCTATTAGTTTAATGAAACACAGCTGGACTCCAATGAAGGAGTAGAACCATCTCAAGGAGGATCATAAGGAAATAGACAGCATGTGACTTAAATATGAGTATCTGAGCAAAGAGTCTGAATACTTATGACCATGTGATATTTCATTTTTTGTTTTTTAATAAATTTGCAAAAAATTCTACATTACTGTTTTTTTCAGTCAAGATGGGGTGCAGAGTGTACATTAATAAGAAAAAAATGAACTTTTACCAAATGGCTGCAATGAAACAAAGAGTGAAAAATTTAAAGGGGTCTGAATACTTTCCGTACCCACTGTATATCCTGTATTATACCCCAGAGCTGCACTCACTGTTCTGGTGGTGCAGTCACTGTGTACATACATTACATTACTGATCCTGAGTTACCTCCTGTATTATACCCTAGAGCTGCACACACTATTCTGCTGGTGCAGTCACTGTGTACAAACATTACATTACTGATCCTGAGTTACATCCTGTATTATACTCCAGAGCTGCACTCACTGTTCTGGTGGTGCAGTCACTGTGTACATACATTACATTACTGATCCTGAGTTACCTCCTGTATTATACCCTAGAGCTGCACACACTATTCTGCTGGTGCAGTCACTATGTACATACATTACATTACTGATCCTGTATTATACTTCAGAGCTGCACTCACTATTCTGATGGTGCAGTCACTGTGTACATACATTACATTACTGATCCTGAGTTACCTCCTGTATTATACCCCAGAGCTGCAGTCACTATTCTGCTGGTACAGTCACTATGTACATATATTACATTACTGATCCTGTACTGATCCTGAGTTACATCCTGTATTATACTCCAGAGCTGCACTCACTATTCTGATGGTGCAGTCACTGTGTACATACATTACTGATCCTGAGTTACATCCTGTATTATACTGCAGAGCTGCAGTCACTATTCTGCTGGTACAGTCACTATGTACATATATTACATTACTGAT
This sequence comes from Oophaga sylvatica, assembly GCA_033576555.1. NCBI lineage: Eukaryota > Metazoa > Chordata > Amphibia > Anura > Dendrobatidae > Oophaga > Oophaga sylvatica. Next base: position 372,480,856 of record JARQOD010000001.1, on the reverse strand, counting down.
CTTGTACTGATCCTGAGTTACATCATGTATTATACTCCAGAGCTGCACTCACTATTCTGCTGATGCAGTCACTGTGTACATACATTAAATTATTGATCCTGAGTTACATCCTGTATTATACTCCAGAGCTGCACTCACTGTTCTGCTGGTGTAGTCACTGTGTACATACATTACATTACTGATCCTGTATTATACTTCAGAGCTCCACTCACTATTCTGCTGGTGCAGTCACTGTGTACATACATCACATTACTGATCCTGAGTTACCTCCTGTATTATACCCCAGAGCTGCAGTCACTATTCTGCTGGTACAGTCACTATGTACATATATTACATTACTGTTCTTGTATTGATCCTGAGTTACATCCTGTATTATACTCCAGAGCTGCATTCACTATTCTGCTGGTGCAGTCACTGTGTACATACATTAAATTATAGATCCTGAGTTACATCCTGTATTATACTCCAGAGCTGCACTCACTGTTCTGCTGGTGTACATACAGCCTGTAACTCCATGATGATGGCCCGGTTGCAGTTTGGCTGCAGTCAGGTTGGTTAATATGAGGAATCTTTTCTCCGTTCTCCTTGTTGGGCAGCTGTATACACAGGATTTAATTATTCTTCCATCTTTTTCCTTAGCGGGGGGCTCATTTTCTAACCCCTGTGAGGATGGCACACATGGCTGTGACACGACCACATCTCAGTGCGTACCACGTGGCGATGGCGTCTTTACGTGTGAATGTTTCCCTGGTTACACGAGGAGCGGGCAGACTTGCATCGGTAAGAATAGATAACATCTGCCCCTTGTAATAAATGGGCTTCATATCTCCGACATGAAGGTTCTTATAGCGTGGCTCAGCGGTTATATGTTCTGGTGAATACACAGCAGTTCTCCTTTTCTGAGATTTTATATGTCCGTCCTCTTCCTGGATGGCAGGGATATCTTGGCTGAGCTATTGCTTGATGGTGTCAGCCTTATAGGACAGCTCCAGGAAGGCAGAGATTAATCCCCGTAAACCCCAAAGTTCTGCATGTTTAGGTCATGGAGCTGCGCTGGCACAATATGGGACCCTACATATTGTCTTCACCATTCTGATCCAGTCCCTGGTGCTAGATAAAAGCTCAGATACAAGGATGAGGCCACTTCAATAAACTTTCCACTAAATTCTAAGGAAACAAATGATCCCTCTGAGCATCAAGGTGCAGATTTCAGACAAACCCACAACACAGCAGCCATTGTCCTCCTGTGTGATCGCTTTCATCTTTTAATTGGTCGCCCCAAGGCCTGAAAAGAAGAAAAGGAAGAAAAAATGTGGCTGTGACTCCCATACTTCCGCAGTCTAACTGCAGTAAGGTATCCAGGAGAAGCTCCTGTGTGACTGTGAGGTGATCTATGAGGGGCTCTGTCATGTTGATGGCAGGTTTTTCAGGAGAAGCTCCTTATGTATGAGTGTAAGGCTATCTCTGAAGGGTTCCTTCATGTCGATGGCAGGGTCCGGGAGAAGCTCCTTCTGTGTGAATGTGAGGCTATGTGTAAGGGGCTCTGTCATGTCAATGGCAGGGGTCTGGGAAAAGCTCCTGTGTGAATGTGAGGTGATCTGTGAAGGGCTCTGTCATGTCGATTGCAGGGGTCTGGAAGAAGCTCCTTCTGTGTGAATGTGAGGTGATCTGTGAGGGGCTCTGTCATGTCGATGGCAGGTTTTTCAGGAGAAGCTCCTTATGTATGAGTGTAAGGCTATCTCTGAAGGGTTCCTTCATGTCGATGGCAGAGTCCGGGAGAAGCTCCTTCTGTGTGAATGTGAGGCTATGTGTAAGGGGCTCTGTCATGTCAATGGCAGGGGTCTGGGAAAAGCTCCTGTGTGAATGTGAGGTGATCTGTGAAGGGCTCTGTCATGTCGATTGCAGGGGTCCGGAAGAAGCTCCTTCTGTGTGAATGTGAGATGATCTGTGAGGGGCTCTGTCATGTCGATTGCAGGGGTCCGGGAGAAGCTCCTTCTGTGTGAATGTGAGGTGATCTGTGAGAGGCTCTGTCATATCGATGGCAGAGGTCCAGGAGAAAGTCCTGTGCTTTTTCTCTGAAGAGGTCGCAACGACATATCATGTGGGCAGAAGTCAAGGAACAGAGGGGACCACAAGCCTCTCATGTGGCACACCCTCCCCTGAAAGCCAGGCCTTTCATCTACTGGTAACTGACACATATATTCTGATTATATCTTTCGTCCTACCACTATTGTATTTGCATATCTGATCATTGCATATGTGTAACCATCGTGTATATAGTGTATTGTCTAGTGTGCCCTTAAGGTGATTAAATTATATATTTAACCATGGGCTGCTATTTTATCTCAATACACAAATCCACACTTCCATTTCTCGGCTTAACTTTCCATGCTACCGTGGCTGGTTTCTGGCCCAATATAAGCCTGGTTCGTTAACAGGATTATATTGAATGAGAAACTGGTGGCTGGCAGGGCTCTGTTTCACTGGTGCTAGTGAAAGGGGCCTGTTAGGGTTGTGAGCGAGTGTGGAGCCTTGTCTGTGACTGCGTGGGTCTCATCCTATCACTCCCTGAGAGTGAGTGTCTCCCTGGGCCCTGTGGACAGGGGGCGTTTGTTTTATTACAAAAGTCAGCTTGGTACAGTTTTATACAACCATTACAGCCAAGAGTTCCATAGTCCCACTGCTCGTATTTAAGGATAGGTCATTAATATCTGATCGATTGGTGGTGGTGCATGCATCACCCCTGTCAATAAGCTGTTCCTAGTGCCACAAGTGCAGGAGGCTTGGCCAACGCTTACAGTTCTTCAACCTTTGTACCTCTTTGACAAGTCATGGAGTCGGGGGGGGGGGGACAATCACTGGCATGAGAAGGAAGGGTGGAGAGTCTCAACGCCGGAATCCATATTCAAAGAGATAGCATGGATAATGCTGGAAGGTGCCAATTCTGCTGGTGAACACACCGCTGGATAACACGAAAAGAGGATTCGTAGCTAGCACTCCATCCAGGTACAATTCAAAGAAGTTTATTTTAGTCCATAATTAAAATAAAAAATGCATAAAAACATTTCTGGTGCAAAGTGCACCCTTAGTCATAGGATGTCCACGCCTACATCTTTCAATAAGGAAAGTGCGATAATATGTAAGCATCTTACGGACAGAGCCTATAATGCCCAAGAAATTAAACAAGCATTCAATACTGTGGCCAGTAAATGTAGATCCGCTTCTAGCGCCACGATACCTTCATCCCGTCTGAACCATGCCCAATCTAATCTAACATTTTCCACCCCATATAGTCCTCAGTTCTATCAAATGCAAATATCTACCTGTCACCAGCCAGGATGACACCTTGCGTACGATCACCAAACAAGGCTGCAGATGTGCTGCTAAGAAGGGATTCACCCTTGGCAACATGTTCTCTACAAGCCTACTGAAAAATCGCAGCTCCTCCTGGATCTCCAAAAAGGGTTTCCATAAATGTGGGGGAAATTGTTGCAATGCATGCCAATATGCCCTAAACATTATTATTATTATACATTTATATAGCGCCATTTATTCCATGGCGCTTTACATATGAAAAGGGAAAAATATAGACAGGTACAATAAACATGTGCTGGACAAGGGACACACAAGTACAGAAGGAGAGAGGACCCTGCCCGCGAGGGCTCACAGTCTACAGGGATGGGTGAGAATACACTAGGATAAGGGCGTGCTCTAGTGTTTTTGTGGTTTCATGGTTGAGGAATGAGCGGATCCGGGAAATATTTTTGAGTTTGAGGCGGCAGGAGGTGGCGAGGGCTTGGATATGTGGTTTGAAAGAGAGGGCAGAGTCGATGATCACCCCAAGGCACCGAGCATGTGGGACTGGGGAAAGCGAGCAGCCATTGACATTGATGGATAGGTCTGGAGGAGGGGTAGAATGAGGTGGGGGAAAGATGATGAATTCTGTTTTGTCCATGTTCAGTTTGAGAAAGCGAGCAGAAAAGAAGGCTGAGATAGCAGACAGACACTGTGGGATTTTGGTCAGTAGGGAGGTGAGGTCAGGTCCAGATAGGTAGATCTGCGTGTCATCGGCGTAGAGGTGATACTGCAAGCCGTGGGATTCTATGAGCTGTCCCAGGCCGAAGGTGTAGATGGAGAAGAGTAGGGGTCCTAGAACTGAGCCTTGAGGAACACCGACAGACAGGGGGCGAGGTGAGGAGGTGGTGTGGGAGAGGGAGACACTAAATGTTCGGTCTGTTAGGTATGATGAGATCCAGGATAGGGCCAACATAACATAACCAAATGTTTTTTTATTTTACCTACAATCAAGCACACTATTACGTCTTTTATTAATTGTGACACTAATCTTGTGGTATACTGCATTAAATGTCTGCAATGTAAAATGTGTCATATCGGCTGCACTATCCACAAAAATTAAAAAAAAAAAAGAATTGCAGAGTATATTTCAAACATCAATTGCAATAATAGCTCCTATTCCGGAGCAACCAAGCATTTTGTTTGTACCCACAAAGGTGACCTTTCACACTTTGCAGTTTTTGGACTTGAAAAAGTAGATCTCCCAGTCAGAGGTGGAGATTGGAAAAGAACTTTGATGATGAGAGAGGCATATTTTATTTTGCGGAGGGACACTAAGTTCCCTAATGGGATGAACTTCAAAAACGATTTGTTCTAGGTTTATTAACCCCTTAACGACCGCCGATATGCCTTTTAACGGCGACCGTTAAAGGGTACTTATTTCTCAGTGCCACTTTTTAATGATTCTGAGAAATAAGGTTATAGTGCCCCCCAGCTTCGGAAAATATCAGGGGTTTCGGCTACCAGGGGAACATGATTTGGGTCAGATTATACTGACTCCAGTGTTGCGATCACCATTATTCACGTGGACCCACTTTTTTCCCATTGTGGCGTACTCCTATCCTCGGTCCCCTGACGAGCCCTAACATAAGGAGGGGGTGAAACGCGTAGGAACAAGGGACAACCACTATGACTAAGCTAAGTGATCCACTGGGATCTCATTTATTTTAGAAAATGGGTCTGCAACTGTTCATGACAATATGTTAAACAGCTTTGTTGTTGGCTTGCTGTATTGTGTCTATGACTACATACCTAAACAGCCTGTTGTATTATATCTATAATTATATGACACTTTTGTTGTCTGCCGATTGTGTTGTCATCTGAAGGCGCTATGTGTCTGAGACAGTATATAGGCACCTATGTTTGTCATTTGTGACTGCCTATTGCTCTACTGCCTGCTTGCTCTATTGAGCCTATGAATATATGATAAAACAGCCGTATTTCTGCCTGTCCATTATATAATTGAGACAGCATATAGGCATATTTCTCTGTTACTGAGTTTTTAGACTCCAGATAGATGAATATTAACTGTGTTATTAAACTGAATTGTATAAAGAGCTTAAAGAGATAGATTCTGAATTATACTGAGCAGACAAGCAAAGATGTCAATTGAAATAGCGCTAATTTATAAGAGAAAGCTATTTTAGCCATCAGAGATAATTTATACATAGCATAGTAGTGTCATAGACAATTTGTACTGTATGCATGTTGGATTTTCTTACTTATTACGTTAGAATAGGGGCTGGCAGGGACCTGGGGAGAGCCGACGTTGAGCGGCGGTGCCATGTCAAATTTTAGGGTGCCAACCTCCGCTGCTAGGCAGGTCATCAGCCCAATAGGGTCCTATTACCTATTATGGCCATTGTAGGAATATTGTACCTTTTTGTATAGCTCCCTGCGTACATTTCTTTGTACTCAATTATTTGTCTCATTCTGAAGGGTTGAGAGGTGCTATTCTTTTTAAATTTTTGAATTTTTCTCTATTTTGAAATTGTGAATTTTTAATATTAGTAAATAAAAGTAAATTTTTAGAGTTTTTTCCTTTTTTGGTTGACACATATCCTATAGGTTTGTTCTGGTCAGTCCATCTCTATTCGGCCCACTGGAAGAGGGAAAATAATCCCCTCACATGGTTTCTGGCTGGTTCACTGGCTGGTGACTGGACTCGGAGGCGCTCACTGGCTGGTGACTGGACTCGGAGCCGCTCACTGGCTGGTGACTGGACTCGGAGTCGCTCACTGGCTGGTGTCTGGACTCGGAGGCGCTCACTGGCTGGTGACTGGACTCTGAGGTTCTCACTGGCTGGTGACTGTACACTGAGGCTCTCACTGGCTGGTGACTGGACTCTGAGGCCTCACTGGCTGGTGACTGTACACTGAGGCTCTCACTGGTGACTGGATGATGAGGCTCTCACTGACTGGTGACTGGACTCTGAGGCTCTCACTGGATCTCTGACCGGCTATCTGCCCAACAACTCCCTCAGATCAGCAGCCCAGATAGAAAGACGTTAGACACCCCACTAAGTGTTGATTCTTAGTGATTAGACAAATGCCTACATGAAGTTTAGGACTTTCAATAATAAGCTGGGGATTACACAACTCTGTATTTTTAGAGTTGGGAATTACACAAGCGCCATCATTCCCGGGAACGGCACATGTGCAGTAAGGTCCTGATGTCGTTGGGCGATCTGGACCCAGGAGCGTCTGCGTGAGATTTCAGGTGGGGGAGCAGAAGTGACCTGCCTTTCCCAGCCAGGTCTCCTGCAAGTGAGAAACCTCTCGTCCTCAAAGTTCAAATCAAGCCCCCTGCACTTGTAGCTTATGCTTCTCTTAAGTTTAGGCACAAATTGCTGTGGATTTTTCACCTGTATACTGTCTCAGCGAACATTTGCCATCCTGCAGCTCGCCAAGACTGCACCTCTCCGTGGATCCTTGGTGCAGGGAGCACATTGGATTAGTGACCATGATTGGTGGGTTTTTTTTTTGCCCTCTCTATGACTCTGTTCCCAGCCCATGTGGTCACCGTAAGACCGTGGTGTAGTTCTGAAACAAAGCAGACCCTCCTTCAAGGCTGAACGTTTTTAATCTTCTGCTCTGACTTACTAATTTTATATTTGAAAAGTTTAAAAAGAAGCTGGGCAGATGTTAAGAGTCCTTAATGCATATTCCCTTTGAATCCTGAAGCAAGATAGACGAGAAATTAGTTCCCAAGGTCTAAAAAGCCGCAGGTTATTATTGAGTGTAGCATCAGCTGGAGATTATAAACCATGCTGTAATCCCTTCTCGGGATCGGTGGAGACCCCCAGACCAGTCATAGAGCGAGAGGTCTCTTCACCGAAATATGCAGTTCTGTGATTCCACTAAAGAGGGATCTTGTGGCAACTGGTCCTTCTGCCCTGACATCTGGAAACATGGCTGCCGTACGCTGGTGAATCAACTATCTGCTGACTCGCTGGTCTTACCTAATTTCCAGGACTTCCTACAAGAGCAATGGGGCGTCGGATGGTGTCAGCAGTAGTTCATATCCGATGCCAGACGCTATTAAAGGAGCTTGGCCAGGGCCATCTTTTCCTGCCTAATCTAACACAGCACCTTACACTGACATGTAATTAACAAGTAATCTAACCACTTTTTTATTTCAGCTACCGTCTGCTCGGTGCTGGTCCGGACCGTGCCGACATCTCCCACGTCCCCGAATTTCCCCGGCCATGCTCCTGTGGTTGGCTTTCACATCTGTCTGCCCTACAAATGTGAATCCGTTTTCTTTCTTTTGCTTTCAGATGTGAACGAGTGTACAGAGCGCAGGTGCCACCCAGATGCTACGTGCACCAACACCCCAGGGTCATTTTCGTGTCATTGCAACCACGGTTTTACGGGTGACGGCTTCCAGTGTACACAGGCCCCAGGTACGGAAATCATAGCTGATCCTCCATGTGCTTCCAATTATCTGGAAATGTCAAATGGTGCGCTCTGATGTGTAACATGTGTGCGGGACAGACCCTATATTATCTCATGTCATTCATTGATTTTTGGCATCAGTAGTAGAGATGAGCGAACCCGAACAGTAAAGTTCGGCGTCGGTACCGAACACCTACTGTTCAGGCAAGGACACCGAACACGGACTTCACCAGGAAGTCTGTGTTACTGTTGGGTTTGGCCCCCCCCCCAACATCAGGTGTTTGTTACACTGTCATGTGCGTGACAGCGCGACGAACACCGCTTCTGAACAGCGGTAAAATCATCATCACAGGTCAGACAGCCGCAGCTCCCACACTGTCAAATGACAGTGTGAGCCTGCAGCTGTGATCGGAGGTATAAAGTTTACCTCCGGTTACTGGTGTCGGCTGATGGGAATACAGCTGCTGCTAATAACATTTAATTAGAGCACAGCCACCGCCTGCTTTCACTAAAAAAATAAAAAAAAAATTATACAGCGTGGGTTCCCCTGTATTTTTCATAACCAGCTAGGCAAAACTGACAGCTGGGGGCTGCAACCCTCAACCAGCCTTGATGAAGCGGACATCTATTAAGAATCCCCACACTGTATTTTTTAATTATTTAAATAAATATTTTAAATTTTAAAAAATGCAGTGGGGGCTGGTATTCTCAGGCTGGTAAGTGACCATGGATATTGGCCCTCTGGGGCTTTGCCTGTTCTTTCCACTTGACCTGTAGCGGTGGCAAGTGGGGTTCATATTTGTGGGGTTGATATCACCTTTGTACTCCGGTGACATCAAGCTCACAGATTATAAGACACCTATCCATTGATGCCTCTCCATTAGTAGACAGAAGGCGTAGGATGATGGGAGTAGTAGTCCCATCAGCTGACACCAGTGACCGGAGGTTAACTTTATACTTCTGATCACAGCTGCACGCTCATGCTGTCATTTGACAGCTTGGGAATCGCGGCTGTCTGACTGGCGGTAATGATTTTACTGCTGATCAGAAGTAGTGTTTGCCGTGTTGTCATGCACATGACAGCGTGGCAAACACTGGGTGATCGGGCCACCCATTCAAGTAAATGGGTACCAGAACAGTACCCGGACTCGAACCCAGATCCCAAACTTTTTTTTTTTAACTGTTCGGCCAGACCCGAACATCCAGGGGTCCGCCCATCTCTAGTCAGTAGCTGTTGATTAAACAGATGTAGGGATTGGGCTATGCAGTGGATTGATCTTTCAGATCCATTCATGTCTGGTAGGGCAAATAGCATTGGGTCATCAGTTCGGGGGTCTTCACCACTCCACGTAATTCTGTGTACTAAAAACTTGCCTGGATGTCAATTTGAGACAACTTTACAAAAGTGTGAGCCTAATAGGTTATAGCAGACCTAAGCAAACTTGAGCAAGGTCACATCCCGGCCGTTTGACTGTTCTTATGGGGCCTGCGGACAGTTATGGGCTGGAAACAGTTTGTGAGTTGGGGGGAAGCTGGTATCAAACAATATGTCGATTTCCCCACATCCTTCCTCCATTTCCATAGTATTTGTGTTCTCAGGATACTATTGCCAATAATGATGGGGGAGGGAGCCATTGGCTCTCTGCTCCACCATTCAGTCTGTGTATCCTCAGAGCAGTAGGTGCGATGATATTTTCCTTAGTGATGTATTTCCCACCCCTTGAGGTTTAGAAAGGCAGCATTGGAGACTGAAGAGTGAAGGTAGCAGAATCCAAGAATTAAGTATAGCAGCTGGCCACTTGTGTTCCTGTTTCTCCATCTTGATGCCTGGTCCAATTAAGGATAACTTTCTGGCGTTCTGTAGAGATCTACACATGACCCTAGGTAGGGGACAGCTGAGAACTGCTGAGCCGAATACCCCTTTAAGGCCGGGGTCAGACATGCGAGAAACTCGCACGAGTCTCGCATGTCAATACCCAGCACTGCCGCCGGCACTCGGATCGGAGCATTCAGCTGCAAAGAAATACACGTAGCTGAACGCTCCAATCCGAGTGCCGGCGGCAGTGCCGGGTATTGACGTGCGAGACTTGTCCGAGTTTCTCGCACGTCTGAGCCCGGCCTAAGTTGTGCTCTCTCGTTGTACAGATTACAGACCTCCTACTTCTTGCCTGGAGAAACGTCGCTCCCTCCTTGGACCCTCTCATCCCAGAGGTCCTCGTCCAGGTCTTTTTATCCCAGAGTGCGACTCTGAAGGGAATTATGCCCCTCTGCAGTGCCATGGGAGCACGGGCCACTGTTGGTGCGTTACCAAAAATGGTGAAGAAATAGAAGGTACAAGAACAGGACCAGGCCGAGGGCAGCCAAAGTGTGGCGTGCCGGGTGAGTGAAGAATTAGGCAGGTGTCTTTTGCACTGTTTATGTTAACATGCGATTGACAGAGTGGATTTTGCAAATTGTAGCTAAGCAAAAATGTCAATTAACTCGATCACCTTGAAAGCCGCATTGAAAAATGATAAGATTGAGCGCTCTACATGTGGATTTCTACTGTTCCTAGTGAGGTGCAGACTCAGACTGTACAGTGGTATTGGCTGCCAACAGAGCCTGGAAATTGACGTATTTCACGTCTAGATCTAACATGTGACATAAGACTTAGGTTTTATCCAAACATGACACTGGTATTTGGAGTGCTTTATGTAAAGGTAGTGCATTTTTGGCCTTCGCCATATAATTTGTTGGACTGGGCACAAAACTGTCCTCTGACTACCTCGCTATGATGGGATCTGACCAGTTATGTCCTTTTCTGCTTGGTGACCCCTTTACCAGAACCCACTCAGAGACCCCAGACCATGTGCGAAAGATGGAAGCAGAACCTCCTGGATCACTACAGCGGAAGCCCTGCTGCAGAGCATTACATACCCCAGTGCGATGCCTACGGAGCCTTTACTCCTCTGCAGTGCCACGGGAACAGTGGATACTGCTGGTGTGTGGATAAAGATGGCAGAGAGATCGAGGGCACCAGGACTCAGCCGGGAATGATTCCAGCTTGTAAGTATCCAGTCTATAATAATGTAATTTCTGGCCTTGGCCTTCAATTATTTTGGGCTGTGATGTAACTGATCTCTTCACATTCTGCAGGTTTGCCAAGCGTTGCTCCGCCAACTACACGGCCCAGCCCTCGGCCAGACGTAGCGGTGACCACTTCAGGCACTTATCTCCTGTACGCGCAGGGGCAGCAGATTGGGTACTTACCCCTGGATGGCGTCAAGTTTCGTAAAGAGAAAGCAAGGACACTGCTGTCACTACATGTGAGTAACTGGTAACCAATTGCCCTGGGCTGCACTATGCTTTAGTGAGGAGAAATGGAGAATCCCTAGAACTAGCTCTGAAGATCTCTGCTCGGGGCCCAGTGTGTGTACAATTAGCTGCAACAAGTGTGGGGAACGCTTTGAGAGTCTGCTGCTATTCATATACAGTTCAGCAAAAAAGCTCACATTCAATCTGTTTGGGCAATTCTATGATTCTATTTCCGTGTCCCCCAAAACAGTAAACATGTGGACTTTACATGGATTCACTTGCACAAAATGCATATCATGTGCAATCGGACCTCACTTCAGGTTGTTACACAAAATGGATAAGGGGTTTTCGCTCCAAGTTGTGTCCTGGCTTTGGCATATGAAGGCCAAACGGAGAATCTCAAGTCTGGCTCTGTCCTCTCGGCTTTTGCACAAAGTCTGAGGTTTCCATGTGTTTTTGTTTTTTTTCCAGAGGAAACTGTAACATACAGCTGGATGCCAAATCCTTGACTGTTTTGCGCCTCTCCGGCGTTCCCTGCCTGCGCCTCTGCTTCCAGTTTAAGTCGTTACGTCTGATTAAACAGCTGCAGGCACCAAGTCCCACAGTTTTACAGTCATTGAGGCACCCAGTCAGAGCGCAGGGAGAACAGACCCAAAACCAAGGTCTTAGCGGTTAGATTGTTGCAGGTCTACATGCTAGGGGTTGTAGAGTCCACATTTTGATATTCGATGTCTGCCCAAAAACCTCTACTTGTACCATGTAACTGCCGCACCTCATCCATAAAGTATCCGCCTCGATTCCTGTCATCACCGAGTTAAACTGTTTAATTATCTCTGCAGCCATGTAATTTCCTGCCTCCACTGCTGCTACAGTGTTCATTACTGCCCCAAATCCTTCATTCCCACCAGAAACCAGATCCCGGCCATGTGGAGGATGCAGCGAGCGTCGGCCAAGTCCGCCGCTCAGCCCCTGGGAGGGCGGGGGTTTGCACAGCACAGCTGGCTGTCAGCTGTGCAGGATTCAGGCCACATTTCTGCTTCGGAGAATGACCTCCATGGTCTCAGTTACTGGGGCCTGGGGATTTAGCTTCTCGGTTTGTCCTTCACCCCCTACCCTGTTCTGGGTCACCTCCATGGACATCATTTCTTGACGAGGAAGGTCATCCACACTAGTCTGAAGCATTGTCCTAAGTTTCCAGATTTGGGAGTGCCGAAATGTCACTTGTGTCCATTTTTTCTGCATTTCTAGGCTTAGTGTGTTTTATGGAAGGTCTGGTGTACAAGACCTACAGGAATATAATGTGGGGCTTCTTCTAATTGTATATATAAAGATTTTATTAGTCTCAGGACCAAACCCATCAGTCTGTGGCTTTCTGAAGGGACAAGACCTTGTCCTAGTTTTACCTCCCTTCCACTAACCAGAAACTTGCCAAAACTTTTCCATCCAAATCTGGTGCTTTCTTGGACTTTTCCCGCTTACTTATATGCGGAGCTGAATCTATCAAGCACGGATAGATTAAATGCAGTTTAGCTGTGCTCCATCTGTACAAGCTTCAGGATTAATGGTGTCTCACAGTTTAAATTCATGATAGTAGATCTGATTTGTGGGAACAGCGCAGTGTGCTATTATGGGGCCGTGAGCAGGGAAAAATAGTGAAAAGAACATGGCACTAAAACCAGCGCTGCGGCTTTCTTTAGCCTAAGAATAAATTCAGGTCCCGGAGGTCAAACTCCCAAGTGATCATAAAGCTTTGGCCCATTGAGTTATATGCTTCCGTCAGCAAAGTTATCTCATCTGAAAAATCTGCTGGAAGTGCAGTTTACTTGCCTTCTTTTTGGACATTTGAGCCCAATGTTTCTTAACCCATCCATCCCCAAAACTGCGGGCTCAATAGTGGTGGGGATCGATTACGACTGTCAGGAAAAGAAGGTCTACTGGACAGACGTGGTGGCGCACAATTAGCGGGCGAGCTTAGAGCCGGGGGCAGAGCCTGAAGTCATCATCAGTACAGGTGAGCGGTGCCATCTATGCACCTACATGACGCCTATCTAACAAGTGCGGAATGGCATAAAAAGCATAGTACATATATTCATTCAATTGAGACCAAAATGAGTGATGGTTGCCGACCAACTAAACATTTTCACATATGGAAAACAAAAAACTCGGACCACTTTCTACCAATTGATCAATTGATGTTGGGACAGCTGTGTCTGCTGTTAGCGCCAATGTTTTGTCATATGGGCTTTTCTTTCTTTTGGCCAAACTGATCCTCCCTCCATTTTTTTTTTTCAAACCAGTTTTACTGGACTAAGATGTGAGCAGCACATAACTCACTAGATAGATGTTGAGTGGTCAAAAGGACAAAAACTGAGTACACTTTTGGATTTCAGAGACCGTGTACAAAAAACCTTCACACTTGCATTTGTTCTAGCAAACATCTCAAACTTAAAGCTCCGAACTCCAGAGTATCAATCCCCGATTGTCCATCCCCAGTGAAATGATGAATCCACTTGTCCCATCGTAGAGCGAGCCAGCTGGAGCTGGATGGAGTCACATAGCTGAGGAGATGTCGTTGTACATGCATTTGCTTTTTTCTCTCCCGTTAGATCTGATGAGTCCTGAGGGTCTGGCCATTGATTACTGCGGAGAACTTTATTCTGGACGGACAGCAGCACAGATAAAATCGAGAGCTCGCGGCTGGATGGTTCCAACAGGAATACACTCTTCGACACAAACTTAGTGAATCCGTGCCATCACCATAGACGTTGTGCGAGGGTAAGCAGCTTGCCTCTCATTGTGAACTGCATAAACATTTTACCGCCATCAGCTCGTCTTGTTCATGGCAAATCACGCAATTGAAAATTCTGCTTCTTTGCTGACGCTTCATACGGAAACCTGTACTGGACGGACTGGAATCGAGAGGCCCCAGATCGAAACCTCTTATTTGATGCTCAAACAGAAGGATCCTGGTCAATGATAACATCGGATTACCCAACGGAATGACATTTGGACCCCTTCTCCAAGCAGATTTTGTTGGGCAGACGCAGGTACAAATGTTTTGTAATTTGATGGGTAAAAGGTTTGTGAGGTTTTGTTTAAAAAAAAATGTGACATCTTGGTATGTTCACTAAAGGGTTAGTGTGGAAAGGACATGTTTGTGTCTATTCATGGGCTCAGATGCTTCATCCTTGAATGGAAAAATGGGGATTAATGGCGGAGCCAATTTATGTCATGCATGTACATCTACCTATTACCACATGTGACATTTTTGTTTGCAAAATTCTATTTCTTTTAGGGGGAGTGTGTTTTGGTTATGAAAATAGAATGCTGGCGTACATGGCAAAGCAATTAAAGTTTCTCAAAACTTGTACTAATCCTACAGTTTGATAATTTTGTGGAGAAACATCCTTGGATAAGCACAGATTCCACAAAGTTGCATCTAAAATGTTCACTTTTGTATTTGTTTTTCATGAACATATAGAGTTTTGAAATGATTGATTGATTTCATTTTTGGAGCTAAGGGTTCAGTTGTAATTAATGCCAAATGACACCAGCTGTAAGCACCAATCAGGGTGGAATTAATTGTCGAGAAGGCTAGAGTTTCAAATTTACATTTTGTTTGTCCATTTTTTTGTCTACTTTTATTCAATTACCTACTTGTGAAAATATAAATGGACATTCAGTAATAAATGAGGTATTGACACATTTGGGAAGACTTTCATTGTTATTGGAAACAACTACTTTTGTGTCCTGCTGTGTTGCCACAAAAGAACTGGAGCCATGTGACTTTTTGGAGTGCGGATTTTGTTCCAATACTTTGTAGGTTGCCGTGGTGCTAGAAAAGGCAAAAAACTCCCAATGTAGGGCCTGTTTGGAAATGACAGGGCCAAAATCTTCACTGCACCTGTAAAAGAATTCAGCAAGGCCTATTTGTGAACATTAATTTATATTGTTATTGGGATAGGATCTTACAGATGGGATTACCCTTGAGCCTTAAGTATGTCTTTAGTTGTGGGGTGTAAAGGCACACAGAGGTAAGTGACAAAATTAGGGTGGCCCTTACATTTAAAAAGGGAGCCAATGCTGTGAAGCTCACTATGGTAACCTGCAGATTAACCCCACAGCTGCAGGTTCAGTGTTCCTAAGCTGCCAGCTGATGCATGAAGGTTTGGATGTCAGGAAGAAATTAGCTTTTATTTCTTCAGCAAGTGTTCCAGGCTTTCAGTCATGGTGGCTGAGGCTCTATGACTGACAGCCTGGGGCTGTTGGGGAACTCTAATTCTTCTTGGCAGCTAGGCTTCCAGTGCAGCAGCGAGCAGCTTGGGAACACCATTAACTGCAGATAAATAAACCCACTAAACCCATATCTCAGGTTTTAAATGTTAAGGGTACATACTTACTGGCGAAGAAAACGTCCGATGCTCGATGTAAAATCCCAGCTCTGGCGCGGCATCAGGAGTGGAGTGTGCGGCTGCATGTATTTCTATGCAGCCGCTCGCTCCACTCCCAAGTGCGGCGGCAGAGCTGGGATTTTACATGCGAGCGTCGGACGTTTTCGTCCCAGTGAGTATGTACCCTAACAGTTGCACCTGGACTTGGCCACACCATTATTTGTCAGCACAGACTAAGCATTTACACGTACCTTACCACTCTCTACCCCCCTTTTATTTGGTTAGCTTTTGAATGCCAGAGCTTCCTTCTGTATTTCCTCCCATCTAAATGGGCGCATCAGGCTGGGCCATCGAGTCCTTGTTAAGGCCTCTTTCACACGTCAGTGTGTTGGTACGTGTGAAACTAAAAAAGTGGTTTGGTACCTGTTAGCCAGTAGAAAAAAAAGATATAGGTGCTCTCAGTGGAGAAACAAAATAGGAATCTTGGGGTGTGATACTTTTAATGACTAAAAAAATAGAGGGAATGATGTTACAAAGCAAGCTTTCGAGACTGCTTAGTCTCTTCATTAGGCGATGTAACAAATTATTTGAAAGAAACCCAATTATATACAGTAAAGACAGGCATAGTGTGATACATGGAATTTAAATAAACAAACACTGAGTTAGGGCCTGTTACAACTTAATGTTCCGCGATCCCACCAACGATCCCACATGGATGGGTCGCTGGGAATCGTTAGCTGATCGTGGTGAGCTGTCACATAGGCAGACTCCCGCGATCAGGACCCGCGTTTACCTGGATACCAGCTCCAGGTCTGCTGTACGGCGCTGGGGGCGCTGATTGTTGGTCTCCCGCGTCCATGCGCGATGCGCGTGGCCGGGGACACCAACGATGAAAAAATGGT
>JARQOD010000001.1:372314342-372464418 GCA_033576555.1 Oophaga sylvatica | reverse complement strand
GGTCGTCATTTCGGAGTACCCGGCCTCCGACTTCTCCCGGTAAGAGAGTTCCAGCTGTTGGGGCCAGGGGGGCTGCTGATAGACGGGTACAGGCCCGAGGGGACATGTGTGAGGCAAGGGCCGATGCTTCCCTGTCGGGAGTCCCCAGGCCTAGAAAGGTCTCCCCGTTTGAACCACCAGACCTGAGACAGTGTTGGAGATGCCGTGAAAGGGTCATATTTCAGCCAACTGTCCACTAGTGGGGGAACCTATGGACTGTGATGCTGGAAGGTCTCTCTCTCTCCTCGCGGAACCAGTGTGCGTGGCCACACCAACCGAGGAGGATGGCCCACAGGTGTCCCAGGTGGTTATAAATGGCTGCCCCGTACAAGCCCTACTAGACTCTGGGAGTCGAGTGACTCTGATACATTCCAGCCTGGCTGATAGGGACTTCATCCCCGATAAACACCTGAGCGTGATGTGCATCCATGGAGACACCAAAGTCTACCCGGTAACTTCCGTGGACTTCGTCACAAAACTCGGGGAGATCTCGTATGAAGTGGGGGTAGTGAAGAACCTGATGCACCCCGCCATATTGGGTCGTGACTTTCCCCTGTTTTGGGATCTTTGGGGAAAAAACGGTTCTACCGGACAGTGTGATGAAGATCCTACGGTGGTTGCGCGGTCCAGAGGGGCGGAACACAATGCTAGTGCTGATAATGATAATGATAATGATGAATTTCCATTTCAAGTGATGTTGGGGGAGGGGGATAATGGTTCTCTGGAACAGAATGTCCCTGACCTACCTGTGTCCCGTGGCAATTTTGGGAGTGAGCAATTGCGAAACCCCACTCTGAAACATGTCAGGGAAAATATAACTGTTCTGAATGAGATCCCACAAGAGCCCGGCTCTGATGAAAGATTTCCCCATTTTGCCATGAACAATGACCTGCTATATAGGGTCACTAAGGTAAAGAGAGAGGCCGTGAGTCAGCTCCTGGTACCTAAGCCATATAGAAGTATGGTGCTAGGTTTGTCACATAACCACGTGCTTGGTGGGCACCTGGGGATGGACAAGACCCAGGAAAGAATCCTCCAGAGGTTTTACTGGCCAGGGGTTTATCGAGATGTGGAGGATTATTGCAAAACCTGCCCCACGTGTCAGATAAATGCTCTGGTTTCTCACTTCCGCAGTCCATAAGTCCCGCTGCCGGTTATAGAGATACCATTTGAAAGGGTAGCGATGGACTTGGTAAGTCCTATTGTGAAATCAGCCAGGGGGCACCAATACATACTAGTGGTACTTGATTATGCAACCCGGTACCCCGAGGCTGTCCCTTTAAGAAATATGGAGTCCAAAAATATTGCACGGGATCTCTTTCATATGTTTTCCAGGACCGGAATCCCTAAAGAGATCCTAACGGACCAAGGCACACCTTTTATGTCCAAGGTGATGAAGGAACTGTGTAAGTTGCTTAAAATCTCGCACATTCGAACATCCGTGTATCACCCACAGACGGATGGGCTGGTTGAACGTTTTAATAAAACGTTAAAACATATGTTAAAGAAAGCAGTGGAGAAAGATGGTCGGGACTGGGACTACCTGTTACCCTACCTAATGTTTTCGGTCAGAGAGGTGCCCCAAGCCTCTACGGGGTTTTCTCCCTTTGAGTTGGTATATGGTCGGCACCCGCAGGGCTTGCTAGACATAGCCAAGGAAGTAAGGGAGACTGAGGCAACCCCATAAAAGAGTGTTATAGAGCATATTGTCCAGATGCAAGATAGAATTGCTAAGATTATGCCATTGGTTAAGGATCATCTGCAGAGAGCCTAAGGAGCTCAAAACAGGATATATAATCGGTCAGCAAAAATTAGGACTTTCAACCCCGGGGATCGAGTCCTAATCCTAATTCCCACGGTGGAAAGTAAGTTTTTGGCCAAGTGGCATGGCCCATACGAGGTAGTACAGAAAGTGAGTGAGGTCACCTACAAAGTACACCAACTCGGGAGACGGAAGCCCTACCAGGTCTATCATATCAACTTTATCAAGCCCTGGAGGGACAGAGAGTCATTATTGGCCTCGGGTGAAGTAGAGAAAGGGTTTAAAACCACCTCTACCTCCTGTGACAATTGGTGAGACATTGTCCGTACACCAAAAACAGGAAGTGCGGGAGTTTCTGCAGAAAAATCAGCAGAGGTTTTCAGACTTGCCCGGCCGGACTTATCTCCCTTGAAACACCATATCGAGACCGAGCCCGGGGTCATTGAGGAGGCCCAAAGCGAGTGGTGTAGCCCGATTGTCCTGATCCCAAAACCTAATGGAACATGGAGGTTTTGTAATGATTTTAGAAAGTTGAACGACGTGTCAAAGTTTGACGCATACCCGATGCCATGGGTAGACGAGCTAATCGAGAGGTTAGGGTGTGCCCGTTATATTACAACCCTCGATCTGACAAAAGGGTACTGGCAGATACCCCTGTCTGATGAGGCAAAAGAAAAAACGGCCTTTGCAACCCCTGAAGGCTTGTTTCAGTATCTTGTGATGCCATTCGGGTTGCATGGAGCCCCGGCTACCTTTCAGAGGCTTATGGACCTAATCCTGCGCCCGCATCAAGCCTATGCAACTGCCTACCTGGATGATGTGGTAATTTTCAGTTCCGATTGGGAGAGCCACCTCGCTAAGGTACAAGCCGTCTTAGACTCGATAGGCGGAGCTGGGCTGAACATAAACCCAGAGAAATGTGCAATTGGCTTAGAAGAGGCCAACTACCTGGGCTACGTCATTGGCAGGGGGCTGATTAAGCCACAAATCGATAAGGTAGATGCGATTCAGAACTGGCCTACATCCCTCACAAAACGTCAGGTCAAAGCGTTTCTGGGCATCACTGGGTACTATCGCAGATTTGTACAAAATTATGCCTCCATTGCTGCCCCGTTGACCGACCTGACAAAAGGTGGGAAGTCAAAAATGGTAGAATGGAATCCAGAGGCAGAAAAAGCATTTCAGTCTTTGAAAATGGCTTTATGTCAAAGACCAGTTCTGGTCACCCCTAATTTCAGGGACGAGTTTCTTGTTCAAACTGATGCCTCTAATGTGGGGTTAGGGGTGGTGTTGTCGCAGGTCGTGAAGGGTGAGGAGCACCCGGTCATGTATCTAAGTCGAAAACTGACACCGGCTGAACAAAATTATGCCATTCTGGAGCGAGAGTGCCTCGCAATCAAATGGGCGCTGGACTCGCTGCGTTATTACCTATTGGGCAGGAAATTTAAATTGCAGTCAGACCATGCTCCTCTGGCATGGATGAAGCAGAACAAGGAAAGGAACGCCAGGGTGACAAGGTGGTTCCTTTCGCTTCAAGAATTCAATTTCTCGGCAGAGCATAGACCTGGGAAGTTACAGGGTAATGCCGATGCCTTGTCCAGAGTTCACTGTCTCTTTGGAGTTGTTGACCAGCCCTCCGGTCTGGAGAAGAGGGGGGGGGGATATGTGAGACAGTGAAGGAGTGCGTACTGGACGGGGTGTATATCTCGCCCAGGTTTCTTAGCTGGGTCGCATAAGGAATATAGGAGTGAAGGTAGGATGGCAGTACGACGTTCACTCCACTCCCCATCCATTACAGGCTTGCATCTCAACCCTGAGTACACACAGCTGCCTAATTAAGCAGCCAGAAATAGGTGGTAGAGTTACACAGACAGAGCTCTCAGTCTGAATCTGGCTTCAGACGCTGCTGGAGTCTCCTGCAAGCCCATCCCGGGTAATTATAAATTTGTGTTGTTGTGGCCAGGCTGCTAGAGCCTAGTTCATGGTAGTGAGGTAACTGACTGTGTTTAGCTAGCAGCCTGACAGGCTTAGGATTTTATTTTATGGTTTGATTTATGTGTATTGCTGTGGACTTTCAATAAAACTGGCTGCGGCCAGTTTGCACCAGTGCTGCTGTCTGTGATTGGACTCTCTATGCCACTCCGTCTACCCGAGACGGCGATCTCGGAGCTAAACCCCCTGAACAGTCTACAGGAGATACAAAGTAATCACTGAAAAACAGTGTTTAGAAATAATAGAATAAATTTCTTTGTTTCCCTCAATGTGTAAATGTAAACAAAAGGAAAAAATCTATTGTTAAAATCACTGTGATAACAATTGTACTAATAAATATTAGTTCACTCATGGCTGCGATCTATAGATTATTTCTGTATTTTGTCATCTATTATACAGGATATTTTCCACACATGCGCACAGAGAAATGTAGATGGTAAAGTCTCTTTCCTCTTACATTTGGAAGAGAATCAACATCATGATTACATTTTGAGTAAAGCTGCATTTTAATGACATTACTGTCAAGTTGAGTATAAATTAATGTGCACCTGTCACATCCGTGCCATATCGGAGGCTTATGCTATACTGATAATGCGCAGCGGGGAATATAATGATACTGGTACTGCTGATTGACATTTACCAAACCTGATGTAGAAAAATAAAAAATATTGTAGAGCCACCCATATCAATTAATCTCTAATTTTCTAACCAGAGATGGGAGCACAGCCACACAGAATATTAGTTCATTCTGCTATGGCTCAAAAGAATACGAAATGAAAAAAAAAAAGTATCAAACTGAAAAACATCCTGAGATGGGGTGATCTTCAAGCAGAACCCATGGCACCAATTAGAACACAAGAAAAAGACAAAACTAAGAAATATTTCTTTAATCCAGCATATCCAGCAATTTGGCAGCTATTGGATATGGATCTGGGAGCAGAGATAAAGGGTTGATGATACACAGTAGATGGATGTTTGCCAAACCTGCCGATTTTAACCGTGTGTGTTGTGGTGCTCCAGACCTTACTGAATTCCATATTGTCCAAGGGAGATCGCCGCCGCCGGAGGCGTCTACTTTCCACAGGACGGATATTCATTTTTTTTATCCGATTCCAAGGACGGAGGTGTGAATAGAGCTATAGTAAGCATGTGTGACTGTCCACAATGGTCACATACAGTGGGTTCGGAAAGTGTTCAGACCCCTTTAAATTTTTCACTCTTTGTTTCATTGCAGCCATTTGGTAAATACAAAAAAGTTCATTTTTTTTTCATTAATATACACTGCACCCCATCTTTACTGAAAAAAAAACAGAAATGTAGAATTTTTTGCAAATTTATTAAAAAGAAAAACTGAAATATCACATGGTCATAAGTATTCAGACCCTTTGCTAATTATTGAGTAGAAGCACCCTTTTGAGCTAGTAAAGCCATGAGTCTTCTTGGGAATGATGCAACAAGTTTTTCACACCTGGATTTGGGGATCCTTTTCCATACTTCTTTGCAGATCTTCTCCAGTTCCGTCAGGTTGGATGGTGAACGTTGGTGGACAGCCATTTTCAGGTCTCTCCAGAGATGTTCAATTGGGTTTAGCTCAGGGCTCTGGCTTGGCCAGTCAAGAATGGTCACATGGTTGTTCTGAAGCCACTCCTTTGTTATTTTAGCTGTGTGCTTGGGGTCATTGTCTTGTTGGAAGGTGAACCTTCCGCCAAGTCTGAGGTCCAGAGCACTTTGGAAGAGGTTTTCATCCAAGATATCTCTGTACTTGGCCTCATTCATGTTTACTTCAATTGCAACCAGTCGTCCTGTCCCTGCAGCTGAAAAACACCCCCATAGCATGATGCTACCTCCACCATGTTTCACTGTTGGGATTGTATTGGGAGATGATGAGCAGTGCCTGGTTTTCTCCACACATACCGCTTAGAATTATCACCAAAAAGTTCTATCTTCGTCTCATCAGACCAGAGAATCTTATTTCTCAGTCTGGGAGTCCTTCATGTGTTTTTTTTTAGCAAACTCTATGCGGGCATTCATATGTCTTGCACTTAGGAGAGGCTTCCGTCGGGCCACTCTGCCATAAAGGCCCGACTGGTGGAGGGCTGCAGTGATAGTTGACTTTGTGGAACTTTCTCCCATCTTCCTACTGCATGTGTGGAGCTCAGCCACAGTGATCTTGGGGTTCTTCTTTACCGCTCTCACCAAGACTCTTCTCCCATGATTGCTCAGATTGGCTGGACAGCCAGGTCAATGAAGACTTCTGGTGGTCCCAAACTTCTTCCATTTAAGGATTATGGAGGCCACTGTGCTCATTGTTTGATTATGTAAAATTTATTTGCATAGTTTTTCATCCTCTATTTTGCAAGTCAACAAACTGTCTGGCCTGCACAATATGTAATCAACATATCAGCAAACTGAAATTTGACATCTAGCTAATTAAGATAAAATGCTGTGTTGTCACATAGCTGTCCGCCAAAGTCTTGTTCAATCTGATGTGTATAGCCGGACGTCTGATAATCCAGCATTTGTTAGGACTCAGGACCATCGAGCTTCCAATTAAAAATATAACTAGGGGTTTGCAAGATAATATCATTGAGAAAAAAAATAAGATTTGTTAGAAAAAAAAACAAAAACATCAACCCCTTCCAGCCTCCCCCATCCAGTTCCATGAGGTCTTCCTACAAAGGTGCCAGTGGGCCACTGATAATCGCCAGCTGCCAGGCTGAGGGAAGCCATTGTTAGTGCTGGTTATGCAGATTATAGATCAACACATGAGATCACCCGGTGCCTGAAATAACGCGAAGCCTTATAATTTACCCTCAAAAGAGAAAATCACATCCCTCCATTCTCCTGGAAGGTATAATGACTCCTAAGACAGGCAGCGATGTCAGGGCTATACAAAGTTAATTTAGGCTTTTGACAACTCAAGTTTAAAAGATCTTTAAGGGGATGTTTAGCTAAATGGAGGGATGGGAAACAGAATGGGGGTGATCTGTTCTGGGTCCACTCTTTAGAGTAGAAAATAAGAGAATCTGCTCCATAGAACGATCCGAATGAGATGATCATGGCCGTCCCAAAGTTTTGCTGCATTTGTGGATGCAAGACCCTACAGAATCCCACATTTATTAATTATAAATGAAGCTTAATCAAAGTCTAGCAAAATATTCTGAAACTGTTTAATATAGTTTGTGCGTCAATTTCTCTTCATTTTCAATATTCCTGGTAGCTGTCAATGAATGGACGCATTATCCTATTAGCAGCGGTGAAAGGGCATCATTTGGCAATGCATGTTTAGTTACACAATATAGTTTTACCCTAAGGGCTCATACTCACTTGAGCGTAGACCACCCTGTCTTAAAAGAAACGTTGATCATGGGGAGGAGTAGTATTTTCTTCCTAAGGGCTCATACTCACTTGAGCCGAAAACGGATGATTTTCAGCATATAAAAAATCTGATTCAAATCGGACCAATGTTATTCAATAGGTGACATCTCATTTGCGATTTTTTTCTCAGCCGAAATCGGTGTGAAAAAAAAAATCGCAACATGCTGCGATTTGATGCGATTTTGGCATGATAATCGCTAATGCAATAGATGGTGCTATAAAAAATCGCATGCAAATCGCATGTCAATTGCACATAATCGGACCATCCTGAAAACTGACCGATTTTTTTCCAGCAAGTGAGTATGAGCCCTTAGGCTGGAGTCACACGGCCGTAAAACTCGTGCGATAATCGCATCGCACTGCACGGACTGGCCTGACACCTCTCCTGACCTGAGCAAGACAGCGTGATGGATTACTATGCAGAGGTCAAGCTCAGGTCAGGAGATCTGACAGCCAGAACGAGTTTTACGATGCGATTCTCGCACGTGAAATACGGCAGTGTGTCTCTGCCCTTAGGCAGTTTATGGCCAATAGCTTATGTGGCCAGCTACCACTGGGGTTTTCAAATTAGCTATTAAACAATTATTTGATTTTGTGAAATAAACAGCTTTCACCCACAAGACCCAAAGGCACCTGGCCAAGACGCAAACAATGCATCTGGTCGTACCCTACCATCTAAACAGTCTTTTCTTTAAACTAGGTCTTAATGGGCATCAATTGATCGCCACCGGTTTGACCACTGCAATTCCAACATATTTTTCCTTCAGTAGCCACTACTGGAGAAGTATGGTATTACAAGTCTTCCTGAGTGGAGGTGACTCCTAACAGCAGCTTCATCCCCAACTTCCCCGACGGGATCCTAAGCATTATGTCAGATGCTGCCCCATGAACTGCTACAACGTGGCTCGATGCTAACGCCATTACTGCTATGATACAATTAGTAATGACCATCGCATTAAAGCGGCCCCATGTAAATAACAAGAACAATTGTTTCCAACCCAAGAAAATATTGTCGTAAAATTAGCTGTTCAAGCAGCGATGTTTTTTTAAAAGTATTTTCATTCCTTTCATAACTTAGAAACGTATCGAAGCATCAATAATGAATGATCAATACATGGATTGTATCCAGGACAAAGCCGTTCTGTGTGACGTGACTGCGCGAGATAAGAAACCAACCAGTGAGCTTGTATTCAAGCGACGAACGTTCCCGACACTAGATGGCCGGAGGTTGGTTTCCACATAAAAGAAATATTAGCATTCCAGGAATGTGATGCACGATGTATTGGAGTAACAACTTTATAATTGGTAGCAAACCAAGATCTGGGGGCAAGAAGCCAAAAGCATGGTGTGTAGCCCTGGTGGTAGGCACACGCAGTACCCTGGAGAGTGTATGGCGAGACGGCGGCTTAATGCTCAATAATCATTCACTCGACACACACTAGACACACCCCTAGGGTAGTGGAGTATACTCTAGAGGAGTGGTCAAGGTAGTAGGTGTTAGAGTGATTAGTCTTGTTCCTGTCTTTGGACAGTGAGGACGTGAGAAGTAGAGTCTAGACTTCTTGTGAGGAGACGTTTGGAGGGAAGAAAGAATCTAGCCTGCTTCATCCCAGTTCATAACGTGGAGTCTGGTATAGGTGTTTGGAATACACCTTAGTCTAGTCAGAGCTGTATCACCTTCACAATACACACTGAGGAAGGAAGAAGTATTAGCACAGAAAAGTCTTCAGCACCCCTGTCTAGAGGACGGTATCAGGTTCAGAGACGTGCTCCTGCCTGTGATAACTGAGCGTCTGTGGCTAACTTCATTGGAAGGAAAAGGAAAGAAGTGACTGCTCGACCCTTGGCTAGTTTTGAGTGCTTATGTTACCAGCGTGGACAAGGCGAAAGGCAAGTGGATTATAGAATTAGTGCTACAGGATTGCAGAAGTCCAGCACGTTGCTACCGGTCACTGGGGACCGAAGAGTCATTGTTGTTTCAGGCACGGTGACAGGAAAACCAGGAATCTACCGGACCCTAGGTCGCGGCAGACAAGCCCCTTATAGTCAGTACGTAACTGGGGTCAGGGGAGTGAAGACTTTGGAGTTCTGCAGGACCACGTAAGAATTCAGCTCCTTCATAGGAAGGCCCCTAACACTAAGCTGACTGGGCAGGTACAGCTTTGGATAAGCTGGAGAATTGAGGGAACTACGCTTCATGCTAGTTGCACTCGCCATATTGGAGATAAAGGAGGCCCCTAACTTGTCCAGCTGCCGTCTCAAGATACACTCTCCTTGGATCAGCCTCCCTGGGACCTGCCTTATCATCTTGCAAGTAAAGGTATGGAAAGACGCTGACCGTGTGAGACTGTGTTCTTTATCTGCACTCGACTTCACTACTCACATAGACTTTGAGGGACCAGTCCCACCTGTAGGGGACCCGACATCTAGCTGCCTCACCATCCCCTCAGAGATCTACAGCAGCGCTGGTACTAATTACCAGAATACTACAGGTGGCGTCACGAACTGTACATAAATCAATCCCCTGTAAATATATCCCCAACATACGCCAGACCGCCCGGGCCACAGACCGAGCCACAGCTACCTGTGACAAGAATCCCCATAGACTTCTACGGGCTCGGCTCTGAGTACCCCATTGCCCTGGTAACCCACAATTGTGGTGGCGGGTCGACACAACTTTGGCGTCACGAACAGGATGCGAAACTCGCGAAATTGCGAGCCCTGTGTGCCTAAGGACTTGTTTTTGTGAAAAGGACTGTTTGCACTTTTGGCGCCAAAATCGCCATTTTTGTCGCCATATTCGCGCCCTCAGGCGCTGGAGAAGAAGGTGGGCGTACCTTCGTGGGCGTCTACCCCCCTGTGGCGCGAAGAAAATGCCTGCCCTCTCAAAGTGCTATTACAACATGCGGTCCTGCCCTACAGCAAAGGAGGTCCGCCTCCTCTTCACCTTCCCTGCGAGGAGGAGGAGACGCAAACCCCACCTCCACGGAAGAGACCGGATGTCTCCGCAGAAAGAAGAAAGAATCTTCTGGAACATGATGGAGGCAGGACGTGTGCAGCCGAGTGGGGCAGCGGAGGAAGGCAGGCCCCGTGCCCCCGCCAAGCTGCCATCGGCATCGGAGTCTTATGCGATCCTGCACCTGCAACAGGCGTTGCTGGAGATCCAGGAGGAGAACGCACTCCTAAAGAAGATGTTCCAACCTGGACTGGAGGAGATTGAGAGACGCCGATGTAACCTGCTGAAGTGGCAACTAACAAACACGGCGTCCTCTCCCCTCAACGAACCCCCACGATTCCAAAAACCGAAGAGTCTGCTGCCCAAGGCGAAGGAGCAACCGGAGGCTGCCCCCGAAAGTACCGTTCCCGATCCCACTGGTGAAGCGGTGGAAGCGGAGGAGGTTGAGGAGGTACAGCCAATCCCGGAACGCCCGCCCGGCCAAGAGGCCGCAGCAGATTATCGGTCCCCGGCAGGGACACCGGAGGGGTCCTGTCCGTCACTACCAGACGTGGACTGGGACGAAATGGCGCGCCTGGATGACGTCGCCTACACCGCCCAGTGGGAACAAGAATGGCGGAGTCGTGAGGAGAAGAAGAGGCGTCAGCAGGAGGAAGAGCGGGAAGCTCAGAAGAACCGCCAGCGACAATATGCCGAGCTGATTGCTGACAAGGAGACTGTCCGTCGCGACAAAGGTACCTTACGGGAACCGCGGCGGCGGGGGTGTGTGGCTGAGTTCCAGCTCCGGAAGGGCTGGGGCTTTATCCGTGAACCGGGCCTCTACCCAGCGGTCTTCGTCAGCAGGCGTGACGTGGAATCTCACCTGCCGCAAGGTCATCCCGGGAGGGACTTAGCAAACGGCGATATAGTCACCTATACGCGGCATTGGGGAATGAAGGGGTGGTATGCCCTGAATGTCGCCATCGTCCGCGACCCCGTCCCAGACGCAGGTATCGTCACCATTACCACCGCGTCCCCGTTTCCAGTTCAAGCAGCATCCGGCCGTGCCCCAGCATCGCCCCCTGCAAAGTCATCGCAACAAGCGACCCAGAGTTCATCGCAAGTTCAAGCCACCTCCACATCGCAACATGCGACCCAGTCTAGATCGCAAACCCTGACGCGGTCTATATCGTTGACTGTAATGGAGACGCAATCGGTGTCACCGGAGAGAGTATACCCGTTGCGCCCCTAGAGGTTCGCACCAGAACTGTCGCGACCCAGACCCTGATCGCAGCACATGATTTGCTGGTCTTGGGATCTAGGGCTCATTGCATCATTCCAGCCCCCGGGGTGAAAGATGTAGTGGAAGGTGTATTATTAAAGATGAATAAATAGTAAAGAGTTGGTGAGATCCCTATCGGATCTACCACAAGTAGAAAGCAGAAGTTTAAAATGTTTTGAAAAAGTTTTGCACAGGTTATATATAGTGAATATATATTTCTAATTATAGAATGCCCGGCTGGGTAATTGGTAAATGATAGATGATAAATGATAAACAGTTGCACTTTTATAATGTGATTTAATATAATATGTCTTTCTTTACAAATGGACTTTTGAGGTTAAGGACTATGCTAACCCAGAACTTTCTTGTACATAGTTGCGCTTCGGTGCCCTATCTTGGTTTTACAAAAAAACCATCCATAACTACCTCTGAAAAACAAAACCCGTGTGGTGTGGCACTGAGTGAGGTCTGCAATCGGACGTCCTGCAGCCCACCCAGGACCCACGTTGAAGGTTTGGTGCGGGTCCTTCACAAGTATATTGTATATTTATTTACTGAATGCTATTTGATACTATTTGTATTTTTCTATAAAAGTTTGCAACGTTCAAGGTGTTCTCACCTCCCGGATGGGAAGATGTTATTGTTATTGTTATTGCATAAACAAAATGTCTTTTGTATTTCACAGCCCGGGAGTGCTGTCGTTTACCATGGGGGAATGTGTAGCCCTGGTGGTAGGCACACGCAGTACCCTGGAGAGTGTATGGCGAGACGGCGGCTTAATGCTCAATAATCATTCACTCGACACACACTAGACACACCCCTAGGGTAGTGGAGTATACTCTAGAGGAGTGGTCAAGGTAGTAGGTGTTAGAGTGATTAGTCTTGTTCCTGTCTTTGGACAGTGAGGACGTGAGAAGTAGAGTCTAGACTTCTTGTGAGGAGACGTTTGGAGGGAAGAAAGAATCTAGCCTGCTTCATCCCAGTTCATAACGTGGAGTTGGTATAGGTGTTTGGAATACACCTTAGTCTAGTCAGAGCTGTATCACCTTCACAATACACACTGAGGAAGGAAGAAGTATTAGCACAGAAAAGTCTTCAGCACCCCTGTCTAGAGGACGGTATCAGGTTCAGAGACGTGCTCCTGCCTGTGATAACTGAGCGTCTGTGGCTAACTTCATTGGAAGGAAAAGGAAAGAAGTGACTGCTCGACCCTTGGCTAGTTTTGAGTGCTTATGTTACCAGCGTGGACAAGGCGAAAGGCAAGTGGATTATAGAATTAGTGCTACAGGATTGCAGAAGTCCAGCACGTTGCTACCGGTCACTGGGGACCGAAGAGTCATTGTTGTTTCAGGCACGGTGACAGGAAAACCAGGAATCTACCGGACCCTAGGTCGCGGCAGACAAGCCCCTTATAGTCAGTACGTAACTGGGGTCAGGGGGAGTGAAGACTTTGGAGTTCTGCAGGACCACGTAAGAATTCAGCTCCTTCATAGGAAGGCCCCTAACACTAAGCTGACTGGGCAGGTACAGCTTTGGATAAGCTGGAGAATTGAGGGAACTACGCTTCATGCTAGTTGCACTCGCCATATTGGAGATAAAGGAGGCCCCTAACTTGTCCAGCTGCCGTCTCAAGATACACTCTCCTTGGATCAGCCTCCCTGGGACCTGCCTTATCATCTTGCAAGTAAAGGTATGGAAAGACGCTGACCGTGTGAGACTGTGTTCTTTATCTGCACTCGACTTCACTACTCACATAGACTTTGAGGGACCAGTCCCACCTGTAGGGGACCCGACATCTAGCTGCCTTACCATCCCCTCAGAGATCTACAGCAGCGCTGGTACTAATTACCAGAATACTACAGGTGGCGTCACGAACTGTACATAAATCAATCCCCTGTAAATATATCCCCAACATACGCCAGACCGCCCGGGCCACAGACCGAGCCACAGCTACCTGTGACAAGAATCCCCATAGACTTCTACGGGCTCGGCTCTGAGTACCCCATTGCCCTGGTAACCCACAATTGTGGTGGCGGGTCGACACAATGGCATCAGGAGAATGACAAAATCCTAGTGACACCCCACATACCATGTATAATACTTATACCACATGATATAAGATCATGGGAACAGTAGATCTGACTGGACAATGCTCACGACCAAGACTAAGGAACATTATTGGTTATTTACAACGAAATTCCTCTAATCCGGCATTGATCGTCTGCCAGTCAGAGGGCATCAGTCAGCACTGTACAGTCATGGCCAAAAGTTTTGAGAATCACATAAATATTATATTTTCACATGATCTGCTGCCCTATGGTTTTTATGTGTGTTTGACAGATGTTTTTATCACAGACAGAAATATAATAATTGCAAACATATGAGTAACAAAAGCTTATATTGACAGTTAGAATGAGTTAATGCAGCAAGTCAATATTTGCAGTGTTGACCCTTCTTCTTCAGGACTCTGCAATTCTCCCTGGTATGCTCCCAATCAACTTCTGGACCAAATCCTGACTGATAGTAGTCCATTCTTGCACAATCAATGCTTTCATTTTGTCAGAATTTTTAGGTTTTTGTTTGTCCACCCGTCTCTTGATGATTGACCACAAGTTCTCAATGGGATTAAGATCTGGGGAGTTTCCAGGCCATGGACCCAAAATCTCTATGTTTTGTTCCCTGAGCCATTTAGTTATCACCTTTGCTTTATGGCAAGGTGCTCCATCATGCTGGAAAAGGCATTGTTGATCGCCAAACTGCTCTTGGAGGGTTGGGAGAAGTTGCTCTTGGAGGACATTCTGGTACCATTCTTTATTCATGGCTGTGTTTTTAGGCAAGACTGTGAGAGAGCCGATTCTCTTGGCTGAGAAGCAACCCCACACATGAATGGTTTCAGGATGCTTAACAGTTGGCATGAGACAAGACAGGTGGTAGCGCTCACCTTGTCTTCTCCGAATGACGCGTTTTCCTGATGTCCCAAACAATCGAAAAGGGGATTCATCAGAGAAAATAACTTTACCCCAGTCCTCAGCAGTCCACTGCCTGTACCTTTTGCAGAATATCAGTCTGTCCATGATGTTTTTTCTCGAGAGAAGTGGCTTCTTTGCTGGCCTCCTTGAGACCAGGCCTTGCTCCAAGAGTCTCCGCCTCACAGTGCGTGCAGATGCACTCACACCTGCCTGCTGCCATTCCTGAGCAAGCTCTGCACTGCTGGTAGCCCGATCCCGCAGCTGAAACACTTTTAAGAGATGGTCCTGGCGCTTGCTGGTCTTTCTTGGGCTCCCTGAAGCCTTTTTGGCAACAATGGGACCTCTCTCCTTGAAGTTCTTGATGATGCGATAGATTGTTGACTGAGGTGCAATCTTTCTAGCTGCGATACTCTTCCCTGTTAGGCCATTTTTGTGCATTGCAATGATGACTGCACGTGTTTCTTTAGAGATAACCATGGTTAACAGAAGAGAAACAATGATGCCAAGCACCAGCCTCCTTTTAAAGTGTCCAGTGGTGTCATTCTTACTTAATCATGACAGATTGATCTCCAGCCATGTCCTCATCAACACCCACACCTGTGTTAATGGAGCAATCACTGAAAAGAGGTTAGCTGGTCCTTTTAAGGCAGGGCTGCAATGATGTTGAAATGTGTTTTGGGGGATAAAGTTCATTTTCTAGCCAAATATTAACTTTGCAAGTAATTGCTGTTAAGCTGATCACTCTTTATAACATTCTGGAGTATATGCAAATTGCCATTAGAAAAAGTGAAGCAGTAGACTTTGTAAAAATTAATATTTGTGTCATTCTCAAAACTTTTGGCCATGACTGTATATGATCAATTCTAGAAAAGGAAAAGTTAGAGGAGTCATCGGTGCAGCCATAGGGGGGCCAGAGAGAGCAATTGCTCCCCTGTCCTGTGTCTTGAGTGACTAGCACATGATAAGTGGGGACCCTGCTACAGATTTGGCTCTAGAGCCCCTTATCTTAGCTCTTTACCTAACTTTCATTGACTTCTCATGTCACCATGTCTATTGATCGATCAGATGAGGA
Source organism: Oophaga sylvatica (assembly GCA_033576555.1). Lineage (NCBI taxonomy): Eukaryota > Metazoa > Chordata > Amphibia > Anura > Dendrobatidae > Oophaga > Oophaga sylvatica. The sequence continues at coordinate 372,448,989 of JARQOD010000001.1, read as the reverse complement.
TGTAAAGAATGGGTCTGATGTAAGGGGTGCAAGGAGGATGTGAAAAACTATTCTAAGGAAAAGTTCAAAGTAAGACGTGAAGAATTGTTCTGATGAAAGGATCAGTGGGGGATATGAAGAATCATTCCAATGAAAGGATCAGTAGAGGATGTGATGAATAGTTCTGATGAAGGGATCAGAAGAGGTTGCAAAAAATATCAGAGAAGGAAATGAAGACATTTTCTGATAAAGTGATCAGATGAGGATGTGAAGAATAGGCTCTGAAAAAACAATCAGTAGAGTATGTGAAGAATTGTTCTAATGAAATGATCAAAGGTGGTGTGAAGCTTCATTAAAAAAAAGATTTTAAGAGGATGTTATTAATAGATCTGATGAAGGGATCAGAAGACATTGTGAAGAATCACTCTGATGAAATAATCAGAGAACGATGTGAAGAGACGTTCTGATGAAATGATCAGATGAGAATGTGAAGAATCATTGTTATGAAAAGATCAGAGGAGGATCTAAATAATAATTCTGAAGAAATGATAAGATGAGGATGTGAAGAATCATTCTAACGAAATGATCAGAGAAGAATGTTTTATTAGAGCCTATTCTTCACAATCAGAGGAGGATGTAAAGTATCAGAAGAGGGACGTGAAGAATCATTCTGATCAAAGGCTCAGAGGAGGAGGTGAAGACTGAAGGGTTCAAATGCGCCACTAGATGATGTCTCCACTAAATGGACCATTCAGTTTATTTAGTCTAATTTGTATCAAATCTCTCCAGATTCTTGGAGAACAGGAGAAGTCCCAGAAGACTGGAGAAGAGCAAATGTTGTTCCTATCTTCAAAAAGGGGAAGAAGGTGGACCCAGGAAACTACAGGCCAGTGAGTCTGACTTCTATACCAGGAAAAATCTTTGAACAAATTATTAAAGAACATGTATGTAAGTACCTGCATAAGAATGAAGTGATTAAACAAAGTCAGCATGGGTTTGTAACTAATAAGTCATGTCAGACTAACTTAATTTCCTTCTATGACAGAATCACTGACTGGGTGGATCAGGGAAATGCTGTAGATATAGTATATCTTGACTTCAGCAAAGCATTTGACAAAGTATCTCACACAATTCTTATTGAAAAAATGACTAAGTATGGAATGGACAAGGCAACTGTTAGGTGGATTCATAACTGGCTTAGTGATCAGACTCAAAGAGTGGTCGTAAATGGCTGCACATCCAGTTGGAAGAATGTCTCAAGTGGGGTACCACAAGGCTCTGTTTTGGGCCCTCTATTGTTCAACATCTTTATCAATGATTTAGATGAAGGAATTGAGGGTAAACTGATCAAATTTGCTGATGACACAAAGCTAGGAGGGGTAGCTAATACTAGAGAAGAGAGAGAGAGGATTCAAAAAGATATAAATAAACTGGAGCAGTGGGCAGCAACTAACAGAATGGTTTTTAACAGGGAAAAATGCAAAGTACTACATCTGGGCAATAAAAATGAAAAAAGCATATACAAAATGGGAGGAATAGGGCTAAGTAACAGCACATGTGAAAAAGACTTGGGTATACTTATTGATCACAGACTGAACATGAGTCAACAGTGTGATGCAGCAGCAAAAAAGGCAAATACAATTCTAGGATGTATCAACAGAAGCATACAGTCTAGATCACGTGAGGTCATTATTGCCCTCTACTCCTCTTTGGTCAGACCTCATCTGGAATACTGTGTCCAGTTTTGGGCACCACATTTTAAAAAAGACATCAACAAACTGGAGCAAGTTCAAAAGAGAGCCACCAGAATGGTGACCGGTCTGCAAACCATGTCCTATGAGGAACGGTTGCAGGATTTGGGAATGTTTAGCTTGCAAAAAAGAAGACTGAGAGGAGACTTAATAGCTGTCTACAAATATCTCAAGGCTGTCACATTGTAGAAGGATCATCTTTATTCTCATTTGCACAAGGAAAGACTAGAAGCAATGGGATGAAACTGAATGGGAGGAGACACAGATTAGATATTAGAAAAAACTTTTTGACAGTAAGGGTGATCAAGGAGTGGAACAGGCTGCCACGAGAGGTGGTAAGTTCTCCTTCAATGGAAGTCTTCAAACAGAGGCTGGACAGACATCTGTCTGGGATGATTTAGAGAATCCTGCTTTGAGCAGGGGGTTGGACCAGATGGCCCAGGAGGCCCCTTCCAACTCTACCATTCTATGATTCTATGATTCTATATAATAAATTGGAACATAGCCCTTTGTACAAAATGTCTTTGCTCAACTCTCTATATTGCCACAGTGGCTTTCCAAACTGATGGGGTTCAGTTGTGGAGGCTGCTTCTGCACCCCTCATTCAGGTGCCCGGAGGGTTCTCCCTTTTATTTTAGGCATCTATCTTTAATTACGGTAAGTGATCCAGTCTTGTGAGGAATCCCGACTTGCCAACACTCCCAAAATGTCCAGGAAGCACACAAAATAAAAAAGGAAGATCTCCGGATCTCCGAGAAAATGGGCAAATTCTCCAACAGACCTCCCCAACTTTGCTCATTGTAGTGACACCAAGCCCTGGTGGGCTGAGGCGCATTAAAGGCGGAATGGGGCAAAAGTGAAATTTACTGCAATGGGGGCATTGTTCAGTAAATTAAGAAACATTATCTTATAAAGTTGTCAAGTATGAGAAATTTAGGTCACAAATAGTGAAAAAAATTGTATAAAAATAGTAAAAAAAAGAACTTACCAAAATCGGGGTGAGTATTCTTCTTATCGTCGCTCTTCACCAACCTCGTCTACTCTCGTCTGCCAATAGAAAAGATAATGGGATAAAATACCAGAAAACCCCGTGGGGTTATGACAGTACATATCTTACAGTTATGACAGATCTCTTACATAAGAGCTGCATGTAAAATCCTGTAGGCACTATAGTGAGCTCTGATTGCCAAAATCTGAACTATTAGCGAGATCAATGCATTACAAAGCTGGCTGTTTGATTATTATTATTATTATACATTTATATAGCGCCATTTATTCCATGGCGCTTTACATATGAAAATGAAAAAATATAGACAGGTACAATAAACATGTGCTAGACAAGGGACACACAAGTACCGAAGGAGAGAGGACCCTGCCCGCGAGGGCTCACAGTCTGCAGGGATGGGTGAGAATACACTAGGAAAGGGTAGAGCTGGTCGTGCGTTGGTTCAGTAGACTGAGGATCATTGCAGGTTGTAGGCTTGTCGGAACAGGTGGGTCTTCAGGTTTTTCTTGAAGGTCTCCGTTGTTGGTGAAAGTCTGATGTTTTGCGGCAGGGAGTTCCAGGGTATGGGGGAAGCCCGGCAGAAGTCTTGTATGCGGTTGTGGGAAGAAGAGATGAGGGGGGAGTCGAGAAGGAGATCTTGAGAGGATCGAAGGTTGCGTGTAGCTAGGTAGCGGGAGACCATGTCACAGATGTATGGAGGAGAAAGGTTGTGGATGGCTTTGTATGTCATGGTTAGGGTTTTGAACTGGAGCCTCTGGGCAATAGGAAGCCAGTGAAGGGCCTGGCACAGGGGGGAGGCGGGGAATAGCTGGGAGACAGGTGGATTAGTCGAGCAGCAGAGTGTAGGATGGACTGGAGTGGTGCCAAAGTGCTAGAGGGGAGGCCAGACAGTAGGAGGTTGCAGTAGTCGAGGCGGGAGATGATAAGGGCGTGCACTAGTGTTTTTTGGTTTCATGGTTGAGGAATGCGCGGATCCGGGAAATATTTTTGAGTTTGAGGCGGCAGGAGGTGGCGAGGGCTTGGATATGTGGTTTGAAAGAGAGGGCAGAGTCTATGATCACCCCAAGGCACCGAGCATGCGGGACTGGGGAAAGCGAGCAGTCATTGACATTGATGGATAGGTCTGGTGGAGGGGTAGAATGAGGTGGGGAAAGATGATGAATTCTGTTTTGTCCATGTTCAGTTTGAGAAAGCGAGCAGAAAAGAAGGCTGAGATAGCAGACAGACACTGTGGGATTTTGGTCAGTAGGGAGGTGAGGTCAGGTCCAGATAGGTAGATCTGCGTGTCATCGGCGTAGAGGTGATACTGCAAGCCGTGGGATTCTATGAGCTGTCCCAGGCCGAAGGTGTAGATGGAGAAGAGTAGGGGTCCTAGGACTGAGCCTTGAGGAACACCGACAGACAGGGGGCGAGGTGAGGAGGTGGTGTGTGAGAGGGAGACACTAAATGTTCGGTCTGTTAGGTATGATGAGATCCAGGATAGGGCCAAGTCTGTGATGCCAAGAGATGAGAGAATCTGTAGTAGGAGGGAATGGTCCACGGTGTCGAAGGCAGAAGACAGGTCCAGGAGAATGAGGACAGAGTAGTGTCACTTGCTCTTGGCGGTTAAAGTCGTTAGTGACTTTAGTTAGGGCAGTTTCAGTTGAGTGATGCGGTCGGAAGCCAGATTATAACCGGTCAAAGAGGGAACAGGAGGAGAGGTGGGAGAACAGTACAAGATATACATACAAGATATAACAATGGATGCCGTGTAAGACATTGGCAGGACAGTCGTTAGGACTAATAGGCTTTTGGGCTAATAGCGGAACATCACGCGGCCATTATTGGGCCCATGAGTAAGGGTGGCCCAGTGCAAGCGCAGACTGCGCCACCCGCATTGCGCATTCAACTGTATCATCTTCATAAATGTCGATACATTTGAAAGCAATGATGCAGGAGAGAGCATCAAGAGACGCTCCCTCTCCCATAATTGCCCCTCTGTGTCTTACGCAGTGACATGTTTCATCGCGCACCATGCTGAGGAGATGGTCTGCAGAGACTGGAGGAGTGAAGTATTGAGGAGAGGTTTTTTAAATCAGTGACTACATGGTGGCCATAATACTGGAGGACTATGGGGCTGCATTATTCTATATGTACGCTATGAGGCTGCATTATACTCTCTGAGGGCTGCATTATTCTATATGGAGGCTGTATTATATTATGTGGAGGTTGTATTATAATATATGGTGGCTGCATTATACTCTATCAAGGACTATTGGGAGTGCATTATACTATGAATACTTTATGGAGGCTGCATTATACTTATGGAGAAGTATGGGGTGTGTTATACTGTATGAAGGACTATGGGGAGTGCATTATATTATGTGTACTACACCATGTTCCAAATTACTATGCAAATTGATTTTAAGTGTCATAGCCTTTTTTGTTTTTTTTGTAAATGAAACCCATTGATGGTATTGTGTCTCAGGGTTCTTTGGATCACTGAAATCAATCTCAGATACCTGTGATAATTAGTTTGCCATGTGAGCCCAATAAAATGAAAACTGGATGCTCCACACTATGAAGCAAGCCAGAGTTTTCAAGTAACATGGGAAAGAAAAAAGATCTCTCTGCTACTGAAAAGCTTCAAATAGTGCAATGCCTTGGTCAAGGGATGAAAACATTAGATATTTCCCGAAAACTTAAGCGTGATCATCGTACTGTTAAGAGATTTGTGGCTGATTCTGAGCACAGACATGTTTGTGCTGATAAAGGCAGAATGAGGAAGGTTTCTGCCAGGCAAGTTCATCGGATTAATAGAGCAGCTGCTAAAAAGCCATTGCAAACCAGCAAACAGATATTTGAAGCTGCTGGTGCCTCTGGAGTCCCTCGAACCTCAAGGTGTAGGATCCTTCAAAGGCTTGCTGTGGTGCATAAACCTACTAATCTGCCACCCCCTAAACAGTGCTCACAAGCAGATACGGTTGCAGTGGGCCCAGACATACATGAAGACTAATTTTCAAACAGTCTTGTTTACTGATGAGTGTCGAGCAACCCTGGATGGTCCAGATGGATGGAGTTGTGCATGGTTGGTGGATGGCCACCATGTCCCAACAAGGCTGCGACATCAGCAAGGAGGTGGAGGAGTCATGTTTTGGGCCAGAAACATGGGGAAACAGCTGGTAGAGCCCTTTAAGGTTCATGAAGGTGCAAAAATGATCTCTGCAAAGTATATAGAGTTTCTGACTGACAACTTTCTTCCATGGTATAAAAAGCAGAAACGTGACTTCAGGAGCAAAATCATCTTCATGCATGACAATGCACTATCTCATGCTGCAAAGAATACCTCTGAGTCATTGGCTGCTATGGGCATAAAAGGAGATAAACTCATGGTGTGGCCACAATCTTCCTCTGACCTCAACCCTATAGAGAACCTTTGGAGGATCATCATCAAAAGATCTATGAGGGTGGGAGGCAGTTCACATCAAAACAGCAGCTCCCAGAGCGCTGGGAGGCTATTCTGACTTCATGCAAAGAAATACAAGCAGAAACTCTCCAAAAACTCACAAGTTCAATGGATGCAAGAATTGTGAAGGTGATATCAAAGAAGGGTTCCTATGTTAACATGTAACTTGGCCTGTTAGGATGTTTTGGAGTGAAGTAGCTTTTTATTCAGTGAATGTGACCTCCTAATGCTGCAAATTCCACAAATGAGCATTTTCAGTTCTTTAACCCCTCTCTGCCATCTGATGTACTATCCCGTCCATGAAACCCGTGACAATCTGACCATGGACGGGTTAGTACGTCGAAGCAATCAGCTGCGGGGGGGAGTGCAGCTGATCGCAGCCGCATGTCAGCTGTTTATCATAGCTGACACCAGGCACTATGTGCCAGGAGCCGTCACGGACCGCTCCTGACACATTAACCCCTGACACACCGCGATCAAACATGATCGTGGTGTACCGGGGACACAGGGGAGCATTGCACAGGGAGGGGGCTCCCTGCGTGCTCCCCTGAGGCTCTCAGAACAGCGCAATGTGACTGCGCTGTTCTGAAGGCCTCTTCCCTGCAGGACCCCGGATCCAAGATGGCCACCGGGTCCTGCAGGGAGGCGGCTTCCTCAGTGCCTGCTGAGAGCAGGCGATGAGGAAGCCTGCAGCACTGCCTGTGAGATTGCTGGCCGATCTGACCCTATACTGTAATGTCCCACCCTGGGACAAAGTAAAAAAGTTAAAAAAATAAAAATAACAAGTGTAAAAAAAAAAAATTCCAAAATAAAGGAAAAAAATATATATTCCCCAATAAATTCATTTCTTCCTGTAAATAAAAAAAACAAACCAATAAAAGTACACAAATTTGGTATCACCGCATCCGTAACGACCCGCCCTATAGAACTGTCCCACTAGTTAACCCCTTTAGTGAACCCCTTAAAAAAAAAAAAAAAGCAAAAAATCAATGCTTTATCATCATACAGCCGAACAAAAGTGGAATAACACGCGATCAAAAAGACCGATATAAATAAACATGATACCACTGAAAACGTCATCTTGTCCCGCAAAAAACGAGCTGCCATACAGCATCATCAGCGAAAAAATAAAAAAGTTATAACTCGCAGAATAAAGCGATGCAAAAATAATTATTTTTTATATAAATTGTTTTTATTGTATAAAAGTGCCAAAACATAAAAAATGATATAAATGAGGTATTGCTGTAATCGTACTAACCCACAGAATAAAACTGCTTTATCAATTTTACCACACGCGGAACGGTATAAACGCCCCCCCCAAAAGAAATTCATGAATTGCTGATTTTTGTTCATTCTAACCTCCCAAAAATCAAAATAAAAAGCGATCAAAAAATGTCACGTGCTTAAAAATGGTACCTGTAAAAATGTCAATTCATACCGCAAAAAATAAGACCTCACATGACTCTGTGGGCCAAAATATGCAAAAATTACAGCTCTCAAAATGTGGTGATGCAAAAACTATTTTTTGCAATAAAAAGTGTCTTTTAGCGTGACAGCTGCCAAACATAAAAACCCGCTATAAATAGTAAATCAAACCCCCTTTATCACCTGCTTAGTTAGGGAAAAATAATAAAATTAAATTAAAAAAATGTATTTATTTCCATTTTCCCATTAGGGTTAGGGTTGCGCCTAAAGTTAGGATTAGGGTTAGGGTTGGGATTAGTGTTAGGGGTGTGTTAGGGTTAGGTGTGTGGTTAGGGTTATGGTTAGGGTTGGGACTAGGGTTAGGGGTGTGTTGGGGTTAGGGTTGGAGTTAGAATTGGGGGGTTTCCACTGTTTATGCACATCAGGGACTCTCCAAATGTGACACGGCAACTGATCTCAATTCCAGCCAATTCTGCGTTGAAAAAGTCAAACGGTGCTCCTTCACTTCTGAGCTCTGCCATGCGCCCAAACAGTAGTTTACCCCCACATATGGGGTATCAGCGTACTCAGGACAAATTGCACAATAACTCTTGGGGTCCAATTTCTTCTGTTACCCTTGGGAAAATAAAAAATTGGGGGCGAAAATATAATTTTAGTAAAAAAAAAATGATTTTTTTTGTTTTTTTACAGCTGTACGTTATAAACTTCTGTGAAGCCCTTGGGGGGTTCAAAGTGCTGACCACACATTAGATAAGTTCCTTAGGGGGTCTATTTTCCAAAATGGGGTCACTTGTGGGGGGTTTCCACTGTTTAGGCACATCAGGGGCTCTCTAAATGCGACATGACGCCCGCAGACCATTCCATCAAAGTCTGCAATCCAAAATGTCACTACTACCCTTCCGAGCCCCGACGTGTGCCCATACAGTAGTTTTCTCCCACATATTGGGTATCAGCGTACTCAGGACAAATTGGACAACAGCTCTTGGGGTCCAATTTCTAAGTTCCTTGAGGGGTCTAGTTTCCAAAATGGTGTAATGTTGTGAATGTTTTAGAAATTAATTCTGAGCAGAAGCTCCCTCTGGTGGTTGCAGACAGTACTGAACCATTCAATAAGGATTGGCAATCAGGAATCACGGACTGGCTGGATATAAGGGAGGTTCCCTCCCATCATGGTTGCCGGTGATCAAATGTTCTTGTCTCAACTTTGTTTCCTGGTTCACTTGGAAGCTTGCTGAGTCTTGCCTCTTCTCCTGCTCTCAGATAAGATATTTTCTGTTTTTTGTTTTTGTGCTTGCCATTTGCATATTTTCTGCATTTCTCTCGGTTCCCCTGGAGCCACTGTTGTTTGTTCATTTGCCTTTTCCATTTTTTTCCGTGGCTGCGGCTTAGTTTTGTTACACCAGAGAGCTAATTTAGGTGGTAGAGGTCGTGTGATCTCAGGTGTTTTTGCAATTAGTAGCGTTGGCTTTTTTTAGGGTTTTTTTTGGATTGCAGTAAGTATCCTTCCTATCCTTTTCTGTTTAGGCAGATTGGGCCCTAACGTTTGCTCATACTATTTTCTGTCTGTGTCTGTATTTCCTCTTGTCTAACTGCCATTACATGTTTGGGGGCTTCCTATGTTCTTTGGGGATCTGCAACATAGGAACGCTCCACGGCTGCCTTTAGTTTTGGTGGTTAGTCAGGGTACTGCAATCCAGTAGATTCCAACCTCTCTGGTGCATTGCCATTTTTGCCTGCTCTCCTCAGCTACCAAAACATAACAGTATCACCGGCCCAACTGAAAATTATATGGTACTCACAGAAGGGAAAAATAGTGTGGAAAGAAAAAAGGTTGACAGAGATTTTTTTTTTCTGTTTGTTGCATTTTTTCCCTCTTTTTCTCTGGGTGCTGAGGAGGATTTTTTTTTTCTCTCTCAATGGAGTTTGCAGAGTTGTCTGGCCGTGTGGATCAGCTTGCCACTGAGGTTCGGAGTATTGCTACCTATCTTGCTAGGTTGCCAGTTGTGGAACCCAGGATCCCCATGCCAGATTTGTTTTTGGGGGATCGAGCTAAATTTCTGAATTTCAAAAATAACTGTAAGTTGTTTTTTGCCTTAAAACCTAAGTCCTCAGGGAACGCAGCACAGCAGGTTCAAATTGTCATCTCTCTCCTGCGCGGCGATCCTCAGGATTGGGCTTTTTCCCTGACACCTGGGGACCTTGTTTTGAGTAATGTTGATGCATTTTTTCTGGCTCTGGGGTTATTGTACGATGAACCTAATGTCACTGATCAAGCTGAAAAAACCTTGTTGGCATTAAATCAGGGGCTTGAGGATGCTGAGTTGTACTGTCAGAAATTCCGAAAGTGGGCAGTCCTGACCAAATGGAATGATGATGCTTTGGCAGCCCTTTTTCGGAAGGGTCTGTCAGAGAATGTAAAAGATGTTATGGTGGGTTTCCCTGCTCCCTCTGGTCTCAATGATTCTATGTCATTAGCGATTCAAATTGACAGACGTTTGCGTGAGCGTAGAAGTATGCGTGGAATAGTGTTGCCTTGTGAACCAGCTTCTGAACCCATGCAGTGTGATAGAGTGGCTTCTGGGGCACAGCGTCATGAGTTTCGAGAATGCAATGGGTTATGTTTATACTGTGTTAATGCCAACACTTCTGTTTTTTATGCCTCTCCCCAGGCTCAGGATGTTCCTGACTTTTTGACTGATTTTTCTGATGTGTTTAGCGAAAGTAAATCTGCATCCTTGCCCCCCCATAGGAGCTATGACTGCACTATTGAATTAGTGCCTGGTAGTAAATTCCCTAAAGGTCGCCTTTTTAACTTGTCTGTACCTGAACATGACGCTATGCGGTCTTATATCAAGGAGTCATTGGAGAAGGGTCATATCAGACCATCCTCTTCACCCTTGGGTGCCGGTTTTTTCTTTGTGGCCAAAAAGGATGGTTCATTAAGGCCGTGTATTGATTATCGTCTCTTGAACAATATCACTGTGAAATATCAATATCCGTTACCCTTGATTTCTGACCTGTTTTCCAGGGTGAAAAGTGCTACTTGGTTTATCAAGCTTGACCTCAGGGGGGCGTATAACCTTATTCGCATTAAGCACAGTGATGAATGGAAGTCGGCGTTTAATACACCAGAGGGGCATTTTGAGTACCTAGTGATGTCCTTTGGGCTCACTAATGCTCCTTCCGTCTTCCAGTCCTTAATGAATAACATTTTCAGGGATTTTGTGGATAAATTTCTGATTGTTTATTTGGATGATATCTTGATTTTTTCCAATGACTGGGACTCTCATGTGAAACATGTTCGGACAGTGTTCCAGATTTTGAGAGAGAATGCTCTGTATGTGAAGGGATCAAAGTGTCTTTTTGGCGTACAGAGGATCTAATTTCTGGGATTCATTTTGTCTCCATCTGTTATTGAAATGGACCCGGTCAAGGTTTAGGCCATCTGTGATTGGGTCCAACCTACTTCATTAAAGGCTCTTCAGAGATTCTTGGTTTTGCCAATTTTTATCGTAAATTTATTGGTAATTTCTCTGTTATTGTTAAACCATTGACTGATTTGACCAAAAAGGGTTCTGATGTGGTGAATTGGCCTCCTGAGGCAGTCTCTGCGTTTCAGGAACTTAAGCAGAGATTCACTTCTGCTCCTGTTCTACGGCAGCCTGATGTTTCTCTGCCATTTCAGGTGGAGGTTGATGCCTCTGAAATTGGGGCAAGTGCCATTTTGTCCCAAAGAGATCCTGAGACCTTTAAAAGTAACCCTTGTGCTTTTTTTTCTCGAAAATTTTCTCCAACTGAACGTAATTATGACGTGGGTAATCGGGAGTTATTGGCCATGAAGTGGGCTTTTGAAGAGTGGAGACATTGGCTGGAGGGAGCCAAACATCAGGTGGTGATGGTGTTTAGGCACATCAGGAGCTCTCCAAACACGACATGGCGTCCAGCCAATTCTGCGTTTAAAAAGTCAAACGGCGCTCCTTCCCTTCCAAGCTCTGCCATGCACCCAAAAAGTGGTTTACCCCCACATATGGGGTATCAGCGTACTCAGGAGAAATTACACAATAACTTTTGGGGTCTTGTTACCCTTGGGAAAATAAAAATTGGGGTGAAAAGATCATTTTTGTGGAAAAAATATGATTTTTTAATTTTACGGTTCTACGTTATAAACTTTTGTGAAGCACTTGGGGGTTCAAATTGCTCACCACAGATCTAGATAAGTTCCTTAGGGTGTCTAGTTTCCAAAATGTGGTTACTTGTGGGGGGTTTCCACTGTTTAGGCACATCAGGGGCTCTCCAAATGCAACATGGCATCCAATCTCAATTCCAGCCAATTTTGGTTGGAAAAAGTCAAATGGTGCTCCTTCCATTCCGAGCTCTGCCGTGTGCCCAAACAGTGGTTCCCCCCCACATATGGGGTATCAGCGTACTCAGGACAAATTGGACAACAATGTTTGTGATCCAATTTCTCCTGTTACCCTTAGGAAAATAAAAAATTGGTGACAAAAATATAATTTTTGTGGGAAAAAAAATGGACTTTTTATTTTCATGCCCGAGCATTATAAACTTGTGTGAAGCACTTGGGGGTTCAAACTGCTCACCACAGATCTAGATAAGTTCCTTAGGGGGTCTAGTTTCCAAAATGGAGTCACATGTTGGGGGTTTCCACTGTTTAGGCACATCTGGTGCACTGCAAACGGAACATGACCCCAATCAACGTCTGCATTCCAAAAAGTTATTACTTCCTTTCCAAGCCCTGCCAAACAGTTTCCCCCCACATATGGGGTATCAGCGTACTCAGGACAAATTGGACAACAACTTTTGGGATCCAATTTCCTTGGGAAAAATCAAAAATTTGGGACTAAAAAATTATTTTTGTGGACAATTGTTTGTTTTTTTTCTCACCCAGGCATTATAAACTTTTGTGAAACACTTGGGGGTTCAAAGTGCTCACAACAGATCTAGATAAATTCCATAGGGGTCTAGTTTCCAAAATGGTGTCACTTGTGGGGGGTTTCCACTGTTTAGGCGCATCAGAGGCTCACCAAACGTGACATGGCGTCAAATCTCAATTCCAGCCAATTTTGGTTTGAAAAAGTCAAACGGCGCTCCTTCCCTTACGAGCTCTGCCGTGTGCCCAAACAGTGGTTTCCCCCCACTCAGGAGAAATTGCACAACAACTTTATCTGTCCATTTTCTCCTTTTACCCTTGTGAAAATGAAAAAAGTTTGTAAAAGATAATTTTTGTGACTAAAAAGTTAAATATTCATTTTTCATTCCACGTTGCTTCAGCTCCTGTGAAGCACCTGAAGGGTTAATAAACTTCTTGAATGTGGTTTTGAGTACATTGAGGGGTGCAGTTTTTAGAATGGTGTCACTTTTGGGTATTTTCTTCCATATAGACTCCTCAAAGTGACTTCAAATGTGAGGTGGTCCCTAAAAACAATGGCTTTGTAAATTTTGTTGTAAAAATGAGAAATCGCTGGTCAACTTTTAACTCTTATAATTTCCTAACAAAAAAAAATGTTGGTTCCAAAATTGTGCTGATGTAAAGTAGATATGTGGGAAATGTTATTTATTAACTATTTTGTGCGACAGATTTCTCTGTTTTAAGGGAATAAAAATTCAAAGTTTGAAACCACCCTTGGGGTGAAGGGGTTAAAATATATCAAATGTTTAGAAATTCTACTGTGCCTAATAATTTGGAACAGTGTATTTTGAGTTTTTATTCATTTTGGAGATTATACTGTTATCATTGGGAGGTTTCTTCAATAAAATTTTATGTATACTCTAATGGGTGATGACTTTTATTAGACTAACTGTCAGTTGCACCGACCACTTAGGAAAATCGGAGAAAAATATAATTTGCATAATAATTTGGAACATGGTGTATATGGGGTTGTATTATACTGAATGATAGACTATGGGGTGCATTATACTATATGGAGGACTATAGAGGGTGCATTATACAAATTGGAGGACTATGGGGAATGTATTATACTATATGGAGAACTATGGGAAATGTATTATACTATCTGGAAGACAATGTGGTGCATTATACTGTATGGAGGCCTATGGGGAGTGCATTATATGATATGAATGACTAAGGAATGTGTATTATAATATATGGAGGACTATGAGGTGTGCATTATACTATATGGAGAATTATGGGGTGTGCATTATACCATATGGAGGACTATGGGTTGTGCATTATACTGTATGGAGGACTGAGGGTGCGCATTATACTATATGGAGAACTATGGGGTGCATTATACTATATGGAGGACTATGGGGTGCATTATACAAATTGGAGGGCTATGGGGAGTGTATTATACTAAATAGAGGACTATGGGAAATGTATTACACTATATGGAGGACTATGTGGTGCATTACACTGTATGGAGTCCTATGTGGACTGCATTATACTATATAGAGGACTCTGGGGTGCATTACACTGTATGGACGCCTATGGGGAGTGCATTGTACTATATGGAGGACTATGGGGCGTGCATTATACTATATGGAGGACTATGGGGTGTGCATTATTTTATATGGAGGACTATGGGGTGCGCATTCTACTATATGAAGGACTATGGGGTGTGCATTATACTATATGGAGAACTAAGGGGTGTGCATTATACTATATAGAGGACTATGGGGTGTGCATTATATTATATATTATATTATATCGAGGACTATGGGGTGTACACTGCAGATATGCTGCTTATAACATTATACAGTATGGGGACAGATTGATCTACTAGTGATTGCTCTGTCCCCATCATTGTTAATCAGCCGGTGTAAAGAGGCCCAGGAAAAAGAACCGAACGACTTCAGTATTATCGATCACACTCATTTTGCAGCCTGAACTCAGCACATGCAAATACAACTAAAAGTTTTCTGTGTGATGGTGTAATATGTGAGCATTTGGGGCCCCACTTTGAACTTTTGCTCAGGGCTCTACTTTGACAAAAACTGGCCCTGGGCAATTAAAGCTGGTCATCCCCAGACCTTGTTAAAAAAGCTTAAAACAGTTCTCCTTTTCTGCCTGAAAAATGACAACTTGACCGTTTACAGCTGTTGCTCACATGCCCCGCTCCGTTTTATTTTCTTGTTCTCCTATGTAATGAACTTCCTAGGTCTATTTAAGGCTACCAGGACTCACACCTGCGTCTTAGTATTGTTCCAAGACTTGCTAGTAACTCTTTTAGTTTTCTGTGCACAGGTCCAGCCCACAGTCATCAGGACGTCGCCAGCTGTGTGTGGTTTCCAGCCTCTGAGTTGCTTGTCTGCGGTTTCCAGTAACTTTGCTACCTGTCAGTAGAGGACTTCACCTGCTTGATTGCGGTTTCCAGTAACTTTGCATTCTACATGCCCATGTTCCGTATGCTCTATCTGGCTGCTGCATCGATGAACATGGCCCATGTGCCCACCCGGACCTTGGGCTTACAGGATCCACCCCACCATGTGAGCCCAATGCACGTAACAACAAGAACTGTAACTCTACATTTCCCAACATGTCTTGACAGCTGCAAGGACATGATGGGAGCTGCATATATTATCCTGGGACCCTCCTTCCCCTGCACCAGACTGTCAATACCTTTATGGGGATAAAATTGTAAAAGTACTAGCTGTGTATACAAATTAGGACAAAATCCTAAATATTGCAAAATATTAAAAATCCAAAGACCCAGATTTGTGCTTAGTACAATTTGCAGCCTAGATAGAGGCTGTTAGCAAGTGGCCAAGCGAGTTTATCCTGAAGATAAACACATTACGGAGCAGAGATCTGCGGAATAACACCTGCCGGCTGTGTGTTTCTCCATGTTAATGCGGCTATTATAGATCCCAAACACTTCAATGGACATTGACCTATGCAAACGAGCACCGGCGAAACACCATTGCTTGGTTACAGATGTCACATCAGGGGCAGACCGCACGCCTCTTACTCCAATTAAAATGCTATTAATGCAGTTTCCCGAAGCTTCGTTATAAACCATATAACGTAATAACACTCATAAGGGAAACGTTCTCAATACACGACGGGAAACTGATAGAGGTAAACAGAGCAATATATACGGAATAAATTATATTAAGCTCTTCCTATATCTCCTAATATATGTCTCCCACCCTATCCGTGCTCTCCATTCTGCCAATGATCAAAGACTGACTTCCTCCATCATCTTCCAAAACTTTTCTTGTGCTGCACAAGCTCTCTGGAATGCGCTATCCCAGAAACCAAGCTAATTGACAACATTGTTGAAGGCATGACCTCAAAGACACCCTGTAGGCAGACCTCATGCATTTCATAAATTGTCTGTCGTGCCTTGATCCAAAAAGTATCTTTCGTACTCCATGCACTTCACATCTGTACAGACACACACAGATTGGGCTGGTGACGGCACATGCAAGTTATGCGCACTAACGATGGATGGACTATTTAAATCAAATGCTTTTTACCTCTTGTCTATCTTTCTACTTCCTCTTTAATTCCAAGCTCTTACAAGCAGGGACCCCGCTTATAGTGTTTGGATTGTTAAAGCGGTATCATCAGGGTAATTAATCATCTCCCTTTTCGGCATATGTAAGGACTACTATATCAGTGAAGATCAGAGACCCCACACTTTTACACAGAACAGGAATCCCGAGCACCCACTTGGATAACATTCCAAATCGGAAACACAGGACCTCATTCTGGCAATGGAACGGTCAGGTATCCATCAATCCATGAGTTATAGCTTCAGTGGATAGTTAATGCTATTTGTTTTGTTAGGTGGCACTGACTCATTTTTTATACATATACCATTCAAATTGTAAATTTCTCTGGAATATGTTGGTGCCATACAAATAAACATGATTATTATTGGTCCCTGTGCGGCTGATAATCTAATTTCCTGACCTCAAGCTTGCACACTAGGGAGAAGCTCATAGCAAGCCAATTAATTGAAGCATGTTTTTGCCTGAGAGGAGGCTGGAGTATCTGGAGAAAGCCTCCATACAGATGTTACCCTGCCTGCACTGGACCATATCCCGAAGCAAAAAAAGCAAAAAATAACATCCATAAGATAATGGATGCAATGCTGATGTGGAGTCCTGTCTGTTTAGTTCACTGAGGATTGTCCAGACTGGATGCAATTGTAGCAAACCCTCTGCTGTGACTATTAAGTCTGTTCTGGTTCTCCAGTCTCTGGATATTAATAAGAATAGTCCCTTCAGTGATGACAAGCAGAGAGCTTAAAAGCTTAGCAAATTGCAGAACTTTCAGTTTTGTACTATCTTTCACCAACTTAAAGGGAATCTGTCACCCCATTTTTCGACTATGATATGAGGCCACCGCCATCAGGGGCTTATCTACAGCATTCTGATGTAACCTGAAAGAGAAGAAAAACGAGTTAGATTATACTCACCCAGGGGAGGTACGGCATCCGATTCGGTCTGGAGGGAGTCGTGGTCCAATCCGGCGCCTCCCATCTTTTAGCGATGACGTCCTCTTCTTTGCTTCCAGTCGCGGCTCCGGCTCCGGCGCACTGCTCTGCCCTGTTGAGGGCAGAGCAGAGTACTGCAGTGGGCGGGCGCCGGGAAAGGTCAGAGAGGTCCGGCGCCTGCGCACTGCAGTACTTTACTCTGCCCTCAAACAGGGCAGAGAAGTGTGCCTGCGCTGGAGCCGCGACGGGAAGCAAAGAAGAGGATGTCTTCGCTAGAAGATGGGAGGCGCTGGACCGGACCGCGACTCCCTCCAGACCGAATCGGATGCCATATCGCCCTGGGTGGGTTTAATCTAACTCGTTTTTCTTCTCTTTCAGATAACATCGGGGCTTATCTACACCATTACAGAATGATCTTACTACTGAATCTAGTAACTTGGATGTAAAGTACCTAAAGCAATAGTTAAAATGATACCTGTCTTGTAGCAATGCAATGTGCCACCGCTGAGAAATCAAGGACTGAACTACATGCAAAATACGTCTGAAAGTGCATTTGGGGGCGTGTTTTATTTACTCAAAGTGACACACCCTGTGAAGGACGCCCCCGTTCTTCCACGTCATCAATGTGACGTAACTCCACAGGCACTGCTCTCCGGCGCCCCTTTGTCTCTCAGGTCAGTAAGGGAACTGCACCTAGAGCAAATGGCCGCCGGGGAAGGTATCCTGTTACCCACTGGGTATTCTAAGATTCGTGATCAGAGTAAAAGCATCAGCCCAAGATTAATTTTATGGTTTAATTGCCTTAAGGGCGCACTAGATAATTACAGAAATATACAGTAAGCTATACAACGGAATTACAATGGATTTGCAGTCAGAGTAAAATACAACAATAATGGTACAAGGCTTAGAGGTATTAGCTAGAGGTCAATATTACCAATATTACTCTGCGATCCACAGGTGAAAGTCTTAGTCGCTGGACAGTCCCCCAAAACGTGTGCCGCTGCTCCCTTGGCAGGTCTGTCCCTTGTTGCTTCTTGCTGCTGTGAGAATGGATCTGGTCTGCCCATAGCTCACAGTTCTTAAACCTGCTAGGTCCCTCCCCTCGGTGTCCGAGGGTGGGCTGACAATCTCCACCCTTAGCTCCCTGCAGATTTTATTCCCAATATCTAGCAAAAGGGGTTAACTTTCTCCAGGACGATCGGATCAGGACACGAGAGGTACCAGCAGTATGTTTTGCCTGTCGCATGGATATCAAACCTGGCCCGATTGGGTCATTGTGGATAGCCAATCTCTATATCTCAGCATCCCAAGCCATCACCGACTCGGGAGTTGCACCATCAAATGTCCGAGGTCTGCAGGGTCACATAGATATTTTTATGAGAATGTACCTACAAAGATGTGCTCATGATTCATAATCCTAGAATGGAGCCTTCATGTCTGGGATATACAGTAGATGTGTTTTCATAGTCTTGCTGAAAGGTATAGTCTAATTGAAGCCCCCAGGCATTTCATTACCATGCTAACAAACCTTACTATTCACCATGCTGGCTTGGCTCTGTTTTGGGGTCTTAACTCGTTACCATACTAAAGACCTTGCCATTCAAACATGGGCCTGAATTACTTAGCATACTAAAAGCCCTTTTTATTCACAGTGGACATCAAACCCTGTCGTATTGAATATGCCAGCAGGCCCTGGGGCCAGATGCAGTTAGCAGCCTGTGGCTCTGTGAACAGACAAAATGGAGGCTGGTATAGGCCCTATCCAAGAAGGTGGCGGTTCCTACCTCACACCTCCCTGCTTTAGGGGGCGCTAGTTGGTATCACATTCCTGTGTTCCCCCATGCGCCCTTCCGCACCCTCTCCTTGGCTAGGGTGGCAGATCCAGGAGGGTTTCTCGCCTCTACTTCCTCGGGAAGGTTGCACACTGGGTGGGCATAAGCTTCCCGCTCATGATGGGCCTTCATCATGTTCACGTGGAAGGCCTTCCTCCTTCCACGAGCGTGGTCCAGGGTGACCAGGTAGGTGACGGCGTTGAGCTGCTCGTGGACGAGGTATGGACCCTCCCAGGCCGCCTGAAGCTTGTTTTGAGGTACGGGGACCAGTACCCACACCTTTTGACCCACCTGGTGGGTCCACTCACAAGCATTCTGGTCGTACCACCACTTCTGGTCAGCCTGGGCTTGGGCCATATTGTCACGCACCAGCCATGTCAAGGCCATCATTCGGTCCCGGAAGCGCACGACATACTCAATGACCGACACTCCAGGGGTGGCTAAATCCCCTTCCCATGCTTCCTTCACCAGAGCAAGGGGCCCCCGTACACGTCGCCCGTACAGGAGCTCAAAGGGGGAGAACCCCGTTGAGGCCTGTGGGACTGTTGTGAATGTGTTAGAAATGAATTCTGATCCACTGTTATTTGTTCATTTGCCCTTGGGTAGCATTCAGAACTGTGGTTCCTGGTTCACTTGGAAGCTTGCTGAGTCTTGCCTGCATCTTCTGCTATCAGATAATATATTTTCTGCTTTTATTTTTGTGCTTGCTTTTTGCATTGTTCCCTGCACTTCAGATAAACTGAGAGGAGCACAAGCCCCTGGAGGTGACCTGGCTGACCTCCACAGAAGTGCAGGGAACAATGCAAAAAGCAAGCACAAAAATAAAAGCAGAAAATATCTTATCTGATAGCAGAAGATGCAGGCAAGACTCAGCAAGCTTCCAAGTGAACCAGGAACCACAGTCCTGAATGCTACCCAAGGGCAAATGAACAAATAACAGTGGCTCAGAATTCATTTCTAACACATTCACAACATGGGACCTCCCGGGAGGCAAACAGCAGGTGTGGGAGATACCGCTCCCAGTCTCTCCCATGGGAGTCGATCAACATCTTCAGCATCTGCTTTAAGGTGCCATTGAACCGCTCACACAGGCCATTGGTCTGTGGGTGATACGGGCTGGCTACCAGATGCTGCACCTGTACCTGCTTACAGAGAGACTCCATCAGCTGCGACATGAACTGGGTCCCTCGGTCGGTGAGAATTTCCTGGGGAAACCCCACTCTGGAGAAAATCTCCAGTAAGGCAGTGACCACTTTGTCGGCCTGAATAGACGACAAAGCTACCGCCTCCGGGTACCGGGTGGCATAGTCCACTACCGTTAGTATGAAGCATTTCCCGGAGCGGCTGGGAGTGGACAGAGGTCCAATGAGATCCACAGCCACCCTCGAGAAAGGCTCTTCGATGATGGGCAGAGTTACCAGTGGGGCTTTGGGGCGCCGCCCCGCCTTCCCCACCCTCTGACAGGTGTCACACGAACGGCAGTGGGCTATCACCTCGGTCCTCATTCCAGGCCAGTAGAAATGCTGAGCTAGCCTGGCCCTGGTTTTAGCAATCCCTAGGTGTCCGGCCATGGGAATCTCGTGTGCGATCAGCAACAATTCCACCCTGAACGGATAGGGTACCACTAACTGTCGGTCCCTGGGCCACGCCTCCGGTGAACCCTGCTGAACCGTTACCCGGTACAGCCGTCCCTGGTCCCAGACCACTCGCTCGGGGAGGCTGTGCTGCCTGCTCCTTGAGAGTTTTCAGGCTAGCGTCAGCTTCTAACGCTGCCTGAAATCCCTGACTTGATGAGGCAAGAATTGATGAAACTGCCACATCCTCTGTCAGTTCCCCGGGATCTATCTCCGGGCGCTGTCTGACTCGGCAGCCACTTGGTCAGAGAGGGGGAAACCGTCGGACCTCCGCAAGGCTCCTTGGGCTTCGGCGCTCCCACTCCTGGTAACAGCGGCCACGACCGCTGAGACCATGGTAGCACCTGCTTCCCTCGTCCCCTGACCAAGTCGCCGGGTCAGGCAGACTTCCCTGGCCTCCTGACATCCCGGATGTGGGGAACTCCAGCCCTGGGGTCTTACCTGGTGGCTCCTCTCCCAGGACGCTCCCTCCCCCCATGGCCTGTTCCTCCTTCTGCAGAAGCCCTAGACTCAGCAGGCTGGATTCACTTAGGGGCCCTATACTGCCCATAGCAGCCCCTCCCTCCACCTCTGAGCTCTCCCCTGCAGCCTCCTCACCTGTCCTCACTGTGAGCCCTGTGTGTGTAGTGTTAGTGCATGGCTTACCATTAGGTTTCACTCCCTCCTCCACTGTTGGAGGCACATTCAATACATTAACATTCACAGTAGAGTCATGACATTCTTTGGGAGCCGAACTTGGGGGTTCAGTGGCCACATACTGGGACACTAGCCGCCCCAAATCGGTCCCAAGCAACACATTGGCAGGAATATTTGGCGTTACTCCACCTCCCACATCCCTCTCCCGGCGCCCCAGTCCAAATACACCTTGGCGATGGGCAGCGCCGGTTCCACGCCTCCAATTCCGGAGACGGAAAGGGTTTTCCCAAGCACCAAGTCTTGAGGGGACACCACCTCAGGACGTACCAGGGTTCGTTCAGCGCCTGTGTCCCGCAGTCCCATGACCACTGAGCGGCCGATGGAGACGGATTGGTAATTGTCCAGGGACCTCCCATCACCCCCTCCCACACACAAAACAGTGGACGGTTTCTGGGACAGGAATGGGGCCTTCTGACGCTGGGGACACGCAGCCTTAAAGTGTCCTGGATGGTTGCAATGATGACAACGTCTGGGTTCTGTTCCTGGCCTGGAGAGGGCAGCAGGGGGGTACACCCCTTGCAATCTGGGGGCTGGGGATGAGGCCGGGGCAGGATTGGGCTTACCCCCTCTCCAGGTGCTGCTGGCAGGCTTCTTCGGCTCAGGCGCCCTGTTGTTGGCATACTCATCTGCCAGGGCGGTTGTAGCAGAAGCCCCCTTTGGTTTCCGGTCACGGAGGAACTGCTGGAGGTCCTCTGGGCAGTTCCACGAGAACTGCTCCGTGATGAACAGTTACTGGACCTCCTGGCGGGTGGTGAGCTCTAGACCTGAGGTCCAGTGCTCCGCAGCTCTCAGCAGGGCCTGCATGTGGTCGGTCCAGGTGTCATTTTAACCCTGCTGCAGGATCCTGAACTTCCTGCGGTACGACTCCGGGGTGAGGTTGTAGTGCTGGATCAGGGCCCGCTTGATGCTGTTGTCCTGCTCCTCCCGGCAGGTAAGTCCCCCAAAACTTCCAGGGACTTACCCCTCAAATGGGGAGTCAGGTACCTTGCCCACTGATCCAGGGCCAGATGATGTTGGAGGCAGGTCCTCTCAAGGCCAGCAGAAAGGAATCCAGGTCTCCATCCTTTTCAAGCAAGGGAAAGTCCTCCGCCCGGACCTTGGGAGCCTTTGTCTCCGGTGGGGCTGGAGTGCCCAGCGGGGGCCCGTGCTGAGCCATCTCCAGTCGGTGCCTGCGCTCCGCAGCTTCACGGCGTTCTGTATGCTCACGCTCCGCTGCTTTCTCTGCCGCTGCTTGCTCCCGCTCTGCTGCTGCTTGCTCCCGCTCTGCTGCTTTCTCTGCCACCACCAGGAGTCTGTCATGGGCCACGTCATTACCAGCCTCGAGCTGTGCTTTAGCTGCTTGGAAAAGGGCCTCCGATCTGGACAGGCTGGGACGGGCAGGGGGTGGACAGTCCACTGTGAGACTGAGCTCGGGGGTCTGGCTCCTTAGGGAGCCCTGGCTGAGCTCCCCCTCGCCTTCATCGGTATCGAACCCCTCATAGACCATAGCATTGGCCTCCCCCTTTGCCTTACTCCTGGTGCCTTCCGCCATCTTGGGAACCTTTGGTTACTGACACAGCTGCAACCCTGACCTTGCACACAACTTATTATATTTACACTATGACCGTCTAGTGCTGGGCTGACCTTAAGACCCCAGCAGTGAAAGTTACCGCTGGTAGTCTTCAGAGTCTGGGAGTAGGGGTCCCATGCACACTATTACTCTGATCCCACCGCTGACACCAAATGTGAAGGATGACCCGTCCTTCTACATCACCAATGTGACGTAACTCCACAGGCACAGCTCTCCGGTGCCCCCTTTGTCTCTCAGGTCAGTAAGGGAACTGCACCTAGAGCAAATGGCCGCCGGGGAGGGTGTCCTGTTACCCACTGAGTATTCTAAGATTTGTGATCAGAGTAAAAGCATCAGCCCAAGATTAATTTTATGTTTTAATTGCCTTAAGGGCGCACTAGATAATTACAGAAATATACAGTAAGCTATACAACAGAATTACAATGGATTTGCAGTCAGAGTAAAATACAACAATAATGGTACAAGGCTTAGAGGTATTGGCTAGAGGTCAATATTACCAGGTTGTAGGGACATGTGGAGGCAGGGAGCTCTGCGATCCACAGGTGAAAGTCTTAGTCCCCCAAAATGTGTGCCGCTGCTCCCTTGGCAGGTTTGTCCCTTGTTGCTTCTTGCTGCTGTGAGAATGGATCTGGTCTGCCCATAGCTCACAGTTCTTAAACCTGCTAGGTCCCTCCCCTCGGTGTCCGAGGGTGGGCTGACAATTTCCACCCTTAGCTCCCTGCAGATTTTATTCCCAATATCTAGTAAAAGGGTTAACTTTCTCCAGGACGATCGGATCAGGACACGAGAGGTACCAGCGGATGCAGTATGTTTTGCCTGTCGCATGGATATCAAACCTGGCCCGATTGGGTCATTGTGGATGGCCAATCTCTATATCTCAGCCTCCCAAGCCATCACCGACTCGGGAGTTGCACCATCAAATGCCCGAGGTCCGCAGGGTCACACAGATATTTTTATGAGAATGTACCTACAAAGATGTGCTCATAATTCATAATCCTAGAATGGAGCCTTTGTGTCTGGGATATACAATAGATGTGTTTTCATAGTCTTGCTGAAAGGTATAGTCTAATTGAAGCCCCCAGGCATCTCATTACCATGCTAACAAACCTTACTATTCACCATGCTTGGCTCTGTTTTGGGGTTTTAACTCGTTACCATACTAAAGACCTTGCCATTCAAACATGGGCCTGAATTACTTAGCATACTAAAAGCCCTTTTTATTCACAGTGGACATCAAACCCTGTCGTATTGAATATGCCAGCAGGCCCTGGGGCCAGATGCAGTTAGCAGCCTGTGGCTCTGTGAACAGACAAAATGGAGGCTGGTATAGGCCCTATCCAAGATGGTGGCGGTTCTTACCTCACACACCCCAATGCACTTCCATACTAATTGGCATGTGACTTTAAAGCTTGATTTCTCAGCGCTAGCACATCAGATTCTTACAAAACAGGTATCATTTTTATTGTTGTTCTAGTGTCACCATCCATTTTTGGATTTGTGGCAGCTCTGGTTCCACTCAATTAAACCTTTTTTCCTTTCAGGTCAGCGGGGGTTAATATCAGTTTTTTCCCCGATGACAAACTGGTATAATTGCAGTACTGCCGGGTCAGCTAATGCAGGTGGTGACCACTCCCGCCATCTTTTAAAAGGTCATCTGATGCATCAGCTGACTGTTGGTGATACAGGTCCTATCTGGAAACCAGCCTAGCAGGAGCAGTTTTCTGGTGTCAGCCACAGGTTTGAGCTCAGGTGGTGACCATCCCTCATTCCCTATTGTTAGGGCCATCCTCTCGCCTTTCCCATCCCGTTGTTTGTGAGTTGTTGACCGCTGAACGACCACCCGTTGGGTCGAGTCACACATCATGACATCTAGTACCTATAAAGCCATATCAATAGTTTCAGTAGTAAAATAATTCTGATAGCATCCTTTAAGTATTCTCAGCAACCACATTTCAAACCACAAATAATAGAATATTGTTAGGGTCACCCCAACCTCTGAATGAACAGCAAAGTATCACAATTCAAATACTCACATTACTGCATGAGCACAGCAAAGCAGGCAGCACTGCAAAACACAGGAGGTTATAATTCCAATAGTCCTGAGCTTTGTGCTGTAGCACATAAACAAAATGGGAATAGTGACCCAGGTCACACCAGACCTCATAAATAAGGAAAAGCGTAATAAAAGAAAAATATTGGGAATTGCACATGAGAGAAGTGCAGCATTGAGATAAAGTATTGAGTAACAATCCCATAAATCTGCCAACTTGTCCATTCTGATTGGAGGAAAGCGTCTATCTCTGAACTCCGGAGAAATTACTGAATGAGTTATAAAGATAGCTGTGCTTAGTGGCAACAAGCTTTTTTTTCCAATAGCAGATATAACAGCTAAAACTTTTTTCCATTCTGACCAAAAAGTACGACTGAAACAATTTTGAAAACTTTTTTTTTACTTCAGTATCCACCATTAAATGGAATCTGTAACCCATTTTTCGACTATATGCTGCGGCCACCGCCATCAGGGGTTTATCTACAGCATTCTGTAATGCTGTAGATAAGCCCCCGATGTAACCTGAAAGAGAAGAAAAACGAGTTAGATTATTGTTATGTTTTGGTAGCTGAGGAGTGCAGGTAAAAAAGGCAATACACCAGAGAAGTTGGAATCTATGAGATTGCAGTACCCTGACTAACCACCACAACTAGAGGCAGCCGTGGAGCGTTCCTACGTTGGTCCTAGACGCCTCGTCACAGCCTGAGAAACTAACTACACCTAAAGATAGAAAGGGAAAGCTATCTGCCCCGGAGCAGATCCCCAAAGAACATAGAAAGCCCCCAAACATGTAATGGCGGTTAGACAAGATGAAATACTGACACAGACAGAAAATAGTATGAGCAAACGTTGGGGCCCAAACTACCTAAATAGAAAAGGATAGGAAGGGCACTTACTGCAATCCCAAAAAACCCTGAAAAGCACCAACTCTACTAATTTCAAAATCACCTGAGATCACACGACCTCTACCACCTAAATTAGTTCTCTGGTGTAACAAAATCAAAACAGCAGCCACTAAAAAAACTGGAAAAAGCAAAAGTACAAACATCAGTGGCTGAACTAAACTGAGAGGGCAAAAGCCCCGGAGGGGACCCTGAAGGCCCCCACAGAAGTGCAGGACAAAATGCAAAAATCAAGCACAAAAACAAAAAGAAGAAAATGTCTTATCTGTTAGCAGGAGATGCAGACACGACACAGCAGGCTACAAGGGAAACTGGAATAAAGGATTCAGACCAGAACAATTGATCACCGGCAACCCTGATGGGAAGGTGACTCCCTTATATAAGACCAGTCAGTAACACCTGATTCCCACTCCTCACAATCTTCACTGGACAGTCCAGTACCGCTTGTAACCACCAGAGGGAGCCTCTGCTCAGAACTCATTTCAAGTCCATTCACAACAGTACCCCCCCCTTGAGGAGGGGTCACCGAACCCTCACTTGAGCAACCAGGTCGGTCAGGATGAGTTCTATGATACGCACGGATGAGTCTCCTAGCATGGATGTCCGAAGCAAACACCCAAGAATTGTCTTCCTGACCATAACCTCTCCACTTAACCAAATACTGGAGTTTCCGTCTAGAAAAACGAGAATTCAATATTTTCTCAACCACAAACTCCATATTGCCCTCAACCAGAACAGGGTCAGGAGGCAAACCAGTAGGAACCACTGGCTCAACAAACCTCTTCAACAAGGACTTGTGGAACACGTTATGGATCTTAAATGTCCCTGGAAGAAGCAAACGAAAAGAAACAGGATTAAGAATCTCCATGATCTTATAAGGTCCAATGAACCTAGGCTTAAATTTAGGAGATGCCACTCTCATAGGAATATTTCTTGAGGACAACCAGACCAAGTCCCCCACTTTAAACCGAGGACCATCAGTCCTATGCCGGTTAGCAAACCGCTGGGCCCTCTCCTGAGAGAGGGACAACCTCTCCACTACCTGGTCCCAAATCTGTTGCATACGCTCCACAACATAGTCAACACCTGGACAGACAGAAGCCTCCGTCTGTCCTGAAGAAAATCGAGGGTGAAACCCAGAATTACAGAAAAATGGAGACATCAAAGTGGCAGAGCTAGCCCTATTATTAAGAGCAAACTCAGCCAAAGGCAAAAAAGAGACCCAGTCATCCTGATCAGCAGACACAAAGCATCTTAGATAAGTCTCCAATGTCTGGTTTGTTCTCTCAGTTTGACCATTGGTCTGAGGATGAAACGCCGAGGAGAAAGACAATTGAACACCAAGTTTAGAACAAAAGGTCCTCCGAAATCTGGAAACAAACTGGACTCCTCTGTCAGACACAATGTTCTCAGGAATGCCGTGTAAACGAACCACGTGCTGAAGGAACAAAGGCACCAATTCAGAGGAGGAAGGCAACTTAGGTAATGGCACAAGATGTATCATCTTGGAAAACCTATCACAAATCACCCAGATGACGGTCATTCTCTGAGAAACAGGGAGGTCGGAAATGAAATCCATAGAGATATGGGTCCATGGTCTCTTGGGCACAGGCAATGGCATCAACAAACCACTAGAGCGAGAGCAAGGCTTGGAGCGAGAGCAAGTCCCGCAGGACTGCACAAATTCCTGACATCACGAGACAAGGTAGGCCACCAAAAGGACCGACTAACCAAGTCTCTGGTACCAAAAATTCCGGGATGCCCAGCCAACGCGGAACAATGAATCTCAGACATCACACTCTTTTTCCACTGGTCCGGGACAAACAATTTTCCAACAGGGCAGCGCTCGGGCCTATCCTCCTGACACCCCTCCAGAGCAAGTCTCAAATTGGGTGAGATGGCGGAAAGAACTACACCCTCTTTCAAAATAACAGAAGGATCAGATAACTCAGGAGAGTCCGCAAGGAAACTCCTCGAGAGGGCATCCGCCTTAACATTCTTAGTGCCAGGAAGAAAGGAAACCACAAAATTAAAACGTGTGAAAAACAAGGCCCACCTGGCCTGTCTAGGATTGAGTCGCTTGGCAGATTCCAGATAAACCAGATTCTTATGGTCCGTAAGGACCACCACCTGATGTTTGGCTCCCTCTAGCCAATGTCTCCACTCTTCAAAAGCCCACTTCATGGCCAGTAACTCCCGATTACCCACATCATAATTACGTTCAGTAGGAGAAAATTTTCGAGAGAAAAAGGCACAAGGGTTACTTTTAGAGGTCTCTGGATCTTTTTGGGACAAAACGGCACCTGCCCAATTTCAGAGGCATCAACCTCCACCTGAAATGGCAGAGAAACATCAGGCTGCCGTAGAACAGGAGCAGAAGTGAATCTCTGCTTAAGTTCCTGAAATGCAGAGACTGCCTCAGGAGGCCAATTCACCACATCAGAACCCTTTCTGGTCAAATCAGTCAATGGTTTAACAATAACCGAGAAACTACCAATAAATTTACGATAAAAATTGGCAAAACCCAAAAATCTTTCAAGAGCCTTTAATGAAGTAGGTTGGACCCAATCACAGATGGCCTGAACCTTGACGGGTCCATTTCAATAACAGATGGGGACAAAATGAATCCCAGAAATGAGATCCTCTGTACGCCAAAAAGACACTTTGATCCCTTCACATACAGAGCATTCTCTCTCAAAATCTGGAATACAGTTCGAACATGTTTCACATGAGAGTCCCAGTCATTAGAAAAAATCAAGATATCATCCAAATAAACAATCAGAAATGTATCCACAAAATCCCTGAAAATGTCATTCATGAAGGACTGGAAGATAGAAGGAGCATTAGTGAGCCCAAAGGGCATCACAAGGTACTCAAAATGCCCTCAGGGGTATTGAATGCCGTCTTCCATTCATCCCCGTGCTTAATGCGAATAAGGTTATATGCCCCCCTGAGGTCAAGCTTGGTAAACCAAGTAGCGTTTTTCACCCTGGAAAACAGGTCAGAAATCAAAGGTAACGGGTATTGATATTTTACAGTAATATTGTTCAAAAGACGATAATCAATACACGGCCTTAATGAACCATCCTTTTTGGCCACAAAGAAAAAACCGGCACCTAAGGGTGAAGAGGATGGTCTGATATGACCCTTCTCCAATGATTCCTTGATATAAGACTGCATAGCGTCATGTTCAGGTACAGACAAGTTAAAAAGGCGACCTTTAGGGAATTTACTACCAGGCACTAATTCAATAGCGCAGTCATAGCTCCTATGGGGAGGCAAGGATGCAGATTTACTTTCGCTAAACACATCAGAAAAATCAATCAAAAAGTCAGGAACATCCTGAGCCTGGGGGGAGGCAGAAAAAACAGGAGTGTTGGTATTAACACATTGGCAGCCCCAACTGGTTACAGACACAGATTTCCAATCCAAAACAGGATTATGAGACTGCAACCAAGGGAAGCCCAGTACGATAATATCATGCAGATTATACAGAACCAAAAATTTACAGCACTCCTGATGATCAGGTTCAACCCTCATTATCACCTGAGTAGAGAACTGAGGTTTATTCTCAGCCAAAGGGGTAGAATCGATCCCCAGTAGGGGAATAGACTTCTGTAGGGGTATCAAGAGAAACCCAGAACGTTTAGCAAAATCATAATCCATCAGGTTAATAGCTGCTCCAGAATCAACGAAAGCCTGAGCAGAAAATGAGGACAGAGAGCATATCAGAGTGACAGTTAATAAAAACTTAGTCTGAACACTACCCAAGACAACTGAGCGTGCAAAACGTCTTCCCTGCTTAGGGCAGACTGAAATAGCATGAGAGGCATCACCACAGTAGAAACATAACCCATTGCGCTTTCGAGACTCATGACGCTGTGCCCCAGACACCACTCTATCACACTGCATGGGTTCAGAAGCAGGTTCACAAGGCAACACCATTCCACGCATACTTCTCCGCTCACGCAAACGTCTGTCAATTTGAATCGCTAATGACATAGAATCATTGAGACCAGAGGGGACAGAGAATCCCACCATAACATCCTTTACATTATCTGACAGACCCTTCCGAAAAAGGGCCGCCAAAGCGTCGCCATTCCACTTCGTCAGGACTGCCCACCTACGGAATCTCTGACAGTTATAACTCAGCGTCATCAAGACCCTGATTTAATGCCAACAAGGCTTTTTCAGCTTGATCAGTGACATTAGGCTCATCGTACAATAACCCCAAAGCCTGAAAAAATGCATCAACATCACTCAAAACAGGATCCCCAGGTGTCAGGGAAAAAGCCCAATCCTGAGGATCGCCGCGCAGGAGAGAGATGACAATTTGAACCTGCTGCGCTGCGTTCCCTGAGGACTTAGATTTTAAGGCAAAAAACAATTTACAATTATTTTTGAAATTCTGAAACTTAGCTCGATCCCCTAAAAACAAATCTGGCATGGGAATCCTAGGTTCCACAACAGGCAACCTAGCAAGATAGGCAGCAATACTCCGAACCTCAGTGGCAAGCTGATCCACACGGCCAGACAACTGTGCAAACTCCATTGAGAGAAAAAAAAATCCTCCCCAGCACCCAGAGATACAGAGGGAAAAAATGCAACAAACAGAAAATATTTTCTGACAACTCTGACAACCTTTTTTCTTTCACAATATTTTTTCCCTTCTGTGAGTACCATACAATTTTCAATTTTTTGGGCCGGTGATACTGTTATGTTTCGGTAGCTGAGGAGTGCAGGTAAAAAAGGCAATACACCAGAGAAGTTGGAATCTATGAGATTGCAGTACCCTGACTAACCACCACAACTAGAGGCAGCCGTGGAGCGTTCCTACGTTGGTCCTAGACGCCTCGTCACAGCCTGAGAAACTAACTACACCTAAAGATAGAAAGGGAAAGCTATCTGCCCCGGAGCAGATCCCCAAAGAACATAGAAAGCCCCCAAACATGTAATGGCGGTTAGACAAGATGAAATACTGACACAGACAGAAAATAGTATGAGCAAACGTTGGGGCCCAAACTACCTAAATAGAAAAGGATAGGAAGGGCACTTACTGCAATCCCAAAAAACCCTGAAAAGCACCAACTCTACTAATTTCAAAATCACCTGAGATCACACGACCTCTACCACCTAAATTAGTTCTCTGGTGTAACAAAATCAAAACAGCAGCCACTGGAAAAACTGGAAAAAGCAAAAGTACAAACATCAGTGGCTGAACTAAACTGAGAGGGCAAAAGCCCCCGGAGGGGACCCTGAAGGCCCCCACAGAAGTGCAGGACAAAATGCAAAAATCAAGCACAAAAACAAAAAGAAGAAAATGTCTTATCTGTTAGCAGGAGATGCAGACACGACACAGCAGGCTACAAAGGAAACAGGACTCAAGGATTGAGACCAGAACAATTGATCACCGGCAACCCTGATGGGAAGGCGACTCCCTTATATAAGACCAGTCAGTAACACCTGATTCCCACTCCTCACAATCTTCACTGGACAGTCCAGTACCGCTTGTAACCACCAGAGGGAGCCTCTGCTCAGAACTCATTTCAAGTCCATTCACAACAGATTATACTCACCTAGGGGCGGTCCGGTCCGATGGGTGTCACGGTCCGGTCCGGTGCCTCCCGTCTTCTAGCAAAGACCTCATCTTCTTTGCTTCCCGTCGCAGCTCCGGCACAGGCGCACTGCTCTGCCCTGTTGAGGGCAGAGTCAAATACTGCAGTGCGCAGGCGCCTGACCTCTCTGACCTTTCCCGGCGCCTGCACACAGCAGTACTCTACTCTGCCCTCAACAGGGCAGAGCAGTGCGCCTGCGCCGGAGAGGGAAGTAAAGAAGAGGACGTCATTGCATGTAGATGGGAGGCGCCAGCCCCGGACCTGCGACACCCATCAGACCTGGACCGCACCGAACCACCCTTGGGTGAGTATAATCTAACTTGTTTTTCTTCTCTTTCAGGTTACATTGGGGGCTTATCTACAGCATTACAGAATGCTGTAGATAAGCCCCTGATGGCGGTGGCTGCAGCTTATAGTCGAAAAAAGGGGTGACAGATTCCCTTTAAGGCCAGCGATATACCGCCCCTACAAGCAAAATGTAGTATTACGTGATCCTACCTTATGCAAATTTTCTATTTAGACAGGAAGAGGACTAGAGCTCTGGTGCCACCTATTGGAAGTAGCAATGCTAAAAGTCAATCAACCCTTTAAAGAGTCTTGCCCATGACATATGATAAAAGCCAATCCAGAATCTCAATTTGCAGATACTTGTTTCGGTGTGTTTGCCCTCTTCAGTGCAAAGCATGAGATCTTATTTTTGCTGCATGAAAGGCCTCTGACTGTGATCTAAGGCAGGGGTCCCCAACCGCCGGTCCGCGGCCCACCACCGGACCGTAGCAGTTCTGATGCCGGGCCGCGGAGCCACGGCACAGAACGCTGGACCCACATGGAGCCGGCGGCTGTGGCGCTGTAGTGACAGCTACAGTCGCCGGCTCCATCATCGATACTCACCTTCCGCCGCTGCGATCCCTGTCCCGGCCGTGGCAGCTTCATCCAGCGCTGAGCAGTGACGTATACCGCTCATTAAGGGCATGAATATGGACGTGACGCCACTCCCATAGGCGTGGCATCCATATTCATGTCCTTAATGAGCGGTATTACGTCACCGCTGCGCACAGGAGGAAGCTGCCGGCGCCGACAGGGATGCAGGGACCTGCAGCGACGGAGCGAGGAGGGTAAGTATGATGGGGGGGAGGACGGGGGAGTCCAGGAGAGGGTGGGAGAGGAGCCTTGTATACAAGGGAGGGTGCGGAGCCATAGTGGGAGCGGAGCCATGTATATAGGGTGGGAGAGGAGCCATGTATATAGGGTGGGAGGGGAGCCATAGTGGGAGCGGAGCCTTGTATATAGGGTGGGAGCGGAGCCATGTATATAGGGTGGGAGAGGAGCCATAGTGGGAGCGGAGCCATGTATAAGAGGGTGGGAGCGGAGCCTTGTATACAGGGAGGGTGCAGAGCCATGTATAAGAGGGTGGGAGAGGAGCCATGTATATAGGGTGGGAGCGGAGCCATGTATAAGAGGGTGGGAGCAGAGCCATGTATACGAGGGTGGGAGCAGAGCCATAGTGGGAGCGGAGCCATGTATAAGAGGGTGGGAGCGGAGCCTTGTATACAGGGAGGGTGCAGAGTTATGTATAAGAGGGTGGGAGCAGAGCCTTGTATATAGGGTGGGAGAGGAGCCATGTATATAGGGTGGGAGCGGAGCCTTGTATATAGGGTGGGAGAGGAGCCATGTATATAGGGTGGGAGCAGAGCCTTGTATATAAGATAAGAATGATAAGAATGCACTACTACTAAACTACAACCCTGTCCATAGCTCCGCCCCCTTATGACCAAAGCCCCACCCCTGCCACACCTCCATCCCCGCCCTGCCGGGCCATGGAAGAATGGTCTTGCTTGAAGCCGGTCCCTGGTGCAAAAAAGGTTGGGGACCACTGATCTAAGGGGTAGCATTTCTCCTTGTGGAGAATGACATGCCTGATATCCCAGTGTAAGGAGACTTTTAGGCCATGCAATGCTCCTCTGGGAAATTAAATATTGACTATTCCAAAAGGAATTGGATTTAATTTAGTGCCACCTACTGGAAGTAACAATCTTAAATGTCCTTATCAACCCTTTAACGAGCCTTGCCGTATGACTTGGGATAAAAGCCAAACCAGAATCTCAATTTTCAGACACGTGTTGCAGTGTGTTTGCCCTCGTCAGTCAGTGCAAAGCATATGATCTGATTTGGCTGTATGAGAGGCCTTTGACTGGGGTCTAAAGCCCGGGTCTCACATAGCGATACACCAGCGATCCTGACAACGATCAGGATCGCTGGTGTATCGCTACATGATCGCTGCTGAGCTGCCACACAGGCAGCTCAGGGCAGCGATCAGCACAGGGACACTGCGGGTAACATCGCTTAGTTACCTGCAGTGTACCTTGGATACCAGCGCCCTGATGCAGGGAGCTGGTAACCAAGGTACACGTCGGGTTTCCAGGCGCTGCGCGGTGCCTGGAAACCCGACGTGTACCTTGGTTACCAGCTCCCTGCATCAGGGCGCTGGTATCCAAGGTACACAGCGGGTTTCCAGGCACAGCCCCGCGCCTGGCAACCCGCTGTGTACCTTGGTTACCAGCGGATCGCTGGTCTCCCGCCTGTCACACGCAGCGATGCGTGCCTGTCAGCGGGAGACCAGCGATCAAAAAAATGTCCTGACATTTCTGACACGACCAGCGATTCACAGCAGGGGCCTGATCGCTGGTACGTGTCAGAAATAGCGAGATCGCTGCTGAGATCGCTGTTTAGCAGCGATCTCGGTAGCGATCTCGCTATGTGAGACGGGCCCTTAAGTAGTAACATCCCTTCTTAATCATATACATTTGCTACAATCAGGACCTTCATCACCTGGAAGTCTCATATCTTTATAGGCTCCAGATAAGGCGAGCTTATATCCCCAGGATGTGCTCTAATTGCCCATGGGCCCTCTTTTCGGATACTGACTCATTTTCCAATTAAAAGTATCTAAGCATTTCCTTCGGGAGCTTTCATGCCCCAATGATTCTTCAAGATGTCTATAAGACACCACAGAACCCTCTCCTGGGTATTTCTTTATCATTTCTTCTGAAAGGTCGCTGGGGGAATTTCGACTAGTTTATTGCTTAGGTGATATTGCCGTTTGGTTTAATCCTTTATACTTCATAGAGTTTAGCTTATAATTATGATAGGTGATAAATGTATAATCGCTGAGGGGGCAACCAATGGGACCCCTGACGATCCTAAAAACGTGAGTTTCTTAAGAGTCCTGTGTGAAGGAGCAGAACTGAGCATGTGCGACCATCACTCCTGTAGACAGTGATCTGAGCAGTGGTCACACTTGCTCACTAAAGCTCATTTCACGGAGGGACATTCTTGGGATCACTGGGGGTCTCAGTAGACAGAGCCCCAGAGGTCACACACTAATCATATATGCTGTGGATTGGGGATAAATGTTGTTTATGGGACGTCCCCTTTAGTTTCTAGCAGTATATGCTTTTCCATATGTGTCAGATAAAGAGAAATCTCACTCCAAAATTTATTGACATTTGATATTGAGGTGTCAGAGGATGATTTTGAGGGATGCCCATATACTGGGACCCTTCAATAACTGGCAAAATAAAAAACAGTGGAAGCATCATCATGGCTGGACATTTACTTCACTGCTTCTTTTTTATCTTGTTTTTTTAAGATGGGGGTACAACAAATGGAGTTTGGGATATTCTAAAATCTGGAAAGGTCTGGGATCTCTTGAACTTTTTTGCAAGAGGTCCTTTCTCTTTTCAGCATTATTGAAAGATTCTATTTATTCGATATTAATTTATCAACATTTTTCTCTCTGAGTATTTTTAGATTTAATGATCTCAGTGCAGAGAAATCAAGCTTTGAAGTGACAAGCAAATTACCATGGACTCGGATACATAAACATGCCCCCTATGCACTTCCATACAAATTTGCATATGGTTTTAAAGCTTGATTTTCAGTGCTGACACATCAGATTACTACAAGACAGATTTAATTTTAATTATTGTTCTAGGACCGTGTTAATGACTGACCTGAGTTGGAGTAGTGATATTGCAACCACTAGGGGCTGCACCAGCAGGTAGCGTCATCAGGATACAGCCAGAGGTCCATACACGGAGCAGGAGGAATCATAGTCAGGATAAAGCCAGAGTTCAGTACACAAAGCTGCAGTATAGTTGGGAGGATAAGCAGGAATCATAGTCAGGACATAGCCATAGGTTGGTGCACGTAGCAGCAGTATAGTTGGGAGAGTAAACAGGTAACATAGTCAGAATATAGACAGAGGTTGGTACACGAAGCAGCAGTGTAATTGGAAGGATAAACAGTTAACGTAATCAGGATATAGCCAGAGGTCGGTACATGGAGCAGCAATATAGCTGGGAGGATAAGCAGGTAACATAGTCAGGATATAGCCAGAGGTCGCTACACAGAGCAGCATTATAGTTAGGAGGATAAGCAGGAATCGTAGTCAGGATATAGCCAAAGGTCGGTACATACAGCAGCAGTGTATTTGCAAGGATAAGCCGGAATTTTAGTCAGGACATAGCCAGAGGTCGGTACATGGAGCAGCAGTGTAGTTGGGAGGATAAACAGGTAATGTGATCAGGATATAGACAGAGGTCGGTAAATGGAGCAGCAGTGTTGTTGGAAGGATAAACAAGTAACGTAGTCAGGACATAGCCAGAGGTTGCTACATGTGTGTAGCCCTGGTGTTAGGCACACGCAGTACCCTGGAGAGTGTGTGGCGAGACAGCAGTTTAATGCTAAATATTCATTCACTCAACATATACTAGACACACCCTTAGGGTAGTGGAGTTTACTCTTGAGGAGTGGTCAAGGCGTATGTGTTAGAGTGATTTAGTGAGTCTAGTTCCTGTCTTCGGACAGAGAAGACGTCTGGAGTTTAGTTCCTGACTTCAGAGAGAGAAGACGTCTGGAGGGAGGAAGCAGTCCAGATTGCTCTATCATCAGTTCGGAAAGTGGAGTCTAGTATAGGTGCTTTAATTCACCTTAGCCTAGTCAGAGCTGTACCTCATCAGCATACACTGGAAGGAAAGAAGAAGTTTAGTGCAGAAAGTCTTCAGTATCCTGTCTAAAGGACGGTATAAGGTTCAGAGACGTGCTCCTGCCTATTGATAACTGAGCATCTGTAACTAACTTTGAAGTGAAGGAAAAGAAAGAAGTGACTGCTCGACCCTTGGCTAGTGTGAGTGCTTATGTTACCAGCGAGGACAAGGCGAAAGGCACAGTGGTTTATTGGAATAGTGCTTACGGATTGAAGAAGTCCTGCACATTGCTACCGGTCACTGGGGACCGAAGGATCACTACTGTTTCAAGCATAGTGATAAGAAAACCAGGAATTTACCGGACCTTAGGTCGCGGCAAACAAGCCCCTTATAGTCAGTACGTAACTGGGGTCAGGGGGAGTGAAGACTTTGAATCAGTGCACGATAAGATAAGAATTCAGCTCCCTCGCAGGAAGGCTCCTAAACAAAGCTGACTGGGCGGTACAGCTATAGATTAGCTGGAGATATTGAGGGAACTACGCTTCAGGCTGGTTGTACTCATTGTATTGGAAGTAAAGGAGGCCCCTAACTTGTCCAGCTGCTGTCTCAAGATACACTCTCCTTGGATCAGCCTCCCTGGGACCTGCCTGAACATCTTACAAGTAAAGGTATGGAAAGACGCTGACCGTGTGAGACTGTGTTATTTACCTGCACCCGACTTCACTAACTTCATAGACCTGAGGGAAGAGTCCCACCTGTAGGGGACCCGACATCTAGCTGCATCACCATCCCCTCAGAGATCTACAGCAGCGCTGGTACTAATTACCAGAATACTACAGGTGGCGTCACGAACTGTATATAAACCTATCCCCTGTAAATACGTCCCCAACATACGCCAGACCGCCAGGGCCACAGACCGAGCCACAGCTACCTGTGACAATCCCCATAGACTTCTACGGGCTCGGCTCTGAGTACCCCATTGCCCTGGTAACCCACAATTGTGGTGGCGGGTCGACACAACTTTGGCGTCACGAACAGGATGCGAAACTCGCAGAATTGCGAGCCCTATGTGCCTAAGGAATTGTTTTTGTGAAAAAGGACTGTTTGCACTTTTGGCGCCAAAATCGCCATTTTTGTCGCCATATTCGCGCCCTCAGGCGCTGGAGAAGAAGGTGGGCGTACCTTCGTGGGCGTGTACCCCCCAGTGGCGCGAAGAAAATGCCTGCCCTCTCAAAGTGCTATTACAACATGCGATCCTGCCCTACAGCAAAGGAGGTCCGCCTCCTCTTCACCTTCCCTGCGAGGAGGAGGAGACACAAACCCCACCTCCACGGAAGAGACCGGATGTCTCCGCAGAAAGAAGAAAGAATCTTCTGGAACATCATGGAAGCAGGACGTGTGCAGCCGAGCAGGGAAGCGGAGGAAGGCAGGCCCCGTGCCCCAGCCAAGCTGCCACCAGCACCGGAGTTATCCGTGGTCCTGCACCTGCAGCAGGCGTTGCTAGAGATTCGAGAAGAAAATGCACGCCTGAAGAAGATGGTCCAGCACCAACCTGGATTTGAAGAGATCGAGAGACGCCGGCGTACCCTGGAGCAGCGGAGGCTGTGGGACACGGTGATCTCTCCCCTCAACGACCCCCCACGATTCCAGATACCGAAGAGTCTGCTGCCCAAGGCGAAGGAGCAACCGGAGGCTGCCCCCGAAAGTACCGATCCCGATCCCACCGGTGAAACGGTGGAAGCGAAGGAGGTTGAGGAGGTACAGCCAATCCCGGAACGCCCGCCCGGCCAAGAGGCCGCAGCAGATGATCGGTCCCCGGCAGGGACACCGGAGGGGTCCTGTCCGTCACTACCAGATGTGGACTGGGACGAAATGGCGCGCCTGGATGACGTCGCCTATACCGCCCAGTGGGAACAGGAATGGCAGAGTCGTGAGGAGAAGAAGAAACGCCAGCAGGAGGAAGAGCGGGAAACTCAGCGGAACCGTCAGCGACAATATGCAGAGCTGATCGCGGACAAAGAGAGTGTCCGGAGAGATAAAGGTACCCTGAGGGAACCGCGGCGGCAGGGGTGTGTGACTGAGTTCCAGCTCCGGAAGGGCTGGGGCTTTATCCGTGAACCAGGCCTCTACCCAGGGGTCTTTGTCAGTCGGCGTGACGTAGAATCTCACCTACCGCAAGGCCATCCGGGAGGGACTTAGTAAATGGAGACCTCGTCACATATACACGGCATTGGGGGATGAAGGGATGGTATGCCCTTAACGTCGCCATCGTCCGTGACCCCGTCCCAGACGCAGGTAACGTCACCACTACCGCAGCGTCCCCGTCTCTAGATCAAGCAGTAACGGCCGTGCCCCAGCATCGCCCCCTGCAAATTCATCGCAACTAGCGACCCAGAGTTCATCGCAAAAGAAAGTTATATCTTCATCGCAACATGCGACCCAGTCTCAATCGCAATCCATGACACGGTCCATATCGTTAACTGTGATTGAAACGCAATCGGTGTCACGTGAGGAGAATGTACCTGTTGCGCCCCTAGAGGTTCGCACAAGAACTGTGGCGACTCAGACCCTAATCGCAGCGCATGATTTGCTAGTCCTGGGATCTAGGGCCCATTGCATTGTTCCAGCCCCCGGGGTGGAAAATGTATTGGAAAGTGTATTATTTGAAAATGAATAGATAGAAAAGGAGAATCGGTGAGATCCATATCGGGTCTACCATAAGTAGAAAGTTTGAAAATGTTTTATAAGTTTTTGCACAAGTTGAAAAGTACAACGTATATGATGCATATATATTTTGCTAACCGTAGAATGCCCGGCTGGGTAAACAGTAACCAGAAAAAGTTTTGCACTTTAGTATAATAATGTGATATTATATTTATGTCTTTGGTTTTACATTGGACTTTGAGGTTGAGGACTGTGCCAACCCAGAACTTATTTGTACATAGTTGCGCTTCGGTGCCTTATTTTGGTTTTACATAAACCAGCACAACTACCTCTGAATACAAAAACCCGTGTGGTGTGGCACTGAGTGAGGTCTGCAATCGGATGTCCTGCAGCCACCCAGGACCTACGTTGAAGGTTTGGTGCGGGTCCTTCACAAGTATATTGTATATTTATTGAATGCTATTTAATACTTTTTGTATTTCTATAATGTTTGCAACGTTCAAGATATCCTCACCTCCCGGATGGGACGAACCAATGTTAATTGTTTAATGTTTTCATGCATAAACAAAATGTCTCTTTTGTATTTTACAGCCGGGAGTGCTGTCTTTTACCATGGGGGAATGTGTAGCCCTGGTGTTAGGCACACGCAGTACCTGGAGAGTGTGTGGCGAGACAGCAGTTTAATGCTAAATATTCATTCACTCAACATATACTAGACACACCCTTAGGGTAGTGGAGTTTACTCTTGAGGGAGTGGTCAAGGCGTATGTGTTAGAGTGATTTAGTGAGTCTAGTTCCTGTCTTCGGACAGAGAAGACGTCTGGAGTTTAGTTCCTGACTTCAGAGAGAGAAGACGTCTGGAGGGAGGAAGCAGTCCAGATTGCTCTATCATCAGTTCGGAAAGTGGAGTCTAGTATAGGTGCTTTAATTCACCTTAGCCTAGTCAGAGCTGTACCTCATCAGCATACACTGGAAGGAAAGAAGAAGTTTAGTGCAGAAAGTCTTCAGTATCCTGTCTAAAGGACGGTATAAGGTTCAGAGACGTGCTCCTGCCTATTGATAACTGAGCATCTGTAACTAACTTTGAAGTGAAGGAAAAGAAAGAAGTGACTGCTCGACCCTTGGCTAGTGTGAGTGCTTATGTTACCAGCGAGGACAAGGCGAAAGGCACAGTGGTTTATTGGAATAGTGCTTACGGATTGAAGAAGTCCTGCACATTGCTACCGGTCACTGGGGACCGAAGGATCACTACTGTTTCAAGCATAGTGATAAGAAAACCAGGAATTTACCGGACCTTAGGTCGCGGCAAACAAGCCCCTTATAGTCAGTACGTAACTGGGGTCAGGGGGAGTGAAGACTTTGAATCAGTGCACGATAAGATAAGAATTCAGCTCCCTCGCAGGAAGGCTCCTAACACAAAGCTGACTGGGCGGTACAGCTATAGATTAGCTGGAGATATTGAGGGAACTACGCTTCAGGCTGGTTGTACTCATTGTATTGGAAGTAAAGGAGGCCCCTAACTTGTCCAGCTGCTGTCTCAAGATACACTCTCCTTGGATCAGCCTCCCTGGGACCTGCCTGAACATCTTACAAGTAAAGGTATGGAAAGACGCTGACCGTGTGAGACTGTGTTATTTACCTGCACCCGACTTCACTAACTTCATAGACCTGAGGGAAGAGTCCCACCTGTAGGGGACCCGACATCTAGCTGCATCACCATCCCCTCAGAGATCTACAGCAGCGCTGGTACTAATTACCAGAATACTACAGGTGGCGTCACGAACTGTATATAAACCTATCCCCTGTAAATACGTCCCCAACATACGCCAGACCGCCAGGGCCACAGACCGAGCCACAGCTACCTGTGACAACCCCCATAGACTTCTACGGGCTCGGCTCTGAGTACCCCATTGCCCTGGTAACCCACAATTGTGGTGGCGGGTCGACACACATGTAGCAGCAGTGTAGTTGGGAGGATAAACAGGTAACATAGTCAGGATACAGACAGAGGTAGGTAAACGGAGGAGAAGTATAGTTGGAAGGATAAACAGGTAACGTAGTCAGGATATAGCCAGAAGTCGGTACGTGGAACAGCAGTATAGCTGGGAGGATAAACCGGTAACGTAGTCAGGATATAGACAGAGTTCGATAAATGGAGCAGCAGTGTAGTTGGAAGGATAAACAGATAACGTAGTCAGGATATAGCCAGAGGTCAGTACACGAAGCAGCAGTATAGCTGGGAGGATAAACAGGTAACATAGTCAGGATATAGACAGAGCTCGGTAAATGGAGCAGCAGTGTAGTTGGAAGAATAAACAGTTAATGTAATCAGTGTATAGCCAGAGGTCGGTACATGGAGCAGCAATATAGCTGGGTGGATAAGCAGGTAACATAGTAAGTATATAGCCAGAGGTCGGTACACGGTGCAGCAGTATTGTTGGGAGGATAAGCAGGTATCATAGTCACTATATAGCCAATGTTATGTTCTGCTACAAGCACTAAGGAAAGAAAGGGATATCTGTCCCTACGATAGAACTAAGCTTGATCCCTACGATGTAACGGGGAACCTGATCCTGCGATCAGACCCGCTAAAGTCCTCAGCTAGTCTGTACGAAGACCTATAGATGCGAGGGAGTGATCCCTACAAGAAGTAGGGACTGGGAGAAAAGATGGACACCTCCTAACAGAAGTTGTAGCAGTAAAAAGAAAAACAAACAACATAGAACATAGAGGTCAAAAGACCAGGCAAAACTAATATAGAAAGGTAACAAAGCACCCGGCTAGCTTAAGAGTAGAAATTACAATGAAGTCCAGCAAAGCCAGAAGGGCAGAGCAGGATTAAATAGGCAACAAAGGTCATGTGACCAGCAAGATAGAAAAAACCTAACAGGAGAGTTCTAACAGTACCCTCCCTTCTAAGAGGATCCTCCGGATCCCCTAGGCCCAGGCCTACCCGGAAACCTCTTGTGAAACGCTCTGACAAGTTTGGACACAGAAACATCATCCGCCCTCACCCATGAGTTATCCTCGGGTCCAAAACCCTTCCAAACGACGAGATACTGCAAACTCCCTCTATACCGTCTAGAATTTAGGATGCGGGAAATTTCATATTCCCGTCCTCCACCACCGGGGGAACAGTGGCAGAGGCGTCTCCATCCGACACATCAGCTCTTTTCTACAGAGAAACATGAAACACCGGATTAATCTTCCAGGAGGTAGGAACCTGCAACCTAACAGCAGATTGGTTAACAACCTGAAGCACCTTAAAGGACCCTACAAACTTGGGACCCAATTTTTTAGAAGGAATCCTCAACCTCAGATTCTTAGAGGATAAC
Source organism: Oophaga sylvatica (assembly GCA_033576555.1). Taxonomy (NCBI): domain Eukaryota; kingdom Metazoa; phylum Chordata; class Amphibia; order Anura; family Dendrobatidae; genus Oophaga; species Oophaga sylvatica. Next base: position 372,406,675 of record JARQOD010000001.1, on the reverse strand, counting down.
CAAACCATGTCACCAATAGCAAACAAAACCTCTTGCCGTTTCCTATCAAAGTACCTTTTAGATTTTCTGTTAGCCTCCTGAAGATTACCACGCACATCCGTCCAAACTCTCTCCAAATCACCAGAAAAATTCTCCTCTTCAGGCACGGCCGATACCAATTTGGAGAATGACCCAAACGACGGATGTCTCCCAGTACAACAAAAAAAAGGCGAACAACCAGCAGAAGAGGATGTATGGTTGTTAAGAGCAAATTCAGCAAGTGGCAGAAACTCAGACCACCCCTCTTGATTGTCTGCCACAAAACAACGCAAGAACTGCTCAACATCCTGATTTTTCCTTTCTGTCTGGCCATTAGACTCAGGATGATATCCGGATGAAAATGACAAATGAACTCCCAACCTGTCACAAAAGGCGCGCCAAAAACGAGCCATGAACTGAGGTCCCCTATAAGAAACAATGTCAGTAGGAACGCCATGTAGTCTGACAATTTCCTTGACAAAGGCCTTAGCGAGAGTCTTAGCACAGGGCAGTTTGATGAAAGGAACCAAGTGACACATCTTGCTAAAACGGTCCACGACCACCCAGATGACAGTGAAACCCTCAGAGGGGGGAAGGTCAGTAATAAAGTCCATAGCTGTCACGCTGTCTAATGATATGACTACAATGTCAGTAAACTATTTATACAGGAACCACACTCTATACAACATATAGTTTAGCAACATAAGAATGTAAGTATAAAATAGATTTACCTGACACAATATCAGCAGAACTTAGGGTTAATCTTGAGGACTAGATGTGCAGAGACGATATCAGTTGAACTCAGGGTTAATCTTGAGGACTTGATGAGCTGTAACAGGAAAGAGGAGGACCGGGGTCTAACCTGACCCTACACTGGGGTCCTAACTAATCCCTTACCTTGGAGGTACTGATAATGGTTCAGAGGTCCAAGTCTCCAGCCTAACCCTGTCTCCTATCAGACCCTGAACCCTGTAATCAGTCCTAAGAAGGATCCTGATTACCACCAAAGGGATATGGGCTGATCTCAGCTAAATACACAGATTAGACATATAAGACAGACAGGATAGCACTCTCTTGCATACACACTCAAACACCGAAGGAACATAAATGGTCTGGGAAATAAACTCTAAGCAAGTTAGCTTAAAACAACTAAGGAGCTCTCAACTAGAGTCTATACAGATTCATTCCTATCTGTGGTCTGCATGAAGTGTTTCACTGGCAACTCCCAAAGCAGACAACCAGAAACTTAAAGGAAACCAATCAACAAATAATCAATTGCAGCCGGGAGAAACTGCACCCTGTCCCAGCACCGAGCACAGACAGAATTAACTCCCTAGCTGCCAAACACAAAGAAACAGCAACTCAGCTGTGAGAAGTCAAAATGTGCAACCGCGACGATCTTCGTGGCAATGCACACATGACAGTACCCCCCCTTCTACGAGGGGCCTCCGGACCCTCAGGGCCAGGCCTGCCCGGGTGAGTTCTGTGGAAGGTCCGAACCAAACGATCTGCGTTAACATCAGACGCAGGGACCCACGTCCTCTCCTCCGGACCATACCCCTTCCAATGCACCAAGTACTGAAGGGACCGGCGATTCAGGCGAGAGTCAATGATTTTTGATACTTGAAATTCCAAGTTACCATTGACCAACACTGGAGGAGGAGGTAGAGGTGACGGTATGACTGGTGCCACATACCTTTTAAGTAATGACTTGTGGAACACATTATGAATTTTAAAAGTAGAAGGGAGTTCCAGACGAAATGCCACAGGATTAATTATGGAACTGATCCTGTACGGCCCGATGAATCTGGGACCCAGTTTCCAGGAGGGCACTTTAAGTTTTATATTCCTGGTAGACAACCATACCAGATCGTTCACATTCAGATCTGGACCAGAAACTCTCCTCCTATCAGCCATACGTTTGTAACGGTTCCCCATCGTACTCAAATTATTCAATACACCTCGCCACACAGAAGCAAGTGACGACGAGAAACGCTCCTCCTCAGGAACCCCAGAAGGACCCCCCCCATTGAAAGTACAAAACTGGGGATGAAAACCATATGCCCCAAAAAACGGGGACTTACCAGTGGACTCGCTCCGCCTGTTGTTAAGAGCGAACTCTGCCAGAGGCAAGAAAGATGACCAGTCCTCCTGGTTCTCCGAGACAAAACACCGGAGATATGTCTCTAAACTCTGATTCAGATGCTCTGTCTGACCATTGGTCTGTGGATGAAAAGCCGAGGAAAACGACAATTGCATCCCCCGACGTAAACAAAATGCCCTCCAAAATTTGGACACAAACTGAGACCCCCTATCTGACACCACATCAGAAGGCAACCCATGAAGTCTCACGATCTCCCTAATGAACACCTGCGCCAGAGTTTTAGCATTAGGGAGTGCAGGAAGAGCAACGAAATGTGCCATCTTACTGAACCTGTCAACAACCACCAGTATGACAGTATTCCCTGACGACGGAGGAAGGTCCGTAATGAAGTCCATAGATAAATGAGTCCATGGACGCTCCGGAAGTTTCAAGGGTAAAAGGGTCCCAGATGGACGGGTATGAGGAGTTTTAGAGCGAGCACAAACCCCACAGGACGCGACAAAAGTTATAACATCTTTATTAGCGTTAGGCCACCAAAATCGGCGAGAAAGGAGATCTAAAGTAGCCTTACTCCCTGGATGTCCTGCTAAAGCAGAATTATGATGTGCCTCAATAACCTTTTGTCTCAACTGATTCGGGACAAACAGTCTCCCTGGAGGTCCTGCAGGGGCGTCCCCCTGAGCCTCTAACACCTCCTCCTCAAGCTCAGAACATACAGCCGACACTACCACCCCCTCCTGAAGGATAGGAATCGGGTCATCCGTTTTCCCGGCCCCTGGGAAACTGCGAGACAAAGCATCAGCCTTTACATTCTTAGACCCCGGACGATAAGTGACGATAAAATTAAACCTGGTAAAAAACAACGACCATCGAGCTTGTCTGGAATTCAGACGCTTAGCGGATTCTAAATACAGCAGGTTCTTGTGATCAGTAATAACGGTGACCGGGTGGACTGCCCCCTCCAAAAAGTGACGCCATTCTTCAAAAGCCAATTTAATGGCCAAAAGTTCCCTATTGCCGATATCATAATTCCTTTCGGCGGACGACAATTTCTTAGAAAAGAAAGCGCACGGATGCCATTTACCAGGGGACGGACCCTGGGACAATATAGCACCCACCCCTACGTCAGACGCGTCCACCTCCACAATGAACGGCTGAGATACATCTGGTTGGATGAGAACGGGTGCCGAAGCAAAACATCTCTTTAAAGAGGAAAAGGCTTGGCAAGCTTTGTCCGACCACCTAGAAAAATCCGTCCCTTTTCTCGTCATGTCCGTGAGAGGTTTGACGACAGACGAGAAATTACAAATAAATTTCCGGTAGTAATTAGCAAACCCCAAAAAACGCTGCAGAGCCTTAAGATCCCCTGGCTGATCCCATTCAAGCACTGCTCTCACCTTTTCAGGGTCCATACGGAAACCGGAGGCTGACACCAAAAAACCCAAAAACTGAAGTTCCTGTACGGCAAAAACACACTTCTCCAGTTTGGCGTATAGTTTATTGTCTCGCAAGATCTGCAACACCTGTCTCACATGCTCCTGGTGAGACACAAGATCTGGCGAGTAAATTAAAATGTCATCCAAATATACGACCACAAACACCCCCACAAGGTGACGAAAAATGTCATTAACAAAATGTTGGAATACTGCTGGTGCAGTAGTCAGACCAAAAGGCATAACCAGGTTTTCATAATGTCCCTCCGGCGTGTTAAACGCCGTTTTCCACTCATCCCCCTCTTTTATTCTAATCAGATTATACGCCCCCCTGAGATCCAATTTAGAGAACCATTTGGCGCCAACAATTTGATTGAAGAGATCAGGAATAAGAGGGAGTGGATACGGATCTCGAACAGTAATCCGATTAAGTTCGCGGAAATCCAAGCAAGGGCGTAGGCCTCCATCTTTTTTCTTCACAAAGAAGAACCCTGCGGCTACAGGGAAGATGAAGGTCTAATATGCCCTTTGGTCAGACTTTCGGAAATATAATCTTTCATAGCCTGTCTTTCAGGACCAGAAAGATTATACAACCTAGCTTTAGGTAACTTAGCATCAGGAAGAAGATTAATAGAGCAGTCATACACACGATGAGGAGGCAACTCCCGACACCCCTCCTCAGAAAAAACATCCCCAAAATCCTCCAAAAAAGGAGGCAATGTACTAGGTACGACCGCACTGATGACTGTGTTCATGCAGTTGCTTTTGCAAAACTCACCCCATTGGCTTATCTCTCTGGACTGCCAATTAATTACAGGGTTATGTTTAACCAGCCAAGGAAGTCCCAACACAATGGGAGTAGGTAGACCCTCCAACACATAACAAGATAATTGTTCCCTATGTATTGCCCCTACCCGAAGGTCAATGTTATGAACCTCATGAACAAAGCTACCTTGGCCGAGAGGCCTGGCGTCAATGGAAAAAATAGGGATCGGTTTGACCAATACACTCAGATGCATACCTTGAGCCTGAGCAAACTGAGCGTCAACCAGATTGGCGCCGGAACCACTATCCAGAAGAACAACAATCTCTTCACTCTAGTACCAAACACCACCTCCACTGGTACAAGGAACTGAGAAGAACCGGCGGATGAAATACATACTCCCAGGTTGTCATCCACCACACAACCTGGGATTAGCAGTTTTCCGGCGACTTTTTACTTAACAAGACACGGGATGGACATTCTCCAACAAAATGTCCCTCTTTCCCGCAGAAAAAACACCTTCTAGTCCTGCGGCGTGCCACCAATCCCCTACTACGAAAAGATGTCCCTCCCAACTGCATAGGCTCATCCGAACAGACAAGGGGAACCTCAACATAAGGGACTTTAGTAGTAGGTGGAGTAACAACAGGGAGTGGAGTTACCTCACCCCTCTCCCGAAGCCGTCTATCAGTACGGATAGCTAGGGCCATAGCAGCCTCCAGAGAAGGAGGAGACTCATACTGAGCCAAAACGTCTTTTAATTTGTCAGAAAGCCCATGACAAAACTGGCTCCTAAGAGCTGGGTCATTCCACTGAGTATCCGTGGCCCATCTACGAAACTCAGAAGCAAATTCCTCCGCAGGACGATCTCCCTGCTGTATCTTACGTAATTTAGTCTCAGCAAGAGAGACCCGATCTGGGTCATCATATACCAATCCCAGAGCAGTAAAAAATTGATCTACAGACTGTAGAGCCGGGGATCCCGGAGGAAGGGAAAATGCCCAGGATTGAGGGTCCCCTTGAAGAAGTGAGATAACAATTCCCACTCTCTGCTCATCACTCCCTGATGATCGCGGCCGAAGCCGAAAATATAATTTACATGCCTCCCGGAAGGTAAAAAATTTGTCTTGCCCACCAGTGAACCTATCTGGAAGAGCCACCTTAGGTTCAACTCTGGTTTGCTCCAGGGGAGACAAAACTTTGGACTTAATGTCCGTCAGCTCCATGGATAATCCCTGCAACTGCAGAGCCAGCTGGGCTACTGGATCCATGGTAACTAGAGATAATTTTTTATGGCCAGTGAAAATGTCACGCTGTCTAATGATATGACTACAATGTCAGTAAACTATTTATACAGGAACCACACTCTATACAACATATAGTTTAGCAACATAAGAATGTAAGTATAAAATAGATTTACCTGACACAATATCAGCAGAACTTAGGGTTAATCTTGAGGACTAGATGTGCAGAGACGATATCAGTTGAACTCAGGGTTAATCTTGAGGACTTGATGAGCTGTAACAGGAAAGAGGAGGACCGGGGTCTAACCTGACCCTACACTGGGGTCCTAACTAATCCCTTACCTTGGAGGTACTGATAATGGTTCAGAGGTCCAAGTCTCCAGCCTAACCCTGTCTCCTATCAGACCCTGAACCCTGTAATCAGTCCTAAGAAGGATCCTGATTACCACCAAAGGGATATGGGCTGATCTCAGCTAAATACACAGATTAGACATATAAGACAGACAGGATAGCACTCTCTTGCATACACACTCAAACACCGAAGGAACATAAATGGTCTGGGAAATAAACTCTAAGCAAGTTAAGCTTAAAACAACTAAGGAGCTCTCAACTAGAGTCTATACAGATTCATTCCTATCTGTGGTCTGCATGAAGTGTTTCACTGGCAACTCCCAAAGCAGACAACCAGAAACTTAAAGGAAACCAATCAACAAATAATCAATTGCAGCCGGGAGAAACTGCACCCAGTCCCAGCACCGAGCACAGACAGAATTAACTCCCTAGCTGCCAAACACAAAGAAACAGCAACTCAGCTGTGAGAAGTCAAAATGTGCAACCGCGACGATCTTCGTGGCAATGCACACATGACAATAGCCAAATGTGTCTAAGGAGCACTAGGAACCTCCAGAGGGCAAAGCAACCCCGCAGCAGGAGTATGTGAAGACTTAGATCTAGCACACACAGTACATTGACACTTAATGACTTCCTTCTCCCATCCAGGCCACCAAAAACTGCGACCCACAAGTCTCTTGGTCTCAGAGATTCCAGGATGACCTGCCAACCGAGACTCATGACACTCAACAAACAAATCTCTCCTAAAGGTCCCAGGCACAAACAACCTCCCATGGGGAGTGTTAGATGGGGCATTCTCCTGTGCTTTAAGAATCTCATCTTCCAACACAGAGTCCAAAGCAGCAATCACAACCCCTTCTTGTAAAATGTTCTCCTCCTCCTCAGCACCAACCATGGGAGAAAAGCTGCGAGACAAAGCATCGGCTTTCACATTCTTAGTACCTGGGATGTAAGTAATGGAAAAATTAAACCGCGAGAAAAACAGTGCCCACCTAGCCTGACGGGCATTCAAGCGTTTGGCAGCATCAAGATAGATCAGATTTTTATGATCAGTGAAAACCTGAACGGGAAATTCAGCACCTTCCAAGAAATGCCGCCAGTGTTCAAATGCGAGTTTAATGGCCAACAATTCCCGATTACCAATATCATAATTCAGTTCAGTCTCATAAAATTTTTTTGAAAAAAAGGCACAAGGATGTACTCCATCCGTGTTTTCCTGAGACAACACCGCGCCGACCCCCACAGAAGAAGCATCAACCTCAACCAAAAACGGTTTAGTCACATCAGGCTGCATAAGGATGAGAGCAGAGCTGAACCTCTCCTTTAAAAACACAAAAGCTTCAATGGCCTCAGTAGTCCACTGAACCGCATTAGCACCTTTCCTGGTGAGATCGGTCAGTGGTTTGACAATAATAGAAAAATTTTTAATGAATTTTCTATAATAATTGGCGAAACCCAAAAACCTCTGAAACGATTTCAAACCAATAGGCCTAGGCCATTCCTGCACAGCTTGAACTTTCACCGGGTCCATCTCAAAACCTTCGCTGGAGATAATGTAGCCCAAAAAACTAATTCTCTGTACAGCGAATTCACATTTCTCCAGCTTAGCAAAAAGCGAATTGTCACTCAATAACTGTAATACCTCACGAACGCTCCGCCAATGAGACTCCAGATCCAGCGAATAAATCAAAATGTCATCCAAATACACAACCACATTTTTGCCGATCAAAGGTCTAAGGATGTTGTGAGGAACTAAGCCGACCGCCACACGGTAGCCCGGGTATCACAGCTTCTGATACCACCGCCGCTACCAAATGTGACGGACGATCCCTTTCCTCCCACGTCACCAATGGGACGTAACTCCACAGGTACAGCTCTCCGGCGCCCCCTTTGTCTCTCAGGTCAGTAAGGGAACTACACCTAGAGCAAATGGCCGCCAGGGAGGTTGTCCTGTTACCCACTGGGTATTCTAAGATTCATGATCAGAGTAAAAGCATCAGCCCAAGATTAATTTTATGGTTTAATTTGCCTTAAGGGCGCACTAGATAATTACAGAAATATACAGTAAAGCTATACAACGTAATTACAATGGATTTGCAGTCAGAGAAACAATACAACGATAATGTACAAGGCTAAAAGGTATAAGCTATAGATCAATATTACCGGGTTGTATGGTCATGGGGAGGCATGGAGCTCTGCGTTCCCCAGGTGAAAGTCTTCAGTTGCTGGACAGTCCCCAATGCATGTGCTGCGCCTCCATTTGGCAAGTCTGTCCCTTGAGCTTCTGTGTGTGTAAAGGAAAAAACACAGGGGTACCTGGCTACAGCTCTTAACCCTGCTAGGCCCCTCCCCTTTTGCTTTGAAGCCCGCATATTAACTGGCCTGCAATTCATATGGAGCAGGAAACAATGGCTTGAGCTTGAGCTATTTACCATACGACTGACCATCTTATTCAGATCCTGGCCTAAACCAATTAGCATGTAAAGGCCTATTGATTCATAGTGGACATCAAAGCTGGTCGTACTGAATATGCTAATAGGCCCTGTGTAGTTAAAAGTCTGTGGCTGTGTGAACTGACAAAATGGAGGCTGGTACAGGCCCTATACAAAATGGTGGCGGTCCCGACCTCACACCTCCCTGCTTTTGAGGGCGCTAGGGGGTATCACATTCTTGTGTTCCCCCATGCGCCCTACCGCACCCTCTCCTTGCCGGGACAACCCATCAGCGTTACCATGGTCACTGCCTCTTTTGTGGCGAATGGTGAAGTGGTACTGTTGGAGAGCGAGGCTCCAGCGTAGCAACCTCCCATTCGTCCCAGAGACCGTGTGTAACCAGCTGAGGGGGTTGTGGTCTGTTTCCACGGTGAATTGGCGTCCGTACAAGTATGGCTGCAGACGCTGCAGGGCCCACACAATTGCCAGACATTCCTTCTCCATCGTGGAATAGGCCACTTCCCTCGGCAGGAGCTTCCTGCTCAGGTACAAAATGGGGTGTTCATGGCCCGTAGTGTCAACCTGGCTGAGCACAGCACCGAGGCCGAAGTCGCTGGCGTCGGTCTGCACTAAGAATGGCCGTGTGAAGTCGGCTGCCTGTAGTACAGGAGAACTAGAAAGGGCGGTCTTGAGCGCCTGGAAAGCTGTCTCGCAGGCGACTGTCCAGTCGACTGCGACGGGCAGCCTTTTCTTGGTGAGGTCCGTCAGGGGCTTGGCCAGGGCACTATAGTGTGGAACAAACCTCCTATAGTACCCAGCAGTACCCAAAAAGGACATCACCTGCTTCTTGGTCCTGGGGGTTGGCCAGGATGCGATGGCATCCACCTTCCCGGGCTCTGGCTTCAGAGCTCCCCCACCTACCCGGTGTCCCAGGTAGTGGACCTCACTCATACCCAGCTGGCATTTTTCCGGCTTAATGGTCAAGCCTGCTCGCTGGATCCGCCCGAGCACCTGCGCCAGGTGCTCTAGGTGATCCTCCCAGGTGGGACTGAAGATGGCAATGTCATCCAGGTACGCGGTCGCATACCCTTCCAGTCCCTCGAGCAGCGTATTGACCATCCGCTGAAAAGTGGCAGGGGCATTCTTCATGCCGAAGGGCATCACCGTGGACTCGTACAGTCCGAATGGGGTGATAAAGGCAGAGCGTTCCCGTGCCCTAGGGGTCAGGGGAATCTGCCAATACCCCCTGCTCAGATCCATGATGGTCAGGTACTTGGCCCCGGCCAGCTGGTCGAGCAGGTCATCGATGCGCGGCATTGGGTACGCATCGGTGACCGTCACAGCGTTGAGCCCCCTGTAGTCCACGCAGAACCGCGTAGTTCGGTCCTTTTTAGGGACGAGGACTACAGGCGAAGCCCACGCGCTGTTGGACGCTTGGATCACCCCCAGCCTCAGCATCTCGTCTATCTCTTGGCGCATCTGCTGCTGCACCTCAAGAGAGACCCGATATGCTGAACGCCGAATTGGGGGGTGGTTGCCAGTGTCCACGTCATGGACTGCTGCCTCAGTCCTTCCGGGCAGGCTGCTGAACAGCTCCCGGAAGGGGTGTAGGGTGGCCCCCAGCTGGGAACGTTGGTCCTCCGAGAGCTGGTGGCCAACCCCCACATCCTCGATGGATCCACCCGCCTTGGCTTGGGTGAGCAGATCGAGGAGGGTTTCTGCCTCTCCTTCCTCTGGAAGGTTGCACACTGGGTGAGCATAAGCCTCCCGCTCATGATGGGCCTTCATCATGTTCACATGGAAGGCCTTCCTCCTTCCACGGGCGTGGTCCAGGGTGACCAGGTAGGTGACGGCGTTGAGCTGCTCGTGCACGAGGTATGGACCCTCCCAGGCCGCCTGAAGCTTGTTTTGTGGTACGGGGACCAGTACCCACACCTTTTGACCCACCTGGTAGGTCCGCTCACAAGCATTCTGGTCGTACCATCGCTTCTGGTCAGCCTGAGCTTGGGCCATATTGTCATGCACCAGCCGCGTCAAGGCCATCATTCGGTCCCGGAAGCGCACGACATACTCAATGACCGACACTCCAGGGGTGGCTAAATCCCCTTCCCATGCTTCCTTCACCAGAGCAAGGGGCCCCCGTACACGTCGCCCGTACAGGAGCTCAAAGGGGGAGAACCCCGTTGAGGCCTGTGGAACCTCCCGGTAGGCAAACAGCAGGTGTGGGAGATACCGCTCCCAGTCTCTCCCGTGGGAGTCGACCAACATCTTCAGCATCTGCTTTAAGGTGCCATTGAACCGCTCACACAAGCCATTGGTCTGTGGATGATACGGGCTGGCCACCAGATGTTGCACCTGTACCTGCTTACAGAGAGACTCCATCAGCTGCGACATGAACTGGGTCCCTCGGTCGGTGAGCATTTCCTTGGGAAACCCCACTCTGGAGAAAATCTCCAGTAAGGCAGTGGCCACTTTGTCGGCCCGAATGGACGACAAAGCTACCGCCTCCGGGTACCGGGTGGCATAGTCCACTACCGTTAGTATGAAGCATTTCCCGGAGCGGCTGGGAGTGGACAGAGGTCCAATGAGATCCACAGCCACCCTCGAGAAAGGCTCTTCGATGATGGGCAGAGTTACCAGTGGGGCTTTGGGGCGCGGCCCCGCCTTCCCCACCCTCTGACAGGTGTCACACGAACGGCAGTAGGCTATCACCTCGGTCCTCATTCCAGGCCAGTAGAAATGCTGAGCTAGCCTGGCCCTGGTTTTAGTGATCCCTAAGTGTCCGGCTATTGGAATCTCGTGTGCGATCCGCAACAATTCCGCCCTGAACGGATGGGGCACCACTAACTGTCGGTCCCTGGGCCACGCCTCCGGTGAACCCTGCTGGACCGTTACCCGGTACAGCCGTCCCTGGTCCCAGACCACTCGCTCGCGGTCGGACTCCAGGGGAGGCTGTGCCGCCTGTTCCTTGAGAGTCTTCAGGCTAGGGTCAGCTTCCAACGCTGCCTGAAATCCCTGACTAGATATGGCAAGAATTGATGAAACTGCCCTGTCCTCTGTCAGTTCCCCGGGATCTGTCTCCTGGCTACTGTCTGACTCGGCAGCCACTTGGTCAGAGAGGGGGAAACCGTCGGACCTCCGCGAGGCTCCTTGGGCTTCAGCGCTCCCACTCCTGGTAACAGCGGCCACGACCGCTGAGACCACGGGTAGCGCCTGCTTTCCCTCATCCTCTGACCAAGTCGCCGGGTCAGGCAGACTTCTCTGACTTCCTGACATCCCGGATGTGGGAACTCCTGACCTGGGGTCCTACCTGGTGGCTCCTCTCCCGGGACACCCCCTCCCCCCATGGCCTGTTCCTCTTCCTGCAGGGGCCCTAGACTCAGCAGGCTGGGTTCACTTAGGGGCCCTACACTGCTCATAGCAGCCCCTCCCTCCACCTCTGAGCTCTCCCCTACAGCCTCCTCACCTGTCCTCACTGTGAGCCCTGTGTGTGTGTAGTGTCAGTGCATGGCTTACCATCAGGTTTCACTCCCTCCTCCACTGTCGGAGGCACATTCAATACATTAACATTAGCATTCACAGTAGAGTCATGACATTCTTGGGGAGCCGAACTTGGGGGTTCAGTGGCCACATACTGGGACACTAGCTGCCCCAAATCGGTCCCAAGCAACACATTTGCAGGAATATTTGGCGTTACTCCCACCTCTCGCATCCCCCTCCCGGCGCCCCAGTCCAAATACACCTTGGCAACGGGCAGCGCCGGTTCAATGCCTCCAATTCCGGAGACGGAAAGGGTTTTCCCAGGTACCAAGTCTTGAGGGGACACCACCTCAGGGCGTACCAGGGTTCGTTCAGCGCCTGTGTCCCGCAGTCCCATGACCGCTGAGCGGCCGATGGTGACGGATTGGTAATTGTCTAGGGACCTCCCACCACCCTCTCCCACACACAAAACAGTGGTCGGTTTCTGGGACAGGGATGGGGCCTTCTGGCGCTGGGGACACGCAGCCTTAAAGTGTCCTGGCTGGTTGCAATTATGACAACGTCTGGGTTCTGTTCCTGGCCTGGAGAGGGTAGCCGGGGGGTACACCCCTTGCACTCTGGGGCTGGATATGGGGCTGGGGCAGGATTGGGCTTACCCCCTCTCCAGGTGCTGCTGGCAGGCTTCTTTGGCTCCGGCGCCCTGTTGTTGGCATACTCGTCTGCCAGGGCGGCTGTAGCAGAAGCCCCCTTTGGTTTCCGGTCACGGAGGAACTGCTGGAGGTCCTCTGGGCAGTTCCACAAGAATTGCTCCACGACAAACAGTTCCTGGACCTCCTGGCGGGTAGTGAGCTCTAGACCCGAGGTCCAGTGCTCCGCAGCTCTCAGCAGGGCCCGCATGTGGTCGGTCCAGGTGTCCTTTGAACCCCGCTGCAGGCTCCTGAACTTCCTGCGGTACGACTCCGGGGTGAGGTTGTAGTGCTGGATCAGGGCCCGCTTGATGCTGTTGTCGTCCTGCTCCTCCCCGGCAGGTAAGTCCCCCAAAACTTCCAGGGACTTACCCCTCAAACGGGGGGTCAGGTACCTTGCCCACTGATCCAGGGCCAGATGATGTTGGAGGCATGTCCTCTCAAAAGCAAGCAGAAAGGAATCCAGGTCTCCATCCTTTTCAAGTAAGGGAAAGTCCTCCGCCCGGACCTTGGAAGCCCTTGTCTCAGGTGGGCCTGGTGCGTCCAGCGGGGGCCCGTGCTGAGCCATCTCCAGTCGGTGCCGGCGCTCCTCTGCTCTCTCTGCCGCTGCATGCTCCCGCTCCGCTGCTCTCTCTGCCGCTGCTTGCTCACGCTCCGCAGCTTCACGGCGTTCTGCTTGCTCACGCTCCGCAGCTTCACGGCGTTCTGCTCGCTCACGCTCTGCTGCTTTCTCTGCCGCCACCAGGAGTCTGTCATAGGCGGCGTCATTACCAGCCTCGAGCTGTGCCATAGCCGCTTGGAAAATGGCCCCCGATCTGGACAGGCTGGGACGGGCAGGGGGTGGACAGTCCACTGTGAGACTGAGCACGGGGGTCGGGCTCCTTGGGGAGCCCTGGCTGAGCTCCCCCTCATCGGTATCGAACCCCTCATAGGCCACAGCATTGGCCTCCCCCTTTGCCCTACTCCTGGTGCCTTCCGCCATCTTGGGAACCTTTGGTTACTGAAACACAGCTGCAACCCTGACCTTGCACACAACTTGTTATATTTACACTCTGACCGTCTAGTGCTGGGCTGACCTTAAGACCCCAGCAGTGAAAGTACTGCTGGTAGTCTCTAGTGTCTGGGAGTAGGGGTCCCACGCACACTATTACTCTGATCCCACCGCTGCCACCAATTTGTGAGGAACTAAGCTGACCGCCACACGGTAGCCCCGGTATCACAGCTTCTGATACCACCGCCGCTACCAAATGTGACGGACGATCCCTTTCCTCCCACGTCACCAATGGGACGTAACTCCACAGGTACAGCTCTCCGGCGCCCCCTTTGTCTCTCAGGTCAGTAAGGGAACTACACCTAGAGCAAATGGCCGCCGGGGAGGTTGTCCTGTTACCCACTGGGTATTCTAAGATTCGTGATCAGAGTAAAAGCATCAGCCCAAGATTAATTTTATGGTTTAATTTGCCTTAAGGGCGCACTAGATAATTACAGAAATATACAGTAAAGCTATACAACGTAATTACAATGGATTTGCAGTCAGAGAAACAATACAACGATAATGTACAAGGCTAAAAGGTATAAGCTATAGATCAATATTACCGGGTTGTATGGTCATGGGGAGGCATGGAGCTCTGCGTTCCCCAGGTGAAAGTCTTCAGTTGCTGGACAGTCCCCAATGCATGTGCTGCAGCTCCATTTGGCAAGTCTGTCCCTTGAGCTTCTGTGTGTGTAAAGGAAAAAACACAGGGGTACCTGGCTACAGCTCTTAACCCTGCTAGGCCCCTCCCCTTTTGCTTTGAAGCCCGCATATTAACTGGCCTGCAATTCATATGGAGCAGGAAACAATGGCTTGAGCTTGAGCTATTTACCATACGACTGACCATCTTATTCAGACCCTGGCCTAAACCAATTAGCATGTAAAGGCCTATTGATTCATAGTGGACATCAAAGCTGGTCGTACTGAATATGCTAATAGGCCCTGTGTAGTTAAAAGTCTATGGCTGTGTGAACTGACAAAATGGAGGCTGGTACAGGCCCTATACAAAATGGTGGCGGTCCCGACCTCACAGATGTCATTAATAAGATTCTGAAAAAATGCAGGAGCATTGGTAAGGCCAAAAGGCATAACCAGATTCTCAAAATGACCCACAGGAGTGTTAAACGCAGTCTTCCATTCGTCACCCTCCTTCATGCGCAACAAATTGTATGCCCCCCGAAGATCAATTTTAGAGAACCACTTGGCCCCCGCTAACTGGTTAAACAAATCAGGAATCAATGGCAGTGGGTAAGGATTGCGTACAGTAATTTTATTAATCTCACGAAAGTCCAGACAAGGACGTAAACCGCTGTCCTTTTTTTTAACAAAAAAAAAATCCAACAGCCACAGGAGACTTGGAAGGCCTAATGTGACCGACGGCCAAGCTTGTCTGTATGTATTCCTCCAAAGCCTTTCTCTCAGGAATAGTAAGATTAAATAAACGACTTTTAGGAAGAGTCGCTCCAGGGACAAATTCAATAGTACAATCATAGTCTCTATGGGGAGGTAAAATCTGCCATTCCTTCTCAGAAAAAACTTTCCAAAAATCCTGAATAGGTACAGGTAGTTCCCCTTTATCCACAGCAGCAATACGCCCGTTACAACACTTGTCATAACACTTAGAACTCCAGGACTTAATTTCATTGGTAGACCAATCCAGAACAGGATTGTGCAATTTTAACCAGGGTAACCCCAAAATCACCGGAGAAGGTAAATTATTCAATACTACCAAATCCAAATTCTCTTGATGAACACCATTAATAGTAAGGGGAAATTCACAGACCTTGTGAGTAACATTCTTCAAGGGAGAGCCATCAACAGAAACCACGGCAATAGGGGATGACAAAGGTTTGGGTTTTAATTTACGTTTTTCCAAGAATCCCCCATCAATCACATTCAGAGTTGAACCACAATCGACAAATACCCGAAAATCCATTAATTCTTCCTGAGCCGCAGTAGTAGTGGCAGAAAGAAAGACGCCCTTAGTATTTAAACAGGCTATACGGGCGGAACTGACCTTTTTTTTTTCTTTGTTCATACGAAGCACACAGTTCTTAATGAAATGGTCAGATTTGCCGCAATAAAAGCACAAACCTTCAGGAAACCTGCGGTCTTTTTCCTGAGAGCGAGGTGCCATCGCTCCAATCTCCATCGGCTCTCCAATGTCAATACAGACCCTCTCAAGACTTGGAGCTGACATGGCAGAGGATTTACTCTCATTAACCCTTGCACGCAGTCTCCTATCCACCCGTATAGCTAATTGCATAGCCTCTTGCAAGTTACCAGATATGGGATAAGCAATCAGCAAATCTTTAACCCTTTCACTTAGCCCTGCAAGAAACAAACTTTTCAAAGCTGAATCGTTCCACCCCACCTGAGTAGACCACCGTCGGAAGTGAGTACAATATTTTTCCACATTACCTGATCCCTGCCTCAAACGTCTCAACTCTGTCTCAGCTGATGAGACACGATCAGGATCATCATACAACAACCCCAAAGCAGAAAAAAAAACTATCCACTGATCTAAAGCATGGATCACTAGGTTGCAGAGAAAAGGCCCACTCCTGAGGTTCTTTGCGCAAAAGTGACATTATGAACCCTATGCGCTGTGATTCATCACCAGAGGATCTGGGTCTCAAACAAAAATACAACAAGCAAGCATTTTTAAAAGAAAAAAAAATCTTGTTGTTCACCAAAAAATAAATCAGGCAAACGTACCTTTGGCTCCACGAAATGTGCTCCAGAACAGCTACTCACGTGTTGCTGAAGCTCGGACACCTCCAGAGAGAGTCCCTGCAGGCGTTGAGCCAACTCCTGAACCGACACCATTAGGGAAACAGGAAATCTTTCCTTAGAGATAATTTTCTTGGGCTGGATTTACTGTTATGTTCTGCTACAAGCACTAAGGAAAGAAAGGGATATCTGTCCCTACGATAGAACTAAGCTTGATCCCTACGATGTAACAGGGAACCTGATCCTGCGATCAGACCCGCTAAAGTCCTCAGCTAGTCTGTACGAAGACCTATAGATGCGAGGGAGGGATCCCTACAAGAAGTAGGGACTGGGAGAAAAGATGGACACCTCCTAACAGAAGTTGTAGCAGTAAAAAGAAAAACAAACAACATAGAACATAGAGGTCAAAAGACCAGGCAAAACTAATATAGAAAGGTAACAAAGCAACCAGCTAGCTTAAGAGCAGAAATTACAATGAAGTCCAGCAAAGCCAGAAGGGCGGAGCAGGATTAAATAGGCAACAAAGGTCATGTGACCAGCAAGATAGAAAAAACCTAACAGGAGAGTTCTAACAGCCAAAAGTCGGTACACGGAGCAGCAGTAGAGTTGGGAGGATAAGCAGGAATCGTAGTCAGGATATAGCCAGAGGCCGGTACACAGTGAAGTAGTATAGTTGGGAGGATAAGCAGGAATCATAGTCAGGATATAGCCAGAGGTCGGTACACCGAGCAGAAGTATAGCTGGGAGGATAAGCAGGAATCGTAGTCAGGGAATAGCCAGAGGTCGGCACAAAGAGCAGCAGTGTAATTGGGAGGATAAGTAGGTATTGTAGTCAGGATATAGCCAGAGGTTGGTACATGGAGCAGCAGTGTAGTTGGGAGGATAAGCAGGTAATGTATTGAGGATATAGCCAGAGGTAAGTACACGGAGCAGTCGTAGGATCTTAAGGATAAGCAGCAGGTGGGGAGAAGCTAGACTAAAGGTTGGGAGTTCAGTTATCTCTCAATGAAGGAAGTGCAGTACCAGGTTTATGTAGGATGCTAAATCAGGAGATCACAGGATGAGCCAATCAGGAACTCGGGGTGGAGACATGAGGAACTCAGGTTGGAGACTGTCACGAATGGACCAACACACATGGTCTGGGGTTGTGCCTGCAAGGGATAATCTACCTCCTCTCACTCAGTCCAGCATTCAACCTCTGTCCTATGCTGCAATGGGACATAAATCACACCCCGACACACCCCACTTCATACACGCTGCCAACACTCACCGAACACACGGGTGATGAGTCCCGGAAATATTACTACTATGTGCCAATCACCAGGAGCACACACTTCTAAGGCTATGGATTCTTTAGAGCAACAAGGTTCAGACTTATTAAAGTTTAAAGCTTTAATATAAAAGGTACAGTGCTTACAATAAAAAGGATATAAAAATAGGAAATAACAAAGGACATACAAATATGCAAAACAGTATAAAATAACAGGGAGAAAACTTACAGAAATATCGAATTTTGCATTCTGGTACTCTGTCCCCGAGGGAGGGGGGAATATGAGATGATCACATCAGCTTGGCTGCCCTCATATATGACACGGTTCTTTTGTGTGGAAGTCTAATTTTTAGATATGACTTGGGAATCCAATTTCTAGACCAGCCTCTCATTATAATATTCTAATTGCTGGTTTGTGAGTGGACCATGCCATGCTACCAATGAATACATTATTTTCTCTCTGAACCTCTGGTGTAAACTTTCTCATAGATAGCTAGCATTGACATCTAACTTCAAAAGAGCCAGAAGGTGTGAAATGCTTCAATTCTGTGTGCTCTCAGGAAGGCACCCTGGAGAGATTGGAGACTAGGAGACTGCCAGTCATGCTAACATGAGGTCATGACCTGTGTGGAGAGCTGCAGCCTAAGACAAACGTACTTACTGCTGGTCATATATATGCATACATATACATATTTCACTACAATACATATACATATTTCACTACACCTCCCTCCTTATCAACGTGAATGGGGTTGACTTACAGGTCAGCTCCCGAGCGTGTATCTGGTTCTGCCCCATCTTGGCGAGATAGGCAATGGCAAAACCATCAAATCCTTCCTATAAGTGATTAACCAACCTTAGAAGGTGGCAGGGGCATTTTTCATACCAAATGGCATCACTAGAAACTCAAACAGCCCGAATGGCGTTATAAAGGCAGACCTCTCTTGAGCTTCTTTGGTCAGGGATATCTGCCAATATCCCCTACTTAAGTCCATGATAGTGAGGTAAGATGCATTAGCCAGCTGCTCTAACAGCTCGTCTATCCTCGGCATGGGGTAGACCTCACATGTAGTCAGCAGATTTAGTTTTCTATAGTCTACACAGAACCGAGTAGTACGGTCCTTTTTTGGGACAAGAACCATAGGCAAGGCCCAGGCACTGTGGGATTTTTGTATTACCTTGAGGTTTAGCATCTCCTCTACCTGTTCCCTCATGTGTGACTTCACCTCTGCTGACACCCGGTATGCAGACTGCTTTACTGGGCAATTGGTACCGGTGTCTACATGGTGAGTGGCTAAGTGAGTCCTCCCAGGTTTCCCTGTGAAGCCTTCTGTGAAGTCACTGAGCACCCCCATCAGCTCAGACCTCTGACTGTGGGATAGCTCAGGGTTAAACTTCGTTGACTCCAGGGACTCCATATACTGAGTCCCAGCGCCCACATCTAGTAACAGATCAGCCTCCCCTTCTTCAGGCAGGCTACAGACAGGCAACACACAGGCCTCCCTGTCATGATGAGCCTTCAACATATTTACATGGAATACTTTCTGACGCTTTGAATGCTCATCTAGGGTCACCACATAATTAACATCATTTAACAGCTTTTGTACAGTGCATGGTCCCTCCCATGTGACCTGTAGCTTATTCTGTAACATAGGAACCAACACCCAAACCTTCTGCCCCTCCTCATTGGCCCTCAGTCTGGCATTACGGTCGTACCAGACCTACTGGTTGATTTGGGCCTGGGTCACGTTCTCATGGGCCAGGTTGCTCAGTTTTTGCATTCTTTGTACTCATACTCTGAGTCGCAGTACATATTCGACCACCGAGACGCCCGTAGTTTTGGGGTCACCCTCCCAACAGTCCTTAATCAAATCGAGTGGCCCCCTGACCCTCCTCCCATAAACCAGTTGAAAGGGGAGAATCCTGTAGACGCCTGGGGTACCTCTCTGTACGCAAACAACAGAATGGGAAGGTACCGCTCCCAGTCCCTTCCTTCAGTCCTCACCAGAATTTTGAGCATTTGTTTTAATGTTCCATTAAAACGATCGCAGAGTCCGCTGGTTTGGGATGATAGGCGCTGGCCACAAAATGCTGCACTTGTATTTTTTCGCAGAGGCTTTCCTTCAGATCGGACATGAATTGGGTTCCCTGATAAGTTAACATTTCCCTGGGGAAACCCACACAAGAGAAAACAGTCAGTAAAGCATCCGCCACCTTGTCTGCTCGGATGGAGGACAGTGCCACAGCTTCCGCATATCTTGTAGCATAGTCCACCACTGTGAGGATGTATCTTTTGCCAGAGCTGCTAGGAATTGCAAGTAGCCCTATGATATCCACAGCCACTCGCTGGAAAGGCTCATCGATCACTGGCAGTGATTTCAATGGGGCTTTCTGTATATCCCCAGACTTTCCAACTCTCTGACAAACTGCGCAGGATCGACAGTAGTTTGCTATATCTGTCCCCATCAGGTTATGTGTCAGACGAGCTTTAGTCACTTGTACTCCAAGGTGCCCAGCCAAAGGAATTTCATGAGCAATTCTCAATAATTTTTCCCTAAATGGATAAGGGACGACCAGCTTCTTTTCACAGTCTCAAGGTTCTGTAGTATCCGTGGGGAGAGTCTCTCTATACAGTCTGCCCTGCTCCCAGTATATTCTCTCTTTGTCAGAAGCAGTGGGGGGTTGGTCTGCAGGATATCTGAGCTTCTCCAGACTGACATCTGTCCACAGGGCCTCCTGGAAGCTCTGACTGTCAGTCTGCGGCTCCTGGCCTAGTGTGACTGCCAGGCCCTGGTCTGAAGCTGAATCGTCAGTGACAGTTATCAGGGACCTTGTTGGGTCTGCCATGAGAGGAGGCTCCTGGGCCACAGTATGGCCCCACGGTTCAGGCAGTTCTATTTGAGCCTCATCCTCTAATCTCTGGGGTTGAGTCTGAGCCGCAGCCTGACTCCGGGTCACAGCGGCCACATACGTACATTGCTGTGCATTGTTACATTTTCCCTCCTCGCATGGGATCTCAGGTGGGTCGCTTTCTTCCACCTTCTCTGTAGCATTTATTTGTAAGGGAGGGATATAGTGGGACACCATCCTCCCCAAGTCTGTGCCTAGCAACACATTGGTGGGAATAGCCTCTGATACTCCCACTTCTCTCAGTCCTTTCCCTGCTCCCCAGTCCAGGTACACACGGGCCATGGGCACGGCAGGGCTGACACCCCCAATTCCGGTTATAGACATAGTCTTTCCTGGTATGATATCCGCAGGGGTTACCATTTCTGGGCGCACCAGAGTCACCTCTGCCCCAGTGTCTCTGAGGCCAATGGTGACTTTATTGCCAACAGTGACAGATTGACAGTTCTCATTGGTCCTCACATCAGAGCCGGCCACAAACAGGACAGCAGGTGGGGACCCAGATGGTTTTGGGGTGGTAGTTGGGCGGTTGTCCAATCAGGGAGACAGCGCTAACATGTCCCACTTTGTTGCAAGAGAAGCATCAGCGTGTATCGCCTAGAGAATGTCTATTCCCCGGGACCTCATAGGAGGTGGGCTTGGACAGCACTGGTGATCGGCCGGCAGAGGGAGAAGGGTCCCCGTTTGGCTTACCTCCCCTCCAGCTGATTCCCGATGGCTTCCGCACGTAAGGCATCCTGTTAGCCACATAGCAGTCAGCAATCCTTGCAGCCTGATCCGCAGTTTGTGTCTCTCGATCACACACAAATAGTCGTACATCCGTGGGGCACATATGAAGAAATTGATCCTTGACCATAAGATCCGTTAAGTCCTCAAAAGTGTTAACAGAAAGTCCCCTTATCCATTGGTGGAACGTGGTCCTCAAGGTGCTCACAACATCCGCATAGCTGTCCGTTGATCCACGTTGTAGATTCCGGAACTTTCTCCGATACACTTCTGAGGTGAGGTTGTACTTCCTGATCAGGGTCTCCTTTATGGCCTCATAGTTCCCATCTAGCTCTGGTGGGAGTCCAGCTAAAACTTCCAGGGCTTTGCCTCTCAACCCTGGGGTTAGATACTGCACCCACTGATCACTGGGTAGATGGTATTGCCTACAGGTTTTTTCAAACCCCCGAAGGTAAGTATCTAAGTCCATATCCTTCTCCATCACAGGGAAGTTTTCCAAACATGGTCTCCTTGGATTTCTGTCCTGGAGAGAGGTCAGCTGCGGAATGTTACCGCTCTCTATTTGAGCCATCTGAAGCTTGAAAGCTATCTCGGCCTGGCGTTCTGCAGCCTCTCTCTCAGCCTGGTGTTCTGCAGCCTCTCTCTCGGCCTGGCGTTCTGCAGCCTCTCTCTCCTTCCGATCCCGGCGTTCTGCAGCCTCTCTCTCAGCCTGGCGTTCAGCAGCAGCAGCCTGTCGGTACTGTAGCATAAGCTGCATACGCAGATTGGGATCAATTGTTCCCAGCTGTTGTAAGTCCATTTGTAAAGTAGAGTTCATAGGCTCCACAGCACTGGCATTACTGGCACCTGCCTCAGGTATCTCCGGTGCAAGAGCTGGCATTGCTGGGTCTCTCTGAGGTGAACTCTCTCTTTGCCCGGATGCTTCAGTATTTTGCTCTATGTCCTGCTCGGCCAAGGCACGTATCAGTAGTTCCTTAGATTTGTCAGCTGTCTCTATTCCTCTCCGCTCACAGAGGTCGATCAGAGCCTCTTTGCTCTGCTTCTTATACTGGGCTGCCATATCAATGAACAGCCCTTGCCAAATAAAAGATAGAAAAGAAAAACGGGGAAGGGAAACTGTTTGCAAGTATGTCCAAATAAGCACTGAGTTGAACCTTGTAGAACTGATGCACTCCTCGCAAGGGTACCAATTCTTTAGTACAGGGAGTAGTTGCTTACACAATGCACTAATGCTCTAATAGAAATAAATTCTATCACACCGCTGCCACCAATTGTCACGAATGGACCAACACACATGGTCTGGGGTTGCGCCTGCAAGGGTTAATCTACCTCCTCTCACTCAGTCCAGCATTCAACCTCTGTCCTATGCTGCAATGGGAGCATAAATCACACCCCGACACAGACCACACACCCCGCTTCATACACGCTGCCACCACTCACCGAACACACGGGTGATGAGTCTCAGAAATATTACTACTATGTGCCAATCACCAGGAGCACACACTTCTAAGGCTATGGATTCTTTAGAGCAACAAGGTTCAGACTTATTAAAGTTTAAAGCTTTAATATAAAAGGTACAGTGCTTACAATAAAAAGGATATAAAAATAGGAAATAACAAAGGACATACAAATATGCAAAACAGTAT
This sequence comes from Oophaga sylvatica, assembly GCA_033576555.1. Lineage (NCBI taxonomy): Eukaryota > Metazoa > Chordata > Amphibia > Anura > Dendrobatidae > Oophaga > Oophaga sylvatica. The sequence continues at coordinate 372,383,849 of JARQOD010000001.1, read as the reverse complement.
AAAATAACTGGGAGAAAACTTACAGAAATATCGAACTTTGCATTCTGGTACTCTGTTCCCGAGGGAGGGGGGAATATGAGATGATCACATCAGCTTGGCTGCCCTCATATATGACACGGTTCTTTTGTGTGGAAGTCTAATTTTTAGATATGACTTGGGAATCCAATTTCTAGACCAGCCTCTCATTATAATATTCTAATTGCTGGTTTGTGAGTGGACCATGCCATGCTACCAATGAATACATTATTTTCTCTCTGAACCTCTGGTGTAAACTTTCTCATAGATAGCTAGCATTGACATTTAACTTCAAAAGAGCCAGAAGGTGTGAAATGCTCCAATTCTATGTGCTCTCAGGAAGGCACCCTGGAGAGATTGGAGACTAGGAGACTGCCAGTCAGGCTAACATGAGGTCATGACCTGTGTGGAGAGCTGCAGCCTAAAGGTACTGCCACACTAAACAATCCCGCTAGCGATCACGATAACGACGCATACTAATGCGATCGCTAGCGGGATTGTTTCTATATCGCTAGTAGCAGCCTAAATTAGCGATGTCGTTAAGGACGCTATCGCAGTTAGCGATCTCCTTAACGACTTTAGCGGTACAAAAGTACCGCTAAATCGCTAACAAAAGGTGCTACACTCAGCGATATATACTTACCAGCGGGGCGCCGATGATAAAAATAGGGTCCGGAACGATGAGAACGACGAGCGAGATCACAGCAGGATCTCAGCAGGGAGCACGTCGCTGCTACATGCCGCACACAACAACATCGCTAACGGGATCGCTAAATAGTGACGTTTTTTAGCGATCCCGTTAGCGATGTTGTTTAGTGTGGCATACCCTTAAGACAAACGTACTTACTGCTGGTCATATATATGCATACATATACATACATATACATATGCACTGCATTCATTGTCAGCAAGCAGCTGAATGGTACAATCCCCACCTCTGCTGGCTGTCTTTTCTGCTGCAATATATCCCAATGGTAATCAAATCATTCAACCTCTGAATTGTCCTGTCTGCATGTATGCACTGCATTCATTGTCAGAAAGCAGCTGAATGGTACAATCCCCACCTCTGCTGGCTGTCTTTTCTGCTGCAATATATCCCAATGGTAATCAAATCATTCAACCTCTGAATTGTCCTGTCTGCATGTATGCACTGCATTCATTGTCAGCAAGCAGCTGAATGGTACAATCCCCACCTCTGCTGGCTGTCTTTTCTGCTGCAATATATCCCAATGGTAATCAAATCATTCAACCTCTGAATTGTCCTGTCTGCATGTATGCACTGCATTCATTGTCAGCAAGCAGCTGAATGGTACAATCCCCACCTCTGCTGGCTGTCTTTTCTGCTGCAATATATCCCAATGGTAATCAAATCATTCAACCTCTGAATTGTCCTGTCTGCATCTATGCACTGCATTCATTGTCAGCAAGCAGCTGAATGGTACAATCCCCACCTCTGCTGGCTGTCTTTTCTGCTGCAATATATCCCAATGGTACAACTCCATACTTCTGCTCACTGTCTGTCATCTGCTGCTTTACCATTTTGCTACATATTTTAATGTGCCTGCTAAAGCTTTAGTATAATTCATTTTAGCACTGTTTAATACTTACTGCTTCATATCCTGTGAATTGGGCCTCTGTAGATCTAATCAGGTGGAAGGTGCTAAAGCATATAGATGTTGCCAGGTCTAGGCCCTTGATCATTTAACCACCCCCTGGTGTGCTGGCCCCAGCTGCCAAATTATCCCAAACCAGTTCCCACAATCCCACTCTCCTAACCCTGTAGTGTGGGCTATAAATTTAGGACTAGTCTAAGGGGTGCACGCATGTGTGGGGTGCACGCATCACAGAAAGCTAAGCATCATAGAAGTCAAGCATCGTGTAAACGGCAGTTATCCATGGCAGTTAATCAGGGCTGGAATCAGGTAGTCCACACTTTGCTTTCTTTTTAATTATGTACTTTACCTCTATCCTCCTGTGTTCCCTTGCCATCCACATTCACCGCCCCATCCCCCCTCCATCACGACTCATACACATCAACCCCTCCATACTTCCCTCTCCCATGTACAGCTCCCATGCACTCCTCACCTTCCTGAGAAACCTCAGCCCATCTTGCCCAAACACATCACAGAAAAAACCGACTTACAACTCCAACAACTACCTGCTCTTTATCTTCCTACTCCTACTGATTTCAGGGGACATCTCCCCCAACCCTGGTCCACCATCCCCCAACCTCAATCCCTACCCTACCTCATATCGAAACCATAATAATCTTATTAATATTACTTCACTCCCTCATCTCCTTCGTTTAATTGTGCCCTCTGGAATCCACGGTCTGCATGCAACAAGCTAACCTTCCTGCACAACTACTTTCTGAACAACTCTCTTCATCTGTTGGCCCTCACTGAAACCTGGATTCAGGATTCTGACACGGTCTCCCCTGCTGCCATTTTCTATGGTGGCTTACAGTTCTCCCATTCCCCGAGACCCACAAACAGACATGGTGGTGGAGTTGGCATACTCCTGTCCCCACAATGCACTTTCCAGGTCATCCCCCCAATTCCATCACTCTCATTCCCTTCTTTTGAGGTCCACACCATAAGGCTCTTTTGTCCCCTCTCCCTCAGAGTAGCGGTCATATATCGGCCCCCAGACTCGCCCACCCAGTTCCTTGACCACTTCTCTGCCTGGCTGCCGCACTTCATGTCCTCAGAACTACCAACCCTTATCCTTGGAGACTTCAACATCCCCATTAACAGCCCTACTTCCACATCTGCATCTCAGCTTCTATCACTAACCACTTCTCTAGGCCTCTCACAGCTTTCAACCTCTGAGACACACAAGGATGGTAACACCCTTGACCTGGTCTTTGTCCGCCTCTGTTCAATCTCCCACCTAAATAACTCACCGCTTCCACTCTCTGACCACAACATTCTCTCCTTCACGCTCACAAATCCTCAACCACCCCAGCGCACTCCTACCTACCACACATTCAGAAATCTACAAGCCATTAACCCTCAGACACTTTCAGACTCCCTACACTCATCACTGTCCCCAATCTCCTCTTTTTCTTGTCCTAATCTGGCTGTTCATCACTACAATGACACTCTTAGAAGCACCCTTGACCAAGTAGCACCACTCACCCTCAGAACTTCCAAACACACAGTAAAACAGCCCTGGCTCACATTGCAAACTCAACTTCTTCAGTGATGCTCTAGGAGTGCTGAACGCCTTTGGAGAAAAACCCGCACACCAGAAGACTTCATCCACTTTAAATTCATGCTAAGAACATATAATGCAGCCCTTCACCTCACCAAACAGACCTACTTCACCACCCTGATCTCCTCACTAGCCAACAACCCCAAGAAACTTTTTGACACTTTTCACTCCCTCCTCAGGCCAAAAGCACAAGCCCCTATCACAGACATCTGTGCTGACGACCTGGCCTCCCATTTTACAGAAAAAATAGATACTATCCGTCAGGAAATCTGCTCTCAACCACCAAGGGCTGTGACTCCCATCCCACCCTGCTGTTCCCCTGGCTCACTTTCCACATTTGATCCCATCACAGAAGAAGAAGTCTCCAGACTCCTCTCTTCCTCTCGTCCGACTACATGCACTACCGACCCCATTCCCTCACATCTCCTCCAGTCTCTCTCTCCAGTTGTCACAACTCACCTAACTAAAATCTTTAATCTCTCACTCTCCTCTGGCATTTTCCCATCCTCCTTCAAACACTCCATCATTACTCCACTACTAAAGAAACCCGCTCTCGACCCTTCCTGCACAAACAACTACAGACCGGTCTCCAATCTCCCCTTCATCTCTAAATTTTTGGAGCGCCTAGTCTACTCCCGCCTTACCCGTTACCTCTCCAATCACTCCCTCCTAGACCCTTCACAGTCCGGCTTCCGCCCCCTACATTCGACCGAAACTGCACTCATTAAAGTGACCAATGACCTTCTTACAGCAAAACGTAACGGTGACCACTCTCTGCTCATTCTTCTCGACCTTTCTGCAGCTTTCGTCACGGTTGACCACCGTCTCCTACTGTCTAGGCTCCACTCACTAGGTATTAAGGACACTGTTCTCTACTGGTTCTCCTCCTATCTTTCTGACCGCTCCTTCAGTGTTTCGTTCTCTGGCTCCACATCATCTCCTCTTCCTCTCACTGTCGGTGTACCCCAGGGCTCAGTCCTTGGCCCCCTTCTCTTCTCTCTCTACACGGCCCCAATTGGACAGACCATCAGCAGATTTGGCTTTCAGTACCATCTTTATGCTGATGACACACAACTATACACGTCATCCCCCGACCTTACCCCTGCTGTACTACAGAACGCCACTGACTGTCTGTCCGCAGTCTCCAACATCATGTCCGCTCTCTATCTGAAACTCAACCTCTCCAAAACTGAACTTCTTCTGCTCCCGCCGTCTACTAACCTCCCTAAATTTGACATATCCCTCTCCGTGGGCGGCACCATAATAACACCCCGGCAGCAGGCTCGCTGTCTGGGTGTTATGTTTGACACCAATCTCTCCTTCACCTCCCATATACAATCTCTTGCCCGCTCTTGCCGCCTACACCTAAAGAACATCTCTAGAATCCGCCCTTTTCTCACCTTGGAAACAACAAAAACCCTCACTGTAGCATTGATCCACTCCCGCCTGGACTACTGCAACGCTCTATTACTTGGCCTCCCCATTACTCGACTATCCCCTCTCCAGTCCATCCTTAATGCAGCAGCCAGGGTAATCCATCTGGCTAATCGGTACTCGGACGCGTCCGCTCTTCGCCAGTCCTTACACTGGCTGCCCATTCATTATAGGATACAATTCAAAGTACTGGTTCTCACCCACAAAGCTCTCCACAGTGCAGCACCCCCCTACATCTCCTCCCTCATTTCTATCTATCGGCCTAACCGACTGCTGCGCTCTGCAAACGACTTTCGACTAACCTCTGCACTAATCCGTACCTCCCACTCCCGACTCCAAGACTTCTCCCTCGCTGCGCCAATTCTCTGGAATGCTCTACCCCAAGAAATTAGGACTATCCACAATTTGCATGGTTTCAGGCGCTCCCTCAAAACACATTTGTTCAGAGCGGCCTATCACATTCACTAATCAAAGTCATTCTATGTGTAAGTGTGTGTGTGTGTGTAGCCCATTCACTATCTCCATCCATCCCTCACTCCCTCAAGATGGCTGGACCATCATTGTAAATGCACCATTGTATATATACACCTGTACTTTGTATCTCCCCCACCTCATTGTAGATTGTAAGCTCTCACGAGCAGGGGCGGCTTATTTTGCTTTAATTATTGTATTAACGTTGTTACTTATGACTTGTGTTCTGAAACTGTTAAACTGTAAAGCGCTGCGGAATATGATGGCGCTATATAAATAAAGATTATTATTATTATATTTCACTACAATACATATACATATTTCACTACAGAGACATCAGTAACAACACAGGTACTACTATTTGATTTAGCAAGCATTCTCAGTAAACACCTATTACATTTTTTGGTTGTCCTTCTAGAAGTACCAATACAGCTATAACACTAGTTTTGCTTAAAAGTAGTACATGTGAATGCATAAAGCTTAAAAATCTTATAGGGGTACATTTCCTACTGTCCAACAATAGCTAGGAAGGGAGGAGGGGAGGCAGCTGCAGCTTCAGTGTGTGTGAGAGTGCTGCCTATGAGAGGAAAGGGAGGAGTCAATAACAACTCTGACCTCCCCCTAGGAACTGATAGAGAAAATAATAATAATTATAAAAGCCCCTCCAACATTTCTTGCTGCACCATATATCATACACATGTGCAGCTGTCCGACACTACTTGGTGGAGTGTGTGTAATTTTCGCTTATGGAGCACATACACTACTACTGACGCCAGGCTCAAGGTCAGATCCAAGGTATCCAAACGTGACAGTGTGGAGACCAGCTGCGCTCGGATTCACATATCCCAGAAGGGTGCACAAAAGGAATCAACCACTAGAGGTCTCACTATACATACACACACCTTCACCCGTCCCCTAAGACCACCAGAGGAGCTCTAATAGGACTATAAAACGAGGGTGAAGGTAGGAAGTTCAGAGAGAGCAGAGCAGAGCTCAGAGTTCAGTCTAGCTGAGACAAGTGAGTAGTGAGTAGTCTGCAGACAGAGCAGTCAGACAGAGTCGAGTCTGCAGAGCAAAGTGGAGTTTGCAGTGAGAGACTCAATAGCTCAGTTAGAGAGCTAGGAGCGTGCCGACGCTCTGAGAGCGGCAGAAGAGGCAGTCCACCAACTGCCAGTGTGTATAATCCTGTGAGGTCCCGAGTAGGCCGTAGGCAAGGGGAGAGTAGTAAAAGGGGCAGAGGAGCCTAATCAGCTTAACCCAGCAAGTATATACCGGACGCCGGGTCCGAGCCTACGGGGACCTCCACGACCCAGTAGGAGACCACCGGAGTTCCTGGAGGACTACAGGTCCAAGGAGCACCTCAGAGCTGATACGTAACCAGGCCAGGAGGACGGAGTCCGGTAAGCAGGACGCTGCAAGCAGGGATTGTGTACTTCAAGAAAAGGTCCAACCACAAGGTCAGCCAGGTGCAGGACAGAGACTAAGTTAGGCCCAGCTCCATGCAGGCCAGGACTTCATTACCAAAAGGCAAGGAACTAGGAGGCCTTAAACCTACTTAGTGGGAGAATCTGGCTGTGCACCCTTCACCCTATCGTGCTTCGGGTTGTACCTGCAACATCTTCAGTAAAGGTACCAAAGAGACTTGTGTGTGTGTGTCCACCTTCTTGTACCTGCCCTGCCGGTTTCCCTCAGTCCTGCATCCCTACACATCTACCTGCCCTGGAAGGATACAGCCCCACCTGTAGGAGGCCTAACACCTATAGCAGCACAACACCATCCCTTCCAGAGGATCTGCACAGCAGCGCTGGTCCCCCTGACCAGATACTACAGGTGGCGTCATGACTAACTACACAAACATTATTCCCCTGTAAATATCCCCCTTTTATGGTGAGCGCCCAGGGCCACGGACCGAGCTGTGCTGCCGTGACATCCCCCATAGAAGACAATAGGCTCGGATCCGAGTACCCCACTGCTCTGGGAGGGCGGCTCAAAACAGCAGTCAGCAATTTAAGAAGATGCTGCTGAGTACGTTCATCAAGATACTGGATCAACATCAAGAAGTAAGACGTGACCCCTGGATACTCTGCTCATGACACAATTTGCAAGGAGAAAATGTCAGTAAGGAGAGGTAGCTGCAATAGACAAAGGGTGACAGACGCTTGTGTTTCCTTATGGAGACAGAATTCGGGACAGGTGTCCTGGGTGTATATTACACAGTCAACTCATTCATATAGGGCACTGATTATCAGAAATTGGCTAACAATAGGGGTAGATCGGCTAACTACTTAGCCTACTTACTAGTCCAAGATGCCCACTGCTACTGCTGTCCTTAGACATACTTGGGTGGTTACAGATAATAGAGGTGATTGCTGCAATTAGGTAGCCCATCTCTTGTTCTTGATGACCCAACACAGCCATGGAAATAAATTAAAGATCCACTGATTGGAATGAGATTCTAAATAATACTGCAGGGAGCGCTATCGTTTCCCCATGTAAAGGCTCATTTTAGGGTGGCGATCACCCACAATTAATTATTCTTGGTGACCCAGAGAAAGTTGTAGAATCCAGAAAAACCCTTCAAGATGTGTTGTACGGCACTTTATGTTGTTGTTAGTGGGTCCAGCAAAGTCTGCAGCACACGACTTTGTGCCCCTTCCTCACACTACATTTGCTTGAATACATAGTAGAGCCTCAGAACGTTACACCCGAGGGCAGATTCTGCAAATTAGATCATTCACTATTTTGTTTAAGCAAAAGTTCTTATTCTGTTTAAGAAAAACAACTCCAGACAAATTCCAGATACAAGGAAATAATCTACTTCATGGAACTGAGGCCAGGGAAGAAGAACAGGGCTCAGTGTAAGTGGTCAGAGTCATGTATAATTAACCTTCTATAAACAAGAGCGTGAAAAGGCAAAAACACAGGCCCCCATTACATACGACTAGAGATGAGCGACTTTGCCTTTTTTAAAGGGTCGAGTCGGGTATCATGAAAGTCGAGTCGAACTAAATCGGCCGACTATTGGGAAAAGTCGGAGGTCAGACTGAAACACGAAACCCAATGCAAGTCAATGGAGAAGCAAAGTCGGCAGGGAGTGGAGGACATTAAACACACCTACAGTGCCTATTTCAATGCCAACGACATCAAATCTTATTACTTAAGCTTGTCAACCTTAATTTACTTTATAATACTAGTTACGCATTGAAAACTGGGGGTTATTTGGCTAAAGTTGTGGGGGAGGGGTAGGGCTGGCTCCAGGTTTTCGTGTGCCCCAGGCAAAAGAGTGTCAGTGGGCCCCTTTAACACATACCACAATTCATGATGCTCCGATACGGCAGAGAAATATAGGTATAGTACAGTCAGGAACAAAAGTTTTGAGAATGACACAAATATTAATTTTTACAAAGTCTACTGCTTCACTTTTTCTAATGGCAATTTGCATATACTCCAGAATGTTATAAAGCGTGATCAGCTTAACAGCAATTACTTGCAAAGTCAATATTTGGCTAGAAAATGAACTTTATCCCCCAAAACACATTTCAACATCATTGCAGCCCTGCCTTAAAAGGACCAGCTAACCTCTTTTCGGTGATTGCTCCATTAACACAGGTGTGGGTGTTGATGAGGACATGGCTGGAGATCAATCTGTCATGATTAAGTAAGAATGACACCACTGGACACTTTAAAAGGAGGCTGGTGCTTGGCATCATTGTTTCTCTTCTGTTAACCATGGTTATCGCTAAAGAAACACGTGCAGTCATCATTGCAATGCACAAAAATGGCCTAACAGGGAAGAGTATCGCAGCTAGAAAGATTGCACCTCAGTCAACAATCTATCGCATCATTAAGAACTTCAAGGAGAGAGGTTCCATTGTTGCCAAAAAGGCTCCAGGGCGCCCAAGAAAGACCAGCAAGCGCCAGGACCGTCTCTTAAAAGTGTTTCAGCTGCGGGATCGGGCTACCAGCAGTGCAGAGCTTGCTCAGGAATGGCAGCAGGCAGGTGTGAGTGCATCTGCGCGCACTGTGAGGCGGAGACTCTTGGAGCAAGGCCTGGTCTCAAGGAGGGCAGCAAAGAAGCCACTTCTCTCGAGAAAAAACATCATGGACAGACTGATATTCTGCAAAAGGTACAGGCAGTGGACTGCTGAGGACTGGGGTAAAGTTATTTTCTCTGATGAATCCCCTTTTCGATTGTTTGGGACATCAGGAAAACGCCTCATTCGGAGAAGACAAGGTGAGCACTACCACCAGTCTTGTCTCATGCCAACTGTTAAGCATCCTGAAACCATTCATGTGTGGGGTTGCTTCTCAGCCAAGGGAATCGGCTCTCTCACAGTCTTGCCTAAAAACACAGCCATGAATAAAGAATGGTACCAGAATGTCCTCAAAGAGCAACTTCTCCCAACCCTCCAAGAGCAGTTTGGCAATCAACAATGCCTTTTCCAGCATAATGGAGCACCTTGCCATAAAGCAAACGTGATAACTAAATGGCTCAGGGAACAAAACATAGAGATTTTGGGTCCATGGCCTGGAAACTCCCCAGATCTTAATCCCCTTGAGAACTTGTGGTCAATCATCAAGAGACGGGTGGACAAACAAAAACCTAAAAATTCTGACAAAATGAAAGCATTGATTGTGCAAGAATTGACTGCTATCAGTCAGGATTTGGTCCAGAAGTTGATTGAGAGCATGCCAGGGAGAATTGCAAAGGTCCTGAAGAAGAAGGGTCAACACTGCAAATATTGACTTGCTGCATTAACTCATTCTAACTGTCAATATAAGCTTTTGTTACTCATATGTTTGCAATTATATTTCTGTCTGTGATAAAAACATCTGTCAAACACACATAAAAACCAGAGGGCAGCAGATCATGTGAAAATATAATATTTGTGTCATTCTCAAAACTTTTGGCCATGACTGTACAATGAGAAATACTTCACTTCTTACATTACATGACTGATATCTATTTTAAATTCTACAATAGCTCAAAAACTGGACAGTATATTCCTCCATACAGTATTATGGCACCACATAGTGCGCCATACAGAATAATGAGCCCCATATATTGCTCTACACAGAATAATTGGTCCCTTATAATGTTCCACACAGTATATGATGAGCTCCACATAATGCTACAGTATATGATGGTCCCCATATAATGTGCCATACAGTATAGGACGGTCCCAATAGAGTAGAATGAGCCCAACATATTGCTCCATACAGTATAATGAGTCGCATATAAAGCTCCATACAGTATATGATGGGCCCCATATATTGCTCCATACAGAATGGGCTCCATATAATGCTCCATACAGAATAGGCCCCATATGTGCTCCATATGATGCTCCATACCCTATATGATGCCCCATAAATAATGAACCCCATATGATGCTCCAGTATATGATGGGCCCCATGGAAGATGCTCCATTGTATAATGGGCCTATATAATGCTCCATATATAATGGGCCCCATATGATGCTGCAGTATATGATGGGCCCCATTTATAATGCTCCAGTGTATAATTGGTCCCCGTATGTGATGCTCCAGTGTATGATGGGCCCCATTTATAATGCTCCAGCGTATGATGGGCCCCATGGATGATGCTCCAGTGTATGATGGGCCCCATTTATAATTCTCCAGTGTATGATGGGCCCCATGGATGATGCTCCAGTGTATGATGGGCCCCATGGATGATGCTCCAATGTATGATGGGCCCCATTTATAATGCTCCAGTGTATGATGGGCCCCATGGATGATGCTCCAGTGTATGATGGGCCCCATGGATGATGCTCCAATGTATGATGGGCCCCATTTATAATGCTCCAGTGTATGATGGGCCCCATGGATGATGCTCCAGTGTATGATGGGCCCCATTTATAATGCTCCAGTGCATGATGGGCCTCATGGATGATGCTCCAGTGTATGATGGGCCCCATTTATAATGCGCAGGTGTATGATGGCCCCATATAATGCTCCATATATAATGGGCCCCATATGATGCTCCAGTATATGATGGGCCCCATGGATGATGCTCCAGTGTATGATGGGCCACATTTATAATGCTCCAGTGTATGATGGGCCTATATAATGCTCCATATATAATGGGCCCCATATGATGCTCCAGTTGATGTGCCCCATGGATGATGCTCCAGTGTATGATGGGCCACATTCATAATGCTCCAGTGTATGATGGGCCCCATGCATGATGCTCTAGTGTATGATGGGCCTATATAATGCTCGATATATAATGGGCACCATATGATGCTCCAGTATATGATTGGCCCCATGGATGATGCTCCAGTGTATGATGGGCCTATATAATGCTCCATATATAATGGGCCCCATTTATAATGCTCCAGTGTATAATGGGCCACATTTATAATGCACAGGTGTATGATGGACCCCATGGATAATGCTCCAGTGTATGATGGACCCCATTTATAATGCTTGAGTGTATTATGGGCCCATATAATGCTCCATATATAATGGGCCCCATAGGATGCTCCAGTGTATAATGGGCCCTATCTATCATGCTCAAGTGTATGATGGGCCCCATATATAATCTCCAGTGTATAATGCTCCCCATATATTGCTCCAAACATTAAAAAAAATGAAATACCTCTCCTCGCTGGGCACTGCTCTACTCTGGACTCCTCAGCGTCGGCATCTTCCAGCTCTCTGCACTTGGACTGTTCAGGCAGAGGGCGTACAGACATGACGTCATTGCGCTCTCTGACCTGAATGTCACTGTCAGGAAACGCGGAAGAGGTCACAGCGGTGGAGCAAGGAGAGGGCCCCTCGTAGTACGACGGTGTCTCTGAAGGCGAGTGGGCCCCCGGGAGCGCCAGGTGCTGACGCTGGCCCTGGGGGAAGGTACAGCCCAGTTAGGGAGGTGGAAAAACTGGCATATGTTGAGGTGTAGGCTGGACGTTCAGCAGCTGCAAATGGAGGAATTGGAGAAGTCGGAGGAAGAGCAGGACAAAGCGAGCCATTTTGCTGGCAACCTATGTGTCATCAGGGAAGGTGGAACAAAATCCTTTGAAACCCATGCATGGTTCATTTTAATGAAGGTGAGATCACCAACATTTTGGTTCGACAGCCGGGTCCTTCTTTCTGTCAGGATTGATCCAGCAGCACTGAAGACTCTGATAGCACACTACCAGCAGGGCAAGCGAGCTCCTGAAAGGCATATTGTGCCAATTCAGGCCAGGTGTCCAGTTTACAGGCCTAGTAGTCAAAGGGGAATCAACTGTGAGGGAGAACATCGATAGGGGAGGAGAGGTAATTTTGAACCATAGTTGACAACTGTTGTCTCCTGTCTGTTGCAATCGATTCAGTATTAACAGTCGTGTGAGAGGTACTCGAGAAATCAGTCCACAACATGGTCATGAAACCCGTCTCCAACGCCAGTTCGTCTGTGTGCACCACGAACACCTCTTCCATTTGGCCCAGTATGGCTCGTGGTAGAACCTGCACCGCTGCAGTGTGCTGGGAATACCTCTAACAAACGGTTTACCAGAGTTGCTTGTTTATTCGCCAATAATAGCTATAGGTTCTCCTGTGGCATGATGTTCTGTAATTAGTGTTTATAGCGTGGATTGAGGATGCTGGCCAACCAGTAGTCATCATCCTTCATAATTTTGGCAATGAGGGGGTCCCTTTTTAGGATCAGCAATACATAATCACACATGTGGGCCAATGTTCCAGGTGTCAATGATGCACTGACAGTGGTGGGTGGAGGAGCACTTTCTGCCAAATCCACATCCCTCCAGTCACGCACAAACCCTGTACCTGACCTTGGCAACCCAACATTTTCTCTTGCCACCTGAGAAGCATCCTCCTCCCCAAAATATTCATCCCCCTCCTCCTCCTCCTCCTTTTCCTCTTCTTCCTCCACCTTGTCCATGACAGTTCCCTGAGCAGACAATGGCTGACTGTCATCAAGACAGCGTCAAAGTTTGCATGAGCAGACGCATAAGTGGGATGCTCATGCTTATGATAGCGTCGTCTGCGCTTACCAGCCGTGTGCATTCCTCAAAACACTGAAGGACTTTACAGAGGTCTTTCAGCTTTGACCACTGCACACCCGACAACTCCATGTCTGCCCTCAAACTGCCTGCCCGTGTATCCTCCACAAATGCATTACAGCCTGCCTCTGTTCGCACAGCAGCTCAACCATGTGCATGGTGGAGTTCCACCTTGTTGCAATGTCTATGATTAGGCGGTGCTTGGGGAGGTGGAGCTATCGCTGCAGCCTCTGCATACGACTGGAGTCTACGGGCGAGTGACAGATGTGTGAGCACAGTCTTCGCACCTTATGGAGCAGGGCTGTTAACTCCGGATAATTATTTATGAAGCACTGCACCACCAGGTTGAAGGTGTGAGCCAGGAAAGGTATGTGTCTGAATTTTGCCAGGGCTATGGCCACCACAAAATTACGGCCGTTATCACTGACTACCTTGCCTGGCTCAAGATGTAGACTGCCCAGCCATGACTCAGTTTCTCGCTGCAAGTAGTCGGCCAGTACCTCTGCGGTGTGTCTGTTGTCGCCCAAAGACATCATCTTTAAAACAGCCTACTGACGCTTACCACTAGCTGTTCGATAGTGGGACACCTCGTGTGCAACAGTGACAGCTGCGGATGGAGTGCTCATGCGACTGCGCTCTGTCGATGAGCTTTCGCTTCTGGAGGAGGAGGAGGAGGGTCGAACGCCTACAGCCAACTGTTTCCTATACCGTGGGCTAGGCAGCACTGTCCCACCACCGCTGTCCCCTGTGGAGCCTGCATCCACCACATTAACCCAGTGCGCAGTGATGGATACGTAACGGCCCTGGCCATGCCTACTGGCCCATGCATCTGTTGTGAGGTGCACCTTTCCACTCACTGATTGTTTGAGTGCATGGACAATGTGGTCTTTCACATGCAGGTGGAGGGCAGGGATGGCTTTTCTAGAAAAGAAGTGCCAACTGGGTAGGTCATAGCATGGGACAGCGTAGGCCATGCGCTCTCGGAACTCTGCGCTTTCAACCAAACGGAAGGGCATCATCTCTAATGAGATCAGTTTGGCAATGTAGGCGTTCAAAGCCAGTGTACGCGGATGAGAGGATGAGTACTTTCTTGTCCTTCTCAGAGTGTCTGCTAGGGTGAGCTGGACTTGAGAGCTGCATATGGGTGAATAGCGGTGGACATGATGGACTGAGAGGGGGTTGGTGATGGTGATGATGGTGGTGGTGGTGGTGGTGATGGCCTAGATTCAGTCTTTCATTGCAAAAACATTGTGATTCCCTGACTGCTTTGGCCTTGCGACGACACCTCAACTTTTCTTGCTGGTGGTGTGCTAACCGGTGGCTTAGAGTGGGGGAAGCGATGGAGAGTTGCTGGCTACCTTGAGTCGGAGCAGGTACACATGTGCTACCTGAGGTTTTGTAGTCCGCCCACGCTTGCAAGTGCATGGTGATTAAATGTCTAAGCATGCAACTGGTATTCAAATTTCAGAGATTTTTGTCTCAGCTAAAGGTTCTTCCGCACTTCTTACAGATAACCTTTGCCTCATCAATAGGATTTTGGTCAAAAAAGTGCCACACTGCACTGTTCCTACAATGGTATAAATTTTTCATGGGCCCTTGCCCAAACTGTCCTGCAACTCTTTTTGTTTTTTTAACAAGTTTTTGGACAGCTATGGGCCTGCCAGATAACCGCTGCTGCGATGTCGATGCCTGCTGCGGATCCTTCTCCTCTTCTGAGCTATTGCCAGCGGCACTCTCTTCCCCCAATGGATGCCAATCCGGGTCAACAGCTGGGTCATTCATCACCTCCTCTTCAATTTGATCTGCACCTTCCTCTGTGTCACCGTGTAAGGTGGTATAGTATGCGGGAAGGGGCACCTGATTTCATCAGGGTCAGATTCTGGCTCAGTAGACTGCGAGGGCAATGTAGTGCTCTGGGTCAATGTACCAGCAGAATCATCTAGCAGTGGCTGTGCATCAGTGCACTCCATGTCAGATTCATCTTGGACTGGACAATTCAGGATTTGACTTGATAACCCAGGCATGATATGTGAAAAGAGCTCCATGGAGTAATCTGAAGTGTGGCCTGTCGCATCCTTCACTTTTGGTGGGGGTGAAGGACACAAGGAAAGGTGTTGTTCCTGACCAAGAGCCTGCACTGATGACTCAGTGCTTGCAGTTTTTGAAACTTCAGAAGAGGAGGCGATAGAGCTGGAGGCTGTTTCGGCAATGTAAGACAAAACCTGTTCCTGATGCTCCGGCTTTAAAAGTGGTTTACCTACTCCCAGAAAAGGGAGTCTTCCAGGCCTTCTTGAGCCAGATGATGACGCAGGCTCAACACCACCTGCCTTAGGTGCTATTGTGCTTTTGGCGCTACCAGCAGATGCACCACCACCACCATCAGTACCAGCTGCCCCCCCCGCCCACGTCCGCGGCCTCTTCCACCATACTTCCTCATGTTTGGGAAAATGTACCAAAAATACCAGCAGATATATGGCACTGTATCCGAAGCGTACAGCTGTATATGGTGAAGGGGAAAATTTAAATCTCTGTATATATTTCGAGAGTAACACACAGACGCACACTCAGTATGGATTTGACCAGAATATAAAAAGCAGAAAAAGGGTACTGTATCACAAGCGTACAGCTGTATACAGTCTAGGGGTAATTTTAATTCTCCGTATATATTTCAGGAGTAACACACAGACGCTCACAGGCTCAGTATGGATTAGACAAGAATATAAAAAGCTGAAAAAGGGTACTGTATGAGAAGCGTACAGCTGTATACAGTGTTGGGGTAATTTTAAATCTAGGTTTATATTTCCGGAGTAACACACAGACGCTCACTCAATATGGATTAGACCAGAATATAAAAAGCAGATAAAGGGCACTGGATCTGAAGATACCAGGTGTATATAGTATAGGGGCAAATTGTAAATCTCCGAATATATTTCATGAGTAACACACAGACGCTCACAGGTTCTGTATGGATTAGACAAGAATATAAAAAGCTAAAAAGGGTACTGTATCACAAGCGTACAGCTGTATACAGTCTAGGGGTAATTGTAAATCTCTGTATATATTTCCGGAGCAACACACAGACCCTCACAGGCTCAGTATGGATTAGACCAGAATATAAAAAGCAGAAAAAGGGTACTGTATCACCAGATACCAGGTGTATATAGTATAGTGAAAAAATTGTAAATCTCCGTATATATTTCAGGATTCACACACAGACGCTCTCAGGCTCAGTGTTGTGTTTCGGTAGCTGAGGAGGACAGGAACAACAGCAGGGCAGCCGAACACCTGAGATGTTGGTAACTGATGGGTTGCAGATTCCTAAACTAACGACACAACTAGAGGTAGCCGTGGAGCGTTCCTACGTTGATCCTAGACGCCTCGTCACAGCCTGAGAGATAACTACACCTAAAGGCAGAAAGATGAAAGCTATCTGCCCCGGAGCAGATCCCCAAAGAAAATAGGAAGCCCCCAAACATATAATGGCGGTTAGACAAGATGAAAACACAAACATAGGCAGAAAATAGATTGAGCAAACACTGGGGCCACAAGCTGACTAAATAGGATAGGAAAGGAGAGATTACTTTCTGCAACCCAGAAAACCCTACAAAAATCCAACAATTCTGATTACAAAAATACTGAGATCACACGATCTCGCCACCCGCTAAATTAGATCTCAGTGTGAACAAAACCAAGCTGCAGCCGCTGAAAAAACAGGAAAAAGCAAATGAGCAAATAACAGTGGCTGCAGATAAACTGTGAGGAGCTCAGGCCCCAGGAGGGGACCTGGCTGACCTCCACAAAAGTACAGAAAACAATGCAAAAAGCAAGCACAAAAAGAAAAGCAAAAAATATCTTATCTGAAAGCAGGAGATGCAGGCAAGACTCCAGCAAACTTCCAAATGAACCAGGAACCACAATTGAGACAAGAACAATTGATCACCGGCAACCATCATGGGAGGGAACCTCCCTTATATCAGACCAGTCCGTGATCCCTGATTGCCACTCCTCGCTGAAAGGTTCAGTACTGTCTGTAACCACCAGAGGGAGCCTCTGCTCTGAAACCATCTCTAGCACATTCATAAGAGCTCAGTATGGATTACACCAGAATATAAAAAGCAGAAAAAGGGTATTGTATGAGAAGCGTACAGCTGTATACAGTGTTGGGGTAATTTTAAATCTCCGTTTATATTTTCGGAGTAACACACAGATGCTCACTCAGTATGGATTAGACCAGAATATAAAAAGCAGATAAAGGGCACTGGATCTGAAGATACCAGGTGTATATAGTATAGGGGTAAATTGTAAATCTCCTATATATTTCTAGAGTAGCACACAGACGCTCACAGGCTCAGTGTGGATTAGACCAGAATATAAAAAGCAGAAAAGGGTACTGCATGAGAAGCGTACAGCTGTATACAGTGTTGGGGTAATTTTAAATCTCCGTATATATTTCCGGAGTAACACACAGACGCTCACTCAGTATGGATTAGACCAGAATATAAAAAGCAGATAAAGGGCACTGGATCTGAAGATACCAGGTGTATATAGTATAGGGGTAAATTGTAAATCTCCGTATATATTTCCGGAGTAGCACACAGACGCTCACAGGCTCAGTATGGATTAGACCAGAATACAAAAAGCAGAAAAAGGGTACTGTATCACAAGCATACAGCTGTATACAGTGTTGGGGTAATTGTAAATCTCTGTATATATTTCCGGAGTCACACACAGATAGTCAGCATGTATTTGTCCGTGATACCAGCTGGTACACGGTAGTGTGTGAGGAGCGTACAGCGCTATACGTGTGGGGAAAAATGAACGCTCGGTAACTGTGCTGAAAAAAAGAATAAAAGTATTAGTGCTGTGTAAAAAGCAGTCTGCACAGCAGTGTACACACAGCAATACAGCTAGCAGGCAGCCTACTAACCAGCGCTGCTGCACAAAAGAAAATCCTCCCCTGTCACTGGCAGGCAGCCTAATAACCAGCGCTGCTGCACATAACAAAATCCTCCCCTATCACTGCACACTAACTATACAGCACAATTGCTATCAGCACAAGCACAGAATCACTTTTCTTACCTGCCTAACTCTCTCCCTACTGAGAAACAGCGGCAGCAACCTCTCCCTACGCTAAGATCGGCAGAAGTAAAATGGCGGTCGGCGGTCAGGGCTTTTATAGCCACTGTGACGCCACACAAAGCAAGCCAATCACTGCAATGCCCTTCTCTAAGATGCTGGTGGCCGCTGCCTATGTCTTCTCGTTGCCCACAGTGTGCGTCCTTGCTCATTGGCTGAGAAAAGGCGCCTGCAAGCATTATGGGAAAACCGACTTTGGCGCTCGGGTCGACGACCGCATGGCCGACTTCACGCCATGGTCGGGTTTCGCTCAACTCTACCTACGACTTATAGACCCCAGCTCACACACAGAAGTATCCTTCATAAAAAGTACCACCTCTTTACAAATGAATTACATTATTTATCCTGTACTGATCTTGAGTTACATCCTGTCTTATACCCCAGAGCTGCACTCACTATTCTGCTGGTGCAGTCACTGTGTATATCCATTGCATTACTGATCCTGTACTGATCCTGAGTTACATCCTGTATTATACCCCAGAGCTGCACTCACTATTCTGCTGGTGCAGTCACTGTGTACATACATTTCATTACTGATCCTGAGTTACATCCTGTATTATACCTCAGAGCTGCACTCACTATTCTGCTGATGCAGTCACTGTGTATATACATTACATTACTGATCCTGAGTTACATCCTGTATTATACCTCAGAGCAGCACTCACTATTCTGCTGATGCAGTCACTGTGTACATACATTACATTACTGATCCTGAGTTACATCCTGTATTATACTCCAGAGCTGAACTCACTATTCTTCTGGTGCAGTCACTGTGTACATACATTACATTACTGATCCTGAGTTACACCATGTATTATACTCCAGAGCTGAACTCACTATTCTGCTGTTGCAGTCACTGTGTATATACATTACATTACTGAGCCTGAGTTACATCCTGTATTATACTCCAGAGTTGCACTCACTATTCTGCTGGTGCAGTCACTGTGTACATACATTACATTACTGATCCTGAGTTACATCCTGTATTATACTCCAGAGCTGCACTCACTATTCTGCTGGTGCAGTCACTGTGTACATACATTACATTACTGATTCTGAGTTACATCCTGTATTATACTCCAGAGCTGAACTCACTATTCTACTGGTGCAGTCACTGTGTACATACATTACATTACTGATCCTGAGTTACATCCTGTATTATACTCCACAGCTGAACTCACTATTCTGCTGGTGCAGTCACTATGTACATACAGTACATTACATTACTGATCCTGAATTACATCCTGTATTATACCCCAGAGCTGCACTCACTATTCTGCTGGTGCAGTCACTATGTACATACTGTACATTACATTACTGATCCTGAATTACATCCTGTATTATACCCCAGAGCTGCACTCACTATTCTGCTGGTGCAGTCACTGTGTACATACATTACATTACTGATCCTATACTGATTCTGAGTTACATCCTGTATTATACTCCAGAGCTGCGCTCACTATTCTGCTGGTGCAGTCACTATGTACATACATTACATTACTGATCCTATACTGATTCTGAGTTACATCCTGTATTATACTCCAGAGCTGCGCTCACTATTCTGCTGGAGCAGTCATCACCATGTAAATACATTCCTGGTCCTGTACTGATCCTGAGTTACACTGATGCTTCCCATCACAGATAGTAAGGAAATATATTTACATTCTCCGAAAGTTTCATATATAATAATTAAAGGGTAAGTCCACATTGTCCGAAGTATTTTTTTTATATTGTCATTGCATCTAAAATACAAAAAAGTAATATAAAGTAACAAATCAGGTACGCATGTCCGGACCGAGGAGAGGAGAGGAGAGAGAGAGAGAGAGAGAGAGACCTTGGTTTCCAGAATCCGGATCAGTCTTTTGACGGATTGCACAAAAGACTGGTCCGGTTCCATACACTTGTATTATTTCCGGCCGCCTGATGCGCCGCTTCAGGCGCTATCAGGCGGCTCCGGGAAAAAAAAAAACGTTGCAGTGACCGTTTTGTCCGGCCGCCGGAATGTACATTTCCGCCGGATCCGGACAAAAACGGATGCAACGCAACGACATCAGGCGCTAATGAAAGTCAATGCTAAAAAAACGCATCCGGTACCGGATCCGTTTTTTTAACAACATGCCGGATCGCGCCTGAAGTCAAAAAACGGATGTGTGAAAGAGGCCTAAGAGTGCAGCACATTTTCTGCTTTCCTACGTGGATGTAGCAAAGCAGCATTTGACACTACTTTCCAGGCAGAGCGCTTGCTACTAATTTCCCTTCTGTTGTGTATTCTATCAATGTAGTGATTTCGGCTCTCTTGGAGGAGGACCCAGCTCACAGTGCCTTCCCTCCCCCTGAGGATACAAGAAACCCCCTCATTCCCCCTGCAGATGTCCGTTATCATGCAGATAAAACATCCAAATACATGCAACGCTAAACGAGATCAGATAGTTCAGGCTGATTATTCATAAATGCAAATATGTCAGTACGGAAACACAAAATAACATCTGCGCTGCCAGCTAATGACTCACAGCAATCAACCCTCAATTATCGGCGTGCTTGTTCCTGCTTTGATAATACAGGCCGGGTAAAAATACATATATAAAGAATTCTATGCATTTCTTCAAAGCACAATCAACCATTTTCTTGTGTACATAGACAGACAGATTTCATTATACAGCTATGACTCGGAAAACAGAATTCCATCAAACCAATCCAGGAAATCTCCGGAAGAGAAGCAGGACAAGGCAGAGGTTTGAAAACATGTCCCACCACCCCCAGTCTCTTAAATGTGTGCACAGATCTGGATTCACAGCTACACTGCTCAGTACTTCTGTATTATGTTGTCCATTCTGTTGCTGCTCCTAAACATGTGCTACAAAGAGACAGAAGAGCAGGAATTCCTCACATCTGTGTGGGCTGTGTATGGAAAACCTCATGGAAGCCAGACTTTACCCACTAGTTCAGAGACAAATGATAATTAGAGATATAGGCCTGAAAGAGGAAAACTGGTGAAAAAAGCAGGATACAAGTCATATAATGGGCAGAAATAGGGTCACTCCTCATGAACACTCACAAGTCACAACATCTTATTCTGAAGTTACCGGTACCTGAAATTACAGACACACGCCGGGAATTCATTTAACTTGCAACTGTCCCGTCCAAAGATCCAGGTCCTGCGGGCAGGCAGCACACCAAGATTCTTTGTGAATTGGGACCCTGTGGGAGTCAAAACGTGTTTCAGGGGTCCTGAGTTTGTGAACTGTTGTTTTAAATATGAACTTAGCTAAGTGCAGGGCAGGGAGGAGGGGGATGCAGCTGCAGCATCTTTTTCCCTTGCACATATCTGGACATTACTTTGAATATGATACACTTCCAATAAAGTAAGCACCACTCTCACAGACAGAATATGCTCCCCACAGGGTTTTAATCACCAGCTGGCTTCTTTTCAGCTGAACTGGAATGAACTTCTAAAAAATGCAATGAGTGTTAAACTCTGGGTTTAATTAGTGATAATTAAAACAATATAGAATATCAGGACAAAGCCTTGAGAATGCACTGCGCAATGCTCCACCATCCCTCCAAAAATGATTCAAAGATTAATATTATTTCTGTCCCCTCTGTCCACCTCTGAATGATTAGTGGCAATAGTGCTGGTGTCAGGAACACAGACTTTGTGACTCTTGGACCTCAGTTTTCACCAGCATCCCATACCTTACCAGACCGGGATAGCATATAAGAGCAGGAGAAGCTGTCACCATGCTGACAGGATCTTATATCTTCCTGGGAGCAGCCATACACACATATGCAGGTATGCTGACCTTTCATCTTGATTGTTGCTGGCTCTCTCCCTCAGAGCCGCGCCGCACAGGGGGATTGGAGCACTGGCCAATCAGCGACATCCGGGGCTCTGGGCAAAACATTCACAGCAGGAGCCCCAGTGCTTTCACGTTAGCAACGCCC
The DNA here is from genome assembly GCA_033576555.1 of Oophaga sylvatica. NCBI lineage: Eukaryota > Metazoa > Chordata > Amphibia > Anura > Dendrobatidae > Oophaga > Oophaga sylvatica. Next base: position 372,361,608 of record JARQOD010000001.1, on the reverse strand, counting down.
CTGGAGGAGAGCACACGAGCGCCAGACAGAGAGAGGCGTCCTGTGCGCGCCGAGGCGGCCTTTTCAAATTTCTTACTAGGCCCTGCGTGCGCCACTCTCCTGCTTGCCTGCACTGACGAGGGCAGCAGCCGCGCTCATGCACTGACACGGGCTGCTGTGGCCCTTATCAGCGCATGCACCGATGGAGCGCAAGCGCACACATGGCCTAGTCAGAAGATTTAAAGGCCATTTCGTAGTTCAGAGTCGCCAACCCACTGGACATCTGCCCGCTTTGAGAGTGTTCCCCTGCCTCTGCTGGATTGGAGTTGTGTCTCTCTTGCCTGTACTCCTTGGTTGTCCAAAGAACTGTGACCTCTGCTGCCAGTGTTTTCAGATGGGAATTTTTTTAATAATTCCACAACAAGGGTCTTCTGGTACTGCCCCGTTGTAGTAGACCTGTCCGCCTCGGGTATAAGCGATAGAAAGTTCTCCTTGTAGCATGGGTCTAGAAGTGTCACCAACCAGTAATGACTGTCACCCAAAATTTTGAGAACGCGAGGGTGACGATCAAGGCAACATAACATAAACTCAGCCATGTGTGTCAGACTGCTAACCGGCAAGACTTCTGCTTCCTCACCAAGAGGACAACTGACCATGCTCTCCTCCTCGTCCCTGTCCTCAGGCCATCCACGCTGAACAGACGGTATGACAGATGTGCAGATAGTACCGTCTAGCGCACGAAACTAGCTATTGTTCTTCCTCCTCCTCTTCCTCACTGTCACCCAATCCACGTTGCGATGAGATGAGGCTGGGCTGTGTGTAATCAGCCTGTATGGTTCCTTGTTCTATTTAATCGTGCTCCGCCTGCAATGCATCCTCTTTCATTGTGAGCAGAGAGCATTTCATAAGACAGAGAAGTGAGATGGTGATGCTAATTATGGCGTTATCGCCACTCACCATCTTGGTGGAGTCCTCAAAGTTTTGGAGGATGGTACATATGTCTGACATCCATGTCCACTTCTGAGGTCTTATGTGTGGAGTCTGAACTGAATACCGATGGCCTTGTTGATGCTGGTAGTCAACAACTGCCCTCTTCTGCTCACAAATCCTTCTCAACATCTGCAGTGTAGAGTTCCAACGCGTGGGGACATCACACACCAGTCGGTGAGCCGGAAGCTGCAAACGCTGCTGAAGCACGGCAAGGGCAGCGGAAGCTGTAGTTGACTTTCTAAAATGGGCACACAGGCGGCATACTTTGACAAGCAGATCCGGCAGCATCTCTGGGTAGGTTTTGAGAAACCGCTGAACCACGAGGTTAAGCATATGCGCCAGGCATGGTACGTGTGTGAGCTTGCCTTGCCTCAGAGCCGCCACCAGGTTACAGCCATTGTCACACCCGACCATGCCTGGTTGTAGGTTTAGCGGTCTCAGCCACAGATCTGCCTGCTCTTTCAGAGATGTTCGCAACTCTTCAGCATTGTGTGGTTTGTCACCTAAGCATATCAGCTACAGCACAGCCTGTTGCCGCTTGGCTGAGGCAGTGCTTCCAGCTTGCGACTGATGTGGTCATTTCGGAGATGAAGATGAGTCGCACGTACGGTACCAGGGTTATGGGGTACTCGGCACCAAGCCCGTTGAAGTCTATGGGGAATGTCACAAGTAGCACAGCTCGGTCCGTTGCCCTGGGCGCTCATTCAAAGGGGGATATTTACAGGGGATTTTAGGAATAGTTCGTGACGCCACCTGTGGTTTCTGATCAAGGTGACCAGCGCTGCAGGTTGAGTCCTCTGAGGGTTGGGGCAGCAAGGTGGTAAGTCTCCCACAGGTGAGACTAGATGGATCCCTCAGGGTGTAATGGCGGTGCAGGGTGCGGGCAATAAGTCAGTCACACACAAGTCAGTCTCTTTCCATACCTTTACTGGTGATGGTGTCAGGTATGTCCCAGGAGGCTGCTCAGGGTGGAGTATGTACATCCAGGTAATCGCCAAGTAGGTTTAAGGCCTCCTTTCCCTTTAAAGTGTATGAGTCCTAACCTGCGTGAAGTCAAGTTTAACTCTGAATAGCATAGCTTCGCCCGGCCAACATTGTGATGGAAGTCCTCTTGTGGCAAGAACTAAGTCTTCAATGCAGCGTCCCGCTAAACTCCTGTTCTGCCTGACCCCGGTTACGTATCGGCACTTAGGGCTGCCCTCTGTGACTTGAAGTCCAGAAGGGATTCCGGTGTTTCTCCTACTAGCCATGAAGGTTTTAGCAAGTCTTCGGACCCGGTGTCCGGTTATCAGAGTGGAGGTGCTAGGTCACCTATGGCACTCCTTCCTTTAGTCACCACTCGCCCGTCGCCCTACTCTCACCCTTAATATAAGCACGGGTAGCAGTAGGTGTAGTCGTCAGCCTCCTTCTTTCCACAGCTCACTGACCGTTTCTCAGTTAACTCGATGTTCTGACAACTGTAGTCCCCTTCCTTCTTTTCCTTCAAAGACTCTGTCCAGAGTGGCTATCAGGACCTTCCGTCAGACTGATTTCATGCTCGCTCCGAGAGTCACTTTCCACATGCATAGGGTACTAGCAGTCAATCTGTTCTGAGGTAAACAGCTTGCAATCTTTCTCCGTCTGTCTCTGACTAGAATGTCTCTGACAGGAATCTCCGTCTGTCTGGCTAGTATGACTCACTCCTGAATCACACCAAGGCTTGAATCAGACTTGTCTGCTAACGCTGACAGGAAACATACTCCTCACACTGATCTGACTAGAATGAACTCCAGTCTGGAATGACCTCACTGCTACGTCTCCCACACCCTTAAATAGTCTAAGGTTCCCTCTGGTGGCACTGTTGGGAAGTGTGAGTGTGAATGAATATCAGGTTTTGCAATTACCTTTTAGTGCATACTCCTGGGAACATGTGTACCAAGCGCAGCTGGGCCACACAGAGGCTGAAGAGGAGGATGAGGTGAGGACACTGTGGGAGCAACCCTGATTGACCTAGGGCCCGCAACCCTTGGAGTCTGGAGGACATGTTCCATCCCAAGGTCTGACTGGGTCCTGGTTTCCACTATGTTAACCCAGTGTTGCCGTCAGCAAGATGTACTGTCACTGGCCACAAGCACTTGTCCACATGTCCGTGGTTAGGTGGACTTTCCCAGTAACTGCATTGTTGATGGCACAGGTAATGTTGTGGAACATCAGGTTGCAGAAAGCTTCCGTCTCCATAAGCCCAAAAGGCAACATTTCGAGTGCAAGTGTGTAGCCCTGGTATGTAAGGCACACATAAAATCCTGGAGGATGTGCGGAGAGGTAACAGTTTAATGCTTGATATCCATTCACTCCATCACACACTTGGACACACCCATAGGGTATATAAGGTAGTGACATGCAGCAGAGCAAAGTTCTGTTTCCTGTCTTCGGACAGTGCAGTTCAGAGACAGTTTGATGGAAAGAAGAGTTAGCAACAGATACTTCAGCCGCCTGTCCCAAGGACAGTGAAGTTTAGTCGATGTGTTCCTGAACTAGGAGAATACTGAGAATCTGTCAGCGAGCTCCAAGGAAGAAGTAAGAAAGGATTGACTTGTACTACCATAGGAAGTGTGGAGTGCTTATGTTAAGAGCGCGAGCAGGGCGAAGGGCGCAGTGGAAGGAATTAGAGAAGTGCCTTAGATATTGGATTATCTGCACTATTACCCGGTCACTGGGGACCGAAGTGTTGCTATCGCTTCACGCATAGTAACGAGAAAACCAGAGACTCGCTGGACTACAAGTCGCAGGAGTAAGCCCTTAGTGTCGGTACGTAACCGGAGTCAGGTGGAATAGGGACTTTGAGTCAAGCGCAGACAAAAGTAAGAACCTAGTTTCATCACTTGGAAGGCTCCACCACAATGCTGACCGGGCAGTACAGCTATAGAGTTAGCTGGAGTTATTTGGAGTTAACTTAGCTTTATGCAAGTTGGACTCTTCTACAATCTGGAAGTTAAGGAGGCCTCTAACCTGCTCCGCTGTTACCTGGACGTGCATTCTCCACCCCGACCAGCTCCCCGGGACCTGCCTAACATCTTGAAAGTAAAAGGTATGGAAAGACGCTGGATGGTGTGAGACTGATTCATTTATCTGCACCCTACATCATTATAACCATAGACTTTGAGGGACCAGTCCCACCTGTGGGGGACCCAACACCTAGCTGCTATAACATCCCCTCAGAGTTCTATTCAGCAGCGCTGGTCTTTAGTGACTAGAAAACTACAGGTGGCGTCACGAACTGTTATCTACCAAATCCCCTGTAAATAAACCCTCTAACGCCTGACCGCCAGGGTCACGGACCGAGCCACGCTACCAGTGACATTCCCTATAGAAATCTACAGGCTCGGCTCCGAGTACCCCATAGCCCTGGTAAACCACAATTGTGGTGCGGTGTCAAACAAAAACTTGGCGTCACGAACAGGATACGAAAACTTGCAGCATTGCGAGCCCTGTGTGCCTGTGGAGTGTTTTGGTGAAAAAGACTGTTTGTGCTTTTGGCGCCAAATACCGCCATATTGCCGCCATATTCGCGCCCTGAGGCGTTGGTGAAGAAGGTGGGCGTGCATTCGTGGGCGTGTACCCCCTGAGGCGCGAAAAGTTATGGCCGCCCTCTCAAAGGCCTACTACAATGTGCGGTCTAGCCCCACTGCTAAAGAAATACGCCTCCTCTTCATTCTGTATGCAAAAAGGAGGAGACGCAAATCCCGCCTCCACGGAAAGGACCAGAATGTTCCTGTTGGATTGTCCCTGGTGTAGGCACCGCAGTACCCTGAGAGTGTTGGAGAGGCAGGCTTAATGCCAAAGCATCATCTACACCTAGACACACCTGGTAGGTGGAGTATACCTAGGAGTGCCAAGAAGGTTGTGTAGATGATTTTAGTCAGTGGTCCTGTCTTCGGCAGTAAGACAGTGAATGCTGGTCTGGACTACAGTGAGTGTCTAGATTGCATCTCATCAGCTTGAAAGGGAGTGGTATAGGTGTTGGAATACGCCTTAGTCTGGCACGAGCTGTGTCATCTCCTACATACATTAAGAGGACAAGTGAATCCCCAAAGTCTTCAGCTTCTGTCTAGAGGACAGTATCAGGTACAGTGACGTGCTCCTGCCTGTGATAATGAGCATCTGAGGTGAACTTGAAGTGGAAGGATAAGGAAAGAAGTGACTGCTCGACCCTTTGCTAATAAGAGTGCTTATGTTACCAGCGTGGACAAGGCGAAAGGCAAGTGGATTTATAAGATTGTGCTTAACGGATTGCAGAAGTCCAGCACGTTTCTACCGGTCACTGGGGACCGAAGAGTCACTGTTGCTTCAGGCACAGTGACAGGACAACCAGGAATCTACCGGACCCTAGGTCGCGGCAGACAAGCCCCTTATAGTCGGTACGTAGCTGGGGTCAGGGGGAGTGAAGACTTTAGCGTTCTGCAGGACCACATAAGGATTCAGCTCCTTCACAGGAAGGCCCCTAACACTAAGCTGACTGGGCAGGTACAGCAAGCATTGCTGAAGATTAGAGGGAACTACGCTTCATGCTAGTTGCACTCGTTATATTGGAGATAAAGGAGGCCCCTAACTTGTCCAGCTGCTGCCTCAAAATACACTCTCCGTGGATCAGCCTCCCTGGGACCTGCCTTGACATTCAGCAAGTAAAGGTATGGAAAGACATTGACTGTGTGAGACTGTGTTATTTACCGCACCCTGACATCATTTAACCAGACTTTGAGGGAACAGTCCCACCTGTGGGGACCTCAACTAGCTGCCTCACATCCCCTCAGAGATCTACAGCAGCGCTGGTCTTTAGTACTAGAAAACTACAGGTGGCGTCACGAACTGTATATACAAATCCCCTGTAAATAATCCCCTAACCGCCTGACCGCCAGGGCACAGGACCGAGCCACGCTACCGTGACATTCCCTATAGAATCTACAGGCTCGGCTCGAGTACCCCATTGCCCTGGTAACCACAATTGTGGGGGCGGTCGTAAAACAAAACTTGGCGTCACGAACAGGATACAAAACTTGCAGCATTGCGAGCCCTGGTGCCTGTGATGTTTTTGGTGAAAAAAGACTGTTTGCCTTTTGGCGCCAAAATCGCCATATTTGTCCGCCATATTCGCGCCCTGAGGCGCTGGTGAAGAAGGTGGGCGTGCTTCGTGGGCGTGTACCCCCCTGGGCGCGAGAAAAATGCCGTCCTCTCAAAGGCTATACAAATGCGGTCTGCCCACAGCTAAGGAGGTACGCCTCCTCTTCACTTCTTTTGCAAGGAGGAGACGCAAACCCCCCTCCACGGAAAGAGACCGATGTTCCAAAAGAAAGTGAGTCTGGACGAGGTGGCGGACAAGTAGCCTAGCGGAGCAGTGGTGGGCAGGCCCGTGCCCCGCAAGCTGTTGCTTGACGGGCCATTCTATACAGGAACTCAGCAAACCATGCTGTAGAGTGCCAGGAGGAGAATGCAGTTAAGCAGTTTTCCAACTCTGGACTGCAGGAGATTGAGAGACGCCGCGTGCCCAGATAATGGCGGCTGGGGACGAATCACGTCTCCTACAGCATAACCGTCCCCAATTCCAAGTACCTCTGCTGAGGAAGGCTGAAGGACAACCGGAGGCTGCCCCCAAAGTGCTGTTCCGATCCCACCGTGAGCGGTGGATGGGAGGAGGTTGAAGAGGTCAGCCGAGTCCGGAAGCCGCCAGGCCAGGAGGCCGCAGCAGATTATCCCCCGGAGGGACACCGGAGGGACCCAGTCCGTCCTTAGATGGAGCAGGACGAGCAGGTTGGCGCCCCTGAGCCTTGCGCCACACCGCTCCTGTGATCAACAGATGGCGTCCTGATTCAGATCGCCCCAGGATGAATAGCGCAATCCAAGCTGCAAGCAACCGCCATCGGACAGTATGTGAGCCGGATTGCTGATTGACAAGGAGACTGTCGTCGCGACCAAAGACCCTGAACGGGAACGCCGGCAGGGTGTGTGGAGCATGATGTTCCAGCCCGGAGGGTGGAAGAGTTATAATTAAAGTGAAACCGGTAACCAGCAGGGTCTTACGCATGAACGTGTGAAGTTTGGAATTTTTGCCACTGCTCACTTAGGCCAATGCTCGATGAGTGATCTTGTTAAATGGAAATACCGGCTGGTACCGTGAATTGGAATAAGTTGGTGTAGTATGCCTCAATACGCCATGTCGGGATAAGGAAGTTCAAGAAACAGGTATCTTAGTACCATTTGAATGCAGTGTCGCGTATTTCATTAACCATCCATGGCCGTGGCGCTGAGCAGCCCCCAAAAGTCTTTTGAAACACTTCGACCCATCTTGCAAGTAAAACCATTCCATATCGCCAAAACCCAGTATGGATCGCAACCTGAGCGAGTCTGCAGTCAATATCAGCCCCAGGACCATTGAATTGGGCGCTAAGATCGTGTCGTTGAAAAAGTGTACTTCGTAGATTCAAACCAAAGTTGTCTCAACCAACTAGATCTCACACATGGACATGTGGTTTTTTAATGCTAGTCTTGCTTTTTTTTCCAGCCCCGGGGTGGAAAGCGTACTATTTGATGAATAAATATATAAAAAGAATTGGTAAGGTCCATAAAGGATCTACCATCAGTCAAAGTTTGAAAAATGTTTATAAAGTTTTTGCACAAGTTTATATATAATGTACATATATATATTCCTAATTATAGAATGCCCGCTGGTAAATGGTGAATAGAACCATAAAAAGTTATTGCACTTTATCATAATGTGATTTGATATATGCCTTTGGTTTACAATGGACTCGTAGGTTGAGGACTGAGACAGCCTAAAGACTTTCTTGTACATAGTTGCGCTCCGGCGCCCTATCTTGGTTTACATAAGCCATACATATCTACCTCTGAAAAACAAAACCCGTGTGGTGTGGCACTGAGTGAGGTCTGCACTTGGATGTCCTGCAGCCCACCCAGGACCCACGTTGAAGGTTTGGTGCGGGTCCTTCACAAGTATCTTGTATATCTATTTATTGAAAATGACATTTGATACTATTTGTATTTTTGTATTAAAGTTTGTAACGTTCGAAGTATTCTTACCTCCCGGATGGGAAGATGTTATTGTTCCAATGTTATTGCATAAACAAAATTTTTCTGTCTTTTGTATTTCACAGCCGGGAGTGCTGTCGTTTACCATGGGGGAATGTGTAGCCCTGGTGGTAGGCACACGCAGTACCCTGGAGAGTGTATGGAGAGGCAGCGGCTTAATGCTCAATATGCATTCACTCTACACACACTAGACACACCCTTGGGGTAGTGGAGTATACTCTAGGGAGTGGTCAGAAGGTAGTGTAGGTGTTTTACCAGGGTGTGTCCTGGTATGTCGGCATAAAACGTGGGATGTGCGGGACTACAGTTGAGAGTCTAGATTGCATTCATCAGCTGAAACTTGGAGTCTGGTTATAAAGGTAGTTGCAAGACGCCTTTTTCGTCTTCGGACAGTGCATTCAAGCATTTGAAGGAAGAACAGTTGAACAGATACTTCAGCATCCTGTCTAGAGGACAGTGATAGGTTAAGTGAGTGTCTCTGCTGGATAACTGAGAATCTGTAGGTAGACTGAAGGGAAGATAAGAAAGATTGACTGTACTACCATTGGAATGTGGAGTGCTTATGTTACAGCGCGGCAAGGGCGAAGGCGAAGTGGAATTAAAGATGTGCTTACGATATTGGAATCAGCACTTTACCGGTCACTGGGGACCGAAGTCTGTTGCTTCATCACAAGTACAGGAACCAGAATCCGGACCAAGTCGCGGCAGCAAGCCCCCTTATGTCGGTACGTAACTGGGTCAGGGGGAGGAAGACTTTGAGCGCGCAGACCAAATAAGACTAGTCTTATCACTTGGAAGGCTCCCCACACTAGCTGACTGGGCAGAGTAGAGTAGCTTGCTAAGATTGGAGTAACTTTGCTTTCATGCTAGTTGGCCTTCTATATTGGAAGTAAGGAGGCCCTAACTGCTCCGCTGTCTGACGTGCATATCCCTCCGGACCAGCTCCCGGGACCTGCCTAACATTGAAAGTAAAAGGTATGGAAAGACATTGGATGGTGTGAGACTGATTATTTACGCACCCTACATCATTAACAGACTTTGAGGGACAGTCCCACCTGTAGGGGACCTCATCTAGCTGCCTAAACATCCCTCAGAGATTCTATACAGCAGCGCTGGTACTTTAGTACCCAGAATACTACAGGTGGCGTCACGAACTGTTATTACTAATCCCCTGTAAATATACCCCCACATCTACGCCTGACCGCCCGGGCACGACCGAGCCACGCTACCTGTGACAATCCCATAGAAAATCTACGGGCTCGGCTCCGAGTACCCCATTAGCCCTGGTAACCACAATTGTGGTGGCGGGTCAACACAAGATTCCAAATGGACTTGTAGCGGACCGTGGTGCAGTGGTCCATATTTAGCATGCGTCAAGGACAGTGGATGGGCACAAATGCTGCTCCCAGGAAAAGACGTGCTGACGGTGCCATGTTGCTAATACAGGAACTTCGCAACCATGGACGGAGGGTGCAGAGCAACAGCGTGTCAGAAGATGTGTCACCGCAGCAACTGCGGGCAGGACCTGGCAGGGCCACAAAGCGGGTGCTTTGGCGCATGTTCTGCTGGTCAAGGCTATTTTGCCTCTCCTGATTGCAAGTTGCCTGGCTGGGGAAGGCTGGAAAGACGACCGATGGGAAGACAAAAGTTGGGACTGAAACTCCACCGATGTCGGGTTGTGGATCCGAAGGAGGCGGAAGAGGTCTTGCCCGGTCTGGAGTGCCAGCCAGGCCAGGAGGCCGCAGCGGAGCACAGTCCCCCGGTAGGGACACCGGAGGGAACCCAGCCGTCTGTGATGGAGCAGCGACAGCAGCAGGTTAGTGCGTCCCCAACTGAGCCATTGCGCACACCTGCTTCCTGCTCTGCATCACACCAGCATTGTGCGTCCTATTCAGCATCGCCCCCTGCAGGCCCATCGCAATCTATGTCGCAATCGGCATCGCCCCTGCTACGCAAACAGCGACGCAATCGGCGTCTCACAAGGAGGAAGCACCCGGAGTGCCCCTAGCAGTTCGCACAAGGACTGTAGCGACCCAAACCCTGATAGCAGGTCACGACCTGTTTGTCATGTGCTCTAAGGAGCATCGCATTGTTCCAGCCCCCGGGGTGGAAAATGTAGTTGAAGTAATTAAAAAGTGAAGACCGGTAGGATCCAGACAGGGGTCTACCGCATGTAACGTTGTAGAAAGTTTGAGAATTTTTGCCAGATTTGCACTTTATTGCCAAATGTATGATGATGAGATATATCTATGTTTTCTATAATGAGTAGAATACCCGGCTGGGTACCAGAATGAAAATTTGAAAAAGTTGAGTGCATAGTTTTGCATCAAATACCCTGGTTGGGTAAAGTGAAGTTAAAGTTAAAACAAGTATATATATATAGATATATAATGTGAATATTGAAGTGAAATGTACGTAATGTGTCTTTAACCATGCCAATGGACTGCGTGGCTGTGGACTGAGCCAGCCCAAATACTTGTTTTGTATATAGTTGCACTTTCTGCCCTATCTTGGTTTTACAATAAACCTCAGCACAACTACCTCTGAACATAAAACCCGTATGGTGTGGCACTGAGCGAGGTCTGCAGTCAGATGTCCTGCAGCCCACCCAGGACCCACGTTGAAGGTTTGGTGCGGGTCCTTCACAAGAATACTATGTGTATTTATATGAAAATGTTTTAATACTTTTGTATTTTTTTACTAATGACCATTGTATACAATGCAACGTTTAAGAATTTCTCACCTCCCGGATGGGAAGAGTTGTAATGTTTATTGTTAATGCAAAACAAAAATGTCTTTCTTTTTCTATTTTACAGCCCGGGAGTGCTGTGTTTTACCAAGGGGGATGTGTAGCCCTGGTATGTAAGGCACACATAAAATCCTGGAGGATGTGCGGAGAGGTAACAGTTTAATGCTTGATATCCATTCACTCCATCACACACTTGGACACACCCATAGGGTATATAAGGTAGTGACATGCAGCAGAGCAGAGTTCTGTTTTCCTGTCTTCGGACAGTGCAGTTCAGAGACAGTTTGATGGAAAGAAGAGTTAGCAACAGATACTTCAGCCGCCTGTCCCAGGAGAATACTGAGAATCTGTCAGCGAGCTCCAAGGAAGAAGTAAGAAAGGATTGACTTGTACTACCATAGGAAGTGTGGAGTGCTTATGTTAAGAGCGCGAGCAGGGCGAAGGGCGCAGTGGAAGGAATTAGAGAAGTGCCTTAGATATTGGATTATCTGCACTATTACCCGGTCACTGGGACCGAAGTGTTGCTATCGCTTCACGCATAGTAACGAGAATACCAGAGACTCGCTGGACTACAAGTCGCAGGAGTAAGCCCTTAGTGTCGGTACGTAACCGGAGTCAGGTGGAATAGGGACTTTGAGTCAAGCGCAGACAAAAGTAAGAACCTAGTTTCATCACTTGGAAGGCTCCACCACAATGCTGACTGGGCAGTACAGCTATAGAGTTAGCTGGAGTTATTTGGAGTTAACTTAGCTTTATGCAAGTTGGACTCTTCTACAATCTGGAAGTTAAGGAGGCCTCTAACCTGCTCCGCTGTTACCTGACGTGCATTCTCCACCCGACCAGCTCCCCGGGACCTGCCTAACATCTTGAAAGTAAAAGGTATGGAAAGACGCTGGATGGTGTGAGACTGATTCATTTATCTGCACCCTACATCATTATAACCATAGACTTTGAGGGACCAGTCCCACCTGTGGGGGACCCGTCATCTAGCTGCTATAACATCCCCTCAGAGTTCTATTCAGCAGCGCTGGTCTTTAGTGACTAGAAAACTACAGGTGGCGTCACGAACTGTTATCTACCAAATCCCCTGTAAATAAACCCTCTAACGCCTGACCGCCAGGGTCACGGACCGAGCCACGCTACCAGTGACATTCCCTATAGAAATCTACAGGCTCGGCTCCGAGTACCCCATAGCCCTGGTAAACCACAATTGTGGTGCGGTGTCAAACACAAGCAGTCGCAAAATGTGTGAATTTAGTAGCGTGTCCTGTGGTGCGTTGGTTCCATATTTACGCCTGCGTTCCAAGGACTGAGGTATGGACAACTAAATGCTGCGCTGGGACAAGGACGTGGACTGATGGTGCTAGCTGAGTGTGTGCAAAGACTGGTGCAGGGCAGGAGGCATCTTCGCATGCACCATGGACAAGGGATTGGCTTGCATGCACAACAGCGGAAGAAGCAGTGGTGTCACTCGCAGACACTGTTCCTGGACCCTGGTTTCAGCCAACAAAGTCGGGTGCTTTGCTGTCATGTGCCTGATCATGCTGGTGGTCAGGCTGGTAGTTTTGCTACCCCTCTGATGCTGGCATGGCAGGTGGTGCAAATGGACTTTTTGGGGTTATCGGCTGAGTCTTTAAAAAACAACCAGACTCGGGAAGACATAACAGTTGTACTGACAACTTCCATCGTGTTGGTGTTGCTGCGATCCACCAGTAAGTGGGACAGGAAGGATGGGCGAAAAGATGTGGGTGTTTGTTGTGGCACAATTTCAGCTTTCCCACGGCCTCGGCCTCAGCATGTACCATCACCATCACGTCCAGTTCCCCATCCCCTGCCACGCGCCTTGCCCATTTTAAATGGAGGCAATATTTTACATGTTCACTACAAATGGCTGAATTTGTAGTGAATTTATATGTGATCCGTCTGACAGACAAACCTCTGTTTAAAATAGCTGGGCTGTAGGTAACTATTTTTTTTTCAGCAAACTGGTGTCTTATCTAAAACACTACAACAAAATTTAACAGTAGGCCAGAAATGGCAGAATTTTCAGCGCACTCAGATGTGATCCGTGTGACGGCCAAACCCCTGTTTAAAATAACTGGATTTTTACGCTGCAATAAGGAAAAGATCTGGGCTGGCTGTGTTCTGCAGTGCCTACAAGCAAATGGAGCAAAAAAACGGTGTTCTCTGGATTGCTTTTGAAGAAAATAATCAGGATTAAGATCCAAAAAAAAATTATTCCTGGGCAGTTCATGGGAGGAAATCCACCAACACTGCGAAGATGAAGCAGTTTTATATAGAGGAGTGGGCAAAAATGTCACCAAGCCGATGTGCAGTACTAGGCAACAAAGAGCTATAGTTATTGCTGCACAAGGGGTCATACCAGTTACTGAGTGAAAGGGTTCACATACTTTTACCACTCACAGACTTGTGATATTGGATAATTTTTCTCTTTTATAAAACAAAAATAAAATCTAATATTTTTGCCTTATTAGTTTGACTTCATTTTCTTTATCTACTTTTAAGACTGTGAAAATCTGATGTTATTTTAGTTTTAGGAAAATGATGAAGAGTTCACAAACTTTCGAGCCCCCTGTGCACACCCCGCACGGTGCACATGGACATAAGTTTAGCAGTTTAGGGGAAGTGTGATTGTGCGGTTGGTGCATGGTTCCTTCCACATTATGAGCCTGTTGTGCAGAAAGGAACGAAAAAAGGAAAAATCCAGCGTAGAGTAGAAGTAATAAAAAGTTCAATTCTTTAATAAATGTGATAAAAAATAGACAGCCAAATACAAGCTGTACAGGTCCACAAAAATGTAACAGAGCGATCAACGCGTTTCGACGTTAAGTCTTTCTCAAGATCTAACTCTGACTGAGGCTGAGCGTTATTTATAATAGTAACGCACTACACCTGGGGAAGAACTCCCGGTGTGGCCATCATGTGAAAACAATTAGATATAACTGCAAGAAATAGCTGCAGTGAATAAACTGATAAAAACGACATGAAAAACAATACATATACACACATTGACAAATGTTAACTCCACAACTAATAACACCCTACATAGTGAACTTATAAATTCAAATTAATATTGTTTAATTAAATCGCATCTGGCATTTAAGCCTGCTGGAGATCTAGTGCCTAAGGTGAAGATCCAAAAAGACTCTCTGTTGAGCAGTTTGCGTTTATGATCTCCACCTCGATGCGGTTGTGATACTTTTTCTATGCCATTAAATCTAAATGAGCTAACATCACCTTTATGTTCCCGCAAAAAATGTTTCGACACAGCCGAGGATGAATGCGCTGAAGAATTAACCGCATCTGATAAATGCCGTCTGATGCGTATTTTTAGGGGACATGAAGTACATCCTACATATAATACATCGCATTTAGTGCAAGCGATTAAATAAACTACGTACGTAGTATTACAATTAATGTAGTTATTAATTTGGTATGTTTTGTCTCCTAGCACTGAGGTAAAGTTCTTAGTTCTATTTGCATATATACAGGCTTTGCATTTATTCGCACCACACTTGTAAAAGCCTTTTATATTTAACCAATTATCTGTATGAGATGTAGTATCCTTACTAGAAAAAAAACTAGGTGATAATAAGTTCTGAAGAGTAGGTGCTTTTTTAGCTGAAAAAAGAATATTATTGTTAGACATAATATCTTTAAGAAGGGGATCAGAATTTAATACCGGGAGATATTTTTTAATGATAGCAGTAATTTGCGAATATTCTTTGCTAAATTGCGTGGTAAAGGCTATGTGGTTCTTGCGCATTGTATTATCTTTGGCTTTCTGTGACAAAAGATCTTTCCTATTTAGATACTTGGCTTTATTAGTTGCTTTTTTTATGATCGAATGCGAATAACCGCGATTGAAAAATTTTTTCTCAGTTTTTGTCACTTCTTTAGCATAGGTAGCTTCTTCTGTGCAATTGCGTTTTAATCTAATTAATTCTCCATACGGTAAATTATTAATAACATGTCTGGGGTGGCAAGAGTCTGCTGCTAGGACAGAATTACATGCTGTAGGTTTTGAATAAGGTGAGACTATTATAGTCTTCTTGTTATGTCCCCTAATAAAGTCAGGTCGAGGAAATTAATCATGGATTTATCAAATTGATAGGTAAATCTCAGATTGAAATCATTATTATTAAAGTAAGTAAAACAATCTAACATTTCCTCTTTACTACCTTCCCAAATAAACAGTAAATCGTCAATATAACGACCATACCACTTAATGTGTTTAGAATATGGATTATTATCATTGTATATGAAAAGTTCCTCCCAACAAAACATGACCAAATTAGCCAAAGAAGGAGAAAACTTAGCTCCCATACTAACTCCACTTATTTGTAAAAAATATTCATTATCAAATGCAAAATAATTGTGATTTAATAAAAATTCTATTGCCAGATACAAAAATTCTTTCATCACTACACTGTAAGGACCAAATTTGTCAAGGTAATATTTAAGACATTTTAAGGCAACTGTGTGCGGTATCGAGGGATATAGGCTGATTACGTCGCAAGAGAACCAATTGAAATTATCTTCCCACAAAAAACCATCCAACACCGATGCGACATATTTGGTGTCTCTAATAAAACTTGGCAAATTTTGTACCAACGGTTGTAGGTGGAAATCCACCCATGCTCCCAGATTTTCTCCCAAAGAATCAATTCCGGAAACTATAGGTCTAAGTGGTGGTGGAAATATTTCTTTATGGATTTTGGGAAAAGCATGATATAACGGTGTAACCGGGTGCTCTTTATACAGAAAGTCTGCTGTTTTTTTATCATAGATGTTCGTCACAAAACCCTCCTGTATAATTTTAAAGATCTTTAAAATTCTTGAAAGAATTTTTGTATCTGGCAATAGAATTTTTATTAAATCACAATTATTTTGCATTTGATAATGAATATTTTTTACAAATAAGTGGAGTTAGTATGGGAGCTAAGTTTTCTCCTTCTTTGGCTAATTTGGTCATGTTTTGTTGGGAGGAACTTTTCATATACAATGATAATAATCCATATTCTAAACACATTAAGTGGTATGGTCGTTATATTGACGATTTACTGTTTATTTGGGAAGGTAGTAAAGAGGAAATGTTAGATTGTTTTACTTACTTTAATAATAATGATTTCAATCTGAGATTTACCTATCAATTTGATAAATCCATGATTAATTTCCTCGACCTGACTTTATTAGGGGACACTAACAAGAAGACTATAATAGTCTCACCTTATTCAAAACCTACAGCATGTAATTCTGTCCTAGCAGCAGACTCTTGCCACCCCAGACATGTTATTAATAATTTACCGTATGGAGAATTAATTAGATTAAAACGCAATTGCACAGAAGAAGCTACCTATGCTAAAGAAGTGACAAAAACTGAGAAAAAATTTTTCAATCGCGGTTATTCGCATTCGATCATAAAAAAAGCAACTAATAAAGCCAAGTATCTAAATAGGAAAGATCTTTTGTCACAGAAAGCCAAAGATAATACAATGCGCAAGAACCACATAGCCTTTACCACGCAATTTAGCAAAGAATATTCGCAAATTACTGCTATCATTAAAAAATATCTCCCGGTATTAAATTCTGATCCCCTTCTTAAAGATATTATGTCTAACAATAATATTCTTTTTTCAGCTAAAAAAGCACCTACTCTTCAGAACTTATTATCACCTAGTTTTTTTTCTAGTAAGGATACTACATCTCATACAGATAATTGGTTAAATATAAAAGGCTTTTACAAGTGTGGTGCGAATAAATGCAAAGCCTGTATATATGCAAATAGAACTAAGAACTTTACCTCAGTGCTAGGAGACAAAACATACCAAATTAATAACTACATTAATTGTAATACTACGTACGTAGTTTATTTAATCGCTTGCACTAAATGCGATGTATTATATGTAGGATGTACTTCATGTCCCCTAAAAATACGCATCAGACGGCATTTATCAGATGCGGTTAATTCTTCAGCGCATTCATCCTCGGCTGTGTCGAAACATTTTTTGCGGGAACATAAAGGTGATGTTAGCTCATTTAGATTTAATGGCATAGAAAAAGTATCACAACCGCATCGAGGTGGAGATCATAAACGCAAACTGCTCAACAGAGAGTCTTTTTGGATCTTCACCTTAGGCACTAGATCTCCAGCAGGCTTAAATGCCAGATGCGATTTAATTAAACAATATTAATTTGAATTTATAAGTTCACTATGTAGGGTGTTATTAGTTGTGGAGTTAACATTTGTCAATGTGTGTATATGTATTGTTTTTCATGTCGTTTTTATCAGTTTATTCACTGCAGCTATTTCTTGCAGTTATATCTAATTGTTTTCACATGATGGCCACACCGGGAGTTCTTCCCCAGGTGTAGTGCGTTACTATTATAAATAACGCTCAGCCTCAGTCAGAGTTAGATCTTGAGAAAGACTTAACGTCGAAACGCGTTGATCGCTCTGTTACATTTTTGTGGACCTGTACTGCTTGTATTTTGCTGTCTATTTTTTATCGCATTTATTAAAGAATTGAACTTTTTATTACTTCTACTCTACGCTGGATTTTTCCTTTTTTCGTTCTCATCTGCTCTGGTTGCTCTGCCATATCCGTGCGAGGAGTGAAGATCCACATGCAATGTGAAGATTGGGGTAAGCTGACTCCATTTGTTTCTTTTTTGCCTGTTGTGCAGAAAGGGCCGTTCGTTGCTCACTGCAGGGTCGCCTCTTTGCCATTTGGTAACATGATATAAACTTGTTATATTGACTCTCATTGATTCTCACTGTAGCACACATTAGTATAAAAGACTCCATCTCCTTTAGGGAGTTGCCAAGCAATGTATTGTATCATTAGCTAGTAAGGTATACTACTAATGAGTTGTGAGGTCCCCGGTCCCGGAGCAGCCATGCCTAAACCTCCTCCCCGGTCCCAGAGTGGCCAGTGCCTGATCCTCGTACCATGGTCCCGCAGTGGCCAGTGTCTGAACCTCATCCCCTGGTCCCAGAGTGGCCAGTGCCTGATCCTCATCCCCTGGTCCCAGAGTGGCCAGTGCCTGATCCTTTTCCCTGGTCCCAGAGTGGCCAGTTCCTGATCCTCGTCCCCTGGTCCTGGAGCGACCAGTGCCTTATCCTCAATTTCTGGTCCCAGAGCGGCCAGTGCCTGAACCTCATCCCCTGGTCCCAGAGTGGCCAGTGCATGATCCTCGTCCCTGGTGCCGGAGTGGCCAGTGACTGATCCTCCTCCCAGGTCCTGGAGCGGCCAGTGCCTGAACCTCATCCCCTGGTCCCGGAGTGGCCAGTGCCTGAACCTCATCCCCTGGTCCCGAAGTGTCCAGTGTATGAATCTCATCCCCTGGTCCTGGAGCGGCCAGTGCCTGATCCTCATTCCCTGGTCCCGGAGTGGCCAGTGCCTAATCCTTATCCCTGTTCCTGAAGCGGCCAGTGCCTGAACCTCATCCCCTGGTCCCAAAGTGGCCAGTGCCTGATCCTCATCTCCTGGTCCCAGAGCGGCCAGTGCCTGAACCTCATCTTCTGGTCCTGGAGTGGCCAGTGCCTGAACCTCATCCCCTGGTCCCGAAGTGGCCAGTGACTGATCCTAATCTCCTGGTCCCAGAGTGGCCAGTGGCTGAACCTCATTCCCTGGACTGGCCAGTGCCTGATTCTTGTTCCCTGGTCTGTGAGCGGCCAGTGCCTGAACATTGTCCTGTGGTCCTGATGTGGCCAATCCTGAACCCAAAGTCGTCTGATCCCAGTGCTGCCAGGACTGTACCTGAAGTACCCTGGTCCCAATCCGGCCAGTGCATGAACATTCTTCAGCAGTCCATGAGCAGCAAAACCCTGATCCAGCATCCTAGACCGGCGCGTCTGAACTAAGCCCTAAATCAGTGTCAGTGTACCTGACCCCTGGGGTCAGCAGCTGCAGTATGGGGGTTCTGCCCACTAGTGGTACCTGAGAGCTGCCTGCAGCTCAATCTGTCTCCACCATCAAGAGCTCCAGTGAACACCAGGTAGTCGCTTAGCTACACCCTTTCCTTGGCAGGTCCGGCCCTGTGGCACAGTGGGTCCACAAATCCCCATGCCCCATGTGTAAAGCCCCCGTCTCATATAGCGAGATCGCTAGTAAGATCGCTGAAGCGTCACCGATTTTGTGACGCAACAGCGACCTAGCCAGCGATCTCGCTACATGTGACACGAAACGGCGACTGGCCCCCCTGCTGGATATCGCTGATCGTCCTCGAATGACGTGGACCATCGATTTTTTCATCGTTGGTGTCCCACTGGCCAGCGCGCATCGCTGTGTTTGACCCCGACGAGCGACCTCGTTGGCGTCGCAGAACTCAGGGACGCAGGCGGGAATCGTCGGAAAAGCTGCCGTGTAACAAGGTACCAACGACCGCCGAGGTTGTTATACAGATCGCCGGATCATTGCTGCATCGCTAAAGAGATCTGCCAGTTTGGCAGCTTACTAGCGACCATTTAGCGACGCACCAGCAATCCTTACCAGGTGGTATCGTTGTCGGGATCGCTGGTGCTTCGCTAAGTGAAACAGCACCCTAAGAGTAGGAAAATAAACTAAAAATGGGTCTGTTACTCACATATTTTTTTTTTTATTGTAAAGACTGATGAAATGCATCATAAAATTTGTACACCTTTCCATAACAATTATTTTTAGATATCAGATATTTTTTTTCCAGTTTTTTACATGGGTGGCGATAGTAGCAGCAAATTTGATTGATTTATTTTACCTACTTTTATTTTATTTCATATATTGTGCCCCCCATAAGGTCATAAAAGACCTTTGGGGTCATGACAACATTTAAATTCTTTTTCTTTTTTTCTGCTTTCCCCTGTAACTGTGGCTGGTATATGAACCCCAGTTACAGAGAAAATGCAGACTCCTGGCTATATAGCAGAGGTTTCAGGATCTCTGAGGACCCAGCAGCTTCTGTTCCCTCCCTACACCCAATAATCACTTGATCACTATTTGTTCAGCACTATGTATACAGCGACCAAAAAGGAAGCGAAAGTAAATAACGATCTCTGCCTTCTCAATGGGAAGTCTGGCTGTATCTGAGAGCCGGCTACCTGAACAATGTCGTCCAGCTGCTATACTACGCAGTTGTAGAACATCACTGCAGATTATAATATGGACGTCCCGGATGTTTATGATGTATGGGTGGTCCAGAAGTAGCAAGGGGGCGATATGCATCCTCACAACCGAGGAGATATTGCTCATCACGCGATTGACATTAGTGCCAGGCTATCCATACTGAAGTAGGAGGGCTACAGATTCTTATCTACAACTTAGATGACTAATGTGTTGGCATTTTCTAACAAAGGCTTGCAGCAAATTCACAGAAACCATGGCACGGGGAGTTATATACTGGCATTTTTTCAGTAGTGGCTTACACAATATGTGTGCCAGGTCTGCAGAAAAACAACATTTGGTGTTCTGAATATAAAGCGCAGCAGCCAGCATCCTCGTCAATTCCAAGGCTTCATTACCAGAAATGTATTTTTAACTATTTGAATCTAATGGGACTAAGAATATGATATGTAGCAGAGCTGAGAGTGTTAGAAGCAGCAAAGCTGTGACAGTCAGAGGGCTCAAAATCAGTTGTGTTGTCCTTTCACAAATGCGGGTGCTATGTGTTGGGCCGAATGACCCCTCACTAATCTTGTTTTAGATTTCCTGGGCGACATTCTTGCACTTTGAGGGGAAGATATGTACTGGAACACGACATGCAGGGACGTTGACTGGCCAAGGGCCACAGATAGTTACACTGGGAAGACCATGGATGAATGAGGGTAAATGTGGTATGCCATGTATAGAACTTGTGAGCATAAAGAAGGTGTGGTGACACAGAGCATGTTATGTCTCTGCGTCCTTTTACACGGTTTTCCCTACATTCAGGGTCAGTCACAGAGGCCAAAGATACAGCCTAGAATCAGTAGCCTGGTACATGTGGATGCTTTATTTATAGTGCTTGTGAGCATGCAGAATGTGAGGTGACACAGGGAGCATGTTATGTGTCCATGTATATTTAAAACTTGGTTTTCCCTCTATTCAGAGTCATTGCTAACACATTACGCCTTAAAAGTTTAAAATCCTGCAGTGCCTGCAAGTTCCCCCTGCTCAAGAAGGCACATGTGCAGGTCTGTCTGAAGTTTGCCAATGAACACCTGGATGATTCTGTGAGTGATTGGGAGAAGGTGCTGTGGTCAGATGAGACAAAAATTGAGCTCAGTGGCATTAACTCAATTCGCTGTGTTTGGAGGAAGAGAAATGCTGCCTATGACCCAAAGAACACCATCCCCACTGTCAAGCATGGAGGTGGAAACATTATGTTTTGGGGGTGTTTCTCTGCTAAGGGCACAGGACTACTTCACCGAATCAATGGGAGAATGGATGGAGCCATATACCGTAAAATCCTGAGTGACAACCTCCTTCCCTCCACCAGAACATTAAAAGTGGGTTGTGGCTGGGTCTTCCAGCAAGACAATGATCCAAAACATACAGCCAAGGCTAGAAAGGAGTGGCTCATAAAGAAGCACATTAAGGTCATGGAGTGGCCTAGCCAGTCTCCAGACCTTAATCTCATAGAAAACTTATGGAGAGAGTTGAAGTTCCGAGTTGCCAAGCGACAGCCTCAAAATCTTAATGATTTAGAGATGATCTGCAAAGAGGAGTGGACCAAAACTCCTCCTGACGTGAGCAAACCACATCACCAACTGCAAAAAACATCTGACTGCTGTGCTTGCCAACAAGAGTTTTGCCACCAAGTATTAAATCTTGTTTGCCAGAGGGATCAAACAATTATTTCTCACTGTAAAATGTAAATAAATTTATATAATTTATACAATGTAATTTTCTGGATTTTATTTTTGATATTCTGCCTCTCAATGTTAAAATTAACCTACCCTTAAAATCAAAGACTGTTCATATCTTTGTCAGTGGGCAAACTTACAAAATCAGCAAGGGATCAAATAATCATTTCCCTCATTGTATCCTGTAGCCAGCAGCCTGGTACATGTGGATGCTTTATTTACAGAGCTTGTGAGCATAAAGAAGGTGTGGTGATACAAAGCACGTTCTATGTCTGTGCGTCCTTTTACAGGGTTTTCCCTCCATTCAGGGTGAGTCACAGAGGGAATGGATGCAGTCTGGAACAAGCAGACTGGCACAGGTGGATACTTTATGTATAGCGCCTGTAAGCATGCAGAATTTGTAGCAACACAGGGAGCACGCAATGTGTCTTTGTACGAGTATTGCAAGGTCTTCCCTATTTTCAGGGTCAATAACAAAGGGAAACAATTTAAGAAACAGTTAAGCTGTAGGACGCAGCCTGGTACAAGCAGGCTAGTGATGGGCACACTTTTAGGAAAGGTAAGACACGCTGGCTGATCAGTGGGACTATAAGGGGCTTTAAGTGCCTGTCCCTGAAGTAACACCAGCAAAAGGAAGTGTGTCTGCAAGCTATTTATCGTGAGTAACAAAAACAGGGAAATGTGGTTTTCAATAGTGGTGGAAGAAGGATCACTTGCGTACAACCGCCACTGAGTGGAAGAAGTAAGGCAAGCAGAAGTAAGTGTTCCTCAAGCCCCTGATTGTGAGTAACCAAGATGGGGAAACATGGTTGCCACTAGTGGTTAGGGTGAGACAACTTGCGTTCTGCAAACTCTGATGTGGAGGGGTGTCATGTCTGTAAGGTATGAGAAGTAGAAATCTAAGGTCCATGTAAAAGATGTGAGAACTCCAGTTAGGGATTGTCCTTGTCCACCAAGAAGCATATACATAGCGGGGCAGCCTCTGATGGGAAGAGCATTTTCTCTGCTAGAGGCTGTGAGCAGAGACAAGTCTAATTGTGCTGTGTTGCCTAGTTAGGCCTGAGCCTAGTGAAGCGTTCTGCTGTGTTGCCTGGTTAGGCATGAGCCCGGTGGAGTGTTTTGCTGTGTTGCCTAGTTAAGCCTGAGCCCGGTGGAGTGTTTTGCTGTATTGCTTAGTTAGACCTGAGCCCGGTGGAGCATTGTGCTGTGCTTTCTGGTTAGTCCTGAGCCCAGTGGAGTGTTGTGCTGTGTCGCCTAGTTATATCAAAAAACTGACCGGCACATCCAAACATAGATTCAGTGTGAACAGGTGCTAAACCTAGAGTCACCAACTCATATACATACAAGAGAAAAAGGTAGCACACTGTAGCGCTATAGCCTGCAAACACGAAACATGAAAAATATGAAAAATGAATTGCATCATTACCTTAGAAATATGAAAAATTGAGAAGTCTTAGCGCATAAGATGGCCAAATTATGTGAGCCTGATAGCCACGTCAAGGCTCTTCTCGTATATCAGGTCCTAACTAATGCCTATCCTCGCTTAGAAAAGTCTGTCTGCATGGGAACGTATGAATCCTCTCTTCAGACTAAAATCTACATCTCTGTGGAGGGGTGATGAACCTGTTGTAATTAAAAAGCCTGTGACCACCAGGTGGAGTGCTCAGGTAGAAGGTAAATGAATACATATCAAAAAACTGACCGGCACATCCAAACATAGATTCAGTGTGAACAGGTGCTAAACCTAGAGTCACCAACTCATATACATACAAGAGAAAAAGGTAGCACACTGTAGCGCTATAGCCTGCAAACACGAAACATGAAAAATATGAAAAATGAATTGCATCATTACCTTAGAAATATGAAAAATTGAGAAGTCTTAGCGCATAAGATGGCCAAATTATGTGAGCCTTGACGTGGCTATCAGGCTCACATAATTTGGCCATCTTATGCGCTAAGACTTCTCAATTTTTCATATTTCTAAGGTAATGATGCAATTCATTTTTCATATTTTTCATGTTTCGTGTTTGCAGGCTATAGCGCTACAGTGTGCTACCTTTTTCTCTTGTATGTATATGAGTTGGTGACTCTAGGTTTAGCACCTGTTCACACTGAATCTATGTTTGGATGTGCCGGTCAGTTTTTTTGATATGTATTCATTTACCTTCTACCTGAGCACTCCACCTGGTGGTCACAGGCTTTTTAATTACAACAGGTTCATCACCCCTCCACAGAGATGTAGATTTTAGTCTGAAGAGAGGATTCATACGTTCCCATGCAGACAGACTTTTCTAAGCGAGGATAGGCATTAGTTAGGACCTGATATACGAGAAGAGCCTTGACGTGGCTATCAGGCTCACATAATTTGGCCATCTTATGCGCTAAGACTTCTCAATTTTTCATATTTCTAAGGTAATGATGCAATTCATTTTTCATATTTTTCATGTTTCGTGTTTGCAGGCTATAGCGCTACAGTGTGCTACCTTTTTCTCTTGTATGTATATGAGTTGGTGACTCTAGGTTTAGCACCTGTTCACACTGAATCTATGTTTGGATGTGCCGGTCAGTTTTTTGATATGTATTCATTTACCTTCTACCTGAGCACTCCACCTGGTGGTCACAGGCTTTTTAATTACAACAGGTTCATCACCCCTCCACAGAGATGTAGATTTTAGTCTGAAGAGAGGATTCATACGTTCCCATGCAGACAGACTTTTCTAAGCGAGGATAGGCATTAGTTAGGACCTGATATACGAGAAGAGCCTTGACGTGGCTATCAGGCTCACATAATTTGGCCATCTTATGCGCTAAGACTTCTCAATTTTTCATATTTCTAAGGTAATGATGCAATTCATTTTTCATATTTTTCATGTTTCGTGTTTGCAGGCTATAGCGCTACAGTGTGCTACCTTTTTCTCTTGTTTGTGTCGCCTAGTTAGGCCTGAGCCCGATGGGGCGTTGTACTGTGTTGCCTGGTTAGGCCTGAGCCCAGTGGAGCATTGTGCTGTGTTGCCTGGTTAGGCCTGAGACTGTTGGAACATTGTGTTGTGTCGCCTAGTTAGGTCTGAGCCGGGTGGAGCGTTGTGCAATTTTGCCTGGTTAGGCCTGCACCTGGTGAAGAGTTCTGTTATGTCGCCTGGTTATGCTTGAGCCCGGTGGAAGGTTGTGCTGTGTTGCCTGGCTAAGCCTGAGCCTGGTGAAGAGTTGTGCTGTGTCACCTGGTTAGGCCTGAGCCTGGTGGAATGTTATGCTGTTTTGCCTGCTTAGGCCTGAACCTGGTGGAATGTTCTGCTGTGTTGCCTGGTTAGGCCTGAGCCCGGTGGAGCATTATGCTGTGTCGCCTGGTTAGGCCTGAGTCCGTTGGAGCGTTATGCTGTGTCACCTGGTTAGGCTTGTGCCCGGTGGAGCGGTATGCTGTGTCACCTGGTTAGGCTTGTGCCCGGTGGAGCGTTATGCTGTGTCGCCTGGTTAGGCTTGTGCCCGGTGGAGCGTTATGCTGTGTCGCCTGGTTAAGCCTGAACCTGGTGGAATGTTCTGCTGTGTTGCCTGGTTAGGCCTGAGCCCGGTGGAGCGTTATGCTGTGTCGTCTGGTTAGGCTTGAACCTCATGGAATGTTCTGCTGTGTTGCCTAGTTAGGCTTGAGCCCAGTGTAGTGTTTTGCTGTGTCGTCTGGTTAGGCCTGAGCCCGGTGGAGCATTATGCTGTGTCGCCAGGTTAGGCCTGAGCCCGGTGGAGCGTTGTGCTGTGTTGCCTGGTTAGGCCTGAACCTGGTGGAATGTTCTTCTCTTCTCCTGTGTCACCTACTTAGGCTTGAATCTGGTGGAATGTTCAGCTGTGTCGCCTAATTAGGCCTGAGCCGGGTGGAGCGTTATGCTGTGTCGCCTGATTAAGCCTGAGAGAATCGTGACAGTATGGAGGGTGAGTGTTGTGAGCGCAGACCGAGAACTGTTGTTACAAAGTTTTATTGTAAATACTTTACTTAAGAAACATCCACAATAAAACCTCCATGTTGGAAGATTTTTAAAAAGACCCCTGTTTGAGTTTTACATCTGTCTCTGTCTTTTTGCTTGGGAGCCTAAGGGCCCCATTACACATAGCGATGCTCCAGCGATCCCAACAACGATACAACCTGCTAAGTATTGCTGGTACGTCGCTACATGATCGCTAGTAAGTTGTCAAACAGGCAGATCTACTCAACGACGCAGCAACGATACGGCGATCCGTATAACGACCTCGGCGGCCGTTGGGACCTTGTCACAGCAGCGATTCTGACAAAGACAAAGCAAAATCATGCCTGCGTCGCTGAGTTCTGAGTCGCCAACGAGGTCGCTTGTCGTTTTTATGGCGTCAAACACAGCGATGCATGCTGGCCAGCGGGACACCAACGATCAAAAAATGACCTAGGACATTCCAGCACAATCAGCGATATCGCAGCGGGGTGCCGGTTGCCGCTATGTGTCACAAGTAGCGAGATCGCTGTTGCATCACAAAACATGTGACGTTTCAGCGATCTCGCTAACGATCTCGCTATGCGTGAAGTACCCTTAAGAGCCTAGGAGTAGATGGGGATCCACCCAGGAGGGCATACACATCAGATGCCCCTCCAATATGACTATCACAAGTGGCACTTCTGGGAATACTTACAGTTAGGTCCATAAATATTTGGACAGAGACAACATTTATCTAATTTTGGTTCTAGACATTACCACAATGAATTTGAAACAAAACAAATCAGATGCAGTTGAAGTTCAGACTTTCAGCTTTCATTTGAGGGTATCCACATTAAAATTGGATGAAGGGTTTAGGAGTTTCAGCTCCTTAACATGTGCCACCCTGTTTTTAAAGGGACCAAAAGTAATTGGACAGATTAAATAATTGTAAATAAAATGTTCATTTCTAGTACTTGGTTGAAAACCCTTTGTTAGCAATGACTGCCTGAAGTCTTGAACTCATGGACATCACCAGACACTGTGTTTCCTTCTTTTTGATGCTCTGCCAGGCCTTCACCGCGGTGGTTTTCAGTTGTTGTTTGTTTGTGGGCCTTTCTGTCTGAAGTTTAGTCTTTAACAAGTGAAATGCATGTTCAATTGGGTTGAGATCAGGTGACTGACTTGGCCATTCAAGAATATTCCACTTCTTTGCTTTAATAAACTCCTGGGTTGCTTTGGCTTTATGTTTTGGGTCATTGTCCATCTGTAGTATGAAACGACGACCAATCAGTTTGGCTGCATTTGGCTGGATCTGAGCACACAGTATGGCTCTGAATACCTCAGAATTCATTCGGCTGTTTCTGTCCTGTGTCACATCATCAATAAACACTAGTGACCCAGTGCCACTGGCAGCCATGCATGCCCAAGCCATCACACTGCTTCCGCCATGTTTTACAGATGATGTGGTATGCTTTGGATCATGAGCTGTACCACGCCTTCGCCATACTTTTCTCTTTCCATCATTCTAGTAGAGGTTGATCTTGGTTTCATCTGTCCAAAGAATGTTCTTCCAGAACTGTGCTGGCTTTTTTAGATGTTTTTTAGCAAAGTCCAGCCTAGCCTTTTTATTCTTGATTCTTATGAGTGGCTTGCACCGTGCAGTGAACCCTCTGTATTTAATTTCATGCAGTCTTCTCTTTATGGTAGATTTGGATATTGATACGCCTACCTCCTGGAGAGTGTTGTTCACTTGGTTGGCTGTTGTGAAGGGGTTTCTCTTCACCATGGAGAGTATTCTGCGATCATCCACCACTGTTGTCTTCCGTGGGCGCCCAGGTCTTTTTGCATTGATGAGTTCACCAGTGCTTTCTTTCTTTCTCAGAATGTACCAAACTGTAGATTTTGCCACTCCTAAAGTTGTAGCAATTTCTCGGATGGGTTTTTTCTGTTTTTTGCAGCTTAAGGATAGCTTGTTTCACCTGCATGGAGAGCTCCTTTGACCGCATGTTTCCTTCACAGCTAAACCTTCCAAATGCAAACACCACACCTCAAATCAACACCAGCCCTTTTATCTGCTTAATTGAGAATGATATAATGAAGTGATTGCCCACACCTGTCCATGAAATAGCCTTGGAGTCAATTGTCCAATTACTTTTGGTCCCTTTAAAAACAGGGTGGCACATGTTAAGGAGCTGAAACTCCTAAACCCTTCATCCAATTTTAATGTGGATACCCTCAAATGAAAGCTGAAAGTCTGAACTTCAACTGCATCTGATTTGTTTTGTTTCAAATTCATTGTGGTAATGTCTAGAACCAAAATTAGATAAATGTTGTCTCTGTCCAAATATTTATGGACCTAACTGTATAGTAGCAGTTAGGCAAGCACTACTCATGAGGATGCACGGGCAGACATTATCCATGGGAGCAGTCTGAGTGGAATTAATTGTGGGTACCACTATTCTGGATTATACTACTTATGATGTGAACTCTAGATGACAAGTAATAGGAGCAATCCAAATCATATTTAAGGTGGTGTGGCGCCCCAAAGGGTCCAGTCGCCACAGAGGTAGGTGGTGTGGCGCCGCAAAGGGTCCAGTCGCCACAGAGGTACTGCATCTCAGCCAGAGATGTGGTATCCCACCTTTCAGGTAAGATGGAGACACTAAACCTGGCTCTGGCAGTACTGCATCCATCACAGACACTAGCTGAGTTTCACTAGCATGTCTGCAGCTAGCAAAGGGTGTTAGATGGTGGGTGGAGCTTGTGGATCAGAGCAGGAGTTAGAGGGAAGTAAGGGAGAGTCTTCCCTTCGGGGAGGAAGAAGACGTGTTATACAGCTCTCCCATAGGGGAGAGAGGAAAGAGATACAACCGTGCAGCAGGCTCCAAGTCCTGAGAAGCTGCTCACAGATAGAAGAAAGAAGGTTCCCTGTAGGGAAAAGGGATTTCTCAGCGGCATGGCTGAGCAGAAGGCTACCCGTGGGGCTTGTTCCAGGCTGACAGACGTCAGCTGGGAGAATCCAGGTCGCAGAAGGGACTCGGCCCCTAGACTAGCGTACAACAGGACTCAGCTAGCAAGCCGACAGCTGTGACAACTTTAGGGGTCACAGCCACAACCACAAGCATCTTCTCCGGGAAGGAAAGCTATATAGAATCAAGGAAACACCTGGGTCACGTTGTCCTACAGGATTCGCAGCTTCCAGACTGGGACACTGCTTTGTGAGGTGCAGGGAAGGAAGAATAAGTGAGCATTGGCACAGTGAGACGGCCAGGGAAGGCATATACTGACAGGGAGCTTTTGGACTGGTGTTCTCCATCTACCTGGGAGTTGGCTGGACTCCTCACCTGGAGGACGTGGCACCAAGCGGGCACCTGTACTGCATGCACCTGAACTGTGAGTAAAACCTTGGAAACTGCATCTGACTGTGTCCTCTCAAATTCTTCCTGCGGCACACACTCCACTCTGCTACATCTCCCAGCACCCTTACTCTTTACAACATACCTCTGCCCTGAGACAACATGCTCTGCCTGTGGAGAGCTATTTCAACTCTGCTGCATCACACCATCAGTCTCAGAGGATCTGCACTGCAGCGCTGGTCACCTCTGACCAGAAACCACAGGTGGCGTCACGAACACTATTACAAACTCTATTATCCCTTGTAAATATTCCTCTTTTATTGGACGACCAGGGCCACGGACCGGGTCACTGCTGCCATGACACATCCCTTTAAGACATCGGCCCAGTACTGAGTATCCCACTGCCTTGCGGGCGATCCATCTTAGCGTCACAAACAGGATGAACCGACCCTTGAACAAGGGTCCTGTGCACCTAACAGAATGTGTAATGGATTAGACCCATTGAACTGTGAATTGGACTGCAAAAATGGCGAATATGGCTGCTCCACGAGGTGTGCAGTGAGGCGTGCCATCGTGGGCGGTACACAAGAAAGAGCTCGAAAAGAAATGAACCTCTCCTGCCTGTACTTCTATGCAACAGCATCGTGGCCGACCACAAGGGGAGTTCGTGTCCAAGTGTGGTATGGCGGCAAAGGAAAAAGACACCGCCCCTGGGGGTGGAGGGACACTCAGCGGCGGGAAAGCGAGCCAAGAAGAAGGCAGTTGACCAGGCAGCCATCAAGGAGAGCGGAGGGAGGCCTGAGGAGTGCGGGAAGCAGGAGAAGCTTTGCCCCGGCTCTGAAGAGACAGGCTCCAGCTCCCAGGAGGAGGTTGACCTGGCCGGCATGGATTGGGAGATACAGGAGCTGGCTTGTCGCTTGGAGGAGAAGCGTGTGCTGCTAGAACGGAGAAGGCAGGCTGCCAAGCGAGAGGCAGTTGATACCCGGGCATCCACACCACCAGTACCCGAGGCTCCGGAATCCACGTCGTCAGAACCCGCGGCCACGGAGGACAGTAGCCCCAGGAGCGCAGGTACCGATAGCGCCCCTGGGTCATGGGAGGACTGGTTGGGCCCCATAGGATTGCCGCCAACCCCGAAGGCAGGCCAGCTAGTACTGGATATCGCCTGGGACCATGACATTGTCCCCCAGGGGGGGATCCTGGAGCCAACTCCAATCACACAGCTGCCGGCCTTAGTCAAGCATTGGCCAGAGGTTCAAGAGTGGGAAGACCTTGGCGGAGCAGATGGGATTTCCCCTGACTACGGAGGAGATCTGCCGCCGGCAGATCCAACAACTCGCCCAGGAGGAGAGAGACCGACAGGCTCGGCGAGAGGCCCTGCAAAAGAGGGATCTCGCGGGCAAAAGTCAGGCCAGGGAGAAATTTCTGGAGTACCTAAACCCAATGGGATGGGGCCAGGTCCTTAGCTTCGATCTAGAGCAGGCTTCATCCAGGACTCCCGCAATGCCCCGGATCTGTTTGTCAACCGGAGAGATGTAGAGGCCCATCTCATACTGGGGCATCCAGAACGGGATCTGTTCCCAGAAGAGCTCGTCTCCTTCACCCGCCATCTTGGTGCGAGGGGATGGTATGCTCTCCATGTGCGCCGGATCCCAGATGAACTGGCACCACGCCATCGCCAGGGGGCAGCAGACACGACAGCCTCAACACTTACAACAGCGACACCAGTGGCAGCCGCGCCAGTATTACCCACGGCTTCCAAACAGGCAGTCGCTGCAAAGAAGTCTAAAGAAGTTCCTCACGTGGCTGTACAGGCTACCACCACTGCAACCCTGGGAGTGCCATTGTATGCAATGGCTCCCATTGTGGTGGATAAAAGTTGCAAACAGCTTCTACCCTGGAAACAACAAAAGCTGAATGCTTCCACCCAAACTGGAGATCAGGATGAACAGTCTCCAGCTAAGTAAAGAAAATCCTCTTTTGTTCTTTTACCTTCAGGCAAGGGACTGTACATAGTTTACCCCAGGAGGGGTTTTACCAAAAATGTTTTACGACTTGTTCCAGTTCCTGCATTTAGTTTAATAACAGACTTGGAGGTCATGAACAGTGAGTGATCCGGAACTCTAATGTAAATAGTTCGGCACCTCTTTAGGTGCTACTTCTTGGTTTTACATGTACTTTTAGGAAAATCCAGTGGCACTACTGAAGGGAACTCTATTACAGGCATTTCCCATGACAGTCCTTAGACAAGCAATGTGTATAAAGTCCCTCTGACTGACGTTGCCTCAGAGTGGTACTGTATATGGGAGATTGATTGTAGGTGCATTCCTCTTATTGGCACTATATGAGGCACTGTTTGTGGGTGTAATCATCTGGATGGTACTGTTTATGAGGGCTCTGTTTTTGGGTGCACTACTATGGATGTCACTGTTGGAGGGGAACTGTTTGTGGGTGCACTCTTTGGATGGCCCCAATATTGAGGGCACTGCTTGTGTCGGCACTCCTCTGGATGGGCTATTTTTGGGAAGCACTATTTTGTGGGGCACTGTTTGTATGCACTCCTCTGGATGGCACTATTTATGAAGGCACTATTTTGGGGTAGATGGCACTATTTGAGGATGCACTCCTCTGGCTGACATGGTTTCTGGATACACTGAACTCATGTTGGCACCACTTATGGGGGCACTTTATGAGGTTGCACTTTTCTGGTACTACTTATGGGCACCCTCTCATAGTCTGTGGGAGCCATCAGGTTGACATTGTTTATGAGGCACAATTCACAGGGACATTCCTCTGGCACTATTTGTGTGGGGCCTCCTTATGGTCAGTATTTAGGGTCTTTTGTAGAAGATAATGACTGCTCGCTGTCTGTGGGTCGGAGGATTTGTTCAGTGTCTGATCAGTCTTCAGTAATGAATGCCTGTGATCTTTATGTAATGACAGGGTCTCTCCACTGACAGAAGCCAGATGCCCCACAATAAACTCGATGTTGGAAGCGAGAGCCACCAAAAAGGCAAATCACGCCAAGGAGAGAAAAATTGTAGGTTGTGGAGAAGTGCAGGACTCCTGCAAATAGAATATAACAACTGTTATATATAGTGAGCTATACAGCAGAAACTACACCCCACCACAGAGACCCTAACTACACTCCACCCCACAGACCCCAACTACACAATACTCCACCCCAAAGACGCAACTACACTCCACCCCAAAAACCCCAACTACACTACACCCCACTCCAAAGACCCCAAATACACTCCACCCCAGAGACCCCAACTACACCCAACCACAGAAACACCAACTTAACTATACTACACCCTAGAGACCCCAACTACACTACACCCCACCCCAGAGATCACAAATACACTCTACCCCACAGACCCCAACTACACTACACTCCACCACAGAGACCCCAACTATACTCCACCCCAGAAACCCCAACTACACTACACCCCACACCAATGATCCGAACTACTCTACACCCCAGAAACCCCAACTACACTACACCACACCCTAAAGACCCCAAATACACTACACCCCACTCCAGAGACCCAAACTACTATCCACCTCAGAAACCCCAACTACACTACACCACACCCCAAAGACTCCAAATACAGAACACCCCACTCTAGAGACCTGAACTACACTACACCCCAGAAACCCCAACTAAACTGCAACACACCCCAAAGACCCCAACTACACTACACCTCACTCCAGAGATTCCAACTACACTCCACCCCAGAGACCTCAACTACACTACACCACACCCCAAAGACCCCAACTACACTACACCCAACTCCAGAGACCCCAACTACACTACACCCCAACCCAGAGACCCATTTAAACTCCACCTTACCCCAGAGACCCCAACTACACTACACCCCACCCCAGAGACCCCATCTAAACTACACCCCACCCCAGAGACCCCAACTACTGTACACCACATTGCAGAGACCCCAACTACATTACACTACACCCCAAAGACCTCAAATACACTACACCTCACCCCAGAGACCCCAACTACACTACACCCCACCCCAAAGACCCCATCTAAACTACACCCCACCCCAGAAACCCCAACTACTGTACACCACACCTCAGAGACCCCAACTACACTACACCCCAACCCAGAGACCCCATTTAAACTCCACCTCACCCCAGAGACCCCAACTACACTACACCCCACCCCAGAGACCCCATCTAAACTACACCCCACCCCAGAGACCCCAACTACTGTACACCACATTGCAGAGACCCCAACTACATTACACTACACCCCAAAGACCTCAAATACACTACACCTCACCCCAGAGACCCCAACTACACTACACCCCACCCCAGAGACCCCATCTAAACTACACCCCACCCCAGAGACCCCAACTACTGTACACCACACCCCAGAGACCCCAACTACATTACACTACACCTCAAACACCTCAATTACACTACATCCCACCTCAGAGACCCAATTTAAACTAATCCACACCCAGAGACCTCACTATAGTATACCCCACCCCAGAGATCCCATCTAAACTACACCCCATCTCAGAGACCCCAACTACACTAACCAACACCCCAGAGATCCCATTTACACCCCACCCCAGAGACGGAGGTTCGTGAGGATTAATTGAAATTATATCTATTCATTTCAGGACATTTAAAGGGAACCTGTCACCTCATTTTTCGCATATAAGCTGCAATTAGGGGCTGATCTACAAGCATTCTAGAATGTTGTAGATAAGCCCCAGATGTAACCTGAAAGATAAGAAAAACAAGTTAGATTATACTCACCTGGGGGTCCGGTCCGATGGGCGTCGCTGGTCCTGGTCCGGCGCCTCCCATCTTCAAGCGATGATGTCCTCTTCCTTGCTTCTATCTAATATATAAAGCTGAATGTATGTATGTGTGTATGTATGTGGGTATGTTTGTCCGGGATTGGAATCCGCACCGTCGCACTTACGGGCATGAAATTTTGCACGCCCGCACGTCTCGACCCCGAAAGCGTCCTAGGCTATGTTTTGAATCTAAATTTTAACCCCGCGCGTTCCAAATCGCCAAACAATTTTGGCCCTATCTACATAATGGGGAGAAAGCTGAATGCTTGTGTGTATGTCCGGCATAGGAATCTGCATTTACGGGCATGAAATTTTGCACACCCGCACGTCTCGACCCCGGGAGCGTCATAGGCTAGGTTTTGAGTCGAAATTTTAACCCGCGCATTCCAAATCGGCAAATAATTTTGGCCCGGGATAGGAATCTGCACCGTTGTACTTACGGGCATGAAATTTTGCATGCCCGCACATCTCAACCCCAGGAGCATTGTAGGCTATGTGTTGAATGGAAATTTTAACCCCGCATGTTCCAAATCGCCAAACAATTTTGGCCCTATCTACATAATGGGGAGAAAGCTGAATGCTTGTGTGTATGTCCGGCATAGGAATCTGCATTTACGGGCATGAAATTTTGCACACCCGCACGTCTCGACCCCGGGAGCGTCATAGGCTAGGTTTTGAGTCGAAATTTTAACCCCGCGCATTCCAAATCGGCAAATAATTTTGGCCCGGGATAGGAATCTGCACCGTTGTACTTACGGGCATGAAATTTTGCATGCCCGCACATCTCAACCCCAGGAGCATCATAGGCTATGTGTTGAATGGAAATTTTAACCCCCGCACATTCCAAATCGCCAAACAATTTTGGCCCTATCTACATAATGGGGAGAAAGCTGAATGCTTGTGTGTATGTCCGGCATAGGAATCTGCATTTACGGGCATGAAATTTTGCACACCCGCACGTCTCGACCCCGGGAGCGTCATAGGCTAGGTTTTGAGTCGAAATTTTAACCCCGCGCATTCCAAATCGGCAAATAATTTTGGCCCGGGATAGGAATCTGCACCGTTGTACTTACGGGCATGAAATTTTGCATGCCCGCACATCTCAACCCCAGGAGCATCATAGGCTATGTGTTGAATGGAAATTTTAACCCCCGCACGTTTTGGTGTGTGATTTTTATGTGCAGAATAAATTTTTGTTAACATAGTCTATTTTGTTACAGCTAACAGCAGTTATTAATTAACCCGGGCGAAGCCGGGTACTACAGCTAGTTAAAAATAAACTCGGCACTCAACTTAACGTAAATGGTGAAAATTTAATGTAGTCCACGGTAGTAAAGAAACGTTTCGGTCTTAACAATCAGACCTTCATCAGTCACATAATGTACCGGGATAGGGTAATTATGCCCTAATGACCAGAGATGGTAAGTAATGGTGAGGTCAGGTAACTTGTAAGCAGTAACCCTATACAGGGGTGAGGATTTGAGACCTGAATGAAATTGAAAGTTCCGGTCACAGAAAGAGGCAGCTGTGGGTAGGACGCAGCATCCACTGCAAGTCCATGTGTGCAGCTCTGTGAACCTACTCTGGCACCAATTACGGCTGTGCACACGCTTATCTTTTCATTCTCTTCCTTGCTTCTGTCGCGGATCCTGCGCAGGTGTACTGATTTGCCTTGTTGAGGGCAGAGTAAAGTACTGCAGTGCGCAGGCGCCAGGCCTCTCTGACCTTTCCTAGCACCTGCGCACTGCAGTACTTTGCTCTGCCCTGAACAGGGCAGAGAATCACGCCTGTGCAGGAGCCGGGCAGAAGCAAGGAAGAGGACGTCATTGCATGAAGATCGGAGGCGATGGACACGGACCTGCGACACGCATCAGACCCGGACCGCCCCTGGGTGAGTATAATCTAACTTGTTTTTCTTATCTTTCAGGTTACATTGGGGGCTTATCTACACATTAGTGAATGCTGTAGATAAGCCTCTAATGGTGGTGGCCGCAGCTTATATACGAAAAATGAGGTGACATGTTCCCTTTAATTGGTTTTCTTTGCTTGGGGCAAAGATTTGAGGTTTTATCTGCTTTGGATGATCTTTTTTGTCAGAATGCTCCTCCCCACTCCCCCAAAAATACACAGAGTGTCCCTGGTTATCTGTGGGGTGCAAGGCTGCAATTGTTCAATTCTCCATCAGCGCCACCGCTGGAAGAATAAAGCATTACACAATTCATATAAACTAATGCAAAGACATGCTGGATCCTCCGAAAAGAAATGCTCCTTCTAGCTGTATCTGAATGAATAATTAATGCAAGGACACACACAGGACCTGCCAACTCTCCTGAAACATCATGGAGGCTCCTTGAAAAAGTGGAGACCTCCCAGACACCTGGCCGAGTCTTCAAATCTATCAGGTGCCACTGAAACATCTCAGAAAGCAGCGCCGTGACTGACTGTGTCACAGGTTTACCGCGACAGAGAGGGGCTGGTAGACCGTGCTGTCTGATTTCACCTACTCTTGCACTGATTAGAAGCACTTCACTTCATATTGTTAATCTGTTCAGCTTAGAGTCTCTTAAGCTTTCCTGCTTTGATGATCTCAGCTGTTCAGTATTGGATATTCCCCTCTGCTATATATACTCACCTCTGGCAAGCAGTCATTGCCAGTGTTAGTTCTATACTGCCTGGTTTGTTCTATACTGCCTGGTTCTGGAGTTGGAGGTGTTGGTTGTTTGAGGAACATTTGGGAGTGTTTTTCAGGAGACTGTTGCTTGGTGATTTTTCTGTGTGCATATCTTCATCCTCTCCTATTTGAATTTTCCTCACTTTACTTCTCGGTGTTCTACTCTGTTGTTTGTGAGTGCATATTTGTATGAGTGGTATTCTCATTTATCCCTGTATGTCTTCCCTTGTTAAAGGCCCCTTCATACATAGCGACGCACCAGAGATCACGATAACGATCCGACCAGGCAAAGATCACTGGTGCATCGTTACATGATCGCTAATTAGCTTTCAAACAGTCTGATCTCCTCAATGACGCAAGACAGATCAGCGATTTGCATAACGACCTCGTAGGTCGTTGAGTCCTTGTCACAATACTTTATTGTCACCAATTCTGACCTCGGTGGGCGTACTTCAGCGTTTCAGACAGGGACGCTGAAGCAACCGCGGTGTGATTTCAGTTAAAATATCAACGCTATAGCGACTCACGCGGGAACGCAGAAGGCAAACCGGTTAATACCATCCACTGCACAGGAACAAAGAATGGAAGGAGGCGCTACAGCGTTGTGTCGCCCAATTTTCACACATTGGGAGCGCTGTACTCACCAATAGGGGCAGAGGGGGCGTGACCTGTATCATAGCTTTGTCACGCCTGCGTCGCAGAGCTCTGCGTCGCTAACGAGGTCGCTCGTCATTTTTAAGCTTCAAACACAGTGATTAGTGCTGGCCAGCGGGACGCCAACGATGGAAAAATGGACCAGCAAATTCGAGCACAATCAGCGATAGCCAGCGGGGGGGGGGGGGGCGGTCGCCGCTACATTTCACACGTAGCGAGATCGCTAGCGATAACGCTGTTGCGTCACAATATCGGTGACGCTTGAGCGATATCGCTAGCGATCTCGTTATGTGTAAAGGCCCCTTAAGTCTGGCTGTGTGTATTCATATACCCAACAACTCCCCACTTCCCAGGGTGGGTGAGGGGGACAGATAAGTGCTGATTAATGAGCTCAGTAAGGTACGTGGCCCCGGTGTCTTCACCATCAGAAGTAATCAGGAATAGCTTGGACGCTCCTAGCCTTAGGGATAAGGAGCCTCTAGCCCCGGGATGTCTTGCTACTGTGCCTTAACAGTATGGCCATCACAATGTAAAATGTCATTCCCTTAAATATTCTATGGACTTTTACAGACACAGTAACAAAAAATATGTTTATTTTTGTTTTTTGTATTTTTAATTTTCAAGAGGGGAAAAAGAGGTGATGTGAATTTTTTTTTTTTTTTTTTCAAGTTCCCCTAGGGAATTTAATTGCTCATCTTCTATATTGTAATAGCACGATATTGTAGAACTTAGTTTCAATCACATTCTCCTATGAAGTCTGGTAACTTGTTTTCACACGAGTACCTAAATGGCAGTCATGGGGGCCTTTAGTAGGCTTCTAACTGCCATGTTTACCCATCGGCACCATGGGTGACTGCTGCATTTAAATGCTGCTTTCAGAGATAGACAGCAGCATCTAAATGGTTTTAGAGACACTTTGAGGTTGTATAACACAGCTGACATCTGCAATGTGCTCCTGAGCCCACTCCATATATGCGGGACCCCTGAGCGGAAGCACTAGTACATTCATTTGCGCTAAGGGTGTTTAAGGGAATGTGAAGACCACCTCTGTGCATGTCCCATTCGAGCACAGACAGAAAGGAGTTCACTACTAAGAACCTTCTCCATGAGAGCAGTGGCTCCTGGCGGACCTCAGAAGTCCATTTCTCTGAATGGCCGCCATGTAATACTACAGGGAAAAGCCTGTCTGACTGCATTGTGTAGCCCTGGTATGTAAGGCACACAATACCAGGAGGATGCGTGGACAGATAATGGTTTAATGCTTGATATCCATTCACTCTATCACACACCTTTAGACACACCCACAGGATATATAAGGAAGGGTTATTCAGTTGTTAGGGTGGTTGTGGTTGTGGTTGTGGTTTTGGTGGTGGTTGTTGACCGGGAGTCAGTGTCTAGCCTGGACTTGGAGGGAGGAAGAAGTTCAGCCAGATCCTGTCAGCAGTTCAGAAAGTGGAGGCTAGTAAGGGTGAGCCAGTTCACCTTAGCCTAGTCAGAGCTGTGCCTAACCAGAAGACAGAGACAATTAAGGAAGAAAGAAGATTTAGCAACAGAGACTTCAGTCGCCTGTCTCAAGGACAGTGAAGTTCAGTCGACGTGCTCCTGAACTAGGAGAATACTGAGAATCTGTTAGCGAGCTCTAAGGAAGAAGCAAGAGAAGGAACTGACTGATATTACCATAGGAAGTGTGGAGTGCTTATGTTAAGAGCGCGAGCAGGGCGAAGGGCGCAGTGGAAAGGAATTCTAGAAGTGCCCTGGACATTGGATTGTCCGCACTGTTCACCGGTCACTGGGGACCGAAGTGTCGCTACAGCTTCAGGCGTAGTGATAGAAAAAACCAGAGGTTCGCTGGACTTCAGGTCACAGGAACAAGCCTATTGTCGGTACGTAACAGGGGTCAGGTGGAATAGGGACTTTGAGTCTGTGCACGACAAAAGCAAGAACCTAGTTCCATCACTTGGAAGGCTCCGACCACTATGCTGACCGGGCAGTACAGCTACAGAACTAGCTGGAGTTTTTGAGTGAACTTAGCTTTATGCAAGTTGGACTCGTTACATGGAAAGTTAAGGAGGCCTCTAACCTGCTCAGCCGTTACCTCGAAACGCATCCTCCATCCACCCCAACAGCTTCCGGGACCTGCCTAAACAACTTGAAAGTAAAAGGTATGGAAAGAAGCTTTATTGTCTGAGACTGTGTCATTTATCCATATCTCCTTACTACAATCACCATAGACTCAGAGGGACAGTCCCACCTGTGGGGGACCCAACACCTAGCTGCTATAACATCCCCTCAGAGTTCTGTTCAGCAGCGCTGGTCTCAGTGATCAGACAACTACAGGTGGCGTCACGAACTGTTATATACTAATCCCCTGTAAATAATATTCCCCCCAACATACGCCTGACCGCCAGGGCCACGGACCGAGCCACCGCTGCCAGTGACACAAATCCCATAGACTTCCATGGGCTCGGCTCCGAGTACCCCATTGCCCTGGTAACCCACAATTGTGGTGCGGGTCAACACAACTTGGCGTCACGAACAGGATCCGAAACTTGCAGAATTGCGAGCCCTGTGTGCCTGTGGAGTGTTTTGTGGAAAAAGGACTGTTTGCACTTTTGGCGCCAAATATCGCCATCTTTGTCGCCATATTCGCGCCCTGAGGCGCCGGAGAAGAAGGTGGGCGTGCATTCGTGGGCGTGTACCCCCCTAAGGCGCGAAGAAAATGCCTGCCCTCTCAAAGTGCTATTACAATATACGGTCCTGCCCTACTGCAAAAGAAATACGCCTCCTCTTCATCCCCAATCCAAGGAGGAGGAGACGCAAAGCCCGCCTCCACGGAGAGAACCAGAGTGTTCCTAAAAGTAACCAGGAGATGTTCTGGAACATGATGGAGGCAGGACGTGTGCAGCCGAGCAGGGAAGCGGTGGAAGGCAGGCCCCGTTCCCCAGCCAAGCTGCCACTGGAACCGGAGCCATCTGTGGTCCGGCATCTGCAGCAAACCTTGCTGGAGATTGGAGAAGAAAACGCAAGGTTAAAGAAAATGATCCTGCAACAACCTGGCATGGAGGAGATTGAGAGACGCCGGCGTAACCAGATACAGCGGCGGCTGTGGGATGCGGTGTTCTCTCCCTTCGACGACCCTCCGCCATTTGAATTGCCCAAACTTCTGCTGCCCAAGGCTAAGGAGCAACCGGAGGCTACCCCCAAAGGGACCGACCCTGATCCCACCGATGGAGCGGTGGAGGCGAAGGAGGTTGAGGAGGTCCAGCCAGTACCGGAACGCCCGCCCGGCCAGGAGGCCGCAGCAGATGATTGTTCCCCGGTAGGGACACCGGAGGGATCTTGCCCGTCGTTACCTGAAATTAACTGGGACGCGATGGAGCGTCTTGATGACGTCGCATACACCGGAGTGTGGGAAAGCGAGTGGCAACAACGACAGGAGGAGGAACGGCAGAGCAAGCGCAACAGGCAGCAGCAGCATGAGGAGCTGATTGCCGACAAGGAGACTGTCCGTCGTGACAAAGGTACCTTACGGGAACCGCGGCGACAGGGGAGTGTTACGGAGTTCCAGCTCCGCAAGGGCTGGGGCTTCATCCGTGAACCGGGCCTCTACCCGGGGATCTTTGTCAGCCGCAGGGACGTGGAATCCCACCTACCGCAAGGCCATCCCGGAAGGGACCTGTACAACGGGGACATAGTCAAATACACAAGGCACTGGGGCCTGAAGGGGTGGTATGCCTTAATGTGGAAATCGTCCGTGACCCCGTCCCCGAAGCTGGTAACGTCACCATTGCCGGCGCGTCACAGTCCCGAGCTCCTGCTGCACCAGACCGTGCCCCTGCATCGCCCCCTGGATCTTATTCTCTACCGGTACCTCACATTAGATCGCAACCTGCGACCCCGTTAAGATCATCAATAGCACCGCCGGACTTAGCGGCACCAGCAGCGACGCAATTGGCGTCTTGCAATGAAGAGATATCCGTTGCGCCCCCAGTGGTTCGCACGAGGACTGTAGCGACACAAACGTTAATAGCAAGTCACGACTTGTTTGTCATGGGATCTAAGGATCATCGCGTCGTTCCAGCCCCCGGGATGGAAAGTGTAATTGAGATTAATAAAAAGTAAATATCGGTAGGACCCAATCAAGGGTTTACCACTTTGGATATATGTGAATAGTTTATAAAAGTTAAAAATAATTTGCACCTGTGATATAAGTATGTAATGTATACATATTTTGCAATAAGTAGAATACCCGGCTGGGTACCAGATACAGAAGTTGATAAAGAATTTTGAAAATTGATAATGGGAGTTTTTGCACTTTACAGAGTTTTACTGTATTATTGAAAATGTGAAGTTACTTGAAAATATTTACTATGCCAAAGAACTGGTGGCTATGGACACTTTTAGCCCAAAAATTGTAAATAGTTGCACTTTGTGCCCTATCTTGGTTTTACAATAAAACCACAGCACAATTATTACCTCTGAACATAAAACCCGTGTGGTGTGGCACTGAGCGAGGTCTGCGGCCAGATGTCCTGCAGCCCACCCAGGACCCACGTTGAAGGTTTGGTGCGGGTCCTTCACAAGAATACTGTTTGATATGACATATTTATTGAAAGTATGTTTTTGTATTTTCCTATGTCCATTGTACATAATGCAACGTTTAAGAATTTCGCACCTCCCTGCTGGGAAGAGTTTGATGTTAAATGTTTAAATGCAAAACAAAAATTTTTTTTTTTTTCTATTTCACAGCCCGGGAGTGCTGTATTTTACCAAAGGGGAATGTGTAGCCCTGGTATGTAAGGCACACAATACCAGGAGGATGCGTGGACAGATAATGGTTTAATGCTTGATATCCATTCACTCTATCACACACCTTTAGACACACCCACAGGATATATAAGGAAGGGTTATTCAGTTGTTAGGGTGGTTGTGGTTGTGGTTGTGGTTTTGGTGGTGGTTGTTGACCGGGAGTCAGTGTCTAGCCTGGACTTGGAGGGAGGAAGAAGTTCAGCCAGATCCTGTCAGCAGTTCAGAAAGTGGAGGCTAGTAAGGGTGAGCCAGTTCACCTTAGCCTAGTCAGAGCTGTGCCTAACCAGAAGACAGAGACAATTAAGGAAGAAAGAAGATTTAGCAACAGAGACTTCAGTCGCCTGTCTCAAGGACAGTGAAGTTCAGTCGACGTGCTCCTGAACTAGGAGAATACTGAGAATCTGTTAGCGAGCTCTAAGGAAGAAGCAAGAGAAGGAACTGACTGATATTACCATAGGAAGTGTGGAGTGCTTATGTTAAGAGCGCGAGCAGGGCGAAGGGCGCAGTGGAAAGGAATTCTAGAAGTGCCCTGGACATTGGATTGTCCGCACTGTTCACCGGTCACTGGGGACCGAAGTGTCGCTACAGCTTCAGGCGTAGTGATAGAAAAAACCAGAGGTTCGCTGGACTTCAGGTCACAGGAACAAGCCTATTGTCGGTACGTAACAGGGGTCAGGTGGAATAGGGACTTTGAGTCTGTGCACGACAAAAGCAAGAACCTAGTTCCATCACTTGGAAGGCTCCGACCACTATGCTGACCGGGCAGTACAGCTACAGAACTAGCTGGAGTTTTTGAGTGAACTTAGCTTTATGCAAGTTGGACTCATTACATGGAAAGTTAAGGAGGCCTCTAACCTGCTCAGCCGTTACCTCGAAACGCATCCTCCATCCACCCCAACAGCTTCCCGGGACCTGCCTAAACAACTTGAAAGTAAAAGGTATGGAAAGAAGCTTTATTGTCTGAGACTGTGTCATTTATCCATATCTCCTTACTACAATCACCATAGACTCAGAGGGACAGTCCCACCTGTGGGGGACCCAACACCTAGCTGCTATAACATCCCCTCAGAGTTCTGTTCAGCAGCGCTGGTCTCAGTGATCAGACAACTACAGGTGGCGTCACGAACTGTTATATACTAATCCCCTGTAAATAATATTCCCCCCAACATACGCCTGACCGCCAGGGCCACGGACCGAGCCACCGCTGCCAGTGACACAAATCCCATAGACTTCCATGGTCTCGGCTCCGAGTACCCCATTGCCTGGTAACCCACAATTGTGGTGCGGGTCAACACAGCATCATCTCTTGGTTCCCATCTGGTAACGTGAAGGCATATCACTGGGGGTTGCCATTACGTTTGGTCAGTGGTTGGGGTCTGAACTTTGGATGGAAAAAATATTGCTGCGTGCACGTCAGTGGGTTTGTTGCTGCCTCCGTTTATCACGCTGTCGCTTGTCCACAGATTTGCCCCATAATGTGGTTCCATTATAAGTAGAGCCGACCATGCGGAAGCCAAAAGAGCCTTGTTATGCCTGTTACTTAGAAAAATGGCCATTAGTGTAGTCCATCCTGTGTGTGGTGGAAAGGAATATAGGGGCGAGCGCTCTGTCGCCACAAATAATGTCCATTAATGGTCAGGAATCTCAGGATGAAAACGCGTTACTCGGTGGGGGTCTCTCCAATGTTGGCAATACGGGCTCTGAATGCTTTTGGCCCTGCTTTCTGTTCGGTGGTCCCGCAAACAGTGAATGGAGCGGTGGTGCACACGCACGGCCATTGGTATCGGCCATGGAGGGTCGTAGGATGCTCCAACTCAAGAAGTTCAGACCTCATAAGAG
The DNA here is from genome assembly GCA_033576555.1 of Oophaga sylvatica. Taxonomy (NCBI): domain Eukaryota; kingdom Metazoa; phylum Chordata; class Amphibia; order Anura; family Dendrobatidae; genus Oophaga; species Oophaga sylvatica. The sequence goes on along the minus strand of JARQOD010000001.1, from coordinate 372,317,874 downwards.
GATGTTACGGTATAGTTTTTTTGTTTCTTTTTGCAAACTGTGAAATATAGTGCGTGGCTGCTTTTCACTTTCTCAAAATCTAATATATAAAGCTGAATGTATGTATGTGTGTATGTATGTGGGTATGTTTGTCCGGGATTGGAATCCGCACCGTCGCACTTACGGGCATGAAATTTTGCACGCCCGCACGTCTCGACCCGAAAGCGTCCTAGGCTATGTTTTGAATCGAAATTTTAACCCCGCGCGTTCCAAATCGCCAAACAATTTTGGCCCTATCTACATAATGGGGAGAAAGCTGAATGCTTGTGTGTATGTCCGGCATAGGAATCTGCATTTACGGGCATGAAATTTTGCACACCCGCACGTCTCGACCCCGGGAGCGTCATAGGCTAGGTTTTGAGTCGAAATTTTAACCCCGCGCATTCCAAATCGGCAAATAATTTTGGCCCGGGATAGGAATCTGCACCGTTGTACTTACGGGCATGAAATTTTGCATGCCCGCACATCTCAACCCCAGGAGCATCATAGGCTATGTGTTGAATGGAAATTTTAACCCCCGCACGTTTTGGTGTGTGATTTTTATGTGCAGAATACATTTTTGTTAACATAGTCTATTTTGTTACAGCTAACAGCAGTTATTAATTAACCCGGGCGAAGCCGGGTACTACAGCTAGTAATAAATAGAAATTAGGCGGAGGTGATAGGAAATAGCCGCAGAAAAACATAACAGATTTTTGGCAACCACAGCAAGGAAAAAGCTGCAGATGGCGGCATCTCGGTGGGGTCGGAATTATTCCACGATCTTATTACATGGGGAGTGGGTCCGTTACATTGGGCTCTCCAGACGCTGTACTACGACATTGGTGACAATAGTGTCTTCTTATGCGAGATGCCCTTATTGTAAGGTGCTCTGTATCTATGCAACCGTGAGCCCGGGATGACAATGCTGCCGATGACTCACTTTGTACCTTTTGCAGCAGAAAACAGTAACAGATGCTCAAGATACAGGAAAGAAATGGAGGAAACGTGATTTTCATTTTTGCACATTTGTCCAACAGAGCTCAAAACTGCAGATTTAGGGACAGTTGACCTGTAAATCAGACCTGCAGGGGGGTTACTAAACAAAGGGGAGTAGGTGCTGCACAAAATAATTTTGATTTATCGTATGCTCCCTGTCAACCTAAACCCCTTCTAACTCATATACCCCTGCAACCGGAGGAGTAAGGAGATCATTAATGTGCAAGGGGTTGACCAGTGGGATCGCCTTCAATATGGCCATGTGTGCATAAGGGATCATAAAGCGAACCCGTGTCCATATCTGATGTAGACATCACCACCAAGGACCTTCTCTATGAGAGCAGCTCCTGCACTGGCGGACTCAAGAAATCCTTGTATTACACGGATATCTGTTTATCTGATTGAACATTATGTAAAACTACAGGGAAAGGCCTGGCTGGCTGCAGCAGTTCCATGCAAAATCAGCTGTTGACAACAGTAGGATCTGAGGTGACCATGAGATAAATGATCACAGGGGCTGCATTCTGAACGGGGTGGTCCCTGATGAAACTGCGCTTTAATTAACACTTCATCATGCTGCAAGAGGAAAATGCAGAAAAGATAGATAGAAAGATAAATAATAGATACCCTATATACTCATGTATAAGCCGAGATTTTCAGCACCTTTTTTTGTGCTGAAAATGTCCCCTCGGCTTGTACACGAGTCATTGGGCAGAAACCTGCGGGGGAGGGGATGCCGCGGCAGGAGCCGGTGGCTGGGACATCATACTCACCCTCCCCGTGCCATCGCTGAACGTCCCTGCAATCCTGCGTTGTACCAGGCTACCTGCAGCTCTCCTGTGCTGAGCGGTGATGTAATACCGCTCATTAAGGTCATGAATATGGACGAGACTCCACTCCCATAGGCGTGGCGTCCATATTCATGGCCTTAATGAGCGGTATTACGTCACCGCTCAGCACAGGAGAGCTGCAGGAAGCCGGATACAACGGAGGATTGCCAGGACATTCAGCGATGGCACGGGGAGGGTGAGTATGATGGAGGAGGATGGGGGGAGCATGGAGGAGGACAAGGAGCACGGAGCAGGACTGGGGGGAGGATGGAGAGCACAGAGGAGCACGGAGCAGGACGGGGGGAGGACGGAGAGCACAGAGGAGCACGGAGCAGGACGGGGGGAGGATGGAGAGCACAGAGGAGCACAGAGCAGGACGGGGAGGATGGAGAGCACAGAGGAGCACAGAGCAGGACGGGGGGGAGGATGGAGGGCACAGAGGAGCACGGAGCAGGACGGGGGAGGATGGAGAGCACAGAGGAGCACGGAGCAGGACGGGGGGGAGGATGGAGGGCACAGAGGAGCACGGACCAGGACGGGAGGAGGATGGAGAGCACAGAGGAGCACGGAGCAGGACGGGGGGCACAGGAGGATGGAGCAGGAAGGGGGAGCACAGAGGAGGACGGAGCAGGAGGGGGAGCACAGAGGAGGACAGAGCAGGAAGGGGGAAACACAGCGGAGGACGGAGCAGGACGGGGGGAGCACAGAGCAGGACGGCGGTTTATACACCCGGCTTATACTCGAGTCAATAAGCTTACCCAGTTTTCCGTGGCAAAATTAGGGGCCTCGGCTTATACTAGGGTCGGCTTATACTCGAGTATATACGGTAGATAGAAAGATAATAGATAATAGATAGATAATTAATAGATAATGGATAGATAATAGATAGAAAGATAATAGATAATATAGAGATAATAGATACAGTGGGTACTGAAAGTATTCAGACCCTTTAAATTTTTCACTCTTTGTTTTGTTGCAGCCATTTGGTAAATTCAAAAAAGTTATTTTTTTTTCTCATTAATGTACACTCTGCACCCTATCTTGACTGAAAAAAACAGAAATGTAGAAATTTTTGCAAATTTATTAAAAAAGAAAAACTGAAATATCACATGCTCATAAGTATTCAGACCCTTTGCTCAGTATTAAGTAGAAGCACCCTTTTGAGCTAGAGTCTTCTTGGAAATGGTGCAACTAGTTTTTCACACCTGGATTTGGGGATCCTTTGCCATTCTTCCTTGCAGATACTCTCCAGTTCCGTCAGGTTGGATGGTGAACGTTGGTGGACAGCCATTTTCAGGTCTCTCCAGAGATGACTCAATTGGGTGTAGGCCAGGGCTCTGGCTGGGCCAGTCAAGAATGGTCACAGAGTTGTTCTGGAGCCACTCCTTTTGTTATTTTAGCTGTGTACTTAGGGTCATTGTCTTGTTGGAAGGTGAACCTTTGGTCAAGACTGAAGTCCAGAGCACCCTGGAAGAGGTTTTCATCCAGGATATCTCTGTACTTGGCCGAATTCATGTTTCCTTTAATGGCAACTAGTCGTCCTGACCCTGCAGCTGAAAAACACCCCATAGCATGATGCTGCCACCACCATGTTTCACAATTGGGATTATATTGGGCAGGTGATGAGCAGTGCCTGGTTTTCTCCACACATACCGCTTAGAATTATCACTAGAAAGTTCTTTCTT
>JARQOD010000001.1:372284861-372314242 GCA_033576555.1 Oophaga sylvatica | reverse complement strand
TCCGCTCCCCTAAGCGGGGAAAAACTTTTTTGCACCTCGTTGTCTTGGGTAGTGTTCAGATAGTTTTTAAAAATGTCATTTGATATGCTCTCTGCCCTCTTTTTTGCTCGGCTTTCGTTGATTCTGGAGCCCCATTAACCTGTGGATTTGTTTTTGAAAACTTTGGGGGGGTTTCCCCCTTGTCCCCCTACAGAAGTTATTCCCTACTGGGGATCGATTCTACCCTTTGGCTGGAAAAAAACCCCAGTTTTTATCAGGTGATAATGGGGGTTTGAACCTGATCCCCAGGAGTGCTGAAAAATTTTTTGGGGGTTTGTTAATCCCCCTGACATTTTCGGCGGGTTTTCCCCTTGGTTACTGTTCATATCTTTTTTGGATTGGAAATCTGTGTTGAAAACCAGTTGGGTGCCAATGTGTTTTTTCAAACATCTGTTTTTGCCCCCCCCCGGTCGGTGTTTCCTGATTTTTTGTTGATTTTTCGATGTGTTTGCGAAGGAATCTGCTCCTTCCCTCCCATAGGAGCTTGACGGTATTGAATTAGTCCCGGGGTAGTAAATTCCCTAAAGGTCCCCTTTTTAACTTGTTTGTACTGAATGAGTTTGCGGTCTTATTAAGGAATCATTGGAAAGGGTCATATCGACCATCCCTTCACCCTTGGGCCCGGTTTTTTTTCTTTGGGGCCCAAAAAAAGATGGTTATTAAGGCCCGTGTATTGATTATGTCCTTGAACAATATTTCTGTGAAATTTCAATTCCCCTTCCTTTTTAACTGTTTTCCGGGTGAAAAAAAGCTCTTGGTTTACCAGCTTGACTCGGGGGGGCGTATAACCTTTTGATTAAGCCCGGGGATGAAAGGAAGAGGATTAAAAACCCCCTGAAGGGCTTTTGATACCCGTGATGCCTTTGGGCTCATAATGCTCCTTCCATTTCGTCCTTCTGAAGACATTTTAGGGATTTTTTGGGAAAAATTTTGATTGTTTTTTTGGATGTATCTTGATTTTTTTAATGATGGGACTTATGTAAAAATGTTCAACTTTTATTCCGTTTTGAGGAGAATGCTCTGTTGTAAAGGGATAAAAGTGTCTTTTTGGCGTCGGGTTTTTTTTTTTGGGGTTTCTTTTGTCCCCATCTGTTATTGAAATGGACCCGGTCAAGGTTCAGGCCATCTGTGATTGGGTCCAACCTACTTCATTAAAGGCTCTTCAGAGATTTTTGGGTTTTGCCAATTTTTATCGTAAATTTATTGGTAATTTCTCGGTTATTGTTAAACCATTAACTGATTTGACCAGAAAGGGTTCTGATGTGGTGAATTGGCCTCCTGAGGCAGTCTCTGCATTTCAGGAACTTAAGCAGAGATTCACTTCTGCTTCTGTTCTACGGCAGCCTGATGTTTCTCTGCCATTTATGGTGGAGGTTGATGCCTCTGAAATTGGGGCAGGTGCCGTTTTGTCCCAAAAAGATCCAGAGACCTCTAAAAGTAACCCTTGTGCCTTTTTCTCTCGAAAATTTTCTCCTACTGAACGTAATTATGACGTGGGTAATCGGGAGTTATTGGCCATGAAGTGGGCTTTTGAAGAGTGGAGACATTGGCTGGAGGGAGCCAAACATCAGGTGGTGGTCCTTACGGACCATAAGAATCTGGTCTATCTGGAATCTGCCAAGCGACTCAATCCTAGACAGGCCAGGTGGGCCTTGTTTTTCACACGTTTTAATTTTGTGGTTTCCTTTCTTCCTGGCACTAAGAATGTTAAGGCGGATGCCCTCTCGAGGAGTTTCCTTGCGGACTCTCCTGAGTTATCTGATCCTTCTGTTATTTTGAAAGAGGGTGTAGTTCTTTCCGCCATCTCGCCCAATTTGAGACTTGCTCTGGAGGGGTGTCAGGAGGATAGGCCCGAGTGCTGCCCTGTTGGAAAATTGTTTGTCCCGGACCAGTGGAAAAAGAGTGTGATGTCTGAGATTCATTGTTCCGCATTGGCTGGGCATCCCGGAATTTTTGGTACCAGAGACTTGGTTAGTCGGTCCTTTTGGTGGCCTACCTTGTCTCGTGATGTCAGGGAATTTGTGCAGTCCTGCGGGACTTGCTCTCGCTCCAAGCCTTGCTCTTGCTCTAGTGGTTTGTTGATGCCATTGCCTGTGCCCAAGAGACCATGGACCCATATCTCTATGGATTTCATTTCCGACCTTCCTGTTTCTCAGAGAATGACCACCATCTGGGTAATTTGTGATAGGTTTTCCAAAATGATACATCTTGTGCCATTACCTAAGTTGCCTTCCTCCTCTGAATTGGTGCCGTTGTTCCTTCAGCACGTGGTTCGTTTACACGGCATTCCTGAGAACATTGTGTCTGACAGAGGAGTCCAGTTTGTTTCCAGATTTTGGAGGACTTTTTGTTCTAAACTGGGTGTTCAATTGTCTTTCTCCTCGGCATTTCATCCTCAGACCAATGGTCAAACTGAGAGAACAAACCAGACATTGGAGACTTATCTAAGATGCTTTGTGTCTGCTGATCAGGATGACTGGGTCTCTTTTTTGCCTTTGGCTGAGTTTGCTCTTAATAATAGGGCTAGCTCTGCCACTTTGATGTCTCCGTTTTTCTGTAATTCTGGGTTTCACCCTCGATTTTCTTCAGGACAGACGGAGGCTTCTGTCTGTCCAGGTGTTGACTCTGTTGTGGAGCGTATGCAACAGATTTGGGACCAGCTAGTGGAGAGGTTGTCCCTCTCTCAGGAGAAGGCCCAGCAGTTTGCTAACCGGCATAGGACTGATGGTCCTCGGTTTAAAGTGGGGGACTTGGTCTGGTTGTCCTCAAAGAATATTCCTATGAGAGTAGCATCTCCTAAATTTAAGCCTAGGTTCATTGGACCTTATAAGATCATGGAGATTCTTAATCCTGTTTCTTTTCGTTTGCTTCTTCCAGGGACATTTAAGATCCATAACGTGTTCCACAAGTCCTTGTTGAAGAGGTTTGTTGAGCCAGTGGTTCCTGCTGCTGTGCCTCCTGACCCTGTTTTGGTTGAGGGCAATCTGGAGTATGTGGTTGAGAAAATATTAAATTCTCGTTTTTCTAGACGGAAACTCCAGTATTTGGTTAAATGGAGAGGTTATGGTCAGGAAGACAATTCTTGGGTGTTTGCTTCGGACATCCATGCTAGGAGACTTATCCGTGCGTATCATAGAACTCATCCTGACCGACCTGGTTGCTCAAATGAGGGTTCGGTGACCCCTCCTCAAGGGGGGTACTGTTGTGAATGGGTTTGAGATGAGTTCTGAGCAGAGGCTTCCTCTGGTGGTTACAAGCGGTGCTGGTCTGTCCAGTGAAGATTGTGAGGACTGGGAATCAGGTGTTACTGACTGGTCTTATATAAGGGAGTCACCTATCCTTTTCTATTTAGTTAGTTTGGGCCCCAGTGTTTGCTCATACTATTTTCTTTCTGTGTCAGTATTTCTTCTTGTCTAACCGCCATTACTTGTTTGGGGCTTTCTATTATCTTTGGGGTTCTGCTCCGGGCAGATAGCTTTCCTATTTCTATCTTTAGGTGTAGTTAGTTTCTCAGGCTGTGACGAGGCGTCTAGGACCAACGTAGGAATGCTCCACGGCTGCCTCTAGTTGTGGTGGTTAGTCAGGGTACTGCAATCTCATAGATTCCAACTGCTCTGGTGTATTGCCTTTTTTACCTGCACTCCTCAGCTACCGAAACATAACAGGCAACGAGCTGTAGCAAAAGATAAGAATTAATCTCTTAAGAAAAGCTGAAAAGTTTAATAAGTAGTAAATTGAAAAATTTACATGTACAGTCATGGCCAAAAGTTTTGAGAATGACACAAATATTAATTTTTACAAAGTCTACTGCTTCACTTTTTCTAATGGCAATTTGCATATACTCCAGAATGTTTTAAAGAGTGATCAGCTTAACAGCAATTACTTGCAAAGTCAATATTTGGCTAGAAAATGAACTTTATCCCCCAAAACACATTTCAACATCATTGCAGCCCTGCCTTAAAAGGACCAGCTAACCTCTTTTCAGTGATTGCTCCATTAACACAGGTGTGGGTGTTGATGAGGACATGGCTGGAGATCAATCTGTCATGATTAAGTAAGAATGACACCACTGGACACTTTGAAAGGAGGCTGGTGCTTGGCATCATTGTTTCTCTTCTGTTAACCATGGTTATCTCTAAAGAAACACGTGCAGTCATCATTGCAATGCACAAAAATGGCCTAACAGGGAAGAGTATCGCAGCTAGAAAGATTGCACCTCAGTCAGCAATCTATCGCATCATCAAGAACTTCAAGGAGAGAGGTTCCATTGTTGCCAAAAAGGCTCCAGGGCACCCAAGAAAGACCAGCAAGCCCAGGCCCGTCTCTTAAAAGTGTTTCAGCTGCGGGATCGGGCTACCAGCAGTGCAGAGCTTGCTCAGGAATGGCAGCAGGCAGGTCTGAGTGCATCGCACGCACTGTGAGGCGGAGACTCTTGGAGCAAGGCCTGGTCTCAAGGAGGGCAGCAAAGAAGCCACTTCTCTCCAAAAAAAACATCATGGACAGACTGATATTCTGCAAAAGGTACAGGCAGTGGACTGCTGAGGACTGGGGTAAAGTTATTTTCTCTGATGAATCCCCTTTTCGATTGTTTGGGACATCAGGAAAACGCCTTATTCGGAGAAGACAAGGTGAGCGCTACCACCAGTCTTGTCTCATGCCAACTGTTAAGCATCCTGAAACCATTCATGTGTGGGGTTGCTTCTCAGCCAAGGGAATCGGCCCTCTCACAGTCTTGCCTAAAAACACATCCATGAATAAAGAATGGTACCAGAATGTCCTCCAAGAGCAACTTCTCCCAACCCTCCAAGAGCAGTTTGACGATCAACAATGCCTTTTCCAGCATGATGGAGCACCTTGCCATAAAGCAAAGGTGATAACTAAATGGCTCAGGGAACAAAACATAGAGATTTTTGGTCCATGGCCTGGAAACTCCCCAGATCTTAATCTCATTGAGAACTTGTGGTCAATCATCAAGAGACAGGTGGACAAACAAAAACCTAAAAATTCTGACAAAATGAAAGCATTGATTGTGCAAGAATGGACTGCTATCAGTCATGATTTGGTCCAGAAGTTGATTGAGAGCATGCCAGGGAGAATTGCAGAGGTCCTGAAGAAGAAAGGTCAACACTGCAAATATTGACTTGCTGCATTAACTCATTCTAACTGTCAATATAAGCTTTTGTTACTCATATGTTTGCAATTATATTCCTGTCTGTGATAAAAAAAACATGTCAAAAACACACATAAAAACCAGAGGGCAGCAGATCATGTGAAAATATAATATTTGTGTCATTCTCAAAACTTTTGGCCATGACTGTACTATCCGACCATATCCTATTTACGAAGATGGTTAAAACCCTGTAAATAATTTCACCATGGAGTGTCCAAATAACTCCGCCATCTCAAATTCGATTAACATTGTCTCACAGTTCACAGATACTAACATAAGTATTATAAAATGTGCAAACAACAGAGCGTGCTAACACCTCCATACAGTCCTCTAATAATACCACCATGCAGTACTCCAATAATTCTGCTATAATGTCAATCAGCATCCCCATACCATTCACAAAAATTCCGTAAGTGCCATAAAATGTGCAAATAACAGAGCTTTTTGGGCTCAATAATTAAGGCAATCCTCAGAGCCCAAGGTCCAGGTGGGCACACGGGCATACGAGAAACAAGTAGTAGGGGTCCAGGAAGACCAGGAACAGGGAGCGGAGGTCCTGAAATACCGGAAACAGGGAGCGGAGGTCCTGGAAGATTTGGAACAGGGAGCGGAGATCTTGGAAGATCGGGAAAAGGAAGCAAAGGTCCTGGAAGACTGGAACAGGGAGCGGAGGCCCTGAAGACCAGAAACAGGGAGAGGAGGTCCTGGAAGACTGGAAACAGGGAGCGGAGGTCTTGGAAGGCCGGGAACAAAGAGCGGAGCTCGGGAAGACAGGGATCAGGAAGCTGAAGTCCTGGAAGACCAGGAACCGAGAGCAGAGGCCCGGAAAGACCGGTAGCAGGGAGCAGAGGTCTGGAAAGACCAGGAACAAGGAGCAGAGGTCTGGGAGGACAGGGATCAGGGAGCAGAGGTCCGGGAAGACCAGTATGTATCTTGGTAGGCCTCATGTAGGCCCAGGTAGATGACCACATGGGATCATACTGGGCCATCTGTAAAGCCCGGCGTGGAACACAACAAAGTTCAGCAGACTGGGATGAGGGGAGCAAAGCTCGTATCTAGGACAGATACGTAAAAGTGCCATTCAAGGCTACTATCTGTATACAGTCTTTAAATAATATGGCCATCTCACAGTCAACAATATCGCTATACAGTGTCCAAATATAACTATATACAGTTGTGCCCAAAAGTTTCATACCCCGGCAGAATTTTTGCTTTCTTGGCCTTTTTTCAGAGAATATGAATGATAACACCAAAACTTTTTTTCCACTCATGGTTAGTGGTTGGGTGAAGCCATTTATAGTCAAACTACTGTGTTTTCTCTATTTAAATCATAATGACAACCTAACACATCCAAATGACCATGATCAAAAGTTTACATACCCCATTTCTTAATACCGTGTATTGCCCCCTCTAACATCAATGACAGCTTGAAGTCTTTTGTGGTAGTTGTGGATGAGGTTCTTTATTTTCTCTGATGGTAAAGCTTCCCACTCTTCTTTGCAAAAAGCCTCCAGTTCCTGTAAATTCCTGGGCTGTCGAGCATGAACTGCACAAGTGAGATCTCCTCAGAGCGGCTCAATGATATTGAGGTCAGGAGACTGAGATGGCCACTCCAGAACCTTCACTTTGTTCTGCTGTAGCCAATGATAGGTTGACTTGACCTTGTCTTTTGGATCGTTGTCATGTTGGAACGTCCAAGCATGTCCCATGCACAGCAGTATTTGCTAATAACATGCTGCATTCATCTTAATTCAACTTTGACCAAGTTTCCTATGCCTTTGTAGCTCACACATCCCCAAAAGATCAGCGATCCACTTCCATGCTTTACAGTAGGAATGGTGTTCCTTTCATCATAGGACTTGTTGACATCTCTCAAAATTTAATGTTTATGGTTGTGGCCGAAAAGTTTAATTTTGGTCTCATAACTCCAAATTACCTTGTTCCAGAAGTTTTGAGGCTTGTCTCAGTGCTGTTTTGCATATTGTAGATACTTTGTGGCATTTGCTCAGTAATAGCTCTCTTCTGGCGACTCGACCATGCAGCCCATTTTTCTTCAAGTGCCTCCTTATTGTGCATCTTGAAACAGCCACACCGCTAGTTTTCAGAGAGTCCAGTATTTCAGCTGATGTTATTTGTGAGCTTTTCTTTGAATCCCGAACAATTTTCCTTTGAATCCCGAACAATTTTCCTGGCAGTTGTGGACGAAATTTTTGTTGGTCTACCTGGCAATGGTTTTGTTTTTACTGAGCCCCTGATTTTCCATATGTTAATCACAGTTTGAACGTTGCTGACTGGCATTATCAATTCCTTGGATATCTTTTTGTATCCCTTTCCTGTTTTTTACAGTTCAACTACCTTTTCCCGCAGATCCGTTGATAATTCTGTATACAATTCTCTGAAAAAAGCCAAGAAAGCAAAAATTCTGTTGGGGTATGTAAACTTTTGAGCACAACTGTATACAGTAAAATGTGCAAATAACAGCGCGGTTTTATAATGAATCCATAGAAGCTCAAATAATTCTGCCATCTGTGACTCAATTAATATTGCCATACAGTGCAGAAATCCTGACATAAGTGCTATAAAACATGCAAATAATAGCACCCTAAAATGCTAATGTCTCCAATAATACCGTTATATAGTGCAAACAAAACAGTCAATATTGCCATGAAGTCAACATATATCACCCCATACTTCAAGTTTCTTCACTCACTTTTCCAGGCCACTACACCATAACTCCCAGCAAGCACTGACGAAGTTTCTACAAAGTCCGATCCTTGCAAATATTGCGCAGTTTCATTTATCAGACGCTCGTTTTTAGCCCCATAGACCCATCGATATTCGCTAACAGTCGTCATTTTCGGACGGATCGTTGGGTTTTATCTATGATCAGATTCATTCTATCCAGGGCATGAATGAGATATGTGTCAGCTGAGGCGTTAAGTTCGGGGTTTAGGCCATGTAATCGCCTTTGTCCCCCCTTCCTCCTCCCACCTGGCATCAATGGTCTATTTCTGCAGCCAGGACAATAGCTGCCTGGTGCCAGAGATTCATTGTTCTGCGAGGGTTTAATCACTGAATTGCAGCTTTCTAATCTATTGACTAAAAAAAAAAATCCCATTTCCAAGCAGATGATGTGGGCTGTGCGCTTCTTAATCATGCATGTGTTCAAATCAGGAACACCCATTGCACACAGCAGATGGCATGTGGAGGGGGAAAAAGGGAGAGGAATATCTGCAAAGAAAATGAGTCTGCCAGGACGTCCCTGAGGAGGTAAGTATACGGGCATCTTCTGCCACAACCCCGATCCTCAGCGATGGGGCTGAAATGGGCAATCATTTTTGCCTAACTCTTTGGCAGAAGTTTTTTTTACAATAAAGGTAGGCTTACTGTGTTGTTCCTTTGCTCAGTTATGGCCGCATGGTGACTTTGGTTGCACGATAAAAATAAAATGGGAGGTTCGCATTGCTTATATTAAAGCAATCCTATTACTTGCAGCCGTGCAGTCATGTAGTCACACAGCCAAAATCTTCTGTGCAAAACTTGGCGCAGCTGATAGGACTAGATATGGGGTGATTTGCAAGAAGGACGACTGTAAAGACGCCCATACACATCAGACCAACATCGTTTGATTTGGGCGACCATCTAATGCGTATGGGGGCGCCAAACGACTAAAGGTCGGGTGAGATGATGATTGGACATGTCCGATTTCGGACTGCCCATCGCCTTGTTCTCCCTTAGATGAGTCGATTTGTCAGTCGGCAACTTTATCATAAAGAACACAGGAGCGTGAAGGCCGTCAGTCAAAGCATCGTTCATCCAACAGCTGTTAAATGGCTTAAAGGGAATCTCAGTAGGATCGACCCTCCTGAGTCGTCTTTGAGGGCAGGAAGGTCATAGGAAACTGAAGAAAATTATATATTGATATCTGAGATTCGATGTTTTATTCTAGAGAAATTCACATTTTTCTTAATATGTAAATGAGCTGTTAAGATCTATGGGCTGGACAAGAATCTCTCAGAGAATCTGCCTCCAGAGTTTATTTTAAATGAAAGGGGGCATTACCAGTGTAAGATATGTAATGACTGACAGTCGGCTCACTTGATCTCACACTGGTAATGATCCTTTTCATTTAGAATAAACTCTGGAGGCAGATTCTCAGGGAGATCTATGTCCACCCATAGATCTTAACTGCTCATTTACATATAAAGAAAAATGTTGATTTCTCTGGAATAGGACATCGGATCACAGATATCAAGGTATCGTTTTATTCAGCTTTCTATGACCTACAGGCTCATATTGATGGCTCAGGAGTGTTGATCCTACTAACAAATTCCCTTTAAGTCAATCAGGCTTTTTTTTTTCAATGTGTCATCAAATCTGGGGTACACGATGATGCAGAACCAAATAAAACACTGCCACGGCAATCATGTACTGAACCTGGCTACAACGAAAGCAGCCAGTTGGATCGGATGGGGGTGTTGGGGTTCTCATAGGGGTTGAGGTCTCTAAAATTCAAGTCTTTAGGAGGTTGCCATCTGTTGTCTGCACATTGGACAGATGCTGTTTTTAGAGTTTTCTGCAGGGGAATAAAAAAGTAAAAAAAACAAAAAAAAACAAAACAAAGCTTGAAAACATTAACCTACTATATGTAGAGCCATTAAAGTAAAGGGGTCGTCCAGTATCTCAGAAACATGGCTGCCTTTTTCCAAAAAAAGACGCCACCCCCTGTCTGCAGGTTGAGAGTGGTATTACAGCTCAGGAAAATCAAAGTGAATGGTGCAGAAAGGAAAAACAACCTGAAGAAAGGGTGATGCTTTTTTTTGGAAGAAGGCAGCCATGTTTTTCTGGACAACGTCATGTGGCTATTTGTGTAGCGAGAGGGGCTAAACATTATTTGCTCTGTTTGTCTTCTATAGCACCTGAATATTGCTGCTGCAGAATGAGTTATTTGAGAAACCATCAGTGAGCTCCTTCTGACAGAGGGTTTGATTTATGACCATAGACCACATCAAAGTTGAGCTGAACTATGCGATCATAAATTAGTTGAGTGAAGTTCAGTAAAAGACAGAAAAGTGAGTTAGAAACCCTCTTTTCAGAACGAGATCACTGATGGATTCTCACAAAACTCATCCTGCAGCCAGCAATGCACAGGGAAACAAAACGCCCATAAAAAGCCAAACAGTGCAACGTTTTTAATGAAATCTAATTGCAAAAATTATTTTTAGCCTGAAATGCATGCATTAAAGTATAAAAAGAATTGCACCCAAAGGCAACTGGGCCCCAGTGCTTATGTCTGCCAAAGTTCCCTATACCTACCCATACTTTATGAGTGCAGTACAAAAGCAGAAAGATAAAAATCATACAGTACAGACCAAATGTTTGGACACAACTTCCCATTTAAAGATTTTTCTGTATTTTCATGACTATGAAAATTGTAAATTCACACTGAAGGCATCAAGAGAATGCCAAGCGTGTGCAAAGCAGTCATCAAAGCAAAAGGTGGCTACTTTGAAGAACCTGGAATATAAGACATAATTTCAGTTGTTACACACTTTTTTGTTAAGTATATAATTCCACGTGTTAATTCATAGTTTTGATGCCTTCAGTGTGAATGTACAATTTTCATAGTCATGAAAATACAGAAAAATCTTTAAATGAGAAGGTGTGTCCAAACTTTTGGTCTGTACTGTATATCCAAGCTAATAATAGTAATAATCTTTATTTATATAGCGCCAACATATTCCGCAGCGCTTTACAGTTTAACAGTTTCAAACACAAGTCATAAGTAACAACGTTAACAATACAGTAATTAAAGCAAAATAAGCCGCCCCTGCTCGTGAGAGCTTACAATCTACAATGAGGTGGGGGAGATACAAAGTACAGGTGTGTATATACAATGGTGTGAAATGCCGATTGTACACTGCTGGACAAGGCAGAAATATCACATTTCCCATGGCCAGATGACAGAGCGAAACTGGCCACAACTGCATGAGCCAGGGCGAATTGCTGGAAGAGAGGCCGGCAGATGTGAGGCGCACATAGCCCCTGTGCAATGTAGAGGAAGTGGGTGATCATTAATTTCCTGACGACGGAGTAAAACGATGGGTGGAGATTTCTCTCTATCTGGGCTTCTGCTCCCTCTCACACAGCGTCTCTTCTGCTTCCTACAGAGCTGCACACAGGGGCTGGAAATCATCCACAAAGCCTGGGAGACAGAAAGGTAAGATGTCAGTGCAATGTATCTGCTCTGCGATTGCTGATGGATGTAGCTGCTCTGTACGAGGGTTTGTGTCGCCGAATCCCTCACACTTCTGTCCTGTCGCGACATCGTTCTTCGTTATAAGTACAATGTGTGATGCTGCTGACAACTCCGTGCAACACATCGTGTCACTAATGCTAAACACTGTATCCTTCACACCATATCTGTAATTCTGGTTCACTTCTACAATTTCAGAATACATTGTATCTACGCCGACCCATCGGAAATAAATTCTACACCTTCTAAATCCACTTATAATACATTATATCATATTTTTAACAACTTATATTACTTTCTACACTTTGTAGAATATTTTGCATCATACTTATATTATTCTTTCTCCTTTTTCATACTTTCTAGAATACATTGTACCCTCTCTACACCCTTTATAATACATTGTGTCCTCTCTACACCTTGTATAATATATTGTGTCCTCTTTACACCTTCTATAATACACTGTATCCTCTCTACACCTTCTATAATACATTGTATCCTCTTTACACCTTCTATAATACATTGTATCCTCTCTACATCTTCTATAATACATTGTATCCTCTCTACACCCTCTATAATACATTGTATCCTCTCTACACCCTCTATAATACATTGTATCCTCTCTACACCCTCTATAATACATTGTATCTCCTCTACACTCTCCATAATACATTGAATCCTCTCTACACCTTCTATAATACATTGTATCCTCTTTACAGCTTCTATAATACATTGATCCTCTCTACACCCTCTATAATCTGTAATTGTGTCACTCTCTACAACCTCTAAATAATTGTATCCTCTGAACACCTCTATAATAATTGTATCCTTCTAAACCCTCTTATAATACATTGTACCCTCTCTACACCTTATAAGACATTTATCTCTACACTCTGTAAATGCATTGTATACATTTCTACCAACTTCTAAAACACTGTATCCTCTCTACACCCTTATAATTCATTGTATCCTCTCTACACCCTTATAATACAGTGTATCCTCTCTACACCTTCTATAATACATTGTATCCTCTCTACACCCTCTATAATACATTGTATACCTCTCTACACCTCTATAATATATTGTATCCTCTTGAACACCTCTATAATACATTGTATCCTTTCTACACCCTCTATAATACATTGTATCCTCTCTACACCCTCTATAATACATTGTATCCTCTACACCCTCTATAATACATTTATCACTCTCTACACCCTCTATAATAATTGTATCCTCTGAACACCCTCTATAATACATTGTATCCTTTCTACACCCTCTATAATACATTGTATCCTCTCTACACCTCTATAATACATTGTATCCTCTACACCCTCTATAATACATTATATACTCTCTACACCCTCTATAATATATTGTATCCTCTGAACACCCTCTATAATACATTGTATCCTTTCTACACCCTCTATAATACATTGTATCCTCTCTACACCCTCTATAATACATTGTATCCTCTACACCCTCTGTAATGCATTGTATACATCTCTACAACTTCTATAACACACTGTATCCTCTCTACACCCTCTATAATTCATTGTATCCTCTCTACACCCTCTATAATACAGTGTATCCTCTCTACACCCTCTATAATACATTGTATCCTCTCTACACCCTCTATAATACATTGTATACTCTCTACACCCTCTATAATATATTGTATCCTCTGAACACCCTCTATAATACATTGTATCCTTTCTACACCCTCTATAATACATTGTATCCTCTCTACACCCTCTATAATACATTGTATCCTCTACACCCTCTATAATACATTATATACTCTCTACACCCTCTATGATATATTGTATCCTCTGAACACCCTCTATAATACATTGTATCCTTTCTACACCCTCTATAATACATTGTATCCTCTCTACACCCTCTATAATACATTGTATCCTCTACACCCTCTATAATACATTATATACTCTCTACACCCTCTATAATATATTGTATCCTCTGAACACCCTCTATAATACATTGTTCCTTTCTACACCCTCTATAATACATTGTATCCTCTCTACACCCTCTATAATACATTGTATCCTCTACACCCTCTGTAATGCATTGTATACATCTCTACAACTTCTATAACACACTGTATCCTCTCTACACCCTCTATAATTCATTGTATCCTCTCTACACCCTCTATAATACATTGTATCCTCTCTACGCCCTCTATAATACATTATATACTCTCTACACCCTCTATGATATATTTTATCCTCTCTACACCCTCTGTAATACATTGTATTCTCTCTACACCCTCTATAATACATTGTATCCTCTCTACACCCTCTATAATACATTGTCTCCTCTACACCCTCTATAATACATTGTATCCTCTGCACCCTCTGTAATGCATTGTATACATCTCTACAACTTCTATAACACACTGTATCCTCTCTACACCCTCTATAATTCATTGTATCCTCTCTACACCCTCTATAATACATTGTATCCTCTCTACGCCCTCTATAATACATTATATACGCTCTGCACCCTCTATGATATATTTTATCCTCTCTACACCCTCTGTAATACATTGTATTCTCTCTACACCCTCTATAATACATTGTATTCTCTCTACACCCTCTATAATACATTGTATCCTCTCTACACCCTCTATAATACACTGTATAAATATCTACACCCTCTACAGTATAATACATTGTATACTCTCTACACTCCCTTAACAGCCTAAGTTGTCCTTCCCCCCACTGCCATCAGGAACCTCGTCCCTCGCTGTCAACTATCACTGCTCTGGCTAGTGCACTGGCAGGAACGGGGCACTAGCCTCTCCACTGCAGATAGTACCACACAGGGGACAGTGACAAACACTAAAGGGATGAGGAAAAACACCACACTTAGCTTCCAGACTCCGCTGCCAAGCTCCACACCGCAGATGACACAGAAGCCGGACTCCAAACTCCAGAAACAGCAGACACCAGAGAGCTGCCACTGCAAGGCTAGTCTCCATAGAGAAACCCTATCACCAACAGTCAGCTAATGTATCAGGTGACCATTTAAAGGATGGTGGGAGTGGTCACAATCCACATCAGCTGACCCAGCAACACTGCAGTTACAACAGATTGCCAGTGGGGGGGGGAGGGTGAGGTGGGGACTGACATTAACCCTCGCTGGTCTTGAAAGGAAAAAAGCTACATTTAAAACAGAGTGGAACCGGAGCTGCCAAAAATCCAAAAATGGATTGTGAGAGTACCCCCATTTCAATGGACCCTCAACACCAGACCTCACCAGAAACTATGTATGGTGAGGATGCCTTGATCCACTACAGTTCACCTCTGCAGTCACCTGATCCTTAGGTTTACGGCAAACACAGCCCAATGGAGATGGCAATAAGGTAGGCTCCGGAGGCGCTACAAATCTCCAGAGCGCCGACGTGTGGAACGCATTGTGTACATGCATTACTGGAGGTAACTCCAGCTGGAAAGTCCCCATACTGAGAATGGCTGGCACCTGATATGGCCCGATCACCCTAGAACTCCAGGTCCCAGAAGCATTCTTCCACCTGCTGTTTTTGGTGGTCACCCACACGTTCTCATTGACACAGAGGTCCGGACCTGAATGTTTATTTCTACGCATGCGTTTGCCACAGGATGGTGAAGTCTTTGAGGAACCGACAGCAGAGGCATACCCATGTGTCGCCAAACTGTTATCCTCACTACACACAAAGGGAACCACCACCCTCCCCTGGCCCCTCCTCTTAAGAGGACTCTGAGACTCAGGGTTTATTTGTGGAGAGGGTTGAGTCTTGCCCCTACTGCCTGGCAGCACCTTCGCTGCCCCACCAGAGAAAAAGGGGTAGATTTGAGAAAGATGGCAGAGACATTAGCTCCTGGGCAGCAGTTCTTACATAACTGGTCCCAGCTGGCTACTTCCCTGGACCGCCAATTTATGACCGGTTGTGTTTCTTCAACCAAGGGAGGCCAAAGACGATGGGAGTTGGCATACTCTCCAAGACATAGCATGACAGAGACTCTTCATGACGAGTCCCTATACGCAGGTTCATATTATCTATGACTTTGGTCACCCTCACCTGGCTGCGTGTGATGGAGTCAATTGCCTGAATGCTAAGGGGTCTCACCAGCGTCCTACCCATTAGACTATGGGTCTGGACAAAGCAAGAATCCACCAAATTGATTCCTGCTCCACTATCCACAAGCACTGGAACTGTCTCAGTAACCCTGCAAACCACAACTTCAGCAGGAATAGTACACTGAGACGAAAAGATGGAGGAAATGTACACACCCTGGTCGCCTCCCTCCACATGACCAGGGGGACGGGCTTTTGAGATGGTGAACATACTTTGGCGTGAGCTTGGCAGACATTGGTTTAATGACCCGTAAATCCACAATAGAAACATTCTCCCATACCACGGCGAACCACAGGCAACCCCGTTTAAGAAAAGACTCCTCCCAACTGCATAGGTTCATCCGTCTGCGCCGTTGTGTCCTCCTTCCTAGAAAGAACAACAGGGGGCAGATTCTCTCCCTGAGGCATCTATTCACCCGGATAGCAAGAGCCATGGCGGCTTCCAACGAACCAGGAGTAGCAAACTGCACCAGAGTATCCTGTAGCCTAGGTGACAGACCCAGACAGAAATGACTGCTAATAGCTGTGTCGTTCCACTGCATGTCAGTGGCCCACCTCCTAAACTCATGAACAGCACTCCTCAGCCGGCCCCCCTGCTTGATTTTACGAAGTCTAGACTCAGCCAGGGAGATGCCATCAGGATCCTAATACACAAGCGCAAATGCGGCAAAAAACTCATCCATCGACCGTAAAGATAGTGAATGGGTTGGCTGGGAGAAGGCCAAGGATTTTGGATCACCCTTGAGAAGGGAGACTATAATCCCCACAAGCTGTTCCACACTCCCTGAAGAACGAGGGCGGAGCCTGAAATATAATTTACAGGACTCGTGAAAAAACAAAAATTTATCTCTCCCTCCAGAGAACCTGTCAGGGAGAGATATCTTGGGTTCCGGTTGAGCCTGCACATGAGCAGAGACCCAGAATCCTGATAACTGCTGAAGCTGCTGCACCACATGACACCGCAGCTCCTTAACGTCATCAGTGAGGGTCTGGATCAGCTGGGCAAAAGCCTGTGCTTGGGCCATCAGTTCATCGGAAAAAATATGGGTTGGTGATAATGTCACGATGTGACACGACCCAAAGGGGGGTCGGTTAGCAGATGGCACAACACACACACACAACGGGATGGAAATGGGGAGAGGAAGGCACTACTGATATGTAAATGGGGGATGGTCACCACCTGAGCTCAAACGTGAGCCTGTCCCTGCACTCCCCTAACACCCTAAGTGGGTCCTTCCCCCCCACCGCTGTCAGGAACCTCGTCCCTCGCTGTCAACTAACACTGCCCTGGCCGGCAAGGGGCGCTAGCCTTACCACTGCAGATAGTACCACACAGGGGACAGTGACAAACACGAAAGGGACGAGGAAAAAAACACCACACTTAGCTTTCAGAATCCACTGCCAAGCTGCACACCGCAGATGACACAGAAGCCAGAGTCCAAATTCCAGAAACAGCAGACACCAGAGATCTTCCACTGCAAGGCGAGTCTCCATAAAGAAACTCTATCACCAACAGTCAAATAATGCATCAGGTGACCATTTAAAGGATGGTGGGAGTGGTCACCACCCACATCAGCTGACCCAGCAACACTGCAGGTACAACAGATTGCAAGAGGGGGGGAACTGACATTAATCCTCGCTGGTCCTGTAAGGAAAAAAGCTACATTTAAAACAGAGTGGAACCAGAGCTGCCACAAATCCAAAAATGGATCATGACAACATTGTATCATCTCTACGCTCTCTATAATACATTGTATCCTCTCTACCCCATCAATAATACACTGTATCTTCTCTACACCCTGTATCATACATTGTATACATCTCTACACACTCTATAATGAATTGCATCCTCTCAACACCCTCTATAATACTTTGTATCCTCTCTACACCCTCTATAATAAATTGTATACACTCTACATCCTCTATAATACATTGTGTACATCTCTAAACCCTCTATAATACATTGTCTCCTCTCTACACCCTATATAATATATTGTATCCTCTCTACATCCTCTATAATACATTGTGTACATCTCTACACCGTCTATAATACATTGCATCCTCTGTACACCCTCTATAATATATTGTATCCTCTTTACACCCTCTATAATACATTGTATCCTCTCTACAACCTCTATAATACATTGTATCCTCTCTACACTCTCCATAATACATTGTCTACTCTCTACACACCCTCTATAATACATTGTATACATCTCTACATCCTCTATAATGCATTATATACTCTCTACACTCTCTGTAATACATTGTATCCTCTCAACACCCTCTCTAATACATTGCGTACATCTGTGTACAGTGTATCGGCTCTACACGCTCTTTAATATACAGTATCCTCTCTACACCCTCTATAATATATTGCATCCTCTCTACACTCTCTGTAATACATTGTATCCTCTGTAATACTTTGTAATATATTTTATTTTATCTACATCCTTTATAATACATTGTGTACATCTCTACACCCTCCATAATACTTTGTATCCTCTCTACACCCTCTATAATAAATTGTATACACTCTACATCCTCTATAATACATTGTCTCCTCTCTACACCCTATATAATATATTGCATCTTCTCTACAACCTCTATTATACATTGCATCCTCTCTACATCCTCTATAATACATTGTGTACATCTCTACACCGTCTATAATACATTGCATCCTCTGTACACTCTCTATAATACATTGTATCCTCTGTACACCCTCTATAATATATTGTGTCCTCTCTACACCCTCTATAATACATTGTCTCCTCTCTACGACCTCTATAATACATTGTATCCTCTCTACACCCTCTATAATATATTGTATCCTCTCTACACCCTCTATAATACATTGTATCCTCTCTACATCCTCTGTAATATATTGTATCCTCTCTACACCCTCTATAATACATTGTATCCTCTCTACATCCTCTGTAATACATTGTCTCCTCTCTACACCCTCTATAATACATTGTATCCTCTCTACAACCTCTATAATACATTGTATCTCCTCTACACTCTCCATAATACATTGTCTACTCTCTACACCCTCTATAATACATTGTATACATCTCTACATCCTCTATAATACATTATATACTCTCTATACTCTCTATAATACATTGCATCATCTCTACACCCTCTCTACTACATTGTGTACATCTCTGCACCCTCTATAATACAGTGTATCGTCTCTACACTCTCCATAATACATTGTATCCTCTGTACACCCTCTATAATATATTGTGTCCTCTCTACACCCTCTATAATACATTGTCTCCTCTCTACAACCTCTATAATACATTGTATCCTCTCTACACCCTCTATAATATATTGTATCCTCTCTACACCCTCTATAATACATTGTATCCTCTCTACATCCTCTGTAATATATTGTATCCTCTCTACACCCTCTATAATACATTGTATCCTCTCTACATCCTCTGTAATACATTGTCTCCTCTCTACACCCTCTATAATACATTGTATCCTCTCTACAACCTCTATAATACATTGTATCCTCTCTACACTCTCCATAATACATTGTCTACTCTCTACACACTCTATAATACATTGTATACATCTCTACATCCTCTATAATACATTATATACTCTCTATAATACATTGCATCATCTCTACACCTTCTCTACTACATTGTGTACATCTCTGCACCCTCTATAATACAGTGTATCGTCTCTACACTCTCCATAATACATTGTATCCTCTCTACACCCTCTATAATACATTGTATACATCTCTACATCCTCTATAATACATTATATACTCTCTATACTCTCTATAATACATTGCATCATCTCTACACCCTCTCTACTACATTGTGTACATCTCTGCACCCTCTATAATACAGTGTATCGTCTCTACACTCTCCATAATACATTGTATCCTCTCTACACCCTCTATAATATATTGTGTCCTCTCTACACCCTCTATAATACATTGTATCCTCTCTACAACCTCTATAATACATTGTATCCTCTCTACACTCTCCATAATACATTGTCTCCTCTCTACACCTTCTATAATACATTGTATACATCTCTACATCCTCTATAATACATTATATACTCTCTATACTCTCTATAATACATTGCATCATCTCTACACCTCTCTTACTACATTGTGTACATCTCTGCACCCTCTATAATACAGTGTATCGTCTCTACACTCTCCATAATACATTGTATCCTCTCTACAGAAGAAAAGAAGAAGGGCGCTCCAACTCCTAAAATTTATACTTTATTGTCCACACATTAAAACATGAAATCCTGGCGATCTCATCATATAGAGGTGGATGTGCTCACAGGCACTGACCACAGCTACGCGTTTTGATCCTGAATGGATCTTTGTATATGCATATACTTTTGTATAGTTTTTTTTCCCTTTTCTTATATATTCTTTTGTTTTATTGTAACTACTTTTGTATTTCTCATGTATAACTGGTATGGCACAGTTGTTTTGAATCATCTGGGTAATGAATGTTTAGGACCTTGTGAGAATCAATCATGTGATTTAGTGAAATTATTCTATTGGTCCATATACCCTATAAGACCTGTGCATAGTAACTAGTGTTCATCTTTGACAAAGATCCATTCAGGATCGAAACGCGTAGCTGTGGTCAGTGCCTGTGAGCACATCCACCTCTATATGAGGAGATCGCCAGGATTTCATGTTTTAATGTGTGGACAATAAAGTATACATTTTAGAAGCTGGAACACCCTCTTCTTTTCTTCAGTCAAGTCACACCAAGTCCAGGCGAGGTTCCATGCTCCAGTGAGCTGGCTCGGGCGTGCAGCCCATTTTCTCTTTTTCTTATGCATCCTTTCTACATCCTCTATAATACATTGTATTCTCCCTACACCCTCTATAATACATTGCATCCACTCTACACCCTTTATAATACATTTATTACTTTTTCATTATACTTTGTTGTCTTTTTTATAATATCGACTTGTATAATCCTCTATAATGCTTCATACTACATAGCATTGGTCTCTAGACCTTTTATAACACATGTTATCATTTTTACGCTTTCTATAATGTATTGTGTATTGACCACATAGCATACAATTTTTATTGTTTCCACACTTTTAATTACTTTATATTACTTAAATCTTGATACATTTACATCAAATTTTCTGGCTCCGCTTTGTGCATTTGAGCCATTTTAAGGCAATGCATTTCCAGGAACAAAGTTGTGCATAGGAAAGCTTGATGCATTTTCTGTTTAGACATTTTTCCTTTTTTTTTTCAGAAACAAATGTAACAACAATACTGTTACTATAAGGCATAAATTCAGAGTTGAAGAATTTTTTTTTTTAAAGTTGTACGAAGATTAACTTTTTTTTCAGAAACAGCACCACTCTCCATTGTAGGCCGTGCGCGGTATTGCATCTTTTCTCCATCTAATACCAGGTGCAGACTATTGACAATGTTGATGCTTTTTAGGAAAAAATATCCACATCACATTACAACAATTGCCGGTTGATATTGTACCAGTTATTCCTCAGTATTTGATGTGGTGCTTCATCCATGGCTCCCAGGGTGCAATTACATTTTAGTATAATGATTGATTACTACAAGATAATTTATGTTTACTACTTATATGAAGGCACCATTTAAAAAAACACAATCCAGTCGCTCTTCTGATACTGAAAAGCATGCAGCTTTAACTGTGTGTGGAGCACAGAGCAGAGCATTGTGCCGGACTGAGGAGAGGGGATAAAGGCGCCCAGTGATTGGTTTCACTAAAATAACCCTGTTCTTTTTAGATTTCTCTTTCCTAATGCCATTCAT
Organism: Oophaga sylvatica; assembly: GCA_033576555.1. Classification (NCBI taxonomy): domain Eukaryota; kingdom Metazoa; phylum Chordata; class Amphibia; order Anura; family Dendrobatidae; genus Oophaga; species Oophaga sylvatica. The sequence goes on along the minus strand of JARQOD010000001.1, from coordinate 372,292,822 downwards.
AAATACAATGCTCTCTCTGTCAGGCATCGAGGCGAGCAGATTTACAAATCGCTGCTTTCAGGATAAAAATAAATATTCTGAGATAAGTCCGTGTCTGTAGAAAAGCTTATTTTCTCATGATTTTGGAGCAACGTGTACGTGGATAGGCGTGCAAATGTAACCGAATATACGTAACACGACAGCGAGTATTAATGCAATGTCTGTCTCCATAGACTAGTACGTTGCCTGCACCTTATACAGCATCCTCCGTAAGCTATTTCAGTACTGTTGTCATGGCAACGGCGCAGTGTCATTACATGTAATATATCATGGCGATAAACAGAACCATCCACTCCAAAGCCACAAGTAACAAGTATGTGTCCTGTGCAGGTAACTGGCTGCAGACTGCCAACTCAGCAGATTATCATCTATCTATTATCTATCATATATCTATCATATATCTATCAATATATCTATTATCTATCTATAGCTCTGGCAAAAATTAAGAGACCACTGCACAGTATTATAAAAATCAGCTTCTCTACATGTCTGACAGCCATTCCATTCCAGTGTCAGTTGAATTCCAACCAGAGTTCACCTCATTCTACTTAATGTGCTTCTGATTAGGCGATCACCTGAACCAAATCTTATTTAACGAAGGAAAGTATAAAAAACACTGCTGTGGTGTTCACAATCCTCTTGTAATAGAACAAGCTGGATGGCAAAACAAGTGCTAGTAATATCCCAAAAGTAATAGGAATGAAAAAGTAACTTTTAACCATGCCAAAGGAGTTGAAAAGAAAAGTCTTGAGTGAAGAAAAGAAGGGCTCAATTCTGGCTTTACCAGCAGAGGGATACAGTGAGCGTCATGTTGCTTCCATCCTTAAACTTTCTAAGACGGCAGTCCATTACAACAAGGTCAAGCAGCAGACATTGGGGACAACAAAGCTACAGACGGCAGAGGGCGAAAACGACTCTCCACTGACCGGGATGACCGTCATCTTATTCGAATGTCACTCAGCAACCGCAGGATGACATCAAGTGACTTACAAAAGGAATGGCAAATGGCAGCTGGGGTGAAGTGCACGACAAGTACAGTTCGTAACTGGCTCCTAGAAGCAGAGCTCAAGTCATGTAAAGCTAGAAAAAATTCTTTCATCAATGAGAAGCAAAGGAGAGCCAAGCTGAAGTATGCCAAAGACCGTAATGGTTGAACCATAGAGGACTGGAGTAAGGTAATCTTCTCTGATGAGTCTAATTTTCAGCTTTGCCCAACACCTGGTCATCTAATGGTTAGACGGAGACCTGGAGAGGCGTACAAGCCACAGTGTCTTGCACCCACTGTGAAATTTGGTGGAGGATCAGTGATGATCTGGGATGCTTCAACAAGGTTGGGAATTGGGCAGGTTAATCTTTGCGAAGGATGTATGAATCAAGCCGCATACAAGGTTTTCGTAGAAAAACAGTTGATTTCTTCTCAGACAATGTTCCCCAACTCTGAGGACTGGTTTTTCCAGCAGGACAATGCGCCATGCCACACAACTAGGTCAATCAATGTGTGGATGAAGGACCACCACATCAAATCACTGTCATGGCCATCCCAATCTCCAGACCTGAATCCCACTGAAAACCTCTGGAATGTAATCAAGAGGAAGATGGATAGTCACAAGCCATCAAACAAAGAACTGTTTAAATTTTTGTACCAGGAGTGGCATAAGGTCACCCAAAAGCAGTGTGAAAGACAGGTGGAAAGTATGCCAAGACGCATGAAAGCTGTGATTAAAAATCATGGTTATTCCACAAAATATTGAGTTCTGAACTCTTCCTGAGTTAAAACATTAGTATTGTTGTTTCTAAATGCTTATGAACTTGTTTTCTTAAGATTATTTGAGGTCTGCAAGCACTACATTTTTTTATTTTTTCATTTTCTGAAAATAAATACAAAATGTATTGCTTGGAAATTCGGAGATATGTTTTCAAGCAGTTTATGGAATAAAAGAGCAATTTACATTTTACTGAAAAATATATCTATAAAGAGAAAAATCAGACAAACTGAAAATTTTGCAGAGGTCTCTTAATTTTTGCCAGAGCTGTATCTATTGTGAGGCAGTGACCGGGGTTATATGCGAGGGTCGCTCTGTGTCCCCCAGGAGGCACAAAGAAGCATATTGAGGCTGTGGGAGCGCATTGCAGTCATCGGCATAGCTGAAAAGTGAGTGTTGGTCTTGGGCAAGCTATTTGTCCAAAGCAGATTTAGGAAGACCTGCCATGGGCTTTTATTTTTGAAACGGACTACAGGAAGGTAGTGGGGTGGTCCGTTTCCTCCCCGCCGAGGTTTTCCATGTGACCTCTGCCCACAGGTTCTTTGTAAAAACCCCTGCAGCAAAGGGTTGAGTGTGTCAGTGTGGAGTTTGCAAGGTGCAGAGCAGACGGCTCTGCCAAAGGTCAGCCTGTGTGAGGGAACACAGAACCAAGCTGAGCGAACTCCTGTCATCCCACAGTGTAATACGGTGGTGCAGTCGCCCTCGGCAACTGGACACATCCAGAGGATACCGTTGTTTTGTTTGGACATTAAAACTACGTTTACTTTGAACTTTCCTGGGTCACTGCCTCATCACTGCATAGTGAGGACACCGCTGCACTACACTATCTATTATCTATCTATTATCTACCTATCTATCTATCTATCTATCTATCTATCTATCTATCTACTATCCATCCAATATCTATCATATGTCTATTATCTATCTATTATATATCTATCTATTATCTATCAATATACCGTATATACTTGAGTAAAAGCCGACCCGAGTATAAGCCGAGGCACCTAATTTTACCTAACAAAAACTGGGAAACCTTATTGACTCGAGTATAAGCCTGGTATGCATGGACCCCCTCATCCCTATCCTGGTATGCATGGACCCCTCATTCCCACTCTGGTATGCACGGCCGCCTCATCCCTTTCCTTGTATGCAAGGCTCCTCATCTCCCCATCGCTATCCTTGCATGCATGGCTTCTCAACCCTATCCTTGTATGCATGGCTCCTCATCCTTATCCTTGTATGCATGGCTCCTCATCCCTATTCTTATATGCAAGGCTTCTCATCCCTATCCTGGTATGATTGGCCCCATCCCTATCCTTGTATGTATGGCCCCATCCCTATCTTTGTATGCATGGCTCCTCATCCCTATTCTTGTATGCAAGGCTCCTCATTCCTATCCAGGTATGATTGGCCCCAACCCTATCCTTGCATGCAAGGCCCCATCCCTATCCTTGTATTCATGGCTCCATCCCTATCCTTGTATTCATGGCTCCATCCCTATCCTTGTATGCATGTCTCCATCCCTATCCTTGTATGCATGGGTCCATCCCTATCCTTGTTTGCATGGCTCCATCCCTATATTGTATGCATGGCTCCATCCCTATCTGTGTATACATGACCTCATTCTTATCTTGGTATGATTGGCCCCCATCAAAAAACATAAAAAAAAGAAACCATTAAACTTATCTTCCTGTGCTTCCTCGCAACATCTTGTTCCGGTGCCAGCAGCTGCTTTATGCTTGTAAGCAGCGCATGGCAGGAACGTCATGTGCTGCTCACAAGCAGATCACAGCTGCTGGAATACTCCCCACTCCCCACGCTGGAACTATGTGCATGAAGGATAGTAATTATTAAGTAGCGCGCACAGTGTCAGCCACCGGGCTGTCACGTGTGACGCTACTTAAAAGAAATTAATATTCACCTCTCTTAAGTAGCGGCACACGTGACCGCCCAGCAACTGCAGGAGCCGGCGGCTGTGGCTGACACTGTGCGAACTATTACAGAGAAATGAATATTCATTGCCAGCTCAGTGAATATTAATTTCTTTTTAGCAGCGGGCATAGGATTTAGCCGCTGCAGCCTGCTCCTACCTCTGTAACCTGCTGCTTTGCTGCTGCCCCTCCCCCTCCATGTTCTGGACACCTCACTCAAGTATAAGCCGAGGGGGGCGTTTTCAGAACAAAAAAAATGTGCTGAAAAACTCGGCTTATACTCGAGTATATACAGTATCTATTATCTATCTACCTGTTATCTATCTATTATCCATAATCTATCATATATCTATTTATCTATCAATATATCTATTATCTATCTATCATCTATTATCTATCTATTGTCTATTATATATCTACTAGATGGAGGTCGGTAATGTCATGATGGGGGCAGGCTTTGCAGTGTTGAGAATCTCTCCCCCATGTACTCACCCACCTATCCACTCTCTCTTTAAAACTGCGCATGCGCTCCTCCTGTACAAAGATGGCGGCAGTCAGTGAATCATTCGGCTGATCCCGGCGGCGGCGTGTTCCGCTGGTGGTACCGTGCAAGAGGCTGCATACGGCGTTTACAGTGTATGTGTCTACCTATTTTCTAACTATCTGTCTATTATCTATCCATTGTCTATCTATCCATTATCTATCTATAAATTATCTATCTATTATGTATTATCTATCTATTATCTGTATATCTATTATCTCTCTATTATCTCTCTATTACATATATCTATTATCTATCTATAATCTATCATCTATCTATTACCTATCTATTATCTATTTATCTATCTATTTACTATTTATCTATGTTATCTATATATATATTATCAACTATTTATTGTCTATTATCTATCTATTTATCTATCTACCTATTTTCTATATATAATCTAGCTATCATCTATGTATCTATTATCTATCTTTCTATCTATCTATCTATCTATCTATCTATCTATCTATCTATCTATCTATCTATTATCTATCTATCTATCATATTTATCTATCTATTTATCTATTATCTATCTATCAGCTATCTGTTATCTATCATTATATAGTTTTTCTATCTATTATCTATTTATCTATCATCTATCTATTATCTATCTATCATCTATCTGCCTATCTATCTATTATCTATTATTTATTATATATTCATCTATTATCTATGAATATCTATCTATTATCTATCTTTAGCTATCATCTATCTACTGTATCTATTTTCTATCTCTCTATTACCTATCATCTAGCCATTATCTATCAATTATCTATTAACTATCTATATATTATCTATCTATTATCTATTTATTATCTATCTATTAATCTATCTATTATCTATCTATCTATCTATCTATTTTCTATCTATCTATTAATCTATGTATTATCTATCTATTATCTATCTATCTATCTATCTATTAATCTATTATCTATCTATTAATTTATCTATCATCTATGTATTCATTACCTATCTATCATATATTATCTATTTATTATCTATATATCTATTATCTCTCTATTATCTATATAGCTATCTATCTATCTATCTATCTATCTATCTATCTATCTATCTATCTATCTATCTATCTATCTATCTATCATCTATTTATCTATCTATCATGCATCTATTGTCTATTAACTATCTATCATCTATTATTTATCTGTTATCTATGTTATATATCCGTTATATATATTTTCCACCTATCTATTATCTATCAATTATCTATCATCTATTTATCTATTATCTATCCATCTATCATCTATTTGTCTATCTATTATCTATCATCTATCTATTATATATCTATTATCTATTCATCTATTATTTATCAATATATCTATTTTCTATCTATCTATTATCTATCTATTTATCTATCTATTATCTGTAGATCGTAAGCTCTCACGAGCAGGGTCGTTGTTACTTATGACTTGTAATTTGAAACTGTTAAAATGTAAAGCGCTGCGGAATATGTTGGCGCTATATATATAAATAAAGATTATTATTATTAGTATTATTATCCATTATCTATTAACTATCTATATATTACCTATCTATCCATTATCTATTATATATATATATATATATATATATTATCTAGCTATCTATTAATCATCTATCTATTAATCTATTATCTATCTATTATCTATCTATTATCATGGTATCTATTATCTATTTATCTATCATCTATTATCTATCTATCATCTATATATCTATTATCTCTCTATTATCTCTCTATTATCTACAGTTGTGCTCAAAACTTTACATACCCCGGCAGAATTTTTGCTTTCTTGGCCTTTTTTCAGAGAATATGAATGATAACACCAAAACTTTTTCTCCACTCAAGGTTAGTGGTTGGGTGAAGCCATTTATTGTCAAACTACTGAGTGTTCTCTTTTTAAATCATAATGACAACCCAAAACATCCAAATGACCCCAATCGAACATTCACATACCCTGGTGATTTTGGCCTGATACCATGCACAGAAGTTGACACAAATGGGTTTGACCAGGGGCGGAACTATCGTGGAAGCAGGGGAAGCAGCTGCCATAGGGCCCGGGCTAGCAGGGGGCCCGTCCCTGCTGCAGCTGTCTCCCCTGCGGCTGTGTTCCGCCGCCCATGGCCTGAGAGTCGGCGGTTCCCTGTGCTGGCTGTCATGCTGACAGCCGGCGCAGAGAAGCTGCTGCGTGCCGTCTCCCAGGAATCAATTGCACTGGTGTCTATACAGACGCCAGTACAATTGAAGCTCTGACCGCCGGGTCAGAGCGACGTCTGCAGCGTGATCATGTCATGTGATCACGCTGCTGACGTCACTCGTCGTCGGCGCCCAGAAGGGTGAAGACTGGTGGTGAGTGTGCTCCACTGTGGAGCTGAAGATACCACCGAAGATTAACGGGGGCACATACTGTGTGAGTGATAACTCTGCATTCTTGGCTGCATTACTACTTGAGGGGCACATTACTACTGATGGGAGAATAAGAGGGCTTATTACTAGTTATGGGGGCATAATGTGCCTGCATTAATAGTTATGCGGGACATGGTTACTAGTAATGGTAGCATAAGGGGGCTGCATTGCTACCAGTCCATTATATTATATTGTGTTTCCATAATGTCTGCTTTAAATACAGCTCTGATTTGGGCAAAAAGCTGGCCGTTATGAGACTGAAGAGTATTTTTTGGGCCTAGAGAATTGCTGTGATTTGCTCCGCCCACTGCTATTGGCTCGCCCACTATCAGAACCCCGCCCCCCCGCCGCCCGTTTGGGAGAGGGGGCCCCGTTCAAAATTTTGCTGTGGGGCCCCGCCATTTCTAGTTACGCCACTGGGTTTGACTGTCTACTAAAGGTATCATCCTGCCCTGTGACCTGTTTGCTTGTAATCAGTGTGTGTGCATAAAAATTGATTGAGTTTCTGGGATCCAGAAAGACTCTTGCATCTTTCATCCAGCCACTGACGATTCTGGATTGTGAGTCATGGGGAAAGCAAAAGAATTGTCAACGGATCTACAGGAAAAGGTAGTTGAACTGTATAAAACAGGAAAGGGATACAATACAGGATGTAACTGAGGATCAGTACAGGATCAGTAATGTAATGTCTGTACACAGTGACTGCACCAGAATAGTGAGTGCAGCTCTGGGGTGTAATACAGGATGTAACTCAGGATCAGTGCAGGATCAGTAATGTAATGTATGTACACAGTGACTGCACCAGCAGAATAGTGAGTTCAGCTCTGGGGTATAATACAGGATGTAACTGAGGATCAGTGCAGAATAAGTAATGTAATATCTTCATGTAGGGGTTTCACCAGCAGAATAGTGAATGCTGCTCTGAGATGTAACTTAGGATCAGTACGGGGTGTTCTGTATTTACAAAACAATGTTTATGTCAATTATATCTACAGTATATTTAAATTGTGCACCGAAGTAGATTGACCTTTAAGTGGTTGAATCTATAATTTTGTGACTAGTGATGAGCAAATTTGTTCAGAAAACAATCGCCAAACATAAATTTGGCATGAATATGGCACATTCGGGTTTTTGATCGTAAACACGAGCAAAATTTCATAAAATCCGGAAAAATCGGTAACATTCGGTAAAAAGTGTGGGAAAATATTTGCGTTGCCACAAAAGTATTTTCAGCACTTTAGCAACAATAATGGTGGTGTGTCATTAGCGTTTGACACGTGTTT
>JARQOD010000001.1:372189088-372284761 GCA_033576555.1 Oophaga sylvatica | reverse complement strand
TGCTATGTATTGTCCTGTAGACTGTGGCGACCCAAACATAACTCACCAGCACACCTTCCAACCCACAACTACTACACATACAAATAAGACAAGTACACTAATTGATGGGTGAAGGTCGGTCACAGCTTTATTAAATTATTTTATTTTAACCATTGGAAAGGCACTTAACTTTATTAACCGCGCTCGTCGCCAAATTCCCTGTTGCATATTCACAGGCAAGTCCTCTCTTTCATTGGCCGCCGCTGTGACTTGAATGCTAGAAAAATAACAAATAGTCTCTTCAGACTCTAGTGCCACCTATTGGAAGTAGCAATCCTAAAAGTCAATGTCGACCCTTTAACAAACCTTGTCAGGAGGATGAGGAGAAAGGCTCAGTGCCCCATTATAAACACCACGAAGGGGCTGTACTAGCCACTTCCAATTATCATTGGCCTTACAGTTTAATTACCACCCCCTTAACATAGGAGTGGGTGGGAAGGAACAAGAGCGTGTCCACGGTAACAATAAGGGAGGGGGCACCGCAGTCAGAGGCACCCTCCTTATTCAGTACAGTGCCTGCCAGACTGCAGCGACCCAAACATAACTCACCAGCACGCCTTCCAACCCGCAACTACTACACATAAAATAAAGACAAGTACACTAATTGATGGGTGAAGGTCGGTCACAGCTTTATTAATTTTTTTTTTAACCATTAGAAAGGCACTTAACTTTATTAACTGCGCTCGTTTCCAAATGCCCTGTTGCATATTCACAGGCAAGTCAGCCAACGAGCCATAACCATATGTTCTTTCTTTCATTTACCGCCATGGAGGATCATGTGTACTTACACAAGACTCCGACCCCCACCCATCGACAGCAATGCCTGTTCAACTCCAGGAAGTTATTGAGCCCGATATCTGTCAAATGTACACTATCAAGCCTTATCAGTGCGGCATTATCACTTTCCAGTTGCCGGTGACGTATGACTATGCCAAATCTCTCCCTTATAAATTTTGATATACGAGCGTTGATTGTCCTCCTAGTGCGCTCAATGGCCTTGCAATCGCTGGCTCCTTGCCAAACTGCCCTAGGGACAATTTCGGACCACACGAGTCCCTGAAAGAAATTGTGAAAACGCTCCATGTCAGACCTCATCATTGTCATCAGCTCCGCTACCTTGTATGAGCACAGGTCATTACCACCTGCATGTAAAACCAGAATTACCAGACCAATTGCCTCTATTGCAATGTCCACCACTTCAGGGAAAACTTACTGCCATTGCAATCGTCTGATACCTCGCCAAGTAAAATTCACACCTCGAAATCCCAAATTCCTCCCGCCTGGAAAAAATCCAGCCTGTTGCGCTGCCCAAAAAATATAGGAATGTCCTAACAACCAAACCACTGGTCTGACGACTCCTGTGAATGAAAATAACTGTTAAATTAGCAAGTCCGGTCTAATGTCTAGCTAAACATGAAGAGCGCCATCGGCCTATCCTCTGAACTTCTGAATCAGCTAAACCTGCCTTGGCGGCCTCTGTGGCCGCTCCTATGTGGAACGAGTGTGTCCTGTATTCCTTTGCCAAAACTCCTGCCGCTGTTAAACATTTACGGAAAAATGTTTGAAATTGATACCTTGTTAATGGGGAACTGTTTGAATGGGACAAGAAAAAACTCCCTCTTAGTCTAACAACTAAATAAGTGTTAATTAATTTAACGTGACATACTGGGCCATCTGACAGATGCAATAGCATAGAGCTTGAACAACCACAACGGTATCATTATTTGAAAGATAGTATAACACAGTATCATTTAACACTTCATCGTGATACCAAAATTTTGGACATATACTAAAGGACTAGTCACGAAAATAGACAATAAGCAGGGAAAAAGCAAGTGACCAGCATTCCATATATAATATAAAATATGCTTTTATTAAATATCAAAAAAGAACAAATGGACAAGGTGATACCACATATGTTGCACACTTACAATAGGTGCATGAAAGGAACGTGGGTATACTGCTCCAATATTAACCAGATCATATATATTGAGAACAAACAGTATAATAATGAACATATATATAAATTTCCCTCAAACTCAAATTAGCCTGGTCTTATGCATCACAAGAGTAGAATCAAATTGTTACCATAAGTCACAAATATGAATCCAACATATCGATCATATAAGTTAAATCATAACTCCATAAAGCATGAAATACACATACCACTGCGATGCAGAAAACCACCCGGGAGGCAGGTAACGCAGGAGGGAAGGAGCAGGACACCACGCGTCACCCCGATCAGCGTTTCGGCACGAGCCTTCGTCAGGGGGCCAGATGCAGATGCAATAGCAGCCAAGTACCACTACCCGATGGGTCCGCTTTTGATTTGCGTATACGGAGACGTATCGCATTATTGGCCATGACCAAATCTTTGTATAATATACCACCATCCATGTTATTCTTTGCACATGGAATGAGTTCACTAATCCATAGCGCTCCAAAAAAAGGCTAAACCAAATGTGACAGACAGGAGTGTTAACTCAAATTGGGAGCAGCATATAACGGCCCTGATGGAAATAATGCGGCTCAGCAAGGATAAACAAATAGGGCATCTACATTCATTGCTAGGTTGTTCTCTTTTCCACCCTTTCATCGCCTGTCTAATAATAAATGCTTTTGTAACATCTACCTAACCTAACAATTGAAAGTAGAATGCTAAACCCGATAGACGCTGTTACGCTGATGTTCCCGATATACCCTTGTTAGTAAGCTGCAACAGAAATTCAATGGTGACCTCCAATCTGGATTGGTAACAACTGTCCACCGGTCTGCCTCCTATCAAGAGGCACCACTCCTCCCATGCCTTACCATAAGTTGCCAGGTTGATGGGGCAACCGAGGAACAAACTAGCGGGATCAGTTGTTCACTACCATGTCCCAGAGGGGGGGGGCAAGGGAAACCCGACGGTGAGCATTGTGGAAGATTTCTTTGAAAACCTGCCAATCAAAATGTGATAAAATGTTAGCAAGGGTGTTATTAGCTTCCGGTACCTGGCGAGCCTGGGGCCATATATTGTAGCTTAAACATAGCAGTGCTAACCGATGGAGGAGGCCCAGTGCAGGAAGTGAAGAAGAAGACAGGTGGTTTATACAATGTGTAACATTGACGTTTTCAGTCTGAAAACAAACTTTCGTATTCGACAGCTGTGCACCCCAAAGTTCTTCCGATGCTACAATAGGAGAAAGTTCGCAAAGGGTGTGGTCTCTACACAGTCCTTGTGCTTTCCAGTTTGCTGGCTATGTGTGCGCACACCATCGGTTTCCAAAAACCGCTTCAAAACCCCCAAATTCATCAGCTTCCGTGAATACTTTCAATTCTCGGCTCAAAATTTCTGGCGACATAGAGCATATGTGACCATTAAATGAATGCAAGAAGGTCTTCCAAACTTCTAAATCAGCATGTATAGACCTCGTAATCCTTATTCTTTGGCCGGGCTGTGATGCGCCTTTTGTTGCTAATGACAACCGCCGAGAAAAAACTCTGCCTACTGGCATAACCCTGCAAGCAAAAAATAGTAAACCTAGCAAAAATTGCATCTACAATAGGGTTACCCTCCACACAGAACAGAAACCCTCAATCATATGAAGTGTTTTTTGGATTTTATCAGCAGGCAGGCAGAAGACCATCGCTATGGTATCTGTAATGCTGCTGCAGTGCAGTATAGCGCAACCTCCACCAGGGGATGCTGGTGATGGAAGAGAGGTTGCACACACCCGGTGGCGAAAGAGTGGTCAGACAAGCCAAGTCAGCAACAGTCAGGACAAGAAGTACTAGAGGTCGCAGCAATTCACTTGGTCAAATACAAGCCAAAAGTCAGAGCCAGACAAGAGCAGATATAACCGAGACTAGAGACAATAACACAGGTCAGAAGGCAAGCCGAGTCATACACCAAGGGTCCATGTTAGAAAAAGAAAGAAATACAATAGTGATATGCACACCTAATATGAAGACACTTTATTGAACACAATTTAAAAAAACCCTTATAAAAACACCAAAAAACAACCTGACAAAACATCAAGACACAAATATATTGCAATATTCAACAAAATTTGTGTACATTTAGACCAAAAAATGGTAAGTATATAGCTTGACTGCAAGGGATAGAATGATAGCATATGATTTAGGCATTAAGCAAAAAATATATCAAAAGGCTCACAATATGGTCATATAAAGTGCTATGTGCAATACTTTCACAATCAATGGTGCAATTGCTTCATAAGAAACAAAAGGGATAAGTACATTCTAATATGCCATCAGCACTGCAATGAGGACAGAATATGAGGGCATAAGGCTATGTGAGCCAAACAAACAATAAAGCCCCTTGACTACAACCTATCTAGCACAAAAGGTGCATTAAAAAAAATGTCAAACCATGTTAACCCTGCAAAAATGTCAATGTTAATTTCATGCCCTTTCATGTTTTCCCCTTTGGCCGGGATTACACATGCGAGAAACACGGACAGACCAGGATATCACCAGTAATAAGCGAAAGGCGGAGTCAATATCAGATTTTGCTAGTCCCCGCTCCAGGTCACACATCCCGAACCAGTGTAACTGCTCTGTCAAAGGATGTGTAGGATACTGAAGCGCCCTCCAGCGAAATCGCATCATTAACACAATCCCCCTTAGGATATGACAGATGATGAATAAGACGAAATGTGCCTGGGTCATTTCTTGGAATTACACCCAATGGTGAAATTCTCAGGTGTCGAAAAGGAGGGGTTTCAAAAGGACCGGCTATTCTACCTAGCATGACTTCTTTATTGATCTTATTGCGGAGAATTTTCAAGTGTTTACCAGCAGATTTTAAATTTTTTGCGACATTAATTGAATGCTTTAATTTAAATGGGAATAAGAAACCATATGTGAAACCAAAACGTAACTAACTCGCCGCATCTTTGTTAGGATACTTATCTAACCACCGGCCCATCGCGACTAGGCTCACCAGGGTCCTTGTGTTCTGTTTTAGGGGGTTTGGTTAGTAGGTTTCTTGAGGGGCGGGGACACAGAGCAGCGGGTTGAGATTCTCCACATGCGGAACATTCGTGCTTGTATTTACACAGTCCATGAAAGCGATAGTGTCCCTCTTTAAAAACCAACAAGCCCCGCGTCTGCATATGACCACTGAATTTTGGCCTGTTGTGGGTTGGCCAGTAGCCGCTGCTGGAAAGGGAAATTGCTTTTGGGACAACATAAGGCGTAGCAAAACTTCTGTTGCTTTTACTCCCCAGCCAATTTCTGGTTGCAGGGCCAGCCGCCTCTGGAACTCCTCGTCGTCATATCTCCACCAGGCGGTGCCGCTGTGGGCTTTATATGAGTTGTATATCATGTTCAGCGCAGCGTTACGGGTGCTTCTGGCCCATAACACAACCTAAAACTGCAAATGCTTGCAACTAATTGTTTATTGTTTTGGCCACCTTTTGCCTATACCTATCAAATGGCCTTTCGGCTGATCTCCTTTTCTTGTCAATAGTATGTTAATCCACAGAAATTAGGGACCAGATATCGATGTAATCATTATTCAAAATTTTATTTCTGGTGTCATCATCTAAATGGGAACCAAGCGGGCTAACCCCACAGAAAAAAGCATCTTTATGCACGCTAGCTAAAGGGGGGATAACTTTATTAGTGTTTTTTTATTTGTTCTACTAGTGCCTTAACGTCAGTCACTAAACTGGTACTATCATTGTTTTCAAATCCTGTTACAACACACTCTCCCACATCTGCGTCTGGAGGAGGGAATTCGACGGATGGAAGTACTCCGGCATCAGTATAGAAGGACGAAAAATTTTGGCCTTGGCTTGAAGCCCCAGGTGGTGTCATTGGCTTGACCAGACTGGAAGCCTTTGAAGGTGCCCTTGACTCCCGTCTGTCACCGGGAGGACAAGGCACATGATCGGGGCTCGCAGATGTGTGGCACCCCAGGAGGTTGGTTGCCACAGTGACCTTGCCTCCCTCCAGGGGGGAGTGATGTCATGCCTGAAAGCAAGGAAGGATCCCTTAACAGGTAACACAGCATGCAACACCTTTTCTTACTCCAGACCATAAGGAGGAGCTCTAACACCTGATTTTCAGGAGAGCTTCTCTGGATTATTCTGGCTGGTGGAGGAGTTAGAAGTCTAGCTGGAGGGACGAGAGAGGACAGACGTGTGGAAACAAGCTGGGGAACAGAGGGGCTATAGATCGCTCATCCCCAGGTCTGAGCGCCAGAAACCGGACCCCGGAGTCCGAGGCTGAGAGGGTGAAGTAAAGTCCCAGCAGCAGAATCCGGAGGGCAGAGGACAGCAGGTCCTCTGTCTATATTAAGACCCTTCTACAAAGCAGCAGCACATGTGAGCCGGAGACTCCATAGAGAGTGATTCCTGAAACAGGTTACAGCTGCCTGTTATGAGAGTGAAGTTCTACTTAAACAAGAGACAGAGAGAGAGAGGAACTGGGAAGGAGCTTATAGCAGCCAGTGCCTCAGAGAACAGCGCTAGAAAGGAGACCTCACATCCCACCTGAGATAAGGGGATTCCAAATTGCTTTCAGGCTGACCTACTCCAGCACTACCTGTACCCAATGCCCTGGATACTTTGCCTGCAAAACTGTAAGTAAAGCTTTGGAGACTGCAACTCGCTGATGTATACCCCCTGTCTGAAAACCAAAAAGTAAACATTCTCATTGGACAGTTAACTGGAGCAGCTCAAAGGGAAGTAAAGTCCTGGCAGCATGCTGATAAAGAGACTGTCAAGCAACGTCTAGCTAAGCTGAGGAGCACCTTTGACACCTGCACTGCAGCAGAAATAAAAATGAGGTTCTTTGGGTGCAAACAAAGGATGCAGGACAGTATACGGGACTACGCTCTTAACCTTCAGGAGGCACTGCGGGCCATAAAGCAGATTGACCCAGACAGCGTGCAGGATTGAAACAGAGTGTTAAAGGAGCAGTTTGTTGAGGGACTCCTGTCCAACACCCATAGGTCACAGCTGCGCATCATGGCTCAACAAAACCCTGACCTGAGCTTTGCAGACTTTAAAGACAGGGCTATCCGGGTGTTGCATGAACCAAATGTCAGCCGTCCAGCGCCCCCTAGGCGCCTCGCTATTACATACCACCAGGAGGCGGCATTTTTCCTCAGGCCCCTGCTGAGACTGACGTACAGACCCTGGATGATGACCCGTCTGCAGAGCTGCGTCTGCAGGTTCAGGAGCTGACCAAAAGTGTGGCTGCACTAACCAAAACCGTGCAGTCCTTGCAAGTGCCCCAAAAGGAGAAGATAGAGTTAGCCTCCAGTCCAGATGACATCCCATGGCGATGGAAGAAGAGGATCCCACCAATCAGAGGGAGAGACAACGATCGCTATGACAAGGACGGACGTCCCTTTTGCCGCCGTTGCAGAAAAGCAGGGCACCTCGCAAGATTCTGTTATTTAAACAAGCGACCCCTAGGGCAGAGGGCCAAACCCCAGGAGTAAGACGACCAGGCCCACAGAACTGGCGAGCCCAGTACGTCGAGGAAGACCGGTCCTCCCAGTTGTGATTGACGGCATCCCAATGAACGCTTTGCTGGACACTGGCTCTCAGGTGACGACTATGCCATATATTCTTTACAAACGGTACAGGGCTGACTCTGATCTTACTCGTGGCCCAGATGATGAGCTGACAGTAGTTGCCAGCAATGGTCAGTCTTTGCCTCAGAAGGGGTATAAGGAGGTGTGTTATGATTTGGTAGCTGAGGAGAGCAGGCAAAAAAGGCAATACACCAGAGAGGTTGGAATCTACTGGATTGCAGTACCCTGACTAACCACCACAACTAAAGGCAGCTGTGGAGCCTACCTACGTTGGTCCTAGACGCCTCGTCACAGCCTGAGAAGCTAACTACACCTAAAGATAGAAAGAGGAAAACTATCTGCCCCGGAGCAGATCCCCAAAGAACATAGGAAGCCCCCAAACATGTAATGGCGGTTAGACAAGAGGAAATACAGACACAGACAGAAAATAGTATGAGCAAACGTTGGGGCCCAATCTTCCTAGAAAGAAAAGGATAGGAAGGACACTTACTGCAATCCAAAAAACCATAAAAAAATACCAACTCACTAATTGCAAAAACACCTGAGATCACACGACCTCTACCACCTAAATTAGTTCTCTGGTGTAACAAAACTAAGCAGCAGCCACTGAAAAAACTGGAAAAGGCAAATGAACAAATAACAGTGGCTCAGATAAACTGAGAGGAGCACAAGCCCCCAGAGGGGACCTGGCTGACCTCCACAGAAGTGCAGGACAAAATGCAAAAAGCAAACACAAAAATAAAAGCAGAAAATATCTTATCTGTTAGCAGAAGATGCAGGCAAGACACAGCAAGCTTCCAAGTGAACCAGGAACCAAAGTTGAGACAAGAACAATTGATCACCGGCAACCCTGATGGGAGGGAACCTCCCTTATATAAGACCAGTCTGTAACACCTGATTGCCAATCTTGACAATCTTCATTGAATAGTTCAGTACTGTTTGTAACCACCAGAGGGAGCTTCTGCTGAGAATTCATTTCTAACACATTCACAACAGAGGTGACCATTAAGTTGGGGCGAGTAGAATTAAAAGCCCAAGGTATGATAATTGTAGACATTGATCGACGAAAATGTAAGCCAATGATGACCTTAGGTACTAATGTGATAGAAAATTGTCTTGCCGAGGTTATTGTTTTGTTGCAACAGGTAGCCGAAACTGCTGGTTCCAGTGAGCAACGGGTCCTGCAGAAGGAGATCAAGGCCCTGATGCAAAGACAGCAGGTAGAGCTATCTGGCGGAGAAGTCGGCAGTGTCAGAGTGAGTGATGCATTCCCCATTGCAATACCCCCAAAAAGTGAAATGTTAATTTGGTGTCGGGCAGACATAGGCCTCAGAGGAAGAGATTACCAAGCCCTGGTAGAACCAGTGTACTCTGATAGTAGGCCCACTATCCTGACAGCCAGAGGGGTAGTTGATGTACCCAAGGGGAGGATACCTGTATGCATCTTAAATTGTGGGGATGAGGAGGCCAAACTACCTCGGTATGCCACCGTTGCTAAGCTGTTCACTGTCAGTAACAACGCCATTCAGACAGCAGAACCCCTGGTCTCGTCCGAACAGGCAGAGGACAATGGCTCTGCAAAACAGCTGGAGGATTGGTGTCAGCAGCTGCATGTAGGCACTGAATCCATCCTTCCACACCAAAAGAATGGGGTTTACTGAGTAGTTAAGGAGTTTGAACGGGTATTCAGCAAACATCCCTTAGACTTTGGGCAGGCAAAAGGGGTCCAACATCATATCCCCACTGGAAATCATCCGCCCATTAAAGAAAGGTACCGGCCTGTACCTCCAAATCACTACCAATGTGCCAAGAGCATGCTACGAGAGATGAAGGAGGCTGGGGTGATCAGAGACAGTTGTCACCCCTGGGCAGCTCCACTAGTCCTTGTTAGAAAGAAAGATTGTACAATGAGGATGTGTGTTGATTACAGGAAACTTAACAGCATTACCCACAAAGACGCCTATCCGTTGCCTAGGATAGAGGAATCACTAGCTGCATTGAGAACTGCTAACTATTTCTCTACCTTAGATCTCACTAGTGGGTATTGGCAGGTTCCCGTGGCAGAGGCAGACAAAGAGAAGACCGCCTTTACAACACCAATGGGCCTCTCAGAATTCAACTACATGCCGTTCAGGCTTTGCAGCGCGCCAGGAACGTTCCAGAGGTTGATAGAGTGTTGCCTTGGACATATGAACTTCGAGACAGTTCTATTGTACCTGGATGACGTCATTGTCTTCTCCAAGAACTATGAGGAACATTTGGAGCACCTGGCCAAGGTGTTCGAAGCCCTGTCCAAATTTGGCCTAAAGGTGAAGCCTTCCAAATGCCACCTCCTGAAGCCCAAGGTGCAGTACCTAGGCCACGTAGTGAGGGCAGAAGGCGTGGCACCAGACCCTGACAAAGTCATTGTTATCAAGGACTGACAGAGGCCCAGTAACATCCATGATCGTCAGTTCCTCTGGTTGGTAGGCTACTACCGAAGGTTCATCAAGAGCTTCACTGAAATAGCCGCACCTCTGCAAAATCTCCTTGTGGGCCAGCCCAAGAAGGCCAGGAAGAAGAGTTCTACGTTTGATTGAAATGACGAACTGGAAAGATCCTTCACTCGGTTGAAGATGGCTCTTACGGGGGATGAAGTTCTGGCCTACCCAGACTATAACCAACCATTCATCCTCTATACTGATGCCAGCAACGTTGGACTGGGAGCAGTGCTGTCGCAGGTACAGAAAGGCAAAGAAAGAGTGATCTCCTACGCCAGCAGGAAACTTCGTCCCACTGAAAGGAACCCTGACAACTACAGCTCCTTCAAGTCAGAGTTTCTCACCATTGTCTGGGCCGTGACCGAGCGGTTCAAGCACTACCTAGCTGCGGCAAAGTTTACCATCTTCACGGACAACAATCCTCTGACTCACTTGGAAACCGCAAAGCTAGGTGCGCTGGAGCAGCGATGGATGGCCCGGCTGTTCAACTATGAGTTCACCATCAAGTACCGAGCGGGGCATAAGAATGCCAATGCTGATGCGCTGTCCAGAATGCCCAACTTACCAGATGGGAAGAAGATCTGGACACACTCGAAGAAATTGAGTTACCAGCTTTCCCCCGTCCAATTGCGACCCAACGTGCTCAAGGGGTGAAAAACAAGCACTACATCACGAAAGAGGCTACCTTAAACCCATTGCCTCACCATGAGTGGGCAGAGACACAGGATAGCGACCCAGCAGTCCGCCTGGTAAAGGAGCTACTGACACAACCTGACTCGCGTCCTGGTCCAGATGCTCCACAAGAGACCCAACAGTTGTGGAAGGAAAGGGCAGACTGTTTATCTATGAGAGAAAGCTGTGTCGGAGGAGTGTCAACGCCCGAACTCACGAATTGGTCTGGCAGGTGGTAGTCCCGAGGCGAGATGCATCAATGGTCCTAGAAGTGTACCACAATGGAGCAGGACACTTCGGATGGAAGAAGTTAGAGGTCCTACTTCGCGAGAGGTTCAACTGGATTGGTATGAGGAAGGCCATTGAAGATTGGTGCCAGGAATGTGGACCGTGCAACTTGCGCAGAAAGGATGGTAACAGCCAGCGAGCCCCGTTGCAGCCAATAATCATCAAACAGCCGCATGAACTGGTAGCCTTGGACCACGTGAAGCTAACTCCAAGCCGGTCAGGCTATGTCTACGCCCTCACCATCGTTGACCACTACTCAAGGTTCCTGGTAGTTGTGCCTGTCAAGGACCAAACAGCACAGACAGCGGCGAAAGCATTTCAACAACACTTTTGTCGACCACATGGTTACCCTGAACGAGTGCTTACTGACCAAGGCCCAGCCTTTGAAGCAGGAGTGTTCTAGGAGTTCTGTAACATGTACGGCCAAGAAAATCAGAACAACGCCGTACCATCCACAGACAAATGGCATGTGTGAGAAGATGAACCAAGTGGTAATTGACCTCTTGAAGACCTTGCCTTTGGAAAAGAGAAACTTGTGGCCAGAGAAGTTGCCAGATCTGGTGGATCTCTACAACCACATCCCGGTGAATTCTACCAACTGTACACCGGCTTACCTCATGAGAGCAAGACCTGGAAAATTACCAATTGATTTGAACATGGGAGTCCTGACACCTGAGGTGACATCACCAGATGCAGACTGGGATACTGAGCGTCAGCAACAGTACCGCAAGGTGCAAGAATGCGTAGAGAAGAGTTTGTCTCAGGCAAGACAAAAACAAGAAAGAACTTACAATCAGCATGCACCTGTGGTTCCCTTGTCACCTGGTGAACAGGTACTCAAAAGGAAAAGGCGATTCCACAAGCTTGACGACCAGTGGGAAGCGGAGCCATATACCATTATGCCCTCGGACTTCGACAATACAAAGGTGTGCCTTATCAGTAAGGATGAAGGAGAAAACTCCACAGTGGTGTCCAGAGATCACTTGAAATCATGCCCTGACCAGTTAAAGGGAAAGATTGGAGTTAAGGACATTCCTTCGTCTGTAGAAAAAGTGGAAGAAAAGGTCCGCACCGTACTGGGCGAGTTCCCGTCGAACTGGACAAGAGTAAACCAGGCCATAGTAGTGCCCGTCTTGACCTTTGCCCAACAAACAGTGCCTGAAAGAGAAGTGACTCAGGATCAGCCTGAAGAACTGCAAGTTACAGTGACAGAAGCCACACCTGCAGTGGAATGCGAAAGTCCACCTCCTGCTAACGGCGAATCTGTCATGCCCACAGTGAGAAGGGTTAGTCCTAGAAAATCAGGTATACCCGTGCTACGTAGAATCACCAGTAGCGTAACCATTAGAGAGCACACTACACCAGTGGTAGTTAACACAGTGGACCCAGTCAGGTCACTACCAACACCAGTGCTCAGTAGGTCTATTCGTACAACCAAAGGCCTACTACTACACATCCCTTCAATACACCGGCCCGGTACCGAGTATCCCACTGCCCTGGCGGGCAATCCAGATGCGCTTATCATATCCAACGATGATGATGGACAGCAGCTTCTCGAGGACCGAGATCTATGACATCTGTGGGATTTTGACCTCCGGCATGAATGCTTGTAGCGCTTATTGTGCCGATCTGAGGTATGGTGGCCATGGCGGGGATAAAGTGATGTGGAAGAAGAGGAATAGGATCTGTGGCATCTATGCCTGTCCTGTCTACCTCTATGGGGATGGGCAGAAAGGTAGCAGCAACAAGGGTACTATCCATGGGAATATTGGGACATGACAGGATAGAAGCAGAACGGGTTAAAGAACACACCAGTGCCTGGGCATCACAGTCCAAATGAAGTGCTGGTGTGAGCAGTGTCACAGGGCTGGCCAGAAGCTGCAGGATCTGCACAGGGCTGGCCAGAAGCTGCAGGGGCTCCACAGGGCTGGCTAAAAGCTGCAGGAGCTGCACAGGGCTAGCCAGAAGCTGCAGGGGCTGCACAGGGCTGGCTAGAAGCTACAGGGGCTGCACAGGGCTGGCTAGAAGCTGCAGGGGCTGCACAAGGCTGGCTAGAAGCTGCAGGGGCTGCTTTTATTTGAAACAGACAGGGGGTTACTGGGCTCCTCAGCAGAGCTTGATGAGGATGTGCTGTTCCTGGATCCCTTAGCAGCTGTTTCAGGGACCAGGGCACTAAATATAGCTGGCTGTGCGTTTTTTTTGAAGAACATGGTGGGCTGACTCGAGAAATACCTGCAGCGGCTCTTGTGGGAGTGCTGGGAACAGAGATGGCACCAAGATTTTAAAATTCCCACCGCTCTGCTGAGAGACAGCGGCATGCGATGAGCGAGGGGGCGGGGACAGAGTGAGGGGGGCTTCCTATTAACATGGCGTCAGCGAGAGCTTCCTGATGGAGCAGGGAAGTTCTCTCAGGTGCACCGGAGGGCGGGAGAGCCTCGCAGATCGCCTGTCTCCGTGCTGATCCCCGGCTGCTGGCAGATGGTGAGTGTGTTCCTGGGAAGGGAGGGAATCAGCTGGTGGAGGTTGCGACGACAAGCGCGGAGGTTCGGGGGACGCGACTGTCCAGTGAAGTCTCCTGCCTCCGTTCTCCCTAGTGGGACATTTAACCTGTCTCCCCCTGTGGGGCCATGGCGGCTGCGGTCCCGTGGCGTGGGCCTCCCTGATGCACTGCCGGCCTTCCCCCTTCCTCACTGCCGGGAGACGGAGTTCTGCGCTTCACCAGAGGCAGCACCTGGCTTGCGTGCTACCGTGTGATGCGGCATCCCTCACTAAATTCCCCCCGAGACGAAACTTGTGCTTACCCGGGTGGAAACTGCTGCCGTGCCGTCCCGGGGGTCGCTCCACGTGGCCGACGCCATCTTGGAAATAAAGCCCTGCAGCGCTCTGGGAACCTGGGGCTGCAGGTACGGGATCTGCTCCCTGGTAGAGGCTTATGGGCAGTGGGATACTCGGTACCGGGCCGGTGTCTTACAGGGATTGTGTCACAGCGGCAATGACCCGGTCCGTGGTCCTAGGCGTCCAATAAAAGGGGGATATGTACAGAGGATAATAGAGTTTGTAGTAAGGTATTCGTGACGCCACCTGTGGTATCTGGTCAAAGGTGACCAGCGCTGCGGTGCAGATCCTCTGGGACAGATGGTAAGATGCAGCAGAGTTGGTACAGCCTCCCACAGGTGAGGCTTTGTTATCAGGCAGGTAGATGTAGTAAATGGGTGGTAATGGTGCTGGGGGATGTAGCAGAGTGGAATGTGTAACGCAGGAAGAAACTGAGGAGACAGTTGCAGTTTACAAGGCTTTACTCACAGTTCACGTGCTAGCAGTACAGGTGCCCGCTTGGTGCCACGTCCTCCAGGTGAGGAGTCCAGCCAACTCCCAGGTGGATGGAGAACACTAGTCCAAAGCTCCCTGTCAGTATATGCCTTCTCTGGCCGTCTCCCTGTGCTGATTTCCCACTCCTTTCTTCCAGCACCTTCACAAACAGTGTCCCAGATCAGTGGCTGCGAATCCTGTCGGACAACGTCTTATCTCTGCGTTTCCTTGATTCTATATAGCTGCCTCTCCTGAGAAGATGAATGTGGTTGTTGTCTGTGATCCCTAAAGGTACCACAGCAGTCGGCTTGCTAGCTGAGTCATAAAGTTCTCCACTAGTCTAGGGGCCGTGTTCCCTTCTGTGACTCTCCCAGCCGGCGTCCGCCAGTCCTGGAATGAGCCCACCTGTAGCTTTCAGCTCAGCCATGTCTCTCTCTAAGAATCCCTTTTCCCTTCCAGAGAACCTCTCTTCTTCCCTTCTCTCTATGAGCAGCTCCTCAGGCCTGGAGCCTGCTCCACGATTATATCTCTTCCCCTCTCCCTTATGGTTGAGCTGTCTCAAACACATCTGCTCTCTTCCTCCCCAAGGGGGAACTCTCCTCTCACTTCCCTCTAACTCCTGCTCTGACCCACAAGCTCCACCCACCATCTAACACCCTTTGTTAGCTGAGGCATAAGAACTCAGCTAACGAATGTGTGTTGGGTGCAGTGTTGACAGAGCCAGGTGTAATGTCTCCACCTTACCTGAAAGTTGAAATACCACATCTCTGGCTGAGATACAATACCTCTGTGGCGACTGAACCCTCAGGGGCGCCACACTTACAGGCTACAGAAACACCGATTGCTCCCTGCTTGAGACTCTTGTGGCCTGAATTAGTGGAGAGGGAGGCTCTGCACGGGGAGAGGAGGGGGAGAGTGGACGGTGGAGAGGTTTAAATGTGACTCCCATATCTTAGAGAACGATTATCACAGGCTGTACTACATCTCTCTTTTGTAAAAAAAAAAAACCTCTGAACTCTCTTACAACTATCCTAACAAGCCACTGGATATACCTTTATTATTATATTTTTCCTTCACTCTGAACAAAATGCAAAAGTCTGAGGGGGTGGTACACCGCTGCCACCTACTGACTGATAAACAACACAATTTATACTGTCTACCATTCTTGATGTATATTTCTCCTAAATAGGGGATTCCTGGTGGGCTTCTGGAAGCGGGACACCCAGCATGACCGCCTTTTAAATCAGCTCCTGCTTATACAGCCCAGTCTGTTGACTACCACGACTATAAGCGGGGAACCAGACTGACTGTGCACGAGATTTTCCCCCGCAGAACAGCTACCTTTCAGGAGTTATAACTTCTTTTCTTTCCGGAGGTCCTGTGTGTGGTTCACAAGACATTACTAAGGAGGAGCCTGTAGACCATGCTGGGGTGGTTTCTCTGATAACCACTTTCACTGGCCATAACAGAGAAATTGAGTTCGAAGCCAAACACAACGCCCGCTGGTTGCACAACTCTCCTTTCGCTTGCCGTCTGAGGATATATTTGGCGAATACACGCCACTGCTCGTCTGATTGCCCCCCCTTTCAGGACTATGATACTGTGATCGGACCACAGCGGTCTTTCTACTCCCCACCCCACTGCGACCTATAACCTTTTAATTTGTTGGTCCCCTCTACTGCCTACTGACCGGCTGCCTCCCCAGATTGAGGCGAGCTGTAATGGACAGATACCTAGTGAAAACCCAAGCGGAAAGATTTACCGTTCACAGGTGCCAACGTTACTCAATGTGCATTTGGTACCTACAATGCACAAAACCAAATCCGCCTTGAAACCATCTAAACAACCGGCAAAGAATTCACGTCATCAACCCGCCTCTTCATCACCTGTGTTAGAGATAGAATGCAATAACTTCAGCACAGCTTTCCCCGCTGTCAAGCTACTCTGAGTCCACTACACAAGATTCCACACAGGCTACTTTAGTGGCCCAAGAGGTCTCCAAGCTGCTGATGCCGCTATTCGATAAACAGTTCGATGTCCTCCATGCCTCCTTCACTACCGCTATTGCTAAAAAAAAAACACTAACTCTCAAAAAATCACAGAGCTGGAAAACAGAGTTCAGTCTAGTGAAGGGGAGCTTGTGTGTAGCCCTGGTACACAATACCAGGAGGATGAGTGGAGAGGTAACAGTTAAGGTCTCTTCATGACATCATGTACACTTCTGACACACCCAGCAGGGGTGTGGAAGGGAGTGATTTCTAGTCAGTCAGTTTCCTGTCCTTGGACAGAGTAGACGTGTCCAGTTTTGAGCCTGTCATCAGTTCAGAAAGTGGAGGCTGGTACAGGTGGTCTAATTCACCTTAGCCTAGTCAGAGCTGTGCCCCACTGGAAGAAAGACTGAGCTAACTATTAAGAGTCGAGCAACTCGAAGGGCAAAGTGGAAGGAAGATAATTGGAAAAGTGCTTTTGACTTGGAAAAGTCCTGCACATTGCAACCGGTCACTGGGGACCGAAGGATCACTATTAGCTACAGCATAGTGAAGAGAAAACCAGAGATTTACCGGACCCTAGGTCGCGGCAAACAAGCCCCTTATAGTCAGTACGTAACTGGGGTCAGGGGGAGTGAAGACTTTGAGTCAGTGCACGACAAGATAAGAATTCAGCTCTCTCGCAGGAAGGCTTCACCACAAATCTGACTGGGCAGAACAGCTTTGGAAAGCTGGAATCATAGAGGGGACTACGCTTCAGGCTGGTCGTACTCATCTTCATTGGACAGTAAAGGAGGCCCCTAACTTGCTTAGCTGTTGCCTCAAAGCTCATCCTCCATCAACCCCATCAGCCTCCCTGGGACCTGCCTTATCATCTTGCAAGTAAAGGTATGGAAAGACGCTGACCGTGTGAGACTGAGTTATTATTGCATGCCTGCACAATCCCTACCTAACTACCGACCTGAGGGAAGAGTCCCACCTGTAGGGGACCCGACATCTAGCTGCATCACCATCCCCTCAGAGATCTACAGCAGCGCTGGTACAAATTACCAGAATACTACAGGTGGCGTCACGAACTGTATATAAATCTATCCCTGTAAATATTCCCCCAACATACGCCAGACCGCCAGGGCCACAGACCGAGCCACAGCTACCTGTGACAAATCCCATAGACTTCTACGGGCTCGGCTCTGAGTACCCCATTGCCCTGGTAATCCACAATTGTGGTGGCGGGTCGACACAAAACTTTGGCGTCACGAACAGGATACGAAACTTGCAGCATTGCGAGCCCTGTGTGCCTGTGGAGTGTTTTGGTGAAAAGGACTGTTGCTGTTGTTTGGCGCCAAATACCGCCATATTTGCCGCCAGATTCGCGCCCTAAGGCGCTGGAGAAGAAGGTGGGCGTACCTGAAAGAGCGCGCAGAGTCTTGGACACGCCCCCGGCTCTGACTCATCGGCAGGTCCTGCAACAGGAAGTGAACGCTCTGACATCAGAGCGCCTGCGACGAAGGTCCTGTTCCCACTGCGGTGCCTGTGAAATAGCAGCGTCTGAAACCGGTAGGCTCCGTTTAACCAAGGGGGCGCTAAGATGTCACAACAACCGGCTGACAGTGCGGCCCCGGCCGGAGGCCCCAATCCCGCACCGTCTGGTATTGTAGCGCCAGATGGGGGCGCAGGCCCTGCACCCAGTCCGGTAGTCCCGATCATGCCATTAACGCTCCCATATATGCCTGGGGCGAAATGGCTTCCCCAATACAGCGGTGGGCCAGGCACATTAGCAGGCTTCAAGCGGAAGTTATGCAGCATCTTAGAAATGTACTCCATGCCTGAGAGACAAAAAGCTGCTGTGCTAATAGGGCAGCTAACTGGCGCTGCTGAGAGGGAAGTGGAGACTTGGGATACCGTTGATCAGGAGTCGGTACCTGCGATCTTCCTGAAGCTGCATGCCATATTTGAAGACCGCACAGAAACGGATCTCCGGATGGCCTTCTATCACTGTTCACAACAGCCAGGTGACAGCATCCGGGACTATGCTTGCCGACTACAGGGAGCCCTGAGAGCCCTCAAGCAAATTAACAATTTAAATGCTATCGACGAGAATAGAATGCTGAAAGAACAATTTATACAGGGATTGAGATCCCCAGAGGAACGCAGAACTGTAAATTGGTGGTCTTTAGATCATCCGGATGCTACCTTTGATGCCCTAAAGGACATGGCAATAAAAGGGCTGCGGCCCCTGGGCAAACCTGAGGTGGCCACCCAACATCATCAGGCTGAAGTCACTCCGGAACCGGCAGTAACCCCCTTTTCCCCGCTAGTGGCTGAAGCCAAAGCGCAGGTGACACCTCCTAGTGAATTGGACTGTCTGCGCTCAGAGGTGCGCCAGCTGACTAAAAATCTGGCTGCTGTGATGAGTGCCCTGCAGCTGCGGAAAGAGGAGGAAGGGAAGATCTTGTTAGCTGACTGCCCAGAGGACGTTCCGTGGATGCACCGGAGAAGAAAGAAGACGTCGCCCCCCCGGAGGAGGACAACGCCACCCCCAGGAGCAACCTCTGATCAACACCCTTCTCGTCGAGAGATCATCTGTTATCGCTGCAACCGGAAAGGTCATCTGTCTACACAGTGTCCTTTAAACGGGCAGAACCTGGGTCCAAGGGCCAACACCCAGGAGAATACCCGTCAGGCCCCCTAGACTGGAACCGCAGGTATGTGGGCGGGCGACCCTACCTGTCTATTATTCTAGATGGTATTGCTGTTCCAGCATTGTTAGACACTGGGTCCCAGGTGACCCTAATACCTGATGCTCTATATACCAAGTACTGGTCAATGGACAGTCTTAAACCTCCGAGCCTTGACTTTACTGTGTATGCTTCGAATGGTCTTCCTGTAGAAGTACTCGGAACAAAATGTGTAGATGTAAAGGTGGGCAGAGAGGAGTTGAAAGACCAAGGGCTTCTGGTAGTAAAGACTGTAAATGAGGAGAACGGTTTAAATATCATTTTGGGTACTAACATTATCGGTAATTGTTTGGGAGAAGTTGTGTTCTTGCTCCAACAGCTCGCTGAGATTGCCCGACCAAGGCAGAGAGGAGTAATCCAAAGAGAGATCCGGGCCCTGGTGTGTCAGCAGCAAGCGAAGCTTACCGACGGCGAAATTGTTAATGTACGGGTCACTGACTCGGATCCTATTGTGATACCCCCAATGAGTGAAATGATCATTTGGTGCAGGGCAGCCATAGGTCTGAGAGGACAGAATTACCAAGCTGTAGTAGAAAACCCCACCATTCAGAACATAGACCTACACTTATGACTGCTAGAGGAGTAGTAGAAGTGGTGAATGGAAGAGTACCGGTACGGCTTCTCAATTGGGGAGATGATGAGGTAAATTTACCCCGTTATGCAACCATTGCCAAACTTCATGCTGTTGATAATAATTCTATTCTCCCGGCTGAGTCCTTAGACTCCTGTCAAATAGAGGAGGACAATGACCCAGCAACTCAGGTGGCGGAATGGTGTCAGCAACTCCATGTTGGGACGGACACCACTCCCGCTCACCAGAAGCAAGGGGTATTACGGGTGGTGCAAGAGTATGCCCAAGTGTTTAGCAAAAATCCACTTGATTTTGGGACAATTAAGGGAGTACAACATCATATCCCTACAGGCAATCATCCTCCCATCAAAGAGCGGTATAGGCCCATACCTCCAGCTCATTATCAGAAGGCTAAAGAAATGTTGAATGATATGAAGAAAGCTGGGGTGATAAGGGATAGTTGTAGCCCCTGGGCAGCCCCTCTAGTTCTGGTTAAAAAGAAAGATGGTAGTATGAGAATGTGTGTGGATTACAGGCAGGTGAACCGCATAACACACAAGGATGCATACCCGTTACCACGAATAGAGGAATCATTAGCTGCTCTGAAAACGGCTAACTACTTTTCTACCCTTGATCTGACTAGTGGTTACTGGCAAGTGGCTGTGGCTGAGGAGGATCGTGAGAAAACGGCTTTCACCACCCCAATGGGGCTCTGTGAGTTCGACAGAATGCCGTTTGGGCTCAGTAGTGCCCCAGGAACATTTCAGAGAGTGATGGAAAACTGTCTGGGACATCTCAATTTTGAAACCGTGCTGCTATACCTAGACGACGTTATCGTGTATTCCAAGACATATGAGGACCATCTGAAGCACCTGGCAGAAGTATTCGAGTCCCTGTCCAGGTACGGGATGAAGTTGAAACCCTCAAAATGCCATCTACTCAAACAGAAGGTACAATACTTGGGGCACATCGTCAGTTCGGAAGGAGTAGCGCCGGACCCAGAGAAAGTCACTGCCATCCGGAAGTGGCCGGAGCCGAAGAACCTTAAGGAAGTGCGACAGTTCCTGGGACTAACGGGTTACTACAGGAGATTCGTGAAAGATTACACGAAGAAGGCAGCTCCTTTACAGGACCTCCTGGTAGGACAATCTTTAAAGAGCAGAAACCCTCCCTTTAATTGGGGTAAGGAACAGGCTGAAGCATTCCAAAAGATGAAAGAGATCCTTACAGGTGATGAAATCTTAACCTATCCTGATTACAGCCAACCGTTCCTGTTGTACACCGACGCCAGTAATGAAGGGTTGGGAGCCGTTCTCAGTCAGAAGCAGAATGGACAAGAAAAAGTCATCGCATATGCCAGCAGAAAACTCAGGCCAACTGAGAGAAATCCGGAAAATTATAGCAGCTTCAAGCTAGAGTTTCTGGCGCTGGTCTGGGCCATTACTGAAAGATTTAAGCACTATCTGGCCTCCAATAAGTTCACGGCGTACACAGACAACAACCCGTTAACGCACCTGGAAACCGCCAAGCTGGGCGCCATGGAGCAGCGATGGATGGCTCGGTTGTCCAATTATCAGTTTACTATCAAGTACCGGGCAGGTCGAAAGAATGCTAATGCTGATGCGTTGTCCCGAAGGCCGCATGACTCTGACACGGAAGAAGAATCGGACGACCTGGAAGAAATTGAGCTACCCGCGTTCCATCGAAATGGGGTAGTCCACGAGCATCGAGTCCACAGAAAGCAGTATGGTGCAACATTAAATCCTTTACCCCATCACAGCTGGAAAGAGACTCAGGACAGTGATCCAGTGGTCAGCCGCATCAAGGAGTTGTTAAAACAGGAAGGTTCCTCCTTGGAAAAGGATGCACCTATGTCAGCAAAGCTCCTGTGGAACGAGAAAAGCAGGTTGTTCCTATACCGAGAGAAGTTGTGCAGGAGATACGTCAACCCCAGAACCCATGAAATGGTCTGGCAAATAGTGGTCCCCAAGGCAGACGTCCCAATGGTGTTGGAAGCATACCACGATCAAGCAGGACACTTTGGCTGGAGAAAGCTGGAGACCCTGTTGAGATGCCGGTTCTACTGGGTAGGGATGCGCAGCTCCATCGAGAGGTGGTGTCGGAACTGTGGACCCTGTGGTCTCAGAAGAAAGGACTACGGTAGTCAAAAGGCACCCCTGCAACCTATTCGGACGACTCGTCCCCTGGAGATTGTGGCCCTGGACCACGTCAAACTGTCGCCAAGTAGAACTGGATACTCATACGCCTTGACCATGGTAGACCATTACTCCAGATTTCTGGTAGTTGTTCCAGTTAAGGACCAGACCGCAGTGACGGCCGCGAAAACCTTTCAAGCAAGCTTCTGCAGACCGCATGGGTATCCCGAGCAAGTCTTAACCGATCAGGGACCTGCTTTCGAAGCCGATTTATTCAAGGAATTCTGTCACATGTACGGGTGCAAGAAAATAAGAACGACACCATACCACCCTCAAACCAACGGTCTTTGTGAAAAGATGAACCATATTGTCCTTGACTTGTTGAGATCCATACCGTTGGAAGACAGGAATCGATGGCCGGATTTACTGCCTGATTTGGTTGATTTGTATAATCATATACCTGTAAGCTCAACTAACTGCACTCCAGCCTATCTTATGAGAGCAAGGCCTGGAAAACTACCAATGGACCTAGAACTTGGAGTGGTAGAACCGGAGGCAGACGACGCTGTTGAAAACTGGGACGTCAATCGGCAAGAGCAATACAGAAGAGTACAAATCTGTGTAGAGGAAAGTCTTAATAAGACACGGGAGAAACAGGAAGATGTTTACAACCGAAATGCTCCTGCCAAGCCTTTGATGCCTGGAGAGGTAGTATTAAAAAGAAAAAGGAAGATGCACAAACTGGATAACCAGTGGGAGCAAGAACCCTACGTTATACAAGATTCTAAATATGACAACAGAAAAGTTTGTGTCGTCAGTAAGGACGGAGGAAGAACAACAATCACTGTGTCCAGAGATCATTTGAAGTTGTGTCCAGAACACTTAAAGCGTTGTGAAAAGAACCCTGTCCTCAATCAAGGAGAAAGAAAGGAAGAGGTCATACACACCGATCTGGGAGATTTTCCTGCGGATTGGCCTAGACTGGGAGATGCTGTGATAATTCCAGTGTTGCAGTTTTATCAGCCACAAGAGGAAGTTCTACCTCCAGTTGTGCCTGTGGTGCCAGTTGAGCCCGCTCAGGAGTTACCCATCCCAGCAACACCTCAACCTGTGGAACCTCAAGATGGATCATCTGAAGCAGCGCCCCATACTATGGGATCTCCTGGTGAAGCTGACTCACACCGCCCAGCCATCAGTACGCTTGCCAGATCCATAGAAAGATTAAGGCAGTTCTATAGTTTGCCGTTACGCAGTGCAGACAGATTGCAACTTGATATACCTGAAACTACACCACGTAGATCAGAGAGAATCACAAAAGGGAAATTACCCATTAGATATCAGCAGTAGTTTATGTGAACATTGTAAAAAGTCTATATATATAAATGTGTTTTTCCCTATTATGTCTTCGTTTAACAATGGACTCAGAGGCTGAGGACTGAGCCAGCCCAAAAACTGTATCCTGTAAATAGTTGCACTAAAGTGCCTTTTTAATGGCTTCACATGAAACCTTGACTTACCTCTGAACCAAAAACCCGTGTGTGTGTGCACTGAGTGAGGTCTGCATTTGGATGTCCTGCAGCCCACCCAGGACCTACGTTGAAGGTTTGGTGCGGGTCCTTCACAAGAATATTGTATATTTATTGAATGCTATTTAATATTTGTATTTTTCTATAATGTTTGCAACGTTCAAGGTATCCTCACCTCCCGGATGGGACGAATTAATGTTATTGTTAATGTTTTCTTGCATAAACAAAAATGTCTCTTTATATTTTACAGCCCGGGAGTGCTGTCGTTTACCATGGGGGAATGTGTAGCCCTGGTACACAATACCAGGAGGATGAGTGGAGAGGTAACAGTTAAGGTCTCTTCATGACATCATGTACACTTCTGACACACCCAGCAGGGGTGTGGAAGGGAGTGATTTCTAGTCAGTCAGTTTCCTGTCCTTGGACAGAGTAGACGTGTCCAGTTTTGAGCCTGTCATCAGTTCAGAAAGTGGAGGCTGGTACAGGTGGTCTAATTCACCTTAGCCTAGTCAGAGCTGTGCCCCACTGGAAGAAAGACTGAGCTAACTATTAAGAGTCGAGCAAATCGAAGGGCAAAGTGGAAGGAAGATAATTGGAAAAGTGCTTTTGACTTGGAAAAGTCCTGCACATTGCAACCGGTCACTGGGGACCGAAGGATCACTATTAGCTACAGCATAGTGAAGAGAAAACCAGAGATTTACCGGACCCTAGGTCGCGGCAAACAAGCCCCTTATAGTCAGTACGTAACTGGGGTCAGGGGGAGTGAAGACTTTGAGTCAGTGCACGACAAGATAAGAATTCAGCTCTCTCGCAGGAAGGCTTCACCACAAATCTGACTGGGCAGAACAGCTTTGGAAAGCTGGAATCATAGAGGGGACTACGCTTCAGGCTGGTCGTACTCATCTTCATTGGACAGTAAAGGAGGCCCCTAACTTGCTTAGCTGTTGCCTCAAAGCTCATCCTCCATCAACCCCATCAGCCTCCCTGGGACCTGCCTTATCATCTTGCAAGTAAAGGTATGGAAAACGCTGACCGTGTGAGACTGAGTTATTATTGCATGCCTGCACAATCCCTACCTAACTACCGACCTGAGGGAAGAGTCCCACCTGTAGGGGACCCGACATCTAGCTGCATCACCATCCCCTCAGAGATCTACAGCAGCGCTGGTACAAATTACCAGAATACTACAGGTGGCGTCACGAACTGTATATAAATCTATCCCCTGTAAATATTCCTCCAACATACGCCAGACCGCCAGGGCCACAGACCGAGCCACAGCTACCTGTGACAAATCCCATAGACTTCTACGGGCTCGGCTCTGAGTACCCCATTGCCCTGGTAATCCACAATTGTGGTGGCGGGTCGACACACTTGCAGGGCTGCGGACCTCTCTTCAGCAAAGTCAAATCCCGGAACAAGAAATGCGTGATAAATTGGAAGACCTGGAGAACAGAGACCGCCACAGCAACCTGTGTTTTATAGGGGTCCCGGAATCAGTAGGCGATGAACGTCTCATTCAATATCTCACTAAAGATCTCCCTGCTGCCCTTCAGCTGGATCTAGGTAAAAACTGAATGATGATAGAAAGGGCGCACAGAATAGGTCCCCCAAGGTCGGCCCAGAATAGTAAAAATACCAGACCCCGCCCAGTTATAGCAAAATACCTCAAATGGGCCGTGTAAGAGAGGGTCTTAAGGGCATATCGTCGACAACAAGAACTGTTCATCCATGATTCAAAGATCTTAATTTTCCAGGACTTCTCGGTGGCTGTGGCTCAGAAACGCAAGGCATTTATACCTATCTGCCATCTATTGATCTAAGAAAATATATAGGTTTCAACTGCTTTACCCGGCTAAAATGAAAGTCCAAGACTGAGACCATGTAACCATTTATGAAGATCCAGAGGTGGCGATCAGAAGATTCTGCCGTGCTGGAGATGTTGCAGTGGGATGATTCACAGAACTGATTTATTCAAGTTGCCTTTTGATTTTGGGTAGACTGTTATTCTAGTTACAAAATGTTCTTTTCGGTGATGGCATGGCTCTCCTGGCATACGGCGGGTTCTAGAAAGCTAAGGGTCACGGCGTTTGCAGATGATATTCTGCTGGTAGTAACCGACCCCAAAAGGGTCTTACACTCTCTTATACAGGAGTTGGGGAATGTGGGAGGCTTGTTGGGATACAATATCAACTGGGATAAAACAGAGGTGATGATGTTACGCGGCCCCTTCAAACCTTTATGGGCATCAGGGTTCCCGTGTCAATTTACTAATGGCTCAGTGGACTACTTGGGAGTACTGGTAACAAAACACCCAGCTAAATTATACAAAACCAATATTAAATTATACCTCAAAAACTTAGAATCTACTTTAGCCTAATGGAAAGATTTTAACTTGTCATACTTGGGCAGAGCCAACTTAATTAAAATG
Organism: Oophaga sylvatica; assembly: GCA_033576555.1. Lineage (NCBI taxonomy): Eukaryota > Metazoa > Chordata > Amphibia > Anura > Dendrobatidae > Oophaga > Oophaga sylvatica. The sequence continues at coordinate 372,259,011 of JARQOD010000001.1, read as the reverse complement.
GCAGAGTTTCCATGTCTCCTCTACCTCTTCCACACTCTCTCAATTTGTTTAGCTCATAATGAGGAGAAGTAGATCAATTATCTATATTGCTTATTTATCTGAGTGGGTAAAAAACCTTGCATAGCTTTTAAACTACTCCCGCAACTGTCTGGGGAGGGCATCTTATTATACCCAACATAACTTGGAGTGCTGTCTTGCCCCAGGGCTGGTTCTCCCTGCCCTCCTACATCTCCCTCATACTGAACTGCCGGTTGAGGTAAGAGCAAACCCACTGTTAATGTCTACATGGAGGGCATGGCAAAAGTTACGCCAATAGTTCCGGCTGTATCCTCGGGTGTCTCTCCTCCTCCCACTAATTGGTAACCCCACTTCCAGGATGGACACTCTCACCCTGTCTTCTACCAATGGCACTCTCAGGGTATAACATCTATTAAATATTTAGTCCATTTTGCGGAGCGGAAATTTTTTGTTGTTATTATGTGCGTGAGGTCTGCAGACAGCTTAATTTCAACCCAAAAAAATTGCAACTTGGGATACGGCGGGCTTTATCACGTTTTGCATCAGAAAAATTATATTTTTTTTAATGTGCATTAGGCCTGCAGACAGTTTCATATCACAGCAGCACTAAATGACAAGGTGGGATATGGTGGGCTGTATCACATTTAGCAACAGAAAAAATTTAATTTTTTTAATGTGCCTGAGCTATGCACACTATGGAATTTCACCGCCTTTAAATAACAAAGTGAGATATGGCATGGTGAATCATGGTAGCAAATGCCCCCCAAAATATTTCCTCATACGCAACAACTCAAATCACAGAACTGTCACCACAGCACTAAATGACAAGGTGGGATACAGCAGGCTGTTTCACATTTAGTTAGTGAAAAAATAAGATTTAGAACGCTATACTGTTGCATGGAGCACAATACAAGCAGTGCACAACACACTTATATGACATGTGCCCTGCTGGCTTTGTCTGTTGACTTCATTAATGGAAAAAAAAATTGCTGGAAAGTCGATTTCACAGCCACACTGGACAGTAAGCATCTAGCTATACTATCTGTTTAAGAAATAACTGCCCAGCTAACTAGCTAAAATCTTGCTGTTAACAGTGCCAGCGTCAGGAGCAGCTTCTCTGCGCTGTTACAGTGTCAAAATGGCGCTAAAACAAGATGTCCGCCATTTATATGGAGAGGAACATGTGATTTCAGCAGCCAATGACACAAGGCGCTGTGTCAGGACATTGTGGATGTTTCCTGTGCCGATTGGCTAGCTGCAATGTGCACACATAAAGTTAGGAAAAAAAGATGACTGTTTACAAGCACGCCGTGCCTCTGAGCTCTGCAAACCCCCTCCCCTCATCAAACACGTGGCAAACGCTCATGATACAGCGCCATTATCGTTGCTAAAGTGCTGAAAATACTTTTGTGGCAACGCAAATATTTTTCCGCACTTTTTACCGAATGTTACCGATTTTTCACGATTTTATAAAATTTTTCTCATGAATCCGAATGTGCCATATTCGTGCAGAATTAGCTTTCTGAACAAATTCGCTCATCACTGGTTATAATGTCTCCCATTTTTGTATAATGTCTCCAGCCTGGGCCCCTTTTTGGTATAATGTCTCCCTTTCCTGGTATAATATTCCCCACCTGGGTATAATCCTCCTTCCTGAGCCCCTTGCTGTTATAATGTCCCCTGGTATCCTGGTATAAAATCCTCCATCCTGAGCCCCTTCCGGTTATAATGTCCCCATCCTGGTATAATGTCCTCTTTCCTGGCCCACTTTCTGTAATAATGTCCCCCATCCTGGTGTAATGTCCTCCATCCTCGGCCTCTTCCACTAATAATGTCCCTGTCTGCGGCTCTTCTCCAACATATCTTTTTACCTTCCCCCGCTCGTACAACGTGCGGTGTTATGTTTAGGTAGCTGAGGAGAAATAGCAAAAACGGTAATACACCAGACAGGCTGGAACCTATTGGATTGCAGTAACCTGAACTAACCACACAACTAGAGGTAGCCGTGGAGCGTTCTTACTTTGATCCTAGACGCCTCGTCACAGCCTGAGAGATAACTACACCTAAAGGCAGAAAGATGAAAGTTATCTGCCCCGGAGCAGATCCCCAAAGAAAATAGGAAGCTCACAAACATGTAATGGCGGTTAGACAAGAAGAAAGCACGGACACAGACAGAAAATAGAATGAGCAAACGCTGGGGCCCAATCTGTCTAGACAGAAAAGTACAGGAAAGAATTCTGACTGCAATCCAAAAAAACCCTTAAAAATACCAACACTTCTGATTGCCAAAAAACCTGAGATCACACGATCTCATCCACCTAAATCAGATCTCTGGTGTAACAAAACCAAGCCGCAGCCACTGAAAAAACAGGAAAAAGCAAATGAACAAATAACAGTGGCTACAAATAAACTGAGAGAAGCACAGGCCCCAGGAGGGGGAGCTGAACTCCAAAAGTGCAGAAAACTATGCAAAAAGCAAGCACAAAAAGAAAAGCAAAAATATCTTATCTGAAAGCAGCAGACGCAGGCAAGACTCCAGCAAACTTCCAAATGAACCAGGAACAACAATTGAGACAAGAACAATTGATCACCGGCAACCATCATGGGGGGGAACCTCCCTTATATCAGTTCAGTCAGTGATCCCAGATTGCCATTCCTCGCTGGAAGGTTCAGTACTGTCTGTAACCACCAGAGGGAGCCTCTGCTCAGAAACCATCTCCAGCACATTCACAACAGTGCGGCATCCTCTTCTATAGCTGGAGCAGAAGTCAGCAAATTACTTCAGAGTGCTAATGACGGGCAGCGTATGATGTCGCTGCCATGTGCCACCTGTGACTACTAATATCCCCCATGTCGACGTCATCTGCCAGCCTTTGATTTGCCTGCAGCCTGTATTACAGCGCAGGGAGCCAGTGGGTCTTTGCGCTGCCTGAATGTGCGTCCTCCGATGCCCATCCAGCTGATATAGCTGCTTGAGTTGGTGGGCCTCCCTCCAGCATGTTCCCAGTTTCGGTTTCACCCTTTGCAACAGTGAGCGATATGCCCCTATGATTTAAGGCTGAGTCTTCACAGCGTCACAGGTCGCGCCGCATGACAAATGCTACGTCATGTCGCGGCTTCTCATCCAATTATTGTGTGTGGGGTCATACTACGACCTATGACTTACCGTGACGCAACATTGTTGGATTTTTGAGCACAGGTAGCAAGTCCCACTTACCTGGCTTTGAAATCTATGGTAATACAGTCACATGCAAACTGAAAATCATATAGTTTCTTATAGCCAAATCTCATGTCTACAATTGGTATTGATCGCACATCTTGACGTCCCGCATTCAATGTCAATGTGTACCCCTAGCCCCCACAAGTAAAAGTCAGTCACCTCTGTCCATGTTCTGATTATCAGTTAAATGGGGAAGATACCAACCTTTAAGGCATTTTCTGGTTTTGGAACTGCAGACAACAACTGATACTGGGAGCTGTGCTGGACCTGGGAAGAGTGAGTAAAGAATAGATTCTTAGGCAGCGGTAAGGGGTGCTTCTAAAATAAAAAAGCAAAAGTTCATTCCCTTCCAACAGGAATCTTCTCTTTTCTCCAGCTCCGAGGCTCCAAACATCTCCGCCACGGAAGAGATGTCCTCCTGAGCACCAGTCCCCTGATCGCTGAGTCTGCACCCAACACTTCCGATACTACGGTCTCCACCAGACCGGAGCAGATGTCCTCCTGAGCATCAGTTCCCTGATCACTGAAGCTTCACCCAGCATTTCCGATCCCGTAGTCTTCACTGGACCAGAGCAGATGTCCTCCTGAGCACCAGTCCCCTCAGTGCTGAGACTGCACCCAGCATTTCCGGAACTACGGTCTCCACCTGACTGGAGCAGATGCCCTCCTAAGCATCAGTTCCCTGACCGCTGAGGCTGCACCCAGCACTTCTGATCCCACAGTCTTCACTGGACCAGAGCAGATTTCCTCCTGAGCATCAGTCCACTGACCGCTGAGGCTGCACCCAGCACTTCCGATCCCATAGTCTTCACTGGACCGGAGCAGATGTCCTCCTAAGCACAAGTCCCCTGAGCGATGACGCTGCACCCAGCACTTCTGATCCCATAGTGTTCACGGGACAGGAGCAGATGTCCTCCTAAGCATCCGTCCCTTGACCGCTGAGGCTGCAACCAGCACTTCCGAAACTACAATCTTCACCGGAACAGAGTAAATGTCCTCCTGAGCATCAGTCCCCAGACTGCTGAGGCTGCACCCAGCTCTTATGATACTACGGTCTTCACCGAACCAGAGCAGATATCCTCCTGAGCATCAGTCCCCTGACCGCTGAGGCTGCACCTAGCACTTCTGATACTACAGTTTCCACCGGACTGGAGTAGATGTCCTCCTAAGCATCAGTCCCTGTGCTCTGAGGCTTCACCCAGCACTTCCGATACTACGGTATTCACCGGACCAGAGCAGATGTCTCCCTAAGCATCCGTCCCCTGACCGCTGAGGCTGCACCCTGCACTTCCGATACTACGGTCTTCACCGGACCAGAGCAGATGTCCTCCTAAGCATCCGTCCCCTGACCGCTGAGGCTGCACCCCACACTTCCGATCCCATAGTATTCACTGGACTGGAGAATATGTCCTCCTGAGCCCCAGTCTCTTGAGCGCTGAGGCTGCAGTGTAAGAAGATGAATAAACGTGGGGGTGCCTTTTCTGTTTCGGGTCTGGAACCATCGGGGCTATCACCCATTTTGCAGGGGGAAGCTCCTTAGGAGAGTACCGGGGTTTCGGAGACACTGGCGGGGGCGCAGCCAGATTGAGCTGCGCTGCACGCGGGAAGACAGACAGACGGGTGACGAGGGAGCTTTGTGGAGAGACGTGTGCAGGTCTCATGGAAGAGACAGAGCACCCGTGTAGATCAGGCCCGTCAGACAGTGCCTTGAGGCAGTTACCTGTTGGAGTTAGCCGACGGTAGGCCTGTGCCCCATCATCCGTCCCGGGTGGAAGCTACACTCCCCAGCAAGCTGTGACTGTGACACATGCGCAGCATGCAGATAGGCAGACAACCTGGCCAGAATCTTGTGAGCAGACACCCGGATATACTGCGGGGCGAGGATTCATTCCGGCAGTTCCCTACACTGGACTAAGTACCGTGCTAGATACCTTTTGAGCACGGGAATCATCCCCTCTCCTCAGAGACTGCGTCGAGATGACAGTGCCACTGCTGTCGGCACCACCGTTGGATTCCCGCCTGCCAGAGACTTCATCGAGACATTCAGCGCCGCTGACAGTGCCACCGTTGGAACCCTGAGGCGCTGCGTACCAGAGGATCACAGTCTGTTAAGTCATATTACTTTTAACCTGAACTTCCTTCCCCCTTACCTACCCCGTCACTCACCCAGTTCTGCCCCATTCACTGCCGCTTTCCTGCAACCTTTACTCCCTGCGTGGAGATCATTGTTTGTTCCAATAAATCTGTTAACTCTTGATCTGCCTCCTGTCCGTGGTGATATCCCGCGTTCCTGCGATATCTACACTTGGCATAGTCGGCAGGATGTCGCTTAGTGGCGCGGGGGCGGCAGATCAAGTATTTGCAGGTCAAGCAATGGCAGACCAGGTAGCTGCAGGGGGTCTTCTGTCCAGCATCTCCCTGGGGGTCATGATAAGTAACCTCCCCAAGTTCACTGGGAGTAATACCATGTTGTGGAGTTGGACGGAGTGGATAAGGGGTATGATAAGGTTCACCCCATAACACAGGCCCTAAAAGCAGAGGTGGCCATGATGGCTTTGTGGATGTGGAAGCCAGGGACTCTGTCATGCTTCGGCCCCCCACAGGCACGCGACACCCTGGACAAAGTCCTAGTGATACTAGAGGAGGTGCATGGGGACCCCACAGAAGTAGGGGAGTAGCGCATGCGCCTGTTCGGACGGGTTCAAAGAGAGGGGGAGACGGTGACACAGTTTATGAACGCCTTACAGGAGCTTTACACCGCTATTGTACGCAAATACGGCATAGGTTCCATTGATATAGTGCTGCGAGACCAACTTGTGACAGGCCTACGCGATGTGCTATTAAAACAGGCTCTGAGGGAGCGTTTGAGAGTGAAGCCTGGTATGACATTCTCTGAAGTAGGGAGTGAGGAAAGAGCACGGGGTGACAGTTCCGGTGGGGAAGGTCCGGAGTGGGGAGGTGTCTGCTGTCGTGGCTACTGCACCCGAGTGGGTAGAAGATTTGAGGAAAGAGATTCAGCAGATACGTGAAGAATTAGCTGAGACAAAGAAAACACCTGTGGCAGCGACAAGCCACATAGTAATCATCCAAGGAAAATGATAGAGTCTTTGCCTTGGAGTCAGATGCTGAGAGTACGTAGGATAGTAAAGGACGAGACTGTATTGGACAGGAGGCTTGATCAGATGTGTGAGAAGTTCATCAGAAGGGGGTATCCTGAGAAGGATCTTAGAAAATTCAAGGAGAAAGCCTTGAAGACAACATTGGAAGATGTGAGAAACAAACGTATTAAGATTTCCCCTAAAAGAGTCCCTTTTGTTTCTACCTATTGCCCTGTTAGTGGTAAAATAGGGAATATCTTGAATAAGCATTGGGGTCTATTACATAGAGGTTTACCGGATGTAGTTGAATTTGCGCACAAGCCATTGCTTTCTTATAGGCGAGGGCGTAATTTGAAAGATAAGTTGGTCAAATCTGACATTGGATCCTCCAAAATATCCAGACAGTTAACTTTGGGCCCTCCAAAAAATGGAAATTTTCCATGTTTGAATTGTGCATGCTGTGGCAATATGATCAAGGGTGACAGTTTTGGCCACTCACGCACGGGTCAACGCTTTCGGATCCAGGAACGGTACTCTTGTACATCTAGCTTTGTAATCTATATGCTCGTGTGTCCGTGTGGACTCATGTATATAGGCGAGACAACGATGGAAGTTAAGGCTAGGATAAGTAAACACAAAAGTACTATCAGGACGAAGATGATGGAACTGCCGGTATCTAAGCACTTTGTAGAATGTGGACACTTGGTCAGTCAGCTGAGATTTAGAGTTATTGACGGGGTTCCACCCCTTAGGAGAGGTGGCGACAGGATTAAGTTGCTTAAACAGAAAGAACTCCGGTGGATCTCCGTTTTGGAGACATTGCAACCAAAGGGGTTGAATATCGAATATAATTTGCATATTTGTGCTAGGTAATTTTTGCATCTATATTCTGTGTTTGTTTTTAGATATATATTTTACTTATGTTTGTTGTTTTCGTAGGATTATTATCTGGAGTGATCGGAGCAAGTGGTGACTTAATAGTTCCTGATGACATCATTTATTTTGTAGATATTATATATATTTCTTTAGCGTTTGCTATATTGTTAATCTTCCATTCTATATAGATCCGCATGTGCGGTCTCTTGCTTACATTATGCCAATACTGACGGTCATGTGACCTGCAGGTTTCCTGATGACATTTCTGGAGTAGTATAAATAATGATAGAGTTTATTGTGCATGCGTGTTCTTTTTTCAGGTGTCGGATGATGCCGGTGATCGCGCGCTATTTTAGTGTTTTCAGCTTTGAATAGAGGCTTATGATGGGACTATCATGTGATTAGACCTCGGATGATGCTTGCGGTCATGTGACTGGGTGTCTGATGACGCTGGTGTTCACATGATCCACTGGGCGTTTGCTATGATGACTTCTGAACATGTGCCTTTGTTTACCACACAGTGGGGAGTGAGTTAGGTGTGCCTCCCGATTTGTTATCCTGTGGGCTATTGGATAAGTGCTCTGACTAAGCGCTGCTGAACTGACACTGATTGGATATGGAGGACGCTGCTGCTAGTGAGTACATGATTGGTGCAGCACCAGAATGGGAGTGTGCAGTAATAGATCATCGATTGGCAGACTAAATGGTGATATTGTTTATATGGAGTAATCTATGGCATATTATATGCACAATTATAACATTGCTGTATTTTTCTATGATGTCACTATTCTGAGCTTTGATCACTGTTTTAAATTGATTATCGTTGTATATTCTGTATATATGTCTATTTGTATTATGGGCGGTTCCTGGATGGTGATTGGCTCCTCCACACCATTTAAGGACACCATTTTGCCTGTTTTTGTATACTTGATAAAGGCCTGAAAATGGCCGAAACGTCGTATTTTATGGTGGCTGAATAAAGACTTGTTATACTTCACCTGGATTGGATGCTGTTCCTATTTTTTCGTAAGCCCTCCTGTTAGTCAACGTGAGCCAGTCCCCCGAAGTGAGACGAGAATTTTCTGCAGAGGACCCCCCACATGCTATAACTGTGGAGAAGTGGAACATGTAGCCCGATGGTGTACCCAACGGGGCAGGTCCCTTCAGTGCCCCCCGTTAAACTAGAGGGCTCCGAGTCTGGGGGATGCCACCCGGAGCCTGTTATGCTGAGAAGGAGTGCTAGAAGTCCCACAAATCTTGTGTCCATGTGCCCCCTCGTCTGGACAGAGATAAACGGTCGAGCTGTCCTCTGTCTGGTTGATACGGGCTCACAAGCAACCACGATGCCCGAATGTTATTTCCGACACCACTTTATGGAAGTAGTGCTGACCAAATGGGGGCAGGTGATCAAGCTCACGGCTACTAAACAGTTACCCATCCCGGTTGCAGGGATGGCATGGATGAACATAGTGGTCTGCGGGAAAGACTTAGGCTGGAAGGGAGTAGTGCTGATGGCTGGCGAAATGAACAAGGAACATACTGTCACGTTAGGCATGAGTGTGCTAAAGGAGTTCGGAAGTCTTCTTGTGAATGAGTCCCCGGATAAGTTCCTTAAACAGTGGAGTACTCTAACACCTCAGAGAAGAATCTTCCAACAGATGATTAGAACTGCCCCGGCGCAAGAAACCTTCAGCAGTGGAAAGACGTTGGAGAAAGTGATTGCCCCCATTTCATGTTGCACAGCTTCTGAATCCACACCTTTGCAGTAGAAAACTTCACAGAGCAGGCTTCATGGGATAACAAGCTTTTACTTCTTACAACATGAGGAAAAAGAAAAATGCACAGTCATTTCGGCATTGCATCAGGAAAACAGGAACAAAACGAAAGTGAAACTACAAGTGAGACTATTTCTTATACAATACATTAATCAGAAGGAAACGTTACACAACATTGCAATCTACTGTCAGGTCAGCATAAAGTCCTCCTTTTCCTTATAATGAGTCCTAATCTGTTGCATATGCCAACATCCTTTCTCAACAATAAGGACTTATTCAATCAAACCCAACTTTTTTATTAGTCTCTGATGTTTATCAGCATTCAACGCCTTCGTGAAAATGTCTGCTGTCATTTCTTCAGTAGGGCAATACTCCAACTTCAAGACTCCTTGGTCCTGATGATCTCTCAAGAAATGATACTTCACATCAATATGCTTGGTTCTTGGATTGACTCTTTCCATCTGAGCAAGAACAAGACATCCTTGATTGTCCTCTTTTAGTTTTGTTGGTTCCAACTGTGGTTGTCCTAGGTCTGTTAACAATTGTCTTAACCACAGTACTTCTTGACTCGCATGTGCTGCTGCAACATATTCTGCTTCTGTTGAAGATAGTGTCACAATTGACTGTTTCTTAAGGCACTGCCACACTTAGCGATCGCACTAGCGATCACGACAACGACATGACCTGGCGAGATCGCTAGTGCGATCGCTGTGTGATCGCTAGTTAGATTCCAAACACAACTCATCAGTGATCTGTGATTCCAAACACATCTCATCAGCGATCTGTATAACGACCTCTGCGGTCGTTGGGAAAACCTAGTCCCACCTGCGACGTTGGTGAAGTCGTTCATAAAGGGTGTCACACTCAGCGATTCAGGCTCACCAGCGGGACACCAACGACCAAAAAACGGCTCAGAACGTTCATAAGCGATCAACGACATCTCAGCAGGGGCCACATCGCCGCTACATGTCACACACAGCTAAGTCGCTAACGAGATCGCTACTGCATCATAAATGGTGACGCAGTAGCTATCTCGTTAGCGATCTCGCTAGCGATCTCGCTTAGTGTGGCATACCCTTTACTTGTCCAACTTATTGGTCCACCTGAGAGAAAAAAAAATATGTCCACTGGTAGATCTTCTGTCAGTTGGATCCCCAGCACAATCTGCATCAACATATCCTGTTAAAATGCAATTATCACCTGTGGGTAATTTCAGCTTAACATTGCTAGTTCCTTTCAGATAACGTATTACTCTCTTCACGGCATTCCAATCAGCTTTATTTGGTTTTGATACCTTTCTACTCAGGATTCCTACTGCTGCTGCGATGTCTGGTCTTGTAATGGACGCTAGATACAGTAGTTTTCCTATTGCTGTTCTGTATTCTTCATTGTTTGGTAGCATATTTTTTTCACTGTTCATCTCTTTGAGATAATTAGTTTCCATTGGAGACTTTACTGTTTTTGCATCCTTTAGTCCAAATTTTTCTGTTATGTCTTGAATCATGTGATTTTGATTCAGTAGGAAACTTCCGTCTTCTCTTTCTATCTGTATTCCTAGGTACTGTTTTACATTTCCCAAGTCTTTGATTTCAAAATTTTGTTTCAGGATTTTTAGAATGTTTTCTTTATCCCTTTCTTGTTTAAAACAAATCAAAATGTCGTCTACATATATGAGTACATAAATCCATCTATTACTCAGCCTTTTTGTGTACAAGCATGGATCAGCTTTGCTTCTTTGAAATTTTTCATTTGTTAGTACTTCCGTGATTTTGTCATTCCAAGCTTTAGCTGCTTGTTTTAAACCATATATGCTTTTCTGTAGTTTACAAACTTTGTTTGGATTTCTTTCATCTTTGAATCCTGGAGGTTGTTCCATGTAAATGTCTTCTGTTAAATCTCCATTCAAAAAAGCTGTCTTTACATCCAGATGTCTTAGTTCCATCTGTTCCACTGCTGCAACTGTAAGTAAAGTTCTTATTGTAGTGTGTTTGACAACTGGAGCAAATGTTTCATCATAGTCTTCTCCATATTTTTGAGAATACCCTTTAGCTACGAGTCTTGCTTGATATCTTTCAGGTGTGCCATCTGTTTGGTATTTTACTTTAAAATCCATTTACATCCTATGGCTTTTCTTCCTTCTGGCTAATCTGTTAGTGTCCATGTATTTGAATTATGCATGGATTTAATTTCTGTTTCTGTTGCTTCTATCCATTTATTATCTTCTTCTTCAGGAAGTTTAGATATGTCTTCCCAAGAGGTAGGCTCATGGATTTTTCTTATACTTGTCTTGAGAGACGTTTTGGTGGTTTTCCTTTGTTCTCTCTTTTTGAACGTCTTGGTTCTGTGTCTGTTTGTAGTTGTGATTCTTCACTTTCAGTATTTTGTTCTTCATTAATTTCTACTTCTTTCTCATCAGATATTTCTTCAGTTATGTCACTATTGTTTTTCTCATTTCTTGTTTCAACTGAAATCATAATGTCATTTAAATCTTCAATGAATGTCACACTGTTACTCACTGTAACTCTGTCTGTTTTGGGATCTAAGATTCTATATCCTTTGTAGTTTTCACTATATCCAACGAATATTCCTTCCATGGATCTGTTTTGAAGTTTGGAACGTTTTTCTATTGCAATGAATATAAAAACTTTACATCCAAAAACTTGTAAATGATTGACACTTGGTTTCATACCTTGCCACAGTTCATATGGAGTTTTCTTCAGTTTTCTGGAAAAAAGTCGGTTCTGTAGATATGTAGCTGTCATTGCTGCCTCACCCCAATATTTCTCTGGTAGTTTAGAATCTGTCAGCATACATCTCATCATCTCTGTTAGATTTCTGTTTTTCCTTTCTGCTACTCCATTTTGTTCAGGTGTGTATGGAACAGTTTTCTGATGTTCTATTCCATTTTGTCTTAAGTAGTCTTCTATTCTGTGACCTGTAAATTCACCTCCATTATCACTTCTGATGACAATTGGCTTCCTTTGAAATTTGTTACTTGATCTTGTTACATAGTCTACAAGTTTATCAAAAATTTCACTTTTGTTCTTAATTAAGTATGTGACTGTGTATCTTGAGTAGTCATCTATAAAAGTCAACATGTATCTATTGCCTCCTGATGTAGTCACTTACATGGGTCCACATGCGTCAGTATGCACCAAATCAAGTGGTCTTTCGCTTTTCATCTCACTTTCTTTTGGAATAGATATCCTTGTGGCTTTGGATTTTATACAACATTCACATCTTATGGTAATTGAGCAATCTGATATCTTTAAATCTTTTGTCAATTCTTTTCTCTGTAGTTCCCTTATACTGTCCGGGTGTCTATGTCCTAGACGTTTATGCCACATGTGAATACAGTTTTTGTGATCATGTGTACATACCTTCATCTGTTCCTTTGGTTTGTCAAAATGATATAATTGTTCATCTGCCTTGACTTTGGTTATCATCTTGTTTCCTGCAATAATTGCACCTCATTGTCTTTGAATTTTACTGTAAGTCCTTTTGCTGTTAACCCCTCTCTGACATTAGACGTACTATCCCGTCCATAAAACCCGTGACAATCTGACCATGGACGGGATAGTACGTCATAGGCGATCAGCTGTGCTCCCGGAGGGAGCACAGCTAATCGCCGCCGGGTGTCAGCTGATTATCACAGCTGACACCCGTGACTGTGTGTCAGGAGCGGTCACGGACCGCTCCCGGCACATTAACCCCTTGCACACCACGATCAAACATGATCGCGGTGTACTGGGGGCACAGGGAAGCATCGCGCAGGGAGGGGGCTCCCTGCGCGCCCCCCTGAGACCCTCAGACCAGCGCGATGTGATCGCGCTGTTCTGAGGGCTTCCTCCCTCCCATGACCCGGATCCAAGATGGCGCCGGGGTCCTGGAGGGAGGCGGCTTCCTCAGTGCCTGCTGAGAGCAGGCACTGAGAAGCCTGCTGCACTGCCTGAGCGATCGCTGGTGTGACAGAGTGCTGTGCACACTGTCACACCAGCGATTGATAAAATACAGTGATGTCCCACCCTGGGACAAAGTAAAAAAGTTAAAAAAATAAAAATAAACATGTTTTAAAAAAAAATCCAAAATAAATTAAAAAAAAAAAAATATTCCCCAATAAATTCATTTCTTCCTGTAAGTAAAAAAACCAAAACAATAAAAGTACACATATTTGGTATCGCTGCGTCCGTAACGACCCCCCCTATAAAACTGCCCCACTAGTTAACCCCTTTAGTGAACCCCTTAAAAAAAAAAAAAAAAAAAAAAAATCAATGCTTAATTATTATCATACCGCCGAACGAACAAAAAGTGGAATAACACGCGATCAAAAAGACCGATATAAATAAACATGGTACTGCTGAAAACATCATCTTGTCCCGCAAAAAACGAGCCGCGATACAGCATCATCAGCAAAAAAATAAAAAAGTTATAGCTCGAGAATAAAGCGATGCAAAAATAATTATTTTATTCTATAAAAGCGCCAAAACATAAAAAAATGATATAAATGAGGTATCGCCATAATCGTACTGACCCGAAGAATAAAACTGCTTTAGCAATTTTATCACACGCGGAACAATAAAAACGCCTCCCCCAAAAGAAATTCATGAATTGCTGATTTTTGTTCATTCTAACCTCCTAAAAATCGAAATAAAAAGCGATCAAAAAATGTCACGTGCTCAAAAATGGTACCAATAAAAACGTCAACTCGTACCGCAAAAAATAAGACCTAACATGACTCGTGGGCCAAAATATGCAAAAATTATAGCTCTCAAAATGTGGCGATGCAAAAAACTATTTTTGCAATAAAAAGCGTCTTTTAGCGTGACAGCTGCCAATCATGAAAACCCGCTATAAATAGTAAACCAAACCCCCCTTTATCACCCCCTTAGTTAGGGAAAAGTAATAAAATAAAAAAATGTATTTATTTCCATTTTCCCATTAGGGTTAGGGTTCCGGCTAAAGTTAGGGTTAGGGTTGGCGCTAAAGTTAGGATTAGGGTTAGGGTTGGGATTAGGGGTGTGTTAGGGTTAGGTTTGTGGTTAGGGTTGGGACTAGGGTTAGGGGTGTGTTGGGGTTAGGGTTGGAGTTAGAATTGGGGGGTTTCCGCTGTTTAGGCACATCAGGGGCTCTCCAAATGTGACATGGCATCTGATCTCAATTCCAGCCAATTCTGCGTTGAAAAAGTCAAACGGTGCTCCTTCACTTCTGAGCTCTGCCATGCGTCCAAACAGTAGTTTATCCCCACATATGGGGTATCAGCGTACTCTGGACCCCAAGAGTTATTGTGCAATTTGCCCTATTTCTTCTGTTCCCCTTGGGAAAATAAAAAACTGGGGGCGAAAATATCATTTTTGTACAAAAAAAATTATTTTTTTTGTTTTTATGGCTGTACATTATAAACTTCTGTGAAGCAGTTGGGGCTTCATAGCGCTCACCACACATCTAGATAAGTTCCTTGTGGGGTCTATTTTCCAAAATGGGGTCACTTGTTGGGGATTTCCACTGTTTAGGCGCATCAGGGGCTCTCCAAATGCGACATGACGCACCCAGACCATTCCATCAAAGTCTGCAATCCAAAACGTCACTACTTCCCTTCCGAGCCCCAACGTGTACCCATACAGTAGTTTTCTCCCACATATTGGGTATCAGCGTACTCAGGACAAATTGGACAACAACTTTTGGGGTCCAATTTCTCCTGTTACCCTTGTAAAAATAAAATATTGGGGCGAAAAAATCATTTTTGCAAAAAAAAAAAAAAGATTTTTTATTTTTACGGCTGTGCGTTATAAACTTCTGTGAAGCACTTCGGGGTTCAAAGTGCTCACCACACATCTAGATAAGTTCCTTGTGGGGTCTATTTGCCAAAATGGGGTCACTTGTGGGGGGTTTCCACTGTTTAGGTGCATCAGGGGCTCTCCAAATGTGACATGACGCCCCCAGACCATTCCATCAAAGTCTGCAATCCAAAACGTCACTACTTCCCTTCCGAGCCCCGACGTGTGCCCATACAGTAGTTTTCGCCCACATATTGGGTATCAGCGTACTCAGGACAAGTTGGACAACAACTTTTGGGTTCCAATTTCTTCTGTTACCCTTGTGAAAATAAAATATTGGGGGCGAAAAAATCATTTTTGTAAAAAAAAAAAGATTTTTTATTTTACGGCTGTACGTTATAAACTTTAGTGAAACACCTGGGGGTTCAAAGTTCTCACCACACATCTAGATAAGTTCCTTGAGGGGTCTAGTTTCCAAAATGGTGTCATTTATGGGGGTTTCCACTGTTTAGGCAGATCAGGAGCTCTCCAAACACGACATGGCGTCCAGCCAATTCTGCGTTGAAAAAGTCAGACGGCGCTCCTTCCCTTCCAAACTCTGCCATGCATCCAAACAGTGGTTTACCCCCACATATGGGGTATCAGCGCACTCAGGACAAATTGCACAATAACTTTTGGAGTCTTGTTACCCTTGGAAAAATAAAAATTGGGGTGAAAAGATCATTTTTGTGGAAAAAATATGATTTTTAAATTTTACGGCTCTACGTTATAAACTTGTGTGAAGCACTTGGGGTTCAAATTGCTCACCAAAGATCTAGATAAGTTCCTTAGGGGGTCTAGTTTCCCAAATGGGGTCATTTGTGGGGGGTTTCCACTGTTTAGGCACATCAGGGGCTCTCCAAATGCAACATGGCATCCAATCTCAATTCCAGCCAATTTTGGTTGGAAAAAGTCAAATGATGCTCCTTCCATTCCGTGCTCTGCCGTGCGCCCAAACAGTGGTTCCCCCCCACATATGGGTATCAGCGTACTCAGGACAAATTGTACAACAACTTATGTGGTCCAATTTCTCCTGTTACCCTTGGGAAAATAAAAAATTAGTGACTAAAAGATAATTTTTGTGGGAAAAAATAGGATTTTTTATTTTCATGCCCGGGCATTATAAACTTGTGTGAAGCACTTGGGGGTTCAAAGTGCTCACCAAAGATCTAGATAAGTTCCTTAGGGGTCTAGTTTCCAAAATTGGGTCACTTGTGGGGGGTTTCCACTGTTTAGGCTCATCTGGGGCACTGCAAACGGAACATGACCCCCATCAACGTCTGCATTCCAAAACGTTACTACTTCCTTTCCAAGCCCTGCCGTGCGCCCAAACAGTTCCCCCCCCACATATGGGGTATCAGCGTACTCAGGACAAATTAGACAACAACTTTTGGGGTCCAATTTCCTTGGGAAAATTCAAAAATTTGGGACTAAAAAATCATTTTTGTGGAAAATTGTTTTTTTTTTTTTTCACACCCAGGCATTATAAACTTTTGTGAAACACTTGGGGTTCAAAGTGCTCACAACAGATCTAGATAAGTACCTTAGGGGGTCTAGTTTCCAAAATGGTGTCACTTGTGGGGGTTTCCACTGTTTAGGCGCATCAGAGGTTCTCCAAACGCGACATGGCATCCAATCTAAATTCCAGCCAATTTTAGCTTGAAAAAGTCAAACGGCGCTCCTTCCCTTACGAGCTCTGCCGTGTGCCCAAACAGTGGTTTTCCCACACATATTGGGTATTGGCGTACTCAGGAGAAATTGCTTAACAACCTTATCTGTCCATTTTCTCCTTTTTCCCTTGTGAAAATAAAAAAAAAGTTTGTAAAAGATCATTTTTGTGGCTAAAAAGTTAAATATTCATTTTTTTCTTCCACGTTGCTTTAGTTCCTGTGAAGCACCTAAAGGGTTAATAAACTTCTTGAATGTGGTTTTGAGTACCTTGAGGGTGCAGTTTTTAGAATGGTGTCACTTTTGGGTATTTTCTGCCATATAGACCCCTCAAAGTGACTTCAAATGTGAGTTGGTCCTTAAAAAAATGGCTTTGTAAATTTTGTTGTAAAAATGAGAAATCGCTGGTCAACTTTTAACCCTTATAACTTCCTAACAAAAAAAAATTTTGGTTCCAAAATTGTGCTGATGTAAAGTAGACATGTGGAAAATGTTATTTCTTAACTATTTTGTGTGATATAGTTCTCTGTTTTAAGGGAATAAAAATTCAAAGTTTGAAAATTGCAAAATTTTAAAAATTTTCGCCATATTTGCGTTTTTTTCAAAAATAAACGCAAGTTATATCGAAGAAATTTTACTTCTAACGTGAAGTACAATATGTCACGAGAAAACAATCTCAGAATCGCGAAGATCCATTGAAGTGTTCCAGAGTTATAACCTCATAAAGAGACAGTGGTCAGAATTGTAAAAATTGGCCCGGTCATTAACGTGCAAACCACCTTTGGGGGTGAAGGGGTTAAACATTTCACAGATAATAATCCGCCTTCCAATTTTGGAACATACAACACATCCTGTACAAGCATCTTTGAATCTTGTCCGAACTTGTTTGAACAATTTAGCATACCTTGTCCGATACCTTCTGCGGTTATTTTGCTTCCATCTGCAAGATAAATGGCTTCTTTCTTATTTAAATCAAGATCAGTAAAGAAATTCTTGTCACTTGTCATATGACTCGTTGCTCCTGAATCAATAAACCAACCAAGTGATGATTTCTTGTCTGTTATTTTGAATGTGCCATTCCAATTATTCTCACACAAATCGGAAATTGTGTTTTTTACTTTCTGTGTATGCTTTTTATGTTGTAATTTTTGTTGTTCTGCTTTCCATATGGTACAGTCTTTCTTTAAATGACCTTTCTTCATACATCTGAAGCATTCTCTTGTCTCTTTATTATAGGGTTTTTAAATTCTGTAGCTTTAAGAGCATTTTCACTGTCCTTATCAGTAGAAGAATCATTGCTTTGTTCTTTTCTTCTCTGATATTCATCTATGAGTCTCGTTTTCACAAACTCTAATGTAATGTCAGTTTCTGGTCTCGTCTCTAGTACATTTATTAAAGCTGTATACGAATCTGGTAAACTGCACAAAAATATAGCTGATATATGACTTTCTTTAATATCTTCACCAATAGATATCACTTTCACAATAGAGAATATGTGCTTCTGCATGTCACTGTCTGCACTTAGTCTCATACTGTAAAGCTTTCTTAATAAAAATAATTTGTGATTTAAGCTTGGTCTTTCATATACAGTCAGGGCCAGAAATATTTGGACAGTGACACAATTTTTGCGAGTTGGGCTCTGCATGCCACCACATTGGATTTGAAATGAAACCTCTACAACAGAATTCAAGTGCAGATTGTAACGTTTAATTTGAAGGGTTGAACAAAAATATGTGTTAGAAAATGTAGGAATTGTACACATTTCTTTACAAACACTCCACATTTTAGGAGGTCAAAAGTAATTGGACAAATAAACATAACCCAAACAAAATATTTTTATTTTCAATATTTTGTGGCGAATCCTTTGGAGGCAATCACTGCCTTAAGTCTGGAACCCATGGAAATCACCAAACGCTGGGTTTCCTCCTTCTTAATGCTTTGCCAGGCCTTTACAGCCGCAGCCTTCAGGTCTTGCTTGTTTGTGGGTCTTTCCCTCTTAAGTCTGGATTTGAGCAAGTGAAATGCATGCTCAATTGGGTTAAGATCTGGTGATTGACTTGGCCATTGAAGAATGTTCCACTTTTTTGCACACATGAACTCCTGTGTAGCTTTGGCTGTATGCTTGGGGTCATTATCCATCTGTACTATGAAGTGCCGTCCAATCAAGTTTGCAGCATTTGGCTGAATCTGGGCTGAAAGTATATCCCGGTACACTTCAGAATTCATCCGGCTACTCTTGTCTGCTGTTACGTCATCAATAAACACAAGTGACCCAGTGCCATTGAAAGCCATGCATGCCCATGCCATCACGTTGCCTCCACCATGTTTTACAGAGGATGTGGTGTGCCTTGGATCATGTGCCGTTCCCTTTCTTCTCCAAACTTTTGGCTTCCCATCATTCTGGTACAGGTTGATCTTTGTCTCATCTGTCCATAGAATACTTTTCCAGAACTGAGCTGGCTTCTGGAGGTGTTTTTCAGCAAATTTAACTCTGGCCTGTCTATTTTTGGAATTGATGAATGGTTTGCATCTAGATGTGAACCCTTTGTATTTACTTTCATGGAGTCTTCTCTTTACTGTTGACTTAGAGACAGATACACCTACTTCACTGAGAGTGTTCTGGACTTCAGTTGATGTTGTGAACGGGTTCTTCTTCACCAAAGAAAGTATGCGGCGATCATCCACCACTGTTGTCTTCCGTGGGCTCCCAGGTCTTTTTGGATTGATGAGTTCACCAGTGCTTTCTTTCTTTCTCAGGATGTACCAAATTGTAGATTTTGCCACTTCTAATGTTGTAGCAATTTCTTGGATGCGTTTTTTTCTGTTCTTGCAGCTTAAGGATGGCTTGTTTCACCTGCATGGAGAGCTCCTGTGACCGCATGTTTCCTTCACAGCAAAACCTTCCAAATGCAAACACCACACCTCAAATCAACTCCGGCCCTTTCATCTGCTTAATTGAGAATGACATAACAAAGGGATTGCCCACACCTGTCCATGAAATAGCCTTGGAGTCATTTGTCCAATTACTTTTGGTCCCTTTAAAAACAGGGTGGCACATGTTAAGGAGCTGAAACTCCTAAACCCTTCATCCAATTTTAATGTGGATACCCTCAAATGAAAGCTGAAAGTCTGAACTTCAACTGCATCTGATTTGTTTTGTTTCAAATTCATTGTGGTAATGTCTAGAACCAAAATTAGATAAATGTCTCTGTCCAAATATTTATGGACCTAACTGTAGCTTTCTTAATGCTTCCCACATTCCTTTTGCTGTTTCTTCATTTCTTATATGTATTAATTGAGCATCATCCACTAATAAGCTAATAGTGGCTCTCGCTTGTCTATTTTTCTTATCCCATGTCTGATTATCTTGATCAGGTCTATCTGTAGTGATTACTTCCCACAAATCATCTTTAGACAATAACATCTCTGCTTTGAACTTCCATAGCTGATAGTTCTCATCATTCAGTTTAGCTACTGTGAGTTTTAGCTGTGTTATTCATCTTTATATAGACTTACTTGTTTAGAGAGTTGTACTGAAGAATTCTTCTGCATTCACCAGGGTCTTGCTGAGAGTTCCAGTGTCCTGGGTATCTGGTATTCTTGGTGCTTGGGATCTGTGGTGTCTGGATTCTCTGGTTACACTGTTTCTGGGGTGACTGGGTCTGGGGTGTCTGGGTCCATAACCTGTTGCACAGCTTCTGAATCCACACCTTTGCAGTAGAAAACTTCACAGAGCAGGCTTCATGTGATAACAAGCTTTTACTTCTTACAACATGAGGTAAAAGGAAAATGCACAGTCATTTCAGCATTGCATCAGGAAAACAGGAACAAAACGAAAGTGAAACTACAAGTGAGACTATTTCTTATACAATACATTAAACAGAAGGAAACGTTACACAACATCGCCATCTACTGTCAGGTCAGCATAAAGTCCTCCTTTTCCTTATAATAAGTCCTAATCTGTTGCATATGCCAACATTTCAATCATTAGGGATCTACCCCTGGGGCAGACAGTGCTACCCCTGCCCGTCTGAGCTTGTACCCCTCTGGAAGGCGTAGAGGTGCAAATTGAGCCGAGTCATTCTGATCAGTTACCACCAGGAATACTTGTGGCACGGACGCTGGCCACGGTGCGGGACGGGACAGTGCTGGTTCGCTGTGTGAATTTGGGGAAGAATGATGTTACCTTACCCCCCAGATGTGAAGTAGCTTCTGTCCGGGGCATGCCCGAGAAGCTGATACCATCTCAAGCCGTGCAGTTAACCGTCAAACACGGTGATCCCTGGATGGTCACTCTGGACTCGACGTCTTCTCCTGATTTGCGGCATTTGGAGGAAGGACCCAAAATTCTGGAACAAATGAGGGCAGAACTGACCGAACTAACACCACAACAGATGCAGCAGGTGGAGACTTTAGTGGGAAGATTTCAGGATGTGTTCGCAAGACATGAGGATGATTTTGGGTGCACATCGGCCATTGCACATGAAATCCCCACTGGGAGTACCGCACCCATAAGAGAGTGTTACCGTCAAATACCCCCACAAATGTATCAAGAAGTAAAAGGAATGCTGACTCAGATGCTCCAGAGTGGGGTGATACGCGAGAGCCAAAGTCCATGGGCTGCCCCCATCGTGTTAGTGCGTAAGAAGGATGGACTACCGCAAGCTCAACGCCTGTACAGTATGGGATTTTTACCCGCTGCCCCGGATTGAGGAATCTTTGTCTGCTCTGGGAAATGCCAAGTACTTCTCCATGCTGGATCTCGTCAGTGGCTACTGGCAAGTACCTATGTCCGAACAAGAGCGAGCAAAAACAGCTTTCATACTCCCCATGGGTTTGTACGAAGTTGATCGCATGCCATTCGTCCTAGCCATTGCTCCAGGTACATTTCAACGGCTCATGGAGAGGTGCTTGGGAGACCTGAACTTTTGAATCCACCCTGATCTATCTGGACGATATTATCGTTTTTGCCCCATCCTTTGAAGAGCATCTCCTGAGACTGGAGCAGGTTTTGAGCGGTCTATTACAACACGAGCTGAAGGTAAAGCCGCAGAAGTGTCATCTATTTCATACTCAAATTGAGTATTTAGGACATGTGGTCTCCTCAGAAGGAGTGCGTCCATCTTGTGAAAAGATTGCCGCGGTGCAGGACTGGCCCCCTCCAAAGACAGTGAAAGATGTGCGAGCCTTTCTGGGACTCACTGGATACTTCAGACGTTTCATAAAAATTTTTACTGGCATCGCTAACCCACTGTTGAACTTTTGAAAGGCGTACCGTCCCATGCAAGAAACAGTCCTATACAATGGGGCAGACAACAGGAGGAAGCCTTTCAAGCCCTGAAATTGGCCCTGATGGAGGCACCAGTGTTGGCATATGCAGACTTCACACAGCCCTTCATCTTACACATAGACGGGAGTCTACATGGACGCGAAGCAGTGTTGTTACAGGTACAGAGAGGGGAGGAGCGAGTGATTGCTTATGCAAGTCGATCTCTACATGACTCTGAGAAGAACCTGGATAACTACAGTTCTTTTAAGCTGGAGTTGTTGGCGTTGGTGTGGGCCATGGCAGAGAAGTTTCCTGATTACTTGTCTGGCTCTGAAGTTCATGTGCGGACAGATAACAACCTATTGGCCCAACTGAACAAAGCAAAACTAGGGTGCTGGAACAACACTGGGTAGCTCGAATGGCGAAGTTTCAGTATAAGACCATATACAAGAAAGGAGCGGAGAATGCCCATGCTGATGCTCTATAAAGAATATATCGTAGCACAGCTGTGAGTGGTGCACAAGTAGGAGCCCCACCCGTGAGTAATATAAATATAAACTTAGCACTCAACTTTTGATGAATATGAGAATTTTTTAATGCAGTCCAGAAAATAATGACGTTTCGGTCCCCAAATGGACCTTCATCAAGTACTGCAACAAACATATATCAGAAAAAGAAAGTAAATATCATATCATAAAATTTTTGGAACGAAAAATAAATAATTTTTTTTTGTTTAAAAAATTTTATGATGTGATATTTACTTTCTGTTTCTGATATATGTTTGTTGCAGTACTTGATGAAGGTCCATTTGGGGACCGAAACATTGGCATGCTGATGCTCTGTCCCGAGTAAACTAAGGAAAGCCCTGACCCAACCGTGATGAAGAGATGGAAGCAGAGGAGATTAATAGATTTAAGGACTCTGTCAGGACGGTGGCAGCCACGATGGAGCAGGTACGGACGACGTCTCATACAGACCTACTGGGGCAATCTTGTGATGAGTGAGTCCGAGTGCAGCAGGAGGATAGAGAACTAGCTCACCTGAGACAGTGGGTGTCAAATAGACAACTACCCAGCCAGCAAGAAAGAAGCACTCTGTCCCCGGATACTCTGCGGATGCTACGACAGTGGGAGAGTCTACAGTTAAATAACGGAATTGTGTACCGGAAGGTTCTCTTGCCGCAGGAGCTGGATGTCACCTGGCAGATGGTGATCCCGGAAACGTTGTTGTTCCAGGTGTCTACAGGAGCCCATGAGAAAGGGCTCATTTCGGGGCAGAGAAGACTTTCCAGTGGCTGCAGCGATTAGTTTATCACCCTCAATTGAAAATCACCGTAGAGAGAATCTGTCCACTCTGTCGAAGCTGCAAGCTGGCCAAGCTGCCTGAACAAAGCTCCTACACAGACCATCGTGACGTCGGCTCCTTTAGAGTTGCTAATGATCGATTATCTGACCATAGGTCCAGCACACCACAACATTGTTTGGTGATGATGGTGTCACGCTGTCTAATGATATGTATACAATGTCAGTAAACTATTAATACAGGAACAACACTCTATACAACAACTAGTATAGCAACATCAGCATGTAAGTATAGAATAGATTTACCTGACACGATATCTGCTGAACTCAGGGTTAATCTTGAGGACTTGATGAGCTGAAACAGGAAAGAGGTGGACCGGGATCTAACCTGACCCTAAACTGGGGTCCTAACTAATCCCTCACCTTGGAGGTACTGATAATGGTTCAGAGGTCCAAGTCTCCAACCTAACCCTGTCTCCTATCAGACCCTGAACCCTGTAATCAGTCCTAAGAAGGATCCTGACTACCACCAAAGGGATATGGGCTGATCTTAGCTAAATACACAGATTAGACATATAAGACAGACAGGATAGCACTCGCTTGCATACACACTCAAACACCAAAGGAACATAAATGGTCTGGGAAATAAACTCTAACCAAGTTGAGCTTAGAACAACTAAGGAGCTCACAACTAAAGTCTATACAGATTCATTCCTATCTGTGGTCTGCATGAAGGTTTCACTGGCAACTCCCCAAGCAGACAACCAGGAATTTAAAGGAAACCAATCAACAAATAATCAATTGCAGCCGGGAGAAACTGCACCCAGTCCCAGCACCGAGCACAGACAGAATTAACTCCCTAGCTGCCAAACACAAAGAAACAGCAGCTCAGCTGTGAGAAGTCAAAATGTGCAACCGCGACGATCTTCGTGGCAATGCACACATGACAGTACCCCCCCTTCTACGAGGGGCCTCCGGACCCTCAGGGCCAGGCCTGCCCGGGTGAGTTCTGTGGAAGGTCCGAACCAAACGATCTGCGTTAACATCAGACGCAGGGACCCACGTCCTCTCCTCTGGACCATACCCCTTCCAATGCACCAAGTACTGAAGGGACCGGCGATTCAGACGTGAGTCAATGATCTTTGATACTTGAAATTCCAAGTTACCATTGACCAACACAGGAGGAGGAGGTAGAGGTGACGGTATGACTGGTGCCACATACCTTTTAAGTAATGACTTGTGGAACACATTATGAATTTTAAACGTAGGAGGGAGGTCCAGACGAAATGCCACAGGATTAATTATGGAACTGATCCTGTATGGCCCGATGAATCTGGGACCCAGTTTCCAGGAGGGCACTTTAAGTTTTATATTTCTGGTAGACAACCATACCAGATCGTTCACATTCAGATCTGGACCAGAAACTCTCCTCCTATCAGCCATACGTTTGTAACGGTTCCCCATCGCACTCAGATTATTCAATACACCTCTCCACACAGAAGCAAGTGACGACGAGAAACGCTCCTCCTCAGGAACCCCAGAAGGGCCCCCCCCATTGAAAGTACAAAACTGGGGATGAAAACCATATGCCCCAAAAAATGGGGACTTACCAGTGGACTCGCTCCGCCTGTTGTTAAGAGCGAACTCTGCCAGAGGCAAGAAAGAAGACCAGTCCTCTTGGTTCTCTGAGACAAAACACCGGAGATATGTCTCTAAGCTCTGATTCAGACGCTCTGTCTGACCATTGGTCTGCGGATGAAAAGCCGAGGAAAATGACAATTGCATCCCCCGACGTAAACAAAATGCCCTCCAAAATTTGGACACAAACTGAGACCCCCTATCTGACACCACATCAGAAGGCAACCCATGAAGTCTAACGATCTCCCTAATGAACACCTGCGCCAGAGTTTTAGCATTAGGGAGTGCAGGAAGAGCAACGAAATGTGCCATCTTACTGAACCTGTCAACAACCACCAGTATGACAGTATTCCCTGACGACGGAGGAAGGTCCGTAATGAAGTCCATAGATAAATGAGTCCATGGACGCTCCGGAAGTTTCAAGGGTAAAAGGGTCCCAGACGGACGGGTATGAGGGGTTTTAGAGCGAGCACACACCCCACATGACGCGACAAAAGTTATAACATCTTTATTAGCATTAGGCCACCAAAACCGGCGAGAAAGGAGATCTAAAGTAGCCTTACTCCCTGGATGTCCTGCTAGAGCAGAATTATGATGTGCCACAATAACCTTTTGTCTCAACAGATTTGGGACAAACAGTCTCCCTGGAGGTCCTGCAGGGGCGTCCCCTGAGCCTCTAACACCTCCTCCTCAAGCTCAGAAAATACAGCCGACACTACCACCCCTCCTGAAGGATAGGACTCGGGTCATCCGTTTTCCCCGGCCCCTGGGAAACTGCGAGACAAGGCATCAGCCTTTACATTCTTAGACCCCGGGCGATAAGTGACGACAAAATTAAACCTGGTAAAAAACAACGACCATCGAGCTTGTCTGGAATTCAGACGCTTAGCGGATTCCAAATACAACAGGTTCTTGTGATCAGTAATAACGGTAACCGGGTGGACTGCCCCCTCCAAAAAGTGACGCCATTCTTCAAAAGCTAACTTAATGGCCAAAAGTTCCCTATTGCCGATATCATAATTCCTTTCGGCGGACGACAATTTCTTAGAAAAGAAAGCGCACGGATGCCATTTACCAGGGGACGGACCCTGGGACAATATAGCACCCACCCCTACGTCAGACGCATCCACCTCCACAATGAACGGCTGAGATGCATCTGGTTGGATGAGAACGGGTGCCGAAGCAAAACATTTCTTCAAAGAGGAAAAGGCTTGGCAAGCTTTGTCCGACCATTTAGAAAAATCCGTCCCTTTTCTTGTCATGTCAGTGAGAGGTTTGACGACAGATGAGAAATTACAAATAAATTTCCGGTAGTAGTTAGCAAACCCCAAAAAACGCTGCAGAGCCTTAAGATCCCCTGGCTGATCCCATTCAAGCACTGCTCTCACCTTTTCAGGGTCCATACGGAAACCGGAGGCTGACACCAAAAAACCCAAAAACTGAAGTTCCTGTACGGCAAATACACACTTCTCCAGTTTGGCGTATAATTTATTGTCTCGCAAGATCTGCAACACCTGTCTCACATGCTCCTGGTGAGACACAAGATCTGGCGAGTAAATTAAAATGTCGTCCAAATATACAACCACAAACAGCCCCACAAGGTGACGAAAAATGTCATTAACAAAATGTTGGAATACTGCTGGTGCAGTAGTCAGACCAAAAGGCATGACTAGGTTCTCATAATGTCCCTCCGGCGTGTTAAACGCCGTTTTCCACTCATCCCCTCTTTTATCCTAATCAGATTATATGCCCCCCTGAGATCCAATTTAGAAAACCATTTGGCGCCAACAATTTGATTGAAGAGATCAGGAATAAGAGGGAGTGGATACGGATCTCGAACAGTAATCCGATTAAGTTCACGGAAATCCAAGCAAGGGCGTAGGCCTCCATCTTTCTTCTTCACAAAGAAGAACCCCGCGGCTACTGGGGAAGATGAAGGTCTAATATGCCCTTTGGCCAGACTTTCAGAAATATAATCTTTCATAGCCTGCCTCTCAGGACCAGAAAGATTATACAACCTAGCTTTAGGCAACTTAGCATCAGGAAGGAGATTAATAGAGCAGTCATACACGCGATGAGGAGGCAACTCCTGACACCCCTCCTCAGAGAAAACATCCCCAAAATCCTCCAAAAAAGGAGGCAATGTACTAGGCACGACCGCACTGATGACTGTGTTCATGCAGTTGCTTTTGCAAAACTCACCCCATTGGCTTATTTCTCTGGACTGCCAATTAATCACAGGGTTATGTTTAACCAACCAAGGAAGTCCCAACACAATGGGAGTAGGTAGACCCTCCAACACATAACAAGATAATTGTTCCCTATGTATTGCCCCTACCCGAAGGTCAATGTTATGAACCTCATGAACAAAGCTACCTTGGCCGAGAGGCCTGGCGTCAATGGAGAATATAGGGATCGGTTTGACCAATACACTCAGATGCATACCTTGAGCCTGAGCAAACTGAGCGTCAACCAGATTAGCCCCGGAACCACTATCAAGAAGAACAGACAATCTCTCCACTCTCGTACCAACTACCACCTCCACTGGTACAAGGAACTGAGAAGAACTGGCGGATGAAATACATACTCCCAGGTTGTCGTCCACCACACAACCTGGGATTAACAGTTTTCCGGCGACTTTTGGCTCAACAAGGCACGGGATGGACATTCTCCAACAAAATGTCCCTCTTTCCCGCAGAAAAAACATCTTCTAGTCCTGCGGCGTACCGCCAATCCCCTCCTACGAAATGATGTCCCTCCCAACTGCATAGGCTCATCCGAACAGACAAAGGGAACCTCAACATAAGGGACTTTAGTGGTAGGTGGAGAAACAACAGGGAGTGGGGTTACCTCACCCCTCTCCCGAAGCCGTCTATCAGTACGGATAGCTAAGGCCATAGCAGCCTCCAGAGAAGGAGGAGACTCATACTGAGCCGAAACGTCATTTAATTTATCAGAAAGCCCATGACAAAACTGGCTCCTAAGAGCTGGGTCATTCCACTGAGTATCTGTGGCCCATCTACGAAACTCAGAAGCAAATTCCTCTGCCGGACGATCTCCCTGCTGTATCTTACGTAATTTTGTCTCAGCAAGAGAGACCCGATCTGGGTCATCATATACCAATCCCAGGGCAGTAAAAAATTGATCTACAGACAGTAGAGCCGGGGATCCCGGAGGAAGGGAAAATGCCCAGGATTGAGGGTCCCCTTGCAGAAGTGAGATAACAATTCCCACTCTCTGCTCCTCACTCCCTGATGATCGAGGCCGAAGCCGAAAATACAATTTACATGCCTCCCGGAAGGTGAAAAATTTGTCTCGCCCACCAGTGAACCTGTCCGGGAGAGCAACCTTAGGTTCAACTCTGGTTTGCTCCAGGGGAGACAAAACTTTGGACTTAATGTCCGTCAGCTCCATGGATAATCCCTGCAACTGCAGAGCCAGCTGGGCTACTGGATCCATGGTAACTGGAGATAATTTTTATGGCCAGTGAAAATGTCATGCTGTCTAATGATATGTATACAATGTCAGTAAACTATTAATACAGGAACAACACTCTATACAACAACTAGTATAGCAAGATCAGCATGTAAGTATAGAAAAGATTTACCTGACACGATATCTGCTGAACTCAGGGTTAATCTTGAGGACTTGATGAGCTGAAACAGGAAAGAGGTGGACCGGGATCTAACCTGACCCTAAACTGGGGTCCTAACTAATCCCTCACCTTGGAGGTACTGATAATGGTTCAGAGGTCCAAGTCTCCAACCTAACCCTGTCTCCTATCAGACCCTGAACCCTGTAATCAGTCCTAAGAAGGATCCTGACTACCACCAAAGGGATATGGGCTGATCTTAGCTAAATACACAGATTAGACATATAAGACAGACAGGATAGCACTCGCTTGCATACACACTCAAACACCAAAGGAACATAAATGGTCTGGGAAATAAACTCTAACCAAGTTGAGCTTAGAACAACTAAGGAGCTCACAACTAAAGTCTATACAGATTCATTCCTATCTGTGGTCTGCATGAAGGTTTCACTGGCAACTCCCCAAGCAGACAACCAGGAATTTAAAGGAAACCAATCAACAAATAATCAATTGCAGCCGGGAGAAACTGCACCCAGTCCCAGCACCGAGCACAGACAGAATTAACTCCCTAGCTGCCAAACACAAAGAAACAGCAGCTCAGCTGTGAGAAGTCAAAATGTGCAACCGCGACGATCTTCGTGGCAATGCACACATGACAGATGGATCATTTCTCGAAGTTTGCTGTTGTGACCCCAACACGAGATCAAATGGCAGAGTCAGCAGCCTACACCATCTGTAAGAACTGTAAGTGTATGGGTGTCCGAAGCGCATTCATTCAGACCAAGGCGCCTGTTTTCTCGGAAAAGTAATGGAAGAGTTGCATTGGCTGTACCGTATTGGCAAGTCTCACACAACACCTTATCATCCCTAGGAAAAAGGGGCCTGCAAGCAGTTCATCCGTACCCTAATTTAGATGTTGAGAACCTTGGAAGAGGACAGGAAGGCCGGATGGCCTGAATATGTGGCCGAGTTGGTATGGGTGTACAACAACAGAAAACACAGCACCACCGGTTATTCGCCTTACACCCTTCTGTTCTGTCGCCCCGGTAAAGAGATTACTGAGCTGGAGCTAGAGCCTGAAGAGGACTACCCATGGACGGGGGTGTCTACTTGGGTTTGAGAACATCGACATCGATTACAGACGTTACATTGTTTGGTGCAAACCAAGCTCCAAAACTTGGAACATCCTAGTACCGCTCCTCTACGTGGGACAGCTCTACGAGCTGGGGACCGTGTCCTGGTAGGGAGAGGCGTCCCCGAGATAAGTTGGAGTCTCGTTGGGAGAAGAGCCCGTATCGGGTGAAGCGTAGAGTTGATGCTAAGGTGGCTCGTCTACAAGATTCTGCCTGAAGGAGCACAGGATGCTTCTACTCGGATAGTTCATCAAAACATGTTACGGCCTTGTTTGTCCAAGGATCCTAACCCCGAACCAGAAACACTAGAGACGCCAAGGTAGACACAGAAGTTCCTGTCGAATATGCAGAGGACGAGTCGGACGTCGAGGAAGAAGTGTCCTCCACTCCCCAAAGACAGCCGGGTTCAACTGCTCCCGTGGACTCTACTCCTTCTATCCTACGGCGCTCCGAATGTTCCACCACAGGTGTACCCCCTAATCAGTATAATCAAGATCAGTTTGTTTGGCAGCAGATAGTCCAAGGACTGGAAGAGTGTCAGCGTGTACTTAAGAAACTCTCGCCCGTGGAATGGCAAACTAAAAGAGCGGGGGGAGTGTAAGAAGATGAATAAACGTGGGGGTGCCTTTTATGCTTCGGGTCTGAAACCATCGGGGCTGTCACCCATTTTGCAGGGGGGAAGCTCTTTAGGAGAGGACCGGGGTTTCGGAGACACTGAAGGGGGCGGAGCCAGACTGAGCTGCGCTGCGCGCGGGAAGACAGACAGACGGGTGACGAGGGAGCTATGTGGAGAGACTCATGGAAGAGACAGAGCACCCATTTAGAGCAGGCCCGTCAGACAGTGCCTTGAGGCAGTTAGCTCTTGGAGTTAGGCGACGGTGTGTCCATGCCCCGTTATCCATCCCGGCTACAAGCTACGCTCGCCAGCAAGCTGTGACACGTGCGCAGCTTGCAGATAGGCAGACAATCAGACCAGAATCTTGTGTGCAGACACCGGCAGTTCCCTACAATGGACTAAGTACTGTGCTAGATACCTTTGAACACGGGAATCATCCCCTCTCCTCAGAGACTGCGTCGAGATGACACGTGCCACTGCTGTCGGCACCACCGTTGGATTCCCGCCTGCCAGAGACTACATCGAGACATTCAGCGCCGCTGTTGACAGTGCCACCGTTGGAAACCTGAGACGCTGCATACCGGAGGATCACAGTCTGTTAAGTCATATTACTTTTATCCTGAACTTCCGTCGCCCTTACCTTGCCTACCCCGTCGCTCACCCAGTTCTGCCCCATTCCCTGCCGCTTCCCTGCAACCCTTTATTCCCTGTGCGGAGATCATTGTTTGTTCCAATAAATCTGTTAACTTTTGATCTGCCTCCTGTCCGTTGCGACATCCCGCATTCCTGCGATATCTGCAGCACCCAGCACTTCCGATCCCACAGTCTTCACTGGACCGGAGCAGATGTCCTCCTGAGCACCAGTCCCCTGATCGCTGAGGCTGCACCCAGCACTTCCAATACTACTGTGTTCACTGGACTGGAGCAGATGTCCTCCTGAGCATCACTTACCTGAGCCCTGAGGCTGCACTCTGATCCCACTGTCTCCACCGGACCCGAACAGATGTCCTCTTGAGCATCAGTCCCCTGACGGCTGAGGCTGCACCCAGCACTTCCAATTCTACGGTCTCCACCAGACCAGAGCAGATGTTCTCCTGAGCATCAGTCCCCTGACTGCTGAGGCTGCACCCAACACTTCCGATCCCACAGTTTCCACCAGACCGTAGCAGATGTCCTCCTGAGCATCAGTCCCCTGACTGCTGAGGCTGCACCCAACACTTCCGATCCCACAGTTTCCATCAGACCGTAGCAGATGTCCTCCTGAGCATCAGTCCCCTGAGCACTGAGGCAGCACCCAACACTTCTGATCCCACAGTCTCCACTGGACCCGAGCAGATGTTCTCCTGAGCATCAGTCCCCTGAGCACTGAGGCTGCACCCAGCACTTCCGATACTACTGTCTTCACTGGACCAAGATGCCTCCCTGAGCATCAGTCCCCTGACCGCTGAGGCTGCACCCAGCACTTCCAATACTACGGTCTCCAGACCAGAGCTGATGCCCTCCTGAGCATCAGTCCCCTGATTGGCTGCAATCAGTGGCCTCAGCAGTAATTCGTAGTCGTGATGTCATCTCTTCTGGACCGGTGGAGATGACTAGAGCTACAATGCTATAGCAGAGGGGGTATTTGGGGTAGTACCCTTACCACTTTTAACAAAGACTAGAACCCTCCATTAAAGGGGAGGTCTCGCCAGGTCAAAAGTTTCCTGCTTTTGCGTTATTTCATTCTTGCTGCCCCCCAGAGTATTCTTCTTTTGTTTGTAATTCGCCATATGTTCCCAGAGATATGGGCCTGTTTATTTTGTGCTCCTCTTTACCATTGGGGCTCATGGGATTCTCTAGGCTGCTCTCCATTAGCAACACCCCTTTGTAAAGACTAGAAAATGTAGCACTAAATAAAAAGACCTATATCTCTGGCACAATATGGCAGATTTAAAAAAACTAAAACAAACAAAAACCACAAAAAAAGAAAACAAAAAACCCAGAATACTCAGGGGAGCAGCAAAATTAAAATAAGAGCAATACGGACCACTTGTGACTCTTTAAGGACTAGTCAATACAGATCTGCCTGGATCGCTGTTTTTTTGGTTTTTAAATTTTTTTATATACTTGCAGTAAATAACAGAACTCCCCCCACAATACACTGTTAAAAAATTAATCCAACGGAAATAAAAAATCTCGATGAACTTTTCCTTCATCAGTGGATTTAATGCACAATGTGATTTCTGGAATTAAGTGACTTCTCTGTGTGCGCAAAGCTTCCACCCATGGTGCTATAAATAATGGAGCTGAATACATCAAACGGGGAGAGCTGCGGACGCAGATGTATTTGGATCATTTAAAGCATCAAGATGCACATTGTGCCATTAGCCTGGCGGATTTCAACATAGACCAACACTCCCCGCTGTTCTCAGGTTGATGGCTATTAATGTTATTAACTCTCTGGTTAACTCTTGGTGCCTTTTCAAGACGCCTATAACAGAGTGACTTTGTAATGTTAATAGCTTTTTTTTATTATGTTTTTGCTGTTTTTTAGCATTTTAAACTCTCCTGTGGCAGACATATTGGAGGCGCATATATATATATATAATTTTTTTTTTCCCCCCCCCTGTTTTGAACAGACAGTGCAACAATTGTGTGAGCGCCCTACGGTGGCTTATATGAATATAAACCTCATTTTTTCTGGATAGGAGATGTCACCACCCTGGGCATAACCCCCATAAGTAGCTGTTTTTTTGGGGTTGTGTATTATAATGACCGTATTATAAGGTATATTACTGAGGCAAAAGACTGGATTATGATTTTAATAGGCGATCATGCGTGTAACATCAGAGCCTGGGGAGGGAAAACATGTTTTATTTAATTACTAGGAGGGGGGGCTCACAAAATTTGCCTTTTCAGAACAGCTTAGTGGTCTCCAGGCGCAGGCAGGGAACATCCACAATCTGTTGAATAATAAATAAATTGTACTAATGACTGATGCCATAACAGATTAAAGTGGACGTGGCATCGGAAAGTGACCTTTTGTTTAAATAACATTTTTTTTATTTTGTATTCATTTGTTTTCTTTTTTAATTTTGAATATCACTATTTACATTACCAACCAAAAAAAATTACAGAAATGACAGCAATAGGCGATGTCACAGCTCACCTCCTCCTGTACAATGACTGATAACACCTCTATATACAGTAGATGACACAGGATCCACCATTCATAATAGGTGATGTCACAGCTCACCTCCTCCTCCTGTACAATGACTGATAACACCTCTATATACAGTAGATAACACAGGATCCACCATTCACAATAGGTGATGTCATAGCTCACCTCCTCCTGTACAATGACTGATAACACCTCTATATACAGTAGATAACACAGGATCCACCATTCACAATAGGTGATGTCACAGCTCACCTCCCCTTCCTGTACAATGACTGATAACACCTCTATATACAGGAGATAACACTGGATCCTCCATTCATAATAGGTGATGTCACAGCTCACCTCCTCCTGTACAATGACTGATAACACCTCTATATACAGTAGATGACACAGGATCCACCATTCACAATAGGTGATGTCACAGCTCACCTCCTCCTCCTGTACAATGACTGATAACCCCTCTATATACAGAAGATAACACAGGATCCACCATTCACAATAGGTGATGTCACAGCTCACCTCCTCCTCCTGTACAATGACTGATAACACCTCTATATACTGTAGATAACACAGGATCCACCATTCACAATAGATGATGTTACAGCTCACCTCCTCCTCCTGTACAATGACTGATAACACCTCTATATAGAGTAGATAACACAGGATCCACCATTCACAATAGGTGATGTCACAGCTTACCTCCTCCTCCTCCTGTACAATGACTTATAACACCTCTATATACAGTAGATAACACAGGATCCACCATTCACAATAGGTGATGTCACAGCTTACCTCCTCCTCCTGTACAATGACTGATAACACCTCTATATACAGTAGATGACACAGGATCCACCATTCACAATAGGTGATGTCACAGCTCACCTCCTCCTCCTGTACAATGACTGATAACACCTCTATATACAGGAGATGACACAGGATCCACCATTCACAATAGGTGATGTCACAGCTCACCTCCTCCTGTACAATGACTGATAACACCTCTATATACAGCTGATAACACAGGATTCACCATTCACAATAGGTGATGTCACAGCTCACCTCCTCCTGTACAATGACTGATAACACCTCTATATACAGTAGATAACACAGGATCCACCATTCATAATAGGTGATGTCACAGCTCACCTCCTCCTGTACAATGACTGATAACACCTCTATATACAGTAGATGACACAGGATCCACCATTCACAATAGGTGATGTCACAGCTCACCTCCTCCTCCTGTACAATGACTGATAACACCTCTATATACAGTAGATAACACAGGATTCACCATTCACAATAGGTGATGTCACAGCTCACCTCCTCCTCCTGTACAATGACTGATAACACCTCTATATACAGTAGATAACACAGGATCCACCACTCACAATAGGTGATGTCACAGCTCACCTCCTCCTGTACAATGACTGATAACACCTCTATATATAGTAGATAACACAGGATCCACCATTCACAATAGGTGATGTCACAGCTCACCTCCTCCTCCTGTACAATGACTGATAACACCTCTATATACAGTAGATGACACAGGATCCACCATTCACAATAGGTGATGTCACAGCTCACCTCCTCCTCCTGTACAATGACTGATAACACCTCTATATACAGTAGATTACACAGGATCCACCATTCACAATAGGTGATGTCACAGCTCACCTCCTTCTCCTGTACAATGACTGATAACACCTCTATATACAGTAGATAACACAGGATTCACCATTCACAATAGGTGATGTCACAGCTCACCTCCTCCTGTACAATGACTGATAACACCTCTATATACAGTAGATAACACAGGATCCACCATTCACAATAGGTGATGTCACAGCTCACCTCCTCCTCCTGTACAATGACTGATAACACCTCTATATACAAAACCCGAAAAGGAGAATGGACAAAAGAGCAATAGATAGAAATAAATATGAATTTTACTAATGTAATTGAATTACAGAATACTGTAAGATAAGCCCCTGATGGCAGTGGCTGCCGCTGATATACGAAAAATGGGGTGACAGATTCCCTTTAAAGCAAGTAGTAGTGATGAGGCATTAAATAAATACAGAAAATTAAATAAATTAGGTAAAATGCAAATCAAGGCATCAAAGATTGAGACAGAGAAACTCATTGCCTTAATCCCAAAAATATTCTTTAACTACATAAAGAGTAAGAAACTAAAAAATGATAGTGTTGGTCCCCTTAAAAATAGTCTGGGTGAAATGGTGGATGAGGATGAGGAAAAAGCCAGTATGCGTAATGACTTTTTTTCAACAGTATTTACACAAGAAAATCCCATGACAGATAACATGATCGGTGATAACAAAAATTATCCATTAAATGTCACCTACTTAACCTAGCAGGAAGTACGGCGGCGTCTAAAAATCACTAAAGTTGACAAATCCCCGGGCCCGGATGGGATACACCCCGAGTACTGCAGGAATTAAGTACAGTTATAGATAGACCATTATTTTTAATCTTTAAAGATTCCATAATAACGGGGTCTGTACCACAGGACTGGCGTATAGCAAATGTGGTGCCAATATTCAAAAAGGGGGCAAAAACGGAACCTGGAAATTATAGGCCAATGAGCTTAACATCTACTGTGGGTAAAATCCTGGAGGGTTTTTTAAGGGATACTATATTGGAGTATCTGAAGCTGAATAACCTCATGACACAGTATCAGCATGGGTTTACGAAGGACCGTTCTTGTCAGACTAATCTGATAAGCTTTTATGAAGGGGTAAGTTCAGGACTGGACCAAGGGAACGCAGTGGACGTGGTGTTCATGGCCTTCTCAAAAGCTTTTGATACAGTGCCACACAAAAGGTTGATACATAAAATGAGAACAATGGGGATAGGGGAAAATATGTGTAAGTGGGTTAAGAACTGGCTCATGGATAGGAAACAAAGGGTGATTATTAATGGAGCACACTCGGACTGGGTCACGGTTAGCAGTGGGGTACCACAGGGGTCAGTATTGGGGCCACTTCTCTATAACATATTTATTATTGACCTTGTAGGGGGCATACAGAGTAGTATTTCAATATTTGCAGATGTCACTAAACTCTGCAGGGTAATAAATACAGAGGAGGACAATTTTATATTACAGGAGGATTTATGTAAACTAGAAGCTTGGGCTGATAAATGGCAAATGAGCTTTAATGGGGATAAATGTAAGGTCATGCACTTGGGCAGAACAAACAAGATGTATAATTATGTGCTTAATTGTAAAACACTGGGCAAAACCGTCACTGAAAGAGACCTGGGTGTATGGGTGGACGAAAAACTCACATTTAGTGGCCAGTGTCAGGCAGCTGCTGCAAAGGCAAATAAAATAATGGGATGCATTAAAAGAGGCATAGATGCTCATGACGAGTACATCATTTTACCTCTATACAAGTCACTGGTGCGACCACACTTAGAATACTGTGTGCAGTTCTGGTCTCCGGTGTATAAGAAAGACATAGCTGAACTGGAGCGTGTGCAGAGAAGAGCGACCAAGGTTATTAGAGAACTGGGGGGTCTGCAATACCAAGACAGGTTATTACACTTGGGGTTATTTAGTTTGGAAAAACGAAGGCTTAGGGGTGATCTTATTACAATGTATAAATATATGGGGGACAGTACAAAGACCTTTCTAATGATCTTTTTACTCTTAGACCTGTGACGGGGACAAGGAGGCATCCTCTACGTCTGGAGGAAAGGTTTAGCCATAATCACAGACGCAGATTCTTTACTGTAAGAGCAGTGAGACTATGGAACTCTCTGCCGTCTGATGTTGTAATGAGTGATTCCCTACTAAAATTTAAGAAGGGACTGGATGCCTTTCTTGAAAAGTATAATATTACAGGCTATATTCACTAGTTTCCTAGATACTGTGTTGATCCAGGGAGCTAGTCTGATTGCCGTATGTGGAGTCGGGAAGGAATTTTTGTCCTCAATGTGAAGCTTAGGCCTCTTTCACATTTCCGGCGGGCGCCTGGCGGCGCCCCCGGCATTTTGCCGCAGCGCCGCATCTGAAAACCTTTCACACTTCCGGCGGCCAAAATGCGTTTTTTTGCCGGATGGTTTCTGATGCTTGGAGAGATCAGAAACCATCCGGCAAAACAAAAAAACGTTACATGCAGCGTTTTTTCCAGACGCCGCAATGTACATTTGCGCCGCATCCGGACAATACCGCATGCAACGCATTGATATGCGGCGCCATCCGGCGCTAATGCATGTCAATGCGAAAAAAGCCGCATGTGGCGCATCAGATTTTCAGATGCGGCGCTGCGGCAAAATGCCGGGGGCGCCGCAAGGCGCCCGCCGGATGTGTGAAACCAGCCTAACTGTTGTCACATGGGTTTTTTTTGCCTTTCTCTGGATCAACATGTTAGGGCAGGTTAGGATAGGATATGGGTTGAACTAGATGGACGTAAAGTCTCCCTTCAGTCTTAAATACTATGTTACTATGTTCTGTACAATGACTGATAACCCCTCTATATACAGTAGATAGCACAGGGTCCACCATTCACAATAGGTGATGTCACAGCTCACCTCCTCCTCCTGTACAATGACTGATAACCCCTCTATATACAGTAGATAACACAGGATCCACCATTCACAATAGGTGATGTCACAGCTCACCTCCTCCTCCTGTATAATGACTGATAACACCTCTATATACAGTAGATAACACAGGATCCACCATTCATAATAGGTGATGTCACAGCTCACCTCCTCCTCCTCCTGTATAATGACTGATAACACCTCTATATACAGAAGATAACACAGGATCCACCATTCATAATAGGTGATGTCACAGCTCACCTCCTCCTCCTGTACAATGACTGATAACACCTCTATATACAGCAGATAACACAGGATCCACCACTCACAATAGGTGATACCACAGCTCACCTCCTCCTCCTGTACAATGACTGATAACACCTCTATATACAGCAGATAGCACAGGATCCACCATTCACAATAGGTGATGTCACAGCTCACCTCCTCCTGTATAATGACTGATAACACCTCTATATACAGAAGATAACACAGGATCCACCATTCATAATAGGTGATGTCACAGCTCACCTCCTCCTCCTGTACAATGACTGATAACACCTCTATATACAGCAGATAACACAGGATCTGTGTCGACCCGCCACCACAATTGTGGGTTACCAGGGCAATGGGGTACTCAGAGCCGAGCCCGTAGAAGTCTATGGGATTGTCACAGGTAGCTGTGGCTCGGTCTGTGGCCCGGGCGGTCTGGCGTATGTTGGGGGGAATATTTACAGGGGATAGGTTTATATACAGTTCGTGACGCCACCTGTAGTCTTCTGGTAATTTGTACCAGCGCTGCTGTAGATCTCTGAGGGGATGGTGAGGCAGCTAGATGTCGGGTCCCCTACAGGTGGGACTGGTCCCTCAAAGTCTATGAAGTTAGTGAAGTCGGGTGCAGATAAATAACACAGTCTCACACGGTCAGCGTCTTTCCATACCTTTACTTGTAAGATGTTCAGGCAGGTCCCAGGGAGGCTGATCCAAGGAGAGTGTATCTTGAGACAGCAGCTGGACAAGTTAGGGGCCTCCTTTACTTCCAATACAATGAGTACAACTAGCCTGAAGCGTAGTTCCCTCAATAACTCCAGCTAATCCATAGCTGTACCGCCCAGTCAGCTTTGTGTCAGGAGCCTTCCTGCGAGGGAGCTGAATTCTTATTTTGTCGTGCACTGACTCAAAGTCTTCACTCCCCCTGACCCCAGTTACGTACTGACTATAAGGGGCTTGTTTGCCGCGACCTAAGGTCCGGTAAATTCCTGGTTTTCTTACCACTATGCTTGAAGCTAATAGTGATCCTTCGGTCCCCAGTGACCGGTTGCAATGTGCAGGACTTCTTCAATCCCAAACGCACCTTTCCAATAATCCACTGTGCCTTTCGCCTTGTCCTCGCTGGTAGCATAAGCACTCACACTAGCATAAAGTCGGGTAGTTACTTCCTTCATTCACTTTCTTCAAAGTTAGTTACAGATGCTCAGTTATCAATAGGCAGGAGCACGTCTCTGAACCTTTCACTGTCCTTTAGACAGGTGACTGAAGTCTTTCTGCAATAATCTCCTTCTCCTCAGTCCAGGCTAGACCTTCCTCTCTGAAGTCCAGGCACTGACTGCAATGTATTCTGTTGAGGTACAGCTCTGACTAGACTAAGGTGAATTAGACCACCTGTACCAGCCTCCACGTTCTGAACTGATGATAGAGCAGGCTGGACTGCTTCCTCCCTCCAGCTAAACTCCAGACGTCTGCTCCGTCCGAAGACAGGAACTCAACTCTCTAAAATCACTCCACAAACATACACCCTGACCACTCCCTCTATAGTAAACTACACTACCCTAAGGGTGTGTCCAGTGTATGTTGAGTGAATGGGTATTTAGCATTAAACTGCTGTCTCGCCACACACTCTCCAGGGTACTGCGTGTGCCTAACACCAGGGCTACACATTCCCCCATGGTAAAAGACAGCACTCCCGGGCTGTAAAATACAAAAGAGACATTTTGTTTATGCATGAAAACATTAAACAATAAACATTGGTTCGTCCCATCCGGGAGGTGAGGATATCTTGAACGTTGCAAACAATAACATTATATATAGAAATACAATTATTAAATAGCATTCAATAAATATACAGTATACTTGTGAAGGACCCGCACCAAACCTTCAACGTGGGTCCTGGGTGGGCTGCAGGACATCCAAATGCAGACCTCACTCAGTGCCACACCACACGGGTTTTTGTATTCAGAGGTAGTTGTGCTGGTTTATGTAAAACCAAGATAAGGCACCGAAGCGCAACTATATACAAATAAGTTCTGGGTTAGCACAGTCCTCAACCTCAAAGTCCATTGTAAAACCAAAGACATGAATATAATATCACATTATTATAATACTAAAGTGCAAAACTTTTTCTGGTTACCCAGCCGGGCATTCTACGGTTAGCAAAATATATATGCAAAACTTTATAAAACATTCTCAAACTTTTTACTTATGGTAGACCCGATATGGATCCCACCGATTCTCCTTTTCTATCTATTCATTTTCAAATAATACACTTTCCACCCCGGGGGCTGGAACAATGCAATGGGCCCTAGATCCCAGGACTAGCAAATCATGCGCTGCGATTAGGGTCTGGGTCGCCACAATTCTTGTGCGAACCTCTAGGGGCGCAACGGGTACATTCTCTTCACGTGACACCGATTGCGTTTCAATCACAGTTAACGATATGGACCGTGTCATGGATTGCGATTGAGACTAGGTCGCATGCTGCGATGTAGAGATTGCTTTCCTTTGCGATGAAATCTGGGTCGCTAGTTGCGATGAATTTGCAGGGGGCGATGCTGGGGCACGGCCGGATACTTCTTGAGCTGGAGACGGGGACGCTGCGGTAGTGGTGACGTTACCTGCGTCGGGGACGGGGTCACGGACGATGGTGACGTTAAGGGCACACCATCCCTTCATTCCCCAATGCCGTGTGTACGTGACGAGATCTCCATTTACTAAGTCCCTCCCGGGATGGCCTTGCGGTAGGTGAGATTCTACGTCACGCCTGCTGACAAAGACCCCTGGGTAGAGGCCCGGTTCACGGATGAAGCCCCAGCCCTTCCGGAGCTGGAACTCAGTCACACACCCCTGCCGCCGCGGTTCCCTCAGGGTACCTTTCTCTCTCCGGACACTCTCTTTGTCCGCGATCAGCTCTGCATGTTGTCGCTGACGATTCCGCTGAGCTTCCCGCTCTTCCTCCTGCTGGCGTTTCTGCTTCTCCTCACGACGCTGCCACTCATATTCCCACTGGGCGGTGTAGGCGACGTCATCCAGGCGCGCCATCTCGTCCCAGTCCACGTCTGGTAGTGACGGACAGGACCCCTCCGGTGTCCCTGCCGGGGACCGATCATCTGCTGCGGCCTCCTGGCCGGGCGGGCGTTCCGGAACTGGCGGTACCTCCTCAACCTCCTTCGCCTCCACCGCTTCACCGGTGGGATCAGGATTGGTATTTTCGGGGGCAGCCTCCGGTTGCTCCTTCGCCTTGGGCAGCAGAATCTTCGGTAACTGGAATCGTGGGGGGTCGTTGAGGGGAGAGATCACC
This sequence comes from Oophaga sylvatica, assembly GCA_033576555.1. NCBI lineage: Eukaryota > Metazoa > Chordata > Amphibia > Anura > Dendrobatidae > Oophaga > Oophaga sylvatica. The sequence continues at coordinate 372,217,691 of JARQOD010000001.1, read as the reverse complement.
GTGTCCCACAGCCTCCGCTGCTCCAGGGTACGCCGGCGTCTCTCGATCTCTTCAAAGCCAGGTTGGTACTGGACCATCTTCTTCAGGCGTGCATTTTCTTCTTGAATCTCTAGCAACGCCTGCTGCAGGTGCAGGACCACGGATAACTCCGATGCTGGTGGCAGCTTGGCTGGGGCACGGGGCCTGCCTTCCTCCGCTTCCCTGCTCGGCTGCACACGTCCTGCTTCCATGATGTTCCAGAAGATTCTCTCTTCTTCCTGCGGAGACATCCGGTCTCTTCCGTGGAGGTGGGGTTTGCGTCTCCTCCTCCTCGCAGGGAAGGTGAAGAGGAGGCGGACCTCCTTTGCCGTAGGGCAGGATCGCATATTGTAATAGCACTTTGAGAGGGCAGGCATTTTCTTCGCGCCACTGGGGGTAGACGCCCACGAAGGTACGCCCACCTTCTTCTCCAGCGCCTGAGGGCGCGAATATGGCGACAAAAATGGCGATTTTGGCGCCAAAAGTGCAAACAGTCCTTTTTCACAAAAACAATTCCTTAGGCACACAGGGCTCGCAATTCTGCGAGTTTCGCATCCTGTTCGTGACGCCAAGTTGTGTGTCGACCCGCCACCACAATTGTGGGTTACCAGGGCAATGGGGTACTCAGAGCCGAGCCCGTAGAAGTCTATGGGATTGTCACAGGTAGCTGTGGCTCGGTCTGTGGCCCGGGCGGTCTGGCGTATGTTGGGGGAATATTTACAGGGGATAGGTTTATATACAGTTCGTGACGCCACCTGTAGTCTTCTGGTAATTTGTACCAGCGCTGCTGTAGATCTCTGAGGGGATGGTGAGGCAGCTAGATGTCGGGTCCCCTACAGGTGGGACTGGTCCCTCAAAGTCTATGAAGTTAGTGAAGTCGGGTGCAGATAAATAACACAGTCTCACACGGTCAGCGTCTTTCCATACCTTTACTTGTAAGATGTTCAGGCAGGTCCCAGGGAGGCTGATCCAAGGAGAGTGTATCTTGAGACAGCAGCTGGACAAGTTAGGGGCCTCCTTTACTTCCAATACAATGAGTACAACTAGCCTGAAGCGTAGTTCCCTCAATAACTCCAGCTAATCCATAGCTGTACCGCCCAGTCAGCTTTGTGTCAGGAGCCTTCCTGCGAGGGAGCTGAATTCTTATTTTGTCGTGCACTGACTCAAAGTCTTCACTCCCCCTGACCCCAGTTACGTACTGACTATAAGGGGCTTGTTTGCCGCGACCTAAGGTCCGGTAAATTCCTGGTTTTCTTACCACTATGCTTGAAGCTAATAGTGATCCTTCGGTCCCAGTGACCGGTTGCAATGTGCAGGACTTCTTCAATCCCAAACGCACCTTTCCAATAATCCACTGTGCCTTTCGCCTTGTCCTCGCTGGTAGCATAAGCACTCACACTAGCATAAAGTCGGGTAGTTACTTCCTTCATTCACTTTCTTCAAAGTTAGTTACAGATGCTCAGTTATCAATAGGCAGGAGCACGTCTCTGAACCTTTCACTGTCCTTTAGACAGGTGACTGAAGTCTTTCTGCAATAATCTCCTTCTCCTCAGTCCAGGCTAGACCTTCCTCTCTGAAGTCCAGGCACTGACTGCAATGTATTCTGTTGAGGTACAGCTCTGACTAGACTAAGGTGAATTAGACCACCTGTACCAGCCTCCACGTTCTGAACTGATGATAGAGCAGGCTGGACTGCTTCCTCCCTCCAGCTAAACTCCAGACGTCTGCTCCGTCCGAAGACAGGAACTCAACTCTCTAAAATCACTCCACAAACATACACCCTGACCACTCCCTCTATAGTAAACTACACTACCCTAAGGGTGTGTCCAGTGTATGTTGAGTGAATGGGTATTTAGCATTAAACTGCTGTCTCGCCACACACTCTCCAGGGTACTGCGTGTGCCTAACACCAGGGCTACACAGATCCACCACTCACAATAGGTGATACCACAGCTCACCCCCTCCTCCTGTACAATGACTGATAACACCTGTATATACAGGAGATAACACAGGATTCACCATTCACAATAGGTGATGTCACAGCTCACCTCCTCCTCCTGTACAATGACTGATAACACCTCTATATACAGTAGAATAACACAGGATCCACCATTCACAATAGGTGATACCACAGCTCACCTCCTCCTTCTGTACAATGACTGATAACACCTCTATATACAGAGGATAACACAGGATCCACCATTCATAATAGAAGATGTCACAGCTCACCTCCTCATCGTGTACAATGACTGATAACCCCTCTATATACAGTAGATAACACAGGATCCACCATTCACAATAGGTGATGTCACAGCTCACCCCCTCCTCCTGTACAATGACTGATAACACCTCTATATACAGTAGATAACACAGGATCCACCATTCACAATAGGTGATGTAACAGCTCACCTCCTCCTCCTGTACAATGACTGATAACACCTCTATATACAGTAGATAACACAGGATCCACCATTCACAATAGGTGATGTAACAGCTCACCTCCTCATCCTGTACAATGACTGATAACCCCTCTATATACAATAGATAACACAGGATCCACCATTCACAATAGAAGATGTCACAGCTCACCTCCTCATCCTGTACAATGACTGATAACACCTCTATATGTGTCGACCCGCCACCACAATTGTGGGTTACCAGGGCAATGGGGTACTCAGAGCCGAGCCCGTAGAAGTCTATGGGATTTGTCACAGGTAGCGGTGGCTCGGTCTGTGGCCCTGGCGGTCTGGCGTATGTTGGGGATATATTTACAGGGGATAGATTTATATACAGTTCGTGACGCCACCTGTAGTATTCTGGTAATTTGTACCAGCGCTGCTAAAGATCTCTGAGGGGATGGTGATGCAGCTAGATGTCGGGTCCCCTACAGGTGGGACTCTTCCCTCAGGTCGGTAGTTAGGTAGGGATTGTGCGGGCATGCAAATCAATAACTCAGTCTCACACGGTCAGCGTCTTTCCATACCTTTACTTGCAAGATGGTAAGGCAGGTCCCAGGGAGGCTGATGGGGTTGATGGAGGATGAGCTTTGAGGCAACAGCTAAGCAAGTTAGGGGCCTCCTTTACTGTCCAATAACGATGAGTACAACCAGCTTGCAGCGTAGTTCCCTCTTTAATTTCAGCTATTCCAGAGCTGTTCTGCCCAGTCAGATTTGTGGTGAAGTCTTCCAATTGATGAAACTAGGTTCTTGCTTTTGTCTGCGCTTGACTCAAAGTCCCTATTTCACCTGACTCCAGTTACGTACTGACTATATGAGGCTGTTTGCCGCGACCTAGGGTCCGGTAAATCTCTGGTTTTCTCACCACTATGCTTGTAGCTAATAGTGATCCTTCGGTCCCCAGTGACCGGTAGCAATGTGCAGGACTTTTCCAAGCCAAAAGCACTTTTCCAATAATCTTCCTTCCACTTTGCCCTTCGATTTGCTCGACTCTTAATAATTAGCTCAGTCTTTCTTCCAGTGGGGCACAGCTCTGACTAGGCTAAGGTGAATTAGACCACCTGTACCAGCCTCCACTTTCTGAACTGCTGACAGGCTCAAACTGGACACGTCTACTCTGTCCAAGGACAGGAAACTGACTGACTAGAAATCACTCCCTTCCACACCCCTGCTGGGTGTGTCAGAAGTGTACATGATGTATGAAGAGCCCTTAACTGTTACCTCTCCACTCATCCTCCTGGTATTGTGTACCAGGGCTACACATTCCCCCATGGTAAACGACAGCACTCCCGGGCTATAAAATATAAAGAGACAGTTTGTTTATGCATGAAAACATTAACAATAACATTAATTCGTCCCATCCGGGAGGTGAGGATATCTTGAACGTTGCAAACAATAACATTATATATAGAAATACAAATATTAAATAGCATTCAATAAATATACGGTATACTTGTGAAGGACCCGCACCAAACCTTCAACGTGGGTCCTGGGTGGGCTGCAGGACATCCAAATGCAGACCTCACTCAGTGCCACACCACACGGGTTTTTGTATTCAGAGGTAGTTGTGCTGGTTTATGTAAAACCAAGATAAGGCACCGAAGCGCAACTATGTACAAATAAGTTCTGGGTTGGCACAGTCCTCAACCTCAAAGTCCATTGTAAAACCAAAGACATAGATATAATATCACATTATTATAATACTAAAGTGCAAACTTTTTCTGGTTACCCAGCCGGGCATTCTACGGTTAGCAATATATATATGCATTATACTCTTCAACTTATGCAAAATTTTGTAAAACATTCCCAAACTTTCTACAATATTACTTATGGTAGACCCTATAGGGATCTCACCGTTTCTTCTTTACTATTTATTCATTTTCAAATACACTTTCCACCCCGGGGGCTGGAACAATGCAATGGGCCCTAGATCCCAGGACTAACAAATCATGCGCTGCGATTAGGGTCTGGGTCGCCACAGTTCTCGTGCGAACCACTAGGGGCGCAACGGGTACATTCTCCTCACGTGACACCGATTGCGTTTCAATCACAGTTAACGATATGGACCGTGTCATGGATTGCGATTGAGACTGGGTCGCATATTGCGATGCAGAGGTGGCTTGAATTTGCGATGAACTTGCAGGGGGCGATGCTGGGGCACGGCCGGATACTGCTTGAGCTGGAGACGGGGACGCTGCGGTAGTGATGACGTTACCTGCGTCGGGGACGGGGTCACGGACGATGGTGACGTTAAGGGCATACCATCCCTTCATTCCCCAATGCCGTGTGTACGTGACGAGGTCTCCATTTACTAAGTCCCTCCCGGGATGACCTTGCGGTAGGTGGGATTCTACATCACGCCTGCTGACAAAGACCCCTGGGTAGAGGCCCGGTTCACGGATGAAGCCCCAGCCCTTCCGGAGCTGGAACTCAGTCACACACCCCTGCCGCCGCGGTTCCCTCAGAGTACCTTTCTCTCTCCGGACACTCTCTTTGTCCGCGATCAGCTCTGCATGTTGTCGCTGACGATTCCGCTGAGCTTCCCGCTCTTCCTCCTGCTGGCGTTTCTGCTTCTCCTCACGACGCTGCCACTCATATTCCCACTGGGCGGTGTAGGCGACGTCATCCAGGCGCGCCATCTCGTCCCAGTCGACGTCTGGTAACGACGGACAGGACCCCTCCGGTGTCCCTGCCGGGGACCGATCATCTGCTGCGGCCTCCTGGCCGGGCGGGCGTTCCGGAACTGGCGATACCTCCTCAACCTCCTTCGCCTCCACCGCTTCACCGGTGGGATCAGGATTGGTACTTTCGGGGGCAGCCTCCGGTTGCTCCTTCGCCTTGGGCAGCAGAATCTTCGGTAACTGGAATCGTGGGGGGTCGTTGAGGGGAGAGATCACCGTGTCCCACAGCCTCCGCTGCTCCAGGGTACGCCGGCGTCTCTCGATCTCTTCAAAGCCAGGTTGGTACTGGACCATCTTCTTCAGGCGTGCATTTTCTTCTTGAATCTCTAGCAACGCCTGCTGCAGGTGCAGGACCACGGATGACTCCTGTGCTGGTGGCAGCTTGGCTGGGGCACGGGGCCTGCCTTCCTCCGCTTCCCTGCTCGGCTGCACACGTCCTGCTTCCATGATGTTCCAGAAGATTCTTTCTTCTTTCTGCGGAGACATCCGGTCTCTTCCGTGGAGGTGGGGTTTGCGTCTCCTCCTCCTCGCAGGGAAGGTGAAGAGGAGGCGGACCTCCTTTGCTGTAGGGCAGGATCGCATGTTGTAATAGCACTTTGAGAGGGCAGGCATTTTCTTCGCGCCACAGGGGGGTAGACGCCCACGAAGGTACGCCCACCTTCTTCTCCAGCGCCTGAGGGCGCGAATATGGCGACAAAAATGGCGATTTTGGCGCCAAAAGTGCAAACAGTCCTTTTTCACAAAAACAATTCCTTAGGCACACAGGGCTCGCAATTCTGCGAGTTTCGCATCCTGTTCGTGACGCCAAAGTTTTGTGTCGACCCGCCACCACAATTGTGGGTTACCAGGGCAATGGGGTACTCAGAGCCGAGCCCGTAGAAGTCTATGGGATTTGTCACAGGTAGCGGTGGCTCGGTCTGTGGCCCTGGCGGTCTGGCGTATGTTGGGGATATATTTACAGGGGATAGATTTATATACAGTTCGTGACGCCACCTGTAGTATTCTGGTAATTTGTACCAGCGCTGCTAAAGATCTCTGAGGGGATGGTGATGCAGCTAGATGTCGGGTCCCCTACAGGTGGGACTCTTCCCTCAGGTCGGTAGTTAGGTAGGGATTGTGCGGGCATGCAAATCAATAACTCAGTCTCACACGGTCAGCGTCTTTCCATACCTTTACTTGCAAGATGGTAAGGCAGGTCCCAGGGAGGCTGATGGGGTTGATGGAGGATGAGCTTTGAGGCAACAGCTAAGCAAGTTAGGGGCCTCCTTTACTGTCCAATAACGATGAGTACAACCAGCTTGCAGCGTAGTTCCCTCTTTAATTTCAGCTATTCCAGAGCTGTTCTGCCCAGTCAGATTTGTGGTGAAGTCTTCCAATTGATGAAACTAGGTTCTTGCTTTTGTCTGCGCTTGACTCAAAGTCCCTATTTCACCTGACTCCAGTTACGTACTGACTATATGAGGCTGTTTGCCGCGACCTAGGGTCCGGTAAATCTCTGGTTTTCTCACCACTATGCTTGTAGCTAATAGTGATCCTTCGGTCCCCAGTGACCGGTAGCAATGTGCAGGACTTTTCCAAGCCAAAAGCACTTTTCCAATAATCTTCCTTCCACTTTGCCCTTCGATTTGCTCGACTCTTAATAATTAGCTCAGTCTTTCTTCCAGTGGGGCACAGCTCTGACTAGGCTAAGGTGAATTAGACCACCTGTACCAGCCTCCACTTTCTGAACTGCTGACAGGCTCAAACTGGACACGTCTACTCTGTCCAAGGACAGGAAACTGACTGACTAGAAATCACTCCCTTCCACACCCCTGCTGGGTGTGTCAGAAGTGTACATGATGTATGAAGAGCCCTTAACTGTTACCTCTCCACTCATCCTCCTGGTATTGTGTACCAGGGCTACACATATATACAGCAGATAACACAGGATCCACCATTCACAATAGGTGATGTCACAGCTCACCTCCTCCTCCTGTACAATGACAGATAACACCTCTATATACAGCAGATAACACAGGATCCACCACTCACAATAGGTGATGCCACAGCTCACCTCCTCCTGTACAATGACTGATAACCCCTCTATATACAGTCATGGCCAAAAGTTTTGAGAATGACACAAATATTAATTTTTACAAAGTCTACTGCTTCACTTTTTCTAATGGCAATTTGCATATACTCCAGAATGTTATAAAGAGTGATCAGCTTAACAGCGATTACTTGCAAAGTCAATATTTGGCTAGAAAATGAACTTTATCCCCCAAAACACATTTCAACATCATTGCAGCCCTGCCTTAAAAGGACCAGCTAACCTCTTTTCAGTGATTGCTCCATTAACACAGGTGGGGTGTTGATGAGGACATGGCTGGAGATCAATCTGTCATGATTAAGTAAGAATGACACCACTGGACACTTATAAAGGAGGCTGGTGCTTGGCATCATTGTTTCTCTTCTGTTAACCATGGTTATCTCTAAAGAAACACGTGCAGTCATCATTGCAATGCACAAAAATGGCCTAACAGGGAAGTGTATCGCAGCTAGAAAGATTGCACCTCAGTCAACAATCTATCGCATCATCAAGAACTTCAAGGAGAGAGGTTCCATTGTTGCCAAAAAGGCTCCAGGGCACCCAAGAAAGACCAGCAAGCGCCAGGACCGTCTCTTAAAAGTGTTTCAGCTGCGGGATTGGGCTACCAGCAGTGCAGAGCTTGCTCATGAATGGCAGCAGGCAGGTGTGAGTGCATCTGCACGCACTGTGAGGCGGATACTCTTGGAGCAAGGCCTGGTCTCAAGGAGGGCAGCAAAGAAGCCACTTCTCTCCAGAAAAAACATCATGGACAGACTGATATTCTGCAAAAGGTACAGGCAGTGGACTGCTGAGGACTGGGGTAAAGTTATTTTCTCTGATGAATCCCCTTTTCGATTGTTTGGGACATCAGGAAAACGCCTCATTCGGAGAAGACAAGGTGAGCGCTACCACCAGTCTTGTCTCATGCCAACTGTTAAGCATCCTGAAACCATTCATGTGTGGGGTTGCTTCTCAGCCAAGGGAATCGGCTCTCTCACAGTCTTGCCTAAAAACACAGCCATGAATAAAGAATGGTACCAGAATGTCCTCCAAGAGCAACTTCTCCCAACCCTCCAAGAGCAGTTTGGCGATCAACAATGCCTTTTCCAGCATGATGGAGCACCTTGCCATAAAGCAAAGGTGATAACTAAATGGCTCAGGGAACAAAACATAGAGATTTTGGGTCCATGGCCTGGAAACTCCCCAGATCTTAATCCCATTGAGAACTTGTGGTCAATCATCAAGAGACGGGTGGACAAACAAAAACCTAAAAATTCTGACAAAATGAAAGCATTGATTGTGGAAGAATGGACTGCTATCAGTCAGGATTTGGTCCAGAAGTTGATTGAGAGCATGCCAGGGAGAATTGCAGAGGTCCTGAAGAAGAAGGGTCAACACTGCAAATATTGACTTGCTGCATTAACTCATTCTAACTGTCAATATAAGCTTTTGTTACTCATATGTTTGCATTTATTTTATTTCTGTCTGTGATAAAAACATCTGTCAAACACACATAAAAACCAGATGGCAGCAGATCATGTGAAAATATAATATTTGTGTCATTCTCAAAACTTTTGGCTATGACTGTACAGCAGATAACACAGGATCCACCATTCACAATAGGTGATGTCACAGCTCACCTCCTCCTTCTCCTGTACAATGACTGATAACCCCTCTATATACAGCAGATAACACAGGATCCACCATTCACAATAGGTGATGTCACAGCTCACCTCCTCCTCCTGTACAATGACAGATAACACCTCTGTATACACAGATAACACAGGATCCACCATTCACAATAGATGTCACAGCTCTCCTACTCTTATTTATGAGGGACCTTAGCTGTCCCCTGTATCACTATATGAATCCTATTATGATTATCAATGATTGCTCCAAACCTGTGATTGCTCTTAAGGGGTTAAGCCAAAAATCCCTTTATTAGTAAATATTTAATAGTACGCGCTTTTCGCCCGGCGATCGTGACCACAGGAATCTGATTCCTAGAACTTGTGCTGCTCCCCCTGCTCAGGGCCGCCGTCTTCTGCAGCAACATCTGTTCCTATAAATGGCCATAAAGGCTGAGGTTTGAGTTTTACCCCAACGTAATAAGTATCAGCATCGCGGAATCACTGTATGATGAAAAAGCAAACTTTGAAACTTTACAAAAGTTTGAGTTACTCCTTTAAATGACATGCAATATTTTTTATAGAATTCCCGGCATTGTTCTTTCCCTTAAGATTGACGCAATGCACAAACGTTGCTGCCCTGATAACTCAATGAGCAGTTCAGCTCTGCTACATCTATTCCCTGAGACCAGCAGCTGTGAAACGCGCGGTCTCCTGCTGAATTGGGGAATCATCAGTCTCTATCAGACAATGTATCACTCTCCAGCTTTACTTTTGCAAATTTTCCTTTTAATTTAACCCTGTCTTTGAAGCGGCGCAGCAATCACGACCTCCAGGTCTGCGCCGCCTCCTCGGGGGCTGACATTGATTGACAGGACTACAAATTAATGCTGAAATCCCGACAGGAACCAAAGTGACACACGGAGGCCTCCTGACACACCAAATCCTTCATCCAGCTGCCCTGGCCCTTGTGATTGAGCACTAAAGGAATATTCCCATCTCAAAATGTAAAGAACATGGGGGTCCGACCTCTATGACGCCCACTCATTTTGAGAATAAAGGAGCTTTAGAGCAGAGGGTGTCCAGGGGACCGATGTGCAGGGGAAAACGGAGCGAGATCAATGGGGTGGTGCCAGATATCAGACCTGTATTGACATACCCCGATAATGTATATAAGGTGGGAATATCCCTTTAATAAAATGTTGTCTTCATCTCCAGGGACCCATTTTTGTTTTTTATTTTCTCCATTTTTATATTATAATGGTTTCTATAGTTTTCTAATATGTTTAATGTGAAAATTTCTCACTATTTTGGAGACCTCCGCTTGCTGTCAGTGAAAGCTCTCGGCATGAGCGAAGTGCACAGACACAGTGTGCAGCAAGCCGAGTCACATCACATCGTACACCTCCAACCGTAGCCCGTAGTGTATGTGGCTTTGTAGCAATACAGGGGGGATATAGGGTCCAAAGGTAAACGGTGAACATGGGCAATGTAAAAACGAAGTGCAACGTTCAGTCTTTAAGCTTTTTTTTACCGCTTCACGTTTTTTCGAAGACAAGTTCAAACAAGTCAGCAGTCCATTCTTGTGGCGTCTTCCACTTGGAAAATGCTTACTATAAGCGCCCGTGAACATGCTGGTATGTTCGGTCCAAGCATAATCTGACAAAACAGCGGATCGCACTCGGACCAATGTTGTTCTACAAAGGGAATAGCAAGAATATAGGGTGCACTACATCAATGGGCATAAATAACCTGAAGACGGATGCGGCACCATGCATAGAGGAGTAAATGCCAAAAAAAGAAAGAAGGCAATGCATGGAAAGGGCGTACTCCAGAGGTGGTATAAAACAGAAAAATATGTATCAGAAAAAGTATAAGTTTATTAGCACAGAAATATACAAAAGCAACCAAAATAGTTAAAAACATTTAAAAAAAAAACAATACAAAAAGCAACACAACCACATCCCTGGAAATAATCCGTGAAAAGATCAAGAGTGGCTATAATATAAATAACAGTCGGAGAGGGGACTAACTCTATTAGTATAGATCTGTCATGACACAATAAATATCAATGGACAAAATGATATCATATGTAGTATTATACTGGAGTCGACTTTGGAAGGCCATGTAATTTTCAAAGTGTAGAATAACACATGAAACCGAAAATGGGCGTCCCCAAAGACAGTGAATAAGACACAGGTAAATAATCGGGCCGTACAAAAAAAAAAAACCCTTAATCCGCTGAAGCCTGAAAGTGTGCAAGCGATATATATACAGTACAGACCAAAAGTTTGGACACACCTTCTCATTTAAAGATTTTCTGTATTTTCATGACTATGAAAATTGTACATTCACACTGAAGGCATCAAAACTATGAATTAACACATGTGGAATTATACATTACACTTTACAAAAAAGTGTGAAACAACTGAAAATATGTCTTATATTCTAGGTTCTTCAAAGTAGCCACCTTTTGCTTTGATGACTGCTTTGCACACGCTTGGCATTCTCTTGATGAGCTTCAAGAGGTAGTCACCGGAAATGGTTTTCACTTCACAGGTGTGCCCTGTCAGGTTTAATAAGTGGGATTTCTGGCCTTATAAATGGGGTTGGGACCATCAGTTGTGTTGTACAGAAGTATTGTGGATACACAGCTGATAGTCCTACTGAATAGACTGTTAGAGTTTGTGTTATGGCAAGAAAAAAGCAGCTAAGTAAAGAAAAACGAGTGGCCATCATTACTTTAAGAAATGAAGGTCAGTCAGTCCAAAAAATTGGGAAAACTTTGAAAGTGTCCCCAAATTCAGTTGCAAAAACCATCAAGCGCTACAAAGAAACTGGCTCACATGATGACCGCCCCAGGAAAGAAGACCAAGAGTCACCTCTGCTTCTGAGGATAAGTTTATCCGAGTCACCAGCCTCAGAAATCGCAGGTTTACAGAAGCTCAGATTAGAGACCAGGTCAATGCCACACAGAGTTCTAGCAGCAGACACATCTCTACAACAACTGTTAAGAGGAGACTTTGTGCAGCAGGCCTTCAGGGTAAAATAGCTGCTAGGAAACCACTGCTAAGGACAGGCAACAAGCAGAAGAGACTTGTTTGGGCTAAAGAACACAGGGAATGGACATTAGACCAGTGGAAATCTGTGCTTTGGTCTGATGAGTCCAAATTTGAGATCTTTGGTTCCAACCACCGTCTTTGTGCGACGCAGAAAAGGTGAACGGATGGACTCTACATGCCTGGTTCCCACCGTGAAGCATGGAGGAGGAGGTGTGATGGTGTGGGGGTGCTTTGCTGGTGACACTGTTGGTGATTTATTCAAACTTGAAGGCATACTGAACCAGCATGGCTACCACAGCATCTTGCAGCGGCATGTTATTCCATCCGGTTTGCGTTTAGTTGGACCATCATTTATTTTTCAACAGGACAATGACCCCAAACACACCTCCAGGTTGTGTAAGGGCTATTTGACCAAGATGGAGAGTGATGGGGTGCTACGCCAGATGACCTGGCCTCCACAGTCACCAGACCTGAACCCAATCGAGATGGTTTGGGGTGAGCTGGACCACAGAGTGAAGGCAAAAGGGCCAACAAGTGCTAAGCATCTCTGGGAACTCCTTCAAGATTGTTGCAAGACCATTTCCGGTGACTACCATATTTTTCGGACCATAAGACGCACTTTTTTTCCTCCAAATTTGGGAGGAAAGTGTGGGTGCGTCTTATGGTCGGAATGTAACATGTGGGGAGGGGGGCAGGGGGCAGCGGTGGAGTGAGATCGCAGGAGGCAGGAAAATATCCCCTCCGCTGCAGGAATCCAGCACGGGAAACCACTGGTCCCCATACTTAAGTGCAGTGAATATTCATTAGCCGCTTCCCCGCCCACCTATCAGCTGAGCAGTAAGCGGGGAGCAGCAAATGACAGAGCCACATGGTTCCCCAGCGCCTGATTCCTGCAGCAGCTGGGGAGATGTGCGTTGGAAGTAGAAGGAGGCGACAGGAGCAGAGTGCAGCAGGAGGCATCGCATACCTGACAGCCTGGGGGCTGTGCTGATGCCATGCTGAATGCTCCTGTGGAGGACCTATGATGAGGTCATGAAGAGGGCGGGCTGGAGCATCACATGACCACACAAAGCCCTGCCTCTTCATGATGTCATCACAGGTCCTGCAGACACACTGTACAGCAGAGAATTATTAAAAGGTTAGTAATAACAGCACATAAAAAAACACTCTGCCATCCTGTGGTGGACTATAACTCCCAGCATGCCATAGGATCTGCAGGACATGCTGAGAGTTATAGTTCTCCCATGGGATCTTAAAGCAGCACTCCAGTGTTATTTTTCAGTGCTGGAGTGGTGCTTTAAATATAAGCCCCGTGCCCCCATTCATATATTCACCCTCCAGCGCCTTAACATAGTACTTTACAGACACCACACTGGTCCCGCAGCACCATCTTCTACCCGTAGCTTCCAACATAATAACATACTATTATATAGAATAACACCACATATAATAGTATGTTATTTATGTTATTAAATATTTTACCACATTTTTTGCTTCAAATATATTTTTCCCTATTTTCCACCTCTAAAACCTGGGTGCGTCTTATAGTCCGGTGCGTCTTATAGTCCGAAAAATACGGTACCTTTTGAAGCTCATCAAGAGAATGCCAAGAGTGTGCAAAGCAGTCATCAAAGCAAAAGGTGGCTACTTTGAAGAACCTAGAATATAAGACATATTTTCAGTTGTTTCACACTTTTTTGTTAAGTATATAATTCCACATGTGTTAATTCATAGTTTTGATGCCTTCAGTGTGAATGTACAATATTCATAGTCATGAAAATACAGAAAAATCTTTAAATGAGAAGGTGTGTCCAAACTTTTGGTCTGTACTGTATATAAATCATATGCACATATAGAGGCAAAACAATGCACCACCCCACCAGACCTAAAAGTATGCTAGCAATATGTATAGGTAAAGTATATACACTGCTTAAAAAATAAAGGGAACACTTAAACAACAGAATATAACTCCAAGTGAATCAAACTTCTGTGAAATCAAACTGCCACTTAGGAAGCAACACTGATTGACAATCAGTTTCACATGCTGTTGTGCAAATGGAATAGACAACAGATGGAAATTATTGGCAAATATCAAGACACACTCAATAAAGGAGTGGTTCTGCAGGTGGGGACCACAGACCACATCTCAGTACCATCAGGAGCATGCCCAGGCATTGTAGGGAGGTCATACAGGCACGTGGAGGCCACACACACTACTGAGCATCATTTTGACTTGTTTTAAGGACGGGACATTACATTCCACTTTAATTTTGTGGGTGACTCCAAATCCAGGCCTACATTGGTTAATAAATTTGATCTCCATTGATGATTTTTGTGTGATTTTGCTGTCAGCACATTCAACTTTGTACAGAACAAAGTATTCAATGAGAATATTTCATTCATTCAGATCTAGGATGTGTTATTTGAGTATTCCCTTTATTTTTTTGAGCAGTGTATATATGTAGAGGCAAAGCAATGAAATACCCCAGGTGTAATAGGCTGAAAATGGGGAAGGGGGTAATGATCTATAAGGAGGTAGATGTAGGCAGGGCCGGCGTCAGCACCTGGCGCACCTGGGCAAGTGCCGGGGCCCTGAGCAGGCGGTGTGGGCCCATTCACAGTCGGGGACACCAGCATGCTATGGGGGCTCGGTGCCTGTGCCAGTACCGGGGGCCGGTGCCTCGAGCAGAGCAGTGGCCAGTGAGGAGAGGTGAGTATTTCATTTTTTATTTTTTTTGATGTTTGGCGCAATATATGGAGACCATCATATGGTGCCCATCATACACTGGAGCATCATATATGGGGCCCATCATACACTGGAGCATCATATATGGAGCATTACATGTGGCCTATCATACACTGGAGCATGATATATGGGGCCCATTATATATGGAGCATTATATGGAGCCAATCATACACTGGAGCATCATATATGGGGCCCATTATATATGGAGCATTATATGGGGCCCATAATATACTGGAGCATCATATATAGGTCCATTATATATGAAGCATTATATGGGGCCCATCATGCACTGAAGCATCATATATGGGGCCCATCATATACTGGAGCATCATATGGGGCCCATTATATATGGAACATCATATGAGGCCCATTATATATGGAACATCATTTGGGGCCTATTATATATGGAGCATCTTATAGGGTCCTTTATATATGAAGCGCTATATTGGGGCCCATTATATATGGAGCATTATATGGGGCTCATTATTCTGTATGGAACACTATGTGGTGCCCATAATACTGTATGAAACAATATATGGAGCTCATTATACTGTATGGAGCAATATTGGGGCTCATTATTCTGCATGGAGCACTATGTGGTGCCCATAATACTGTATGAAGCAATATATGGAGCTCATTTTTCTGTATGGAGCAATATATGGGGCTCATTATTCTGCATGGAGCAATATATGGGGCTCATTATTCTGCATCGAGCACTATGGGGTGCCCATAATACTGTATGAAGCAATATATGGAGCTCATTATACTGTATGGAGCAATATATGGGGCTCATTATTCTGCATTGAGCACTATGGGGTGCCCATAATACTGTATGAAGCAATATATGGAGCTCATTTTTCTGTATGGAGCAAGATATGGGGCTCATTATTCTGCATGGAGCACTATGTGGTGACCATAATACTATATGGAGCAATATATGGGGCTCATTATTCTGTATGGAGCACTATGTGATGCCCATGTTTGGCATTGTACTACACCTATATTTATCTGCTGTATCTGTGCATCCTGAATTGTGGTATGTGTTGAAGGGGCTCATTGAGACTCTTTCGCCCGGGGTCCATGAAAACCTGGAGCCGACCCTGGATGTAGGTGATCTAAACAGCTAATATATACATATACAGTACAGACCAAAAGTTTGGACACACCTTCTCATTCCAAAGATTTTTCTGTATTTTCATGACTATGAAAATTGTAGAATCACACTGAAGGCATCAAAACTATGAATTAACACATGTGGAATTATACATTACACTTTACAAAAAAGTGTGAAACAACTGAAAATATGTTTTATATTCTAGGTTCTTCAAAGTAGCCACCTTTTGCTTTGATTACTGCTTTGCACGCAGAAAAGGTGAACGGCTGGACTCTACATGCCTAGTTCCCACCGTGAAGCATGGAGGAGGTGGTGTGACGTTTGGGGGTGCTTTGCTGGTGACACTGTTGGGGATTTATTCAAAATTGAAGTGGTGAGCGGTCCAGCTCACCCCAAACCATCTCGATTGGGTTCAGGTCTGGTGACTGTGGAGGCCAGGTCATCTGGCGTAGCACCCCAACACTTTCCTTCTTGGTCAAATAGCCCTTACACAGCCTGGAGGTGTGTTTGGGGTCATTGTCCTGTTGAAAAATAAATGATGGTCCAGCTAAACGCAAACCGGACGGAATAGCATGCTGCTGCAAGATGCTGTGGTAACCATGCTGGTTCACTATGCCATCAATTTTGAATAAATCCCCAACAGTGTCACCAGCAAAGCACCCCCACACCATCACACGTCCTACTCCATGCTTCACGGTGGGAACCAGACATGTAGAATCCATCCGTTCACCTTTTCTGCGTGCAAAGCAGTAATCAAAGCAAAAGGTGGCTACTTTGAAGAACCTAGAATATAAGACATATTTTCAGTTGTTTCACACTTTTTTGTAAAGTGTAATGTATAATTCCACATGTGTTAATTCATAGTTTTGATGCCTTCAGTGTGATTCTACAATTTTCATAGTCATGAAAATACAGAAAAATCATTGAATGAGAAGGTGTGTCCAAACTTTTGGTCTGTACTGTATAAATCATCTGCATATATAGAGGCACGCATAGAACCACCCCACCAACCCTAAAAGTATGCAAGAAGCATATATATATGTAAAGGCAAAGCGATTTACCACCCCAGGTGTAATAGCCTGCAGATGGAAGGAGAGTCTATAAGGTGGTGGGTGTAAGTCACCTAGGCCACACAGTCAAGGGATCAAGCCGAGCAGTCATGAAGAGTCCATAATAAAGGGGAGAGAGTCCCAAGACCAGGGAGAGGTGGGAGAGACCCCACGCGTATCGTTGCTTTTGGTCTTGGGACTCTCTCCCCTTTATCATGGACTCTTCATGACTGCTTGTAGTTCTACTATATTAGGAAAGTTGCAAAGTTGTATATTGATTGACATTGACAATCCAGGCTTTGCGTGAATCATCCCCCCCTTTATCCAAGGCATGCCCATCTACACCCGGTTTTCTACGCCGGTCTCCAACTGTCCATCTCTGGAGATGAGGATAATCCTTTTAATGGGGTTAGTCTCTTCTTATAAAGCGATGGTATGTAGCTACAATACGCCATCACTTCGCAATTAATGGGGGTTTGATTTTTGAGCATCCTGCATAAGAAGTCTTCGAAACGTTTTCTTGGAGGTCTCAAAGGCGTCTGGGAGGTTTTGAACCGCTTTTAAAGGGAATCAGTCACCCCACTATTGCCATATCAGATAAAGATATGGCTGAATAGTGCATCCCATAATAAAGCTAACGGTGGGTATCATATATCCTGATACCCCCGTTTTCATAGCAAAATACTTTTGTAAACTTCGGTTTTTGCGCTGTCAATCACGGTGGTCAGGTCAGGAGGGCAGCGTTTTCTCTCTCTCTCCCCCCGCTCCTCGGCATCAGTTGCGTATCGCCGTCTGTGAATCCCACGTTCGGCTTTCCGCAATTGCGCAATTCAAATTCGGGCCGGCGCATGCGCAGTGTGCTTTGCCAAACAGTGGGCAAAGCATATATTCAGTACAGCGCATGCGCTACTCTTTCCTTGCCCCGGAAATGACTGCTTGCCTTGGACGACTTCCGGGGCAAGGAAAGAGTAGCACATGCGCTGTACTGATTATATGCTTTGTCCACTGTTGGGCAAAGCACACTGCGTATGCGCCGGCCCGAATTTGAATTGCGCAATTGTGGGAAGCCGAACGCCGTCTGTGCGATACGCAACTGATGCCGAGGAGCGGGTGGGGAGAGAGAGAGAAAACGCTGCCCTCCTGACCTGACCACCGTGATTGACAGCGCAAAAACTGAAGTTTACAAAGGTATTTTGATATGAAAACGGGGGTATCAGGATATATGATACCTACCGTTAGCTTTGTTATGGGACACACTATTCAGCCATATCTTTATCTGATATGGCAATATTGGGGTGACAGATTCCCTTTAAGAGCCTGGAAGGTCGTCTCTCTTTCTGGGAGCATCTCCGACTTTTCAGAAGACTTAATAAGTCTGGCCATTTTTAAGACGATCCAAATTTCTGCAAGTCGCCCAAATATTTTTCTTTCTAGGTGGCGCTATCGCAAGACTGGTGTCATGACCCAGGATGGGGTTTTGTCTTTGCCCCGTCCTGGTCAGACTGGGGTTAATGGTTTCAGCCTCTCTCTGGCAGAGGGCGGCTATTTAGTTGCCAATTGACCTAGGTCTGGTGTCAGTTATACTCCTGCCCTCGGCTGAGTTAGTTGACCTCCTGTGTGCCTGTGCCTTGTGCCTGATCTTGTTGCTTGTTTGGTTTTGACCCGGTCCATCTCTTCGTTGTGAGTTTGTCTACTGTCTTGGTACTGTGTATTTGCCCGTTCTGGTTTTCTGATCCCTTGGCTACGTTCTGGTTATTCTCTGCCTGCTCCACTTGTACTGCGTTGCTCCCTCTGTGTATAACCTGGCTATCCTGACTATCCGTTTTGTCTATGCCCCTTGGTAACTCTGTCCCGTAATTATCCTTCTAGGAGTTTTCCTTCTGCTCATAGCTCTCTGGAGCTTAGGCCACGCCCACCAGCAGTCACGTGCTTAAGGTCCTCTGGCCTGAAACAATCTCTGTCTGTTACTGCCTTCTCTGAGAGACCTGTGGCTGGCGCCGCCCCTTGGCAGTCACGTGCTTAGGGTCCTGTTAGTCTGAAGCACGCATCTTCACCGCTACTGCCCCGCTCCACAGGTATCTTTGAGTGCAGTCTGTCTTATTCAGGACACGCGCACTGGCTCAGTGAGCAAGTGCAGTGCGGTGTTCGTGATATTATAACTGACCGCTACTTTTTTTTTTTTTTTTCTTCCTGTGTGTGTTATGGATCCTATGTATGCCCTTTCTGAGCAGGTAAGGCACCTGACTCAGATGTCTCAGACACTGAATGAGGAACAGCGAGTTCTGGCTCAGTCTCAGCAGCTGATGGCTGACACTATGCAGGGGGCTTTATCATCTGGTGCTCATGGGACAGGGGTTCAAGATGTTATATTAGTTTCCCCAGAGCCCCCGGTTAAATTACCAGATACCTTTTCCGGAGATAGAAAGGAATTTAAAGTTTTCAAAGAGGGCTGTAAGCTTTTTTTTTCTTTAAGACCGCACTCTTTGGGGATGAAAGTCAGAGGGTGGGGGTCATTATGTCTCTGTTAAGGGGAGCCCCCCAGGCTTGGGCTTTTTCCCTTCCTACCACTGCCCCTGAAAGAATGACTGTGGATGCATTTTTTGAGGCCCTGGGGCATATTTATGATGAGCCTGATCGAGTGCTGATGGCTGAGGACATGGTGATGAGTATATGTCAGGGGAAGCACTCAGCCGAGTGGTTTTGATCAGAGTTCAGACGCTGGGCTGCTGAGGTCTGTTGGGATGATGCCGCCCTCCGGGGCTTGTTCCGTAGAGGCCTGTCTGAACGTCTGAAAGATGCCTTGGCACTTCACCCTCCACCTGATTCTCTGGAGGACGCCATGACGCAGGCCGTCCGAATGGATCGCAGGCTGCGGGCGAGAGGTGTGATGCAGGTTGAGACACCATTTTTCTCCAGTGGAAGGGGAGCCAGTCCTGTATTGGAGTCCATGGAGATGGGAGCCATCGACCTCAAAGAGAAAGAAAGGAGACGGAGGCGTTTAGAAAAGCTGTGTTTTTACTGCGGTGATCCTGGACATTGGAAAAAGAACTGTCCCTCCTGTCCACCGACTAACAAGCGACTGAGTTTGGGTGATCATCGTGGAGATCACTCAGACTCTCAGGTACCCTTTCCTTCATTTTCTAAGATACTGTTAAAGGTGGAACTTGGTGTGAAGAACTGCTTTTTCCTTACTTCAGCTTTTGTGGACTGTGGGTCATCCTTGAACCTGATTGACTCTAAGCTGGTGGCCAGCTGTAGATTAGGGACAGTTAGGTTGGAGACTCCTATAATAATAATGGCCATTGATTCTACACCTCTCACCAAGGACGGTGTCCATTTTGTCTCTGAAGAATTCACCCTCAGGGTGGGGGCCCTTCACCAGGAGCGTATGTCATGTTTTGTTTTGGATAACCTCTCTGCTTGCCTGGTGTTAGGGTTTCCCTGGTTGCAACGGCATAACCCGATTATTGACTGGGATTCCCGTGATATTGTTAAATGGGGATCTAATTGTTCTGAAAGATGTCTTGCTACTGTGTCTGTGTCGTCCGTTGGTCTGGAAGGTATTCCGGAGTACCTGAAGGACTATGCGGACGTTTTCTCTGAAAAAGAGGCTGAAGTTTTACCACCACACCGCCCATTTGATTGTGCCATTGACCTGGTTCCAGGTACTAAATTGCCCAAGGCCCGCTTGTATAACCTCTCGGGTCCCGAGCGGGCTGCTATGAAAGAATACATTTCCAAGAGCCTTCGTAAGGGACACATTCGTCCTTCTGTTTCCCCCATGGCGGCGGGGTTCTTTTTCGTTAAGAAAAAAGACGGTGGTTTGCGCCCATGCCTCGATTTTCGAGAGTTAAATAAGATAACTGTGAGAAATACTTACCTCCTCCCACTTATTCCTGATTTGTACAACCAGTTGTCTGGGGCTAAGTGGTTTTCGAAATTGGATCTGCGGGGGGCATATAACCTTATCCGGGTCCGGGAGGGGGATGAGTGGAAGACTGCTTTTCTCACTACTGAAGGGTTGTTTGAAAACTTGGTCATGCCTTTCGGTCTGACCAACGCACCAGCAGTCTTCCAAAATTTTATTAATCATGTGTTCTCTGACTTTATTGGGCATTTTATGGTTGTGTATTTGGATGACATTCTTATCTACTCGCCTGATAAACAAACTCACAATGATCATCTTCGGGCAGTTCTCCAAAGGCTC
The DNA here is from genome assembly GCA_033576555.1 of Oophaga sylvatica. Classification (NCBI taxonomy): domain Eukaryota; kingdom Metazoa; phylum Chordata; class Amphibia; order Anura; family Dendrobatidae; genus Oophaga; species Oophaga sylvatica. Next base: position 372,196,662 of record JARQOD010000001.1, on the reverse strand, counting down.
CGGGAGAACTGTCTCTTTGCTAAGCTAGAGAAATGTTCATTCTTCGTTCAGGAACTGTCATTTCTGGGGTTCATTGTGTCTGCTGAGGGGTATCGCATGGATCCTAATAAGGTGCAGGCCATTGTTGATTGGGTACAACCTCGTGATTTGAAGGCTCTGCAGTGTTTCTTAGGATTCGCAAATTACTATCGCAAGTTTATAAGGGGGTTCTCGCAGGTAGTTAAACCTCTCACAGATCTGACTCAAAAGGGGGCTGATGTCAAGAATTGGTCAGCCGCAGCGGTGGCGGCGTTTCAGTTCTTAAAAAAATGTTTCATGTGTGCTCCGGTTCTTATTCAACCGGACCCGTCTGAACCATTTATTGTTGAGGTGGACGCCTCGGAGGTGGGGGTGGGGGCAGTGTTGTCCCAGGGACCCGCCACTTTGACTAATTTGAGACCTTGTGCCTTTTTCTCTAAGAAATTCTCTCCTGCGGAGAGAAACTATGATGTTGGGAATCGAGAACTTCTGGCCGTGAAGTTGGCCTTTGAAGAATGGAGGCATTTTTTGGAGGGTGCTGTCCATCCTATTACCGTGGTTACGGACCACAAGAACCTAGCTTACATTGAGTCTGCTAAAAGGTTGACTCCTAGACAGGCAAGATGGTCGCTTTTTTTTTCCAGATTCCAGTTCTCCATCACTTTTCGGCCAGGATCCAAAAATGTCAAGGCTGATGCCTTGTCACGCAGTCTGGATCCGGTGTCTCCCCCCGAACCTCCATCCTCCATTCTTCAGCCTGGGGTGGTGGTGGCAGTTGTTTCTGCTGGGTTGGAGCATGAGATTCGGGAAGCTCAGTCTCTTGCCTCTCCGGCTAAGCCGGTGGATAAACTTTTTGTACCAGTTCAATTTCGTCTCAGGGTCCTTCGGGAATTCCACGACTCAGTTCTGGGTGGACATCCTGGAATCTCGGCTACCCAAAGGGCCATCTCTAGGATATTCTGGTGGTCTTCTTTAGCCTCTGATGTTGGGGAATTTGTGTCTGCTTGTGGGGTATGTGCCCGTGCGAAACCCCCCCATAACCGGCCGACCGGGGAATTGGTGCCACTGCCAATTCCTGATAGACAATGGACCCATTTGTCCATGGATTTTATCACCAACCTTCCTCCTTCCAAGGGTAATACCGTCATTTGGGTAGTGGTGGACAGGTTTAGTAAACAAGCACATTTTGTACCCTTGTCGGCTTTACCTAATGCAGAAACGTTGTCCAGATTGTTTGTTGAGCATGTGGTGCGGTTGCATGGGGTACCCTTGAATGTGGTGTCTGATAGGGGGGTACAATTTGTTTCCAGATTTTGGAGGGCATTTTGTAAGAGGTTGGGTATTGATCTGTCTTTTTCATCCGCTTATCATCCAGAGACTAATGGGCAGACTGAGCGCTCATGTGGCTGTTTGGTGGAGCTTTGTCAATCTGACATTTATCCTTTTTTTTTTCTTCCGAGGTATCGAAAGCAGCCGCAGATCTGATGGCGTACTGCGAAGCCCACGCTAAGGAGGACCCACTATTGACTCCAGTGCCCGCTTCTGAAAACCCCTTCAGAGAGAAAAAGTTTTTCTGCGCAATCCTGTAACGGGTCTGCGAGGGGGCCATGCTTCCCAAACACCAGTGTAGAATTTTGAACATCAAAGACTATTTTTATGGTCTGCAGAATCACCGATATTAATAGTAATCTAGAATACGTCTGGAAAACTGAGAGGAAGTCTGCGGAAACACGTGGAGACCTGCAACACCAAGACTTTCTGTCCTTTCCAGCTAATAGAAGACATGTTAAAAAAAAAAAAAAAAAAAAGCTTTGTGTATCCCCTTTGTTAACATCCTGACTGTATAGTGGTTTTTTTTTGTTTACACATTTGTTTGCCTTTTTTAAGTTTTTAATTGTAATATTATGACTGGAAAACAGTATAAGGATGTATAGTCTGAATCACTTTTTTTTCTTTATATTTTAAATGTAAACTAATTTGTAATTTTTATTATATATATTTTTTTTAACTGCAGGAAACAAAAAATTACAATGGTGTTTAATATGTAAAATTTGGATAGTATGTGTCGTAACATTTAGAGTAGCACAAAGATGCTTTTTTTTCCAGTGGGAATTTTGGATAGATTGCAATCAACTTTCACAGTGTGCACCAAGACGTTATCCAGCATTGCGCTGAACCCATGGAAAAAATTCTCCTTTGCGGCTTTTAACCTTTTTAATTCTTCAAAAATATCCAATTGTCTAGTGCCGTCTCATTTGTATCAATTTTTTTGTGATTTTTTTTTAAGTGTTCTGCCATGTGAAAAAAAAAAAAAGTGAAAAATTTTCAATGTAGAATAAGCAGAACAAGGGTGTTATTTTAACTATTTTGCTGCTAGAGTACTAACAGCCTTAGCCATAATGACTCCCCGTGAGCTTCGTCAGCACGGCGACATCCAGAATTAAAGGTGGCAACGAAATGTGTCCGCTCCGAAATATTTGTTCGAAAAGCAAATTTTCATATTTTTTTTAAAGGTAATGAGCCTCAGTTTTTTAAAAATTTTATTTATTTTCTCATTTTAATTTTTCTTTGTATATATAATGATCCGACCGCTGCAGATTTGTAGCACTTGGGTATTACTGACTGGCTACTTTTTTTTAAGTTCATTTAAATGTTAAACTTTGTTAAAAATCAACAGAGGTTTTATTACAGGAAAATGTTAAAATTGCAGAAGGGTCGCGGCTCTCAGCGTTTTCTGCCCTGTGCATGTATACATTTCCAAAACAGTTGCATATTTCTAAACATGGGGTCAGTAAATCCCCCTATGTATGTTTAGTTTGAAGTTGGTTTCGGATGATCGCCATGCTTTCACATGCAGCCATAATAAGCCGGACCCTCACAAATAACTATGGGGGCTCTTCTGATAGCAGCACTGACATTCACATATAAAGAGATCATTAGTTCCTAGGATATAGGAATATTCAGAAAGACTGAAAAAACAGATCATTCGTCGTCCCATATTGTCTAAATAATGTAATATTTAACTAATATTTTGTAATTCTTATTTTTTTTTTTGCATGGTTGAAAATTGTGATTTTTAATTCTTCTTATTTTTTGGTATTTTGAGCTCAGGGTAAACTTGGAATATCTTTGGTGGCAGTACCGCTCGCAGCCTGCAGTCTATACTGCCTAATTCACAATTTTTGCCTTGGTGCAATGATCAGGCTCCTGTAAGAATTGCACTTCTCACACTTTGTAACATGCAGGTTATGGAATAAATGCATTCAGCTGAATTCATCTTTAATAGCCACATCACAGTCCATCCGGAAACATCGGGGGCTCGGATGGTCGCAGAGTGGGATTTCCGCTTCCATTGCTAAAGACACTTAAAGGTCATCAAAAGCAGAATGGTGGTGGTCCCATTGACATGAATAAGAGCTGAGCAGCCAATACACAGTGTATGGAGCTGCCAACAGCTGACGGGTGTTGGGCCCCCAATGATATGATACTGATCACCTATCTTAGGCCGGGGTCACACTTGCAAGTACAATGCGAGAAACTCACACGAGTCTCTCGCCTCAATACCCAGCACTCGAGACCGGAGTGTGCGGCTGCATGTATTTCTATGCAGCTGAACGCTCCGGTCCCGAGTGCCGGCGGCAGTGCCTGGTATTGAGGTGTGAGACTTGTGCGAGTTTCTTGCATTGCACTCGCAAGTGTGACACCGGCCTTAAAGGGGTGATCTCTACTTTAAAAGCTATTGCCTATCCAAAGGATAGGGAATAACTTTCCGATCTCTGGGGGCCTGAACGTCGTGGCCCCCACAGATCTGAGATGAGGGGGAATGGAGTGGACGTCTATCATGCGCACTGCCTCCCTGTTCATTCCAACAGGAGCATTGCTGCATTCTGCAATCTCTGGCACTTACACTGTTCTTGGGATTGGTGGGTCCCTCAGTGATCAGAAAGTTAACCCCTAGCATAGGAGATAAGTTTTACACTTCAGCACACCCATTTAAGGTTAGGTGATCAATATCTCAAACGTAGGACCTAAAGCATTCCGCAATATATTTGGGGGCCAGAAATGCAAAAACTGCAATTACGTTTTCCAAAAGAAAAAGCCACCTGGAAAACTGAAGTGTGTGTATTGTGTTTAATCTTTTCCTATTGACTCCCAGCAAACACAATGCAATACTATTGATCCAGTGCTCTCTGGGTTCCAGTGATGTCATGGATGTGAGAATGCAGCTGATGACATCATCAGGATCTGGTGACATCATGGAAGCATAAAGTTGGTCAGGAATGACTGCCTCCGTTGTGTCAGATGTGGCGCTCCCTGGCACTTTGTCTACAGGGGGCCCTGGGTGGTCTGAACCTCATGTGTCATCTCAGATCCCAAGTAAATCTCCCTTGTAGATGTTTTCAATAAACTTTTGGATCAATTTACGACCTGATTCCTTGTTTTCTTCTGTCACCGACTTGTCAGAAAGGGGGACGTTTATGTGCCATTTCTGTAGCACGCCTGAGCGGGAGCCATTATCACGACTCACTAGGACTGATGCTGCTGATAAATATGGAGAGACGGGGCGAGGACGTACAGGCGCAGGTGAGAAAAAGTTTGAAGGGCTTAGCTAGATTTTGAAAACAAAAAAAATCTTTCTTTCAGAAACAGCGCCACACCTGTCACAAGGCTGTGTGTGGTATCGATCGCAACTCGGTCATATTTGCTAAATCAGGAACAACAGGTAGATAGTTGTGGCCTCTGTTTGTAGAGGAAAACAGTTTTCTTCAGTTTTTATGCAACCTCTATAAAAGGTTTTATATATATATAAATATAAATATATATATATATATATATATATATAATATAAGGCTACATGCACATTTTGAGGATTTTTTAAGAGAGAAATTCTGCAAATGCTTCTCAACGACTTGAACGTTTCTGCTTCAAAAACTCTGCAAAAGGGCTCCGTCTTCACACAGCCTAATAATAATTCCTTAAAGGAGTTTCCCATTTTGGAAAACCATAGTCTCTTGGCTGCTGTTTAAAAAAATAAGCTGTTCTTCACTCCTCCTCCCCCGGTCCAGCGCAGAGTCTCCGCTGCTGCTCGTTATTATCTGCAGAGCTCACGTTACATCGATGGTAAAATTGGAAACATAGATCACAGGTGGATGAAAATCAGAGCCAGCGGCCAGATGAAAATAGGTTGGATTTTGCTTTTTTTCTCCAGCCTGCATTGAATATCCTGCAGTATAGCGTCCTCTACTGGCAGAGAGGCAGAAATGCATGTGGAAATTCCAAAATATTGTAGAAAAATATTTAGAATTGAGAGTCCTCAGTGGTTGATACCATTTAATGGCTAACTGAAAAGATGGTAACAAATTGCAGCTTTTGAGACTACTCAGGTCTCTTCATCAGGCAAAGACTAATACAAATCTGAAGAATCACATATTTATACACAACAGGAAACAGGAATAGTGCAAAGGATAAGACAAGTGATGTAAAGCAGAACTATCAATATAGGAGAGGGCTGAACAGTTGTGGCAATAAATATTGGACCAGTTCATAGATAAGGAGTGTGAAAGCTTTATTGCCCTCTGATTCTTTAACCCCTCTCTGACATCTGACGTACTATCCCGTCCATAAAACCCGTGACAATCTGACCATGGACGGGATAGTACGTCATAGCGATTAGCTGCGCTCCCAGGGGGAGCGCAGCTAATCGCCGCCGGGTGTCAGCTGATTATCACAGCTGACACCCGGGACTCTGTGCCAGGAGTGGTCACGGACCGCTCCCGGAACATTAACCCCTTGCACACCGCGATCAAACATGATCGCGGTGTACTGGGGGCACAGGGGAGCATCGCGCAGGGAGGGGGCTCCAAGCGCGCCCCCCTGAGACCCTCAGAACAGCGCGATGTGATCGCGCTGTTCTGAGGGCTTCCTCCCTCCCAGGACCCGGATCCAAGATGGCGCCGGGGTCCTGGAGGGAGGCGGCTTCCTCAGTGCCTGCCGAGAGCAGGCACTGAGAAGCCTGCAGCGCTGCCTGTGAGATCGCTGGTCTCACAGAGTGCTGTGCACACTGTGAGACCAGCGATCTCACATTTTACAGTGATGTCCCACCCTGGGACAATGTAAAAAAGTAAAAAAAACTAAAAATAAACGTGTCAAAAATTTTTTCCAAAATAAATAAAAAAAAAAAAATATTCCCCAATAAATTATTATTATTATATATTTATATAGCGCCATTTATTCCATGGCGCTTTACATATGAAAAGGGGAAAAATATAGACAGATACAAATAATAAATTCATTTCTTCCTGTAAATAAAAAAAATAAAACAATAACAGTAAACATATTTGGTATCGCCGCGTCCGTAACGACCCCCCCTATAAAACTGTCCCACTAGTTAACCCCTTTTGTGAACCCCTTAAAAAAATAAATAAATAAAACAAAGCAAAAAATCAGTGCTTTATCATCATACCGCTGAACAAAAAGTGGAATAACACGCGATCAAAAAGACCGATATAAATAAACATGGTACCCCTGAAAACGTCATCTTGTCCCGCAAAAAACGAGCCGCCATACAGCATCATCAGCGAAAAAATAAAAAAGTTATAGCTCGCAGAATAAAGCGATGCAAAAATAATTATTTTTTATATAAAATTGTTTTTATTCTATAAAAGCGCCAAAACATAAAAAAATGATATAAATGAGGTATCGCTGTAATCGTACTAACCCGAAGAATAAAACTGCTTTATCAATTTTACCACACGCGAAACGGTATAAACGCCTCCCCCAAAAGAAATTCATGAATTGCTGATTTTTGTTCATTCTAACCTCCCAAAAATCGAAATAAAAAGCGATCAAAAAATGTCACGTGCTCAAAAATGGTACAAATAAAAACGTCAACTCGTACCGCAAAAAATAAGACCTCACATGACTCTGTGGGCCAAAATATGCAAAAATTATAGCTCTCAAAATGTGGCGATGCAAAAAACTATTTTTTGCAATAAAAGCGTCTTTTAGCGTGACAGCTGCCAATCAAAAAAACCCGCTATAAATAGTAAATCAAACCCCCCTTTATCACCCCCTTAGTTAGGGAAAAATAATAAAATTAAAAAAATGTATTTATTTCCATTTTCCCATTAGGGTTATGGTGAAGGTTAGGGTTGCGGCTAAAGTTAGGGTTAGGGTTGGCGCTAAAGTTAGTATTAGGGTTATGGTTGGGATTAGGGATAGGGGTGTGTTAGGGTTAGGTTTGTGGTTAGGGTTGGGACTAGGGTTAGGGGTGTGTTGGGGTTAGGGTTGGAGTTAGAATTGGGGGTTTTCCGCTGTTTAGGCACATCAGGGGCTGTCCAAACGTGACATGGCGTCCGATCTCAATTCCAGCCAATTCTGCGTTGAAAAAGTCAAACGGTGCTCCTTCCCTTCTGACCTCTGCCATGCGCCCAAACAGTAGTTTACTCCAACATGGGGTATCAGCGTACTCTGGACCCTAAGAGTTATTGTGCAATTTGTCCTATTTCTTCTGTTACCCTTGGGAAAATAAAAAACTGGGGGCAAAAGTATCATTT